>JAQPZY010001602.1:2287500-2915000 GCA_029931535.1 Margaritifera margaritifera
TTTAATTTTCAAGCTCTCAGATAGCTTGAAAAAAAAATTCTTCCCCTGATTTACAGACCCCCCCCCCCCCCAACCCCACTATTATATCCATTATATTGGTTCATAAAAATTAATTATTTTGTGCTAAAAGGAAACAAAATATCCTGGCTCAAAAAAAAGAAAATTCCAGCCCCCCCCCCCCCCCCACCAAATATTAAATGGTTGGTCCCTTATTGGGTTTTTGACAAGTCCAGAAGATAAGCTTTCATGCCTCTTTTGTCGTGTGATTTGAGCTTATTGAGAGCTTAAAGTATTGGGAAACAATAAGGACCAAACAGGCTTAGTTGGGGACACCTCTGTTGATTGTCTGACAAAGAAACGATGTGTATACCAGTTCTGTGTCTTTTAATTAAGCTTAGTTAGCTATGTCTTTTGTTGGTTCTCTGACAAAGAAACAATATGTAACAAGATCTAGTTACCTCTAAATGTTACTTTGTTCGCGTGTTTATTTGGCAGTTTAATGGATAAATAAATCAAAGAAAAGTGTATATAAAGGTTATCTGAGAACTCCTGATGTCTGGTTGCTCAGAGCATCTGCCACTCAAAATGTTGGATTTGCTGGACATGTCTGGCATGTACAGGGATTTCAGTAACTCTGATACATACAGAAACTTAAATACCAAAACTGCGACAAAAGCGCATATCCCTTGATTTAGATTATATGAAATAAATTTTAATGAATTATAACTGTTGAACCTGTTGGAATATGTTAGCATCATTTTATATACTCAAGGTATTCTTCAGATGAAACCACAAACCAGGTTTGCTTAAAATCTGTTTATACTTGTTTGTGTTATTATGTGCCATTTCATACAAGAACCGAGGCAATAGCTTCACGTTACACCTTGCAATGTCAGTACTAACTTTCAGTTTGCATGTTGAAATGAAATACAAAGTCTAGTAAAGATCATTTGTATGTGCACAAGCACATCGAAGTACACAAATCTATGAAACGACTTCTGACCCTAAAACCCTCTGATATACAACGATAAGTTGATTAAAATCTATTCGTATATGACAATGTTACAATGTTAACATGTAGTTTGTTTGTTTGGGGGGGGGGGGGGGGTAAAACTAATTTTAACCCTTAAAGTGCTATATAGTATTGTAGCATAAGATCCCTCAGTACTGAATTGTTTAAGAAAAGAAATGAAAATTGCACACTGCTTTTAAATTGCCTGTATTATAATTACTGTACATAATAAATACACAAACCCTAATATGAAAATGAATTTTTGAAGTCTGAACTTTATTATAAGCATCGAGTCACATATGTAACTATCATATTTCCACTTACAGATGCAAATACTGGTAAATATACAAATTACCTATGTATTTCATCTGTATTTTTGTATTTTTTTTAATGAAAAAGTCCAAATATGTCTAAAAAAAAAGATACTATATTCCTTAGTGGCTCAACCATATATATGTACGGTATGTCTGTTACAATTCTATATCCAAGTTGTGAAAATCACAGGTGTAGAATAGGTTACAGTTAATGAACATCCAGTCAAAGAACACCACAAGTAAGTTTACACCACCTGAAGTCTGTAATAAATGTCAACGAAGCTTAGCAATTTTTTATATTTTTATTCTAGTATATGTTTGACATTTAATGTCCACTTAAAAGCTGACAAAGACAGTCACCTGTGGAGTTTGTTACCTGTTCAGGTGTTACAATGCTTAGAATATTAACAATTAAGAGGTATATCCCAGCTTATTTTTTGTGCTTAAGTATGAGGTTGATATCACATGTTCAGCTCCCCAGTAAAAATCAAAATCAGATTTATGCACCAAACCCACGGTCATAACCAATGCAAACAAGAGTTTCAATTCTTCATCTATGACAGGTTTCCATTTTCGCATATGACTGTTTTCAGTCATGTCTGCCCCATTTATTCTGTAATCTGAATAAAGATTCTGCAAGAAATCCTCATAAAGAAATGCCTTAAATGGTTTATAGGTTTGATATTCTCCATTTAATTTTGATATACAACTGAATAGGGTAACGACCGGCATGCCATCCGTTTTGGTCCATACAGCATGTACATCAGACTCATATTCAGCATAATTTTGCATCTTAAAATCACTCACTGGTGTTTCCAGCAACACCTTGACACTTCCAATAATCTCATATACTTCAAAACTTTCAAAATCATTGTGATCATCGCTATCATCATCCAGTATCTGCTGAATTATATCGTCATCTTAAGATGGTGGGAGTCAGCCATTTTGAGTATTTTATGTAGCGCATATTTTAAACTAAACATGCATTTGTAAAACTTCTTTGATAAATGCAAGGTTAAAACTATGACATAATCCTTCTTCCAGGGCCCAGTGCACCAATTAAATTGAGTTTCACAACCAATCATGTCAAGCTTAAGTAAAGAGATGTGTAAACACTTGCTTACCTGAAAAGCGACTTATGCCATGACAAGCACTATGAGACCTCTACTGGCAGTGCTACTTGTGCCATGACAAGCACTTTAAGGGTTAATTATGTAACTAGAGCAAAAATGGGAGAAGTTACTATTAATATTGTTACAACATTGTGCTAATGCTCATTGCTTGTCACTGTCCGATGAAATTATACATATTTGAAATAGGTAGAAATAATAAGAAAACAGGAAAATAAAATACTAGTATATTGACTGATTTTTCAGACAAATTACTTCATATTGATAGCACCTTCACATTCGCAAAGTAATTTTTTTAAATAACAATCAGTAGAAAAAAATGTCTAAGGTGTTCAAAGACTTATAGTACATGACAAAATTGCTATAATTTCATGTCCCAACTTTTATAGGTCATAAAGAAAAATTCTTTTTTTCATAATAATTAAGGGTGTCCCAAGATTTTAAGTGTCCCAAGACTTACTGTCATTATGGTACTTGTGTTGCTTTTGCCTTACCAACTCTTCTTGGATGCTAGTCTCTTCGACCAAACTCGTTATTCCAACCTCCCTTTTGACAGAAAGTTCTAGAACATCTAGAACAGAAATAACATAGACCCAGTCTGGGGCAAATGCAGGATACTCTTCCTCTTGACTTGGACCCAGAGAACACTAGGACGTCAGAGGGGAGAGAATCTTGTAATAGCAACAGTTAACTATTACATAATTAAAATGTAGCATTTTGAAGAGTAAAACTAATTTTAATAATGTAACCTCCTGTGCTGCTATGGATTGGTACAGTCACTATTCCAGAGGACTATATGGCCTCTCCTCAAGAGACTGTCCACCAGAATATTTTTATTCCCCAGAATGTGTTGAACATGGAGGGTAATACCCTCTGAGGCTACCCATAGATGGAGGTTCCAAACCTTTGCACAAAGAGAAGGAGCATGTGTACCTTCTTGTTGCCAGGGGTATGCTAGAACTGATGTTTTGTCACAGGAGATCATCATACAATGACTCTTTGGTTGACTCAACCTGTAGGACTAAAAACTATCACCCTTATTTTCAAATTTTTTATATGAAAGGTAGTTCCATAAACTCTGAAGAACTACACCTTCTGGCTCCAAGTGACCCCCCCCCCCCCCCCCCCCAGGGGGTTCAGAGGCATGCATTAGGACTCTGGTCAGAAATCAGTCCTGATTTGCCAATTCAAGTGGTGAAGAAATTCTGACCCCCGAGGAATCCTAGCTGACATGTGATCATTGTACAGGTTCCAGTTCACCAGAAGGTGAACCTGGAAAGAGCGCAAGAACAATCTTCCCAGTGGAACCAGGTCTGCAGTGGAGTTCAAGGTCCCCAGGAGGGATAGGTATAGGCAATCCAACAACGAGGTCTTGGTTTGAAGTGCCACCAAAAGAGCCAGGATTTACTATATCCTGTCCAGTGGAGCATGAACTTGCCCAATGCTGGTGAGGAAATTCATCCCCACGTAAATGAAATCCTGAGAAGGGAGTAGCTCGGATTTCTCTAGGGTCAGAATTAGTGTTAGTTGGGTCACTGTGGACCAGCAGAGGGACAGATCTTTGAAGAGGGACTCTTTGAGGCCATTGTGCATCAACCCATCATCAAAATACTGGAAGATGGGGATCCCAGAGCCCTCAGGTCGGCAGCAACTACTCCCATCACCCTGGTAAAAGCTCTAGGAGTGGAGGTTAGTCCAAACAGTAGAGCTTGAAAATGGAAAACCTCCTGGTCCAGGCCAAACAAGCAGTATTTCCTGTGAGGAGGACAAATTGAGATATGAAGGTACAAATCCTAAAGGTTGATGGAGACTGCCCAGTTGCTGGAAATTATGGCATGCCTGACTGAGGCTACATACTCAATCTCGAACGGTTAATCATGAAGAAATGTGTTTACGACAGAAAGAACAATGATAAACAAAACTTTCTCCCCTTTTGGAGACCAGAAAAATCTAGGAGTAAAAAACAGGAGACTGATTATTTACCACACTCTCTCTCTCTCTCTCTACTGCACTCAACCAAAGAAGGGAGTGCCTCTCTTCCCTCAACTGAGAGAGTTTTAAATGGGGGTCCTTTCAAGGGGAGTATGTTCTCAGAAACGAAGCCAGCATCCTTCTTTAGTATAGAAAGAACCCATGTTATCTTCTTCTATGCCTGACCAAATCACTAAAAAGAGGGCTAGTCAAGCGCCCATATGAATCCGACGAAGAGGCCAAGACCCCATGGCCTCCCTTCTGGTTCTCTTTAGAATGTTGAAGGGGTAGAGATTTCAGGCTTCCTACCTTGACTTTTCTGGCTGCATCATATAGCTAAAGATTGGTGCGAAGGAGGCTTGACATGGCGTTGCTTCCTGGACTGTTGCGGCTGCTTTATTTGGTTTTAAAGCTTGAGGAAGACTCTGAGGGGCAGTCAGGTTCAGATTACTAACCAGTTTTAATGGGTCACGAGCGGCTGTGAAAGAACAGAGAAGAGCAACACTAGATGAACAAGGTGCCATAAAGTCCCCTTATCTATCAAGACAGCTAAATTCACGGTCAAATAATGCAAGGACTGAGGGGATAATCACTCAATAAAAATGGAAAATTAGAATAATATTTGCTGAAGAACATAACTGAACATGAAAATAAAAGCGATTTTCCATGAGAGAATTAAATACATCTTAGTATTACAAGCATCCGAGGAAAAGACTTTCTGTGCTCAAGTCCCTCCATCAAGGGGGACACTTGGAAATAGGGCTGATTTTTTCCATTTGCTCCTCAATGGGAGCAATCAGAATGTTGCCACTAGCCGATCTTCTTGAGTGCACTTCTGGTGGAAGAAGATGTATACCCATGCTTTTTCTTTTGCTGCCTGAGAGCATATGAAGAAGAGCCTCAGGCTGCACTGTCTACAATGCTCTGTAAAGGGCCTCCAGGCCCCCCAAAACACTGCCATCCATGGTGCCATATATGGAAAGGGCAAGTCACTTTCCATTAATGTGTGACCCCACATCCCATAGAAGTTATAAGGGAACAAGGCGAGGGGGGGAATCCGACCCAATCCCTTTGCTTAGTTGGACCAAAGTGTGCAGACTCCCTCTCCCTGTTGGGATATGCCGGAAATGTACAGGCGGGGGGTATCAACCCTATGCCTGTCCCTAGCTTATAGTTTGGGGTCGAAAGACCTATGACCATGACTGGTGCCTGGTGATGCACAATTCTCAGTGACCAATATCCATGCCCGGTGTCCTGTTAACAGTCAGACCAGTAAGGCGAACCAGACCTACTGGTGGGACCCTGCAAAGAACTCATAGAACTAGATTGGCTTAGTGATCTGCTTGTCACCTTGTACATGCCAATATTCTTGAGACGGCACTGCTCCTCCCTACCCAGGGACACGTCTCACTCTCTGTTCAAATTCCTTTTCTCCCTTGGGAGGGCATCTGACAAGGTCCTTTGAGGATCCCACCCCTACATGTGATCTAGGCACCATATCACTGGTCCTGAAAGACTCAGGAATTGATCCCATAGCCTCCTGGATTGTGCAGAGATGCCAGAAATATTCTTAAGTGTGGGAGGTCCCCCGCACCTACCTCTGGCGGTTGGGGTAAACTATGCTGAATGGTAGCTGATGGGTGACAACATTATTTTAAGGTGCAGAAACACCCTATTTAAAATAAGAATTTATTGATTTTGTATCACTTCTTTGGCAATACATGTAAAAGGTATCTGCATTCCTAAATGTTGATCAGCCAGTAAATATTCTTCTTTGTTTCTCATCACTCCCTTTCAAAAAAGCCTTTGCAAACTGAAAATCATTTATTGGACCACACACACACTCACACACACCTGTATAGTCATCAGTTTATTTACTGTTTCAGATATTACCCCACAGGCCTTTGAAACTCTATCACTCTATTAAGAAAATTTCAGAATATCTTAGAAAAAAATAGAGAAAAAAATCCTTTCCATATATATATATATATATAAAATCTGAATTATATATCTATATAGGATTTTGTTTCATTTTTTTCTGAGATATTCTGACATTATCTACTACATTTTTTTATTGAAATGCTACATAAACATCTTCATTTGTCTGTAATTTTATCATTTTACCCTTTTTTTTAAATTTAGTTTTTTGGGGGTAAAACTAATTTTAATTATGTAATACTTACCTATTGCTATTGCGTAGCTAATCTATTTCCATGATGGAAAATACCGAACAATAAGATGAATACAACCCCCTGTAGCACACGTGTAACCCACAATTCATCATTCTCTTTCAGGACATAGCCTTACTAGTGGGACATCAGTGCAGGGAGGAATCAGGGAATCGGGCAATAGTAACAGGTAAGTATTTTACATAATTAAAATTAGTTGTATCCCCAAATAAACTACAATTTAATATCAGTAATAGCTTACTCTGTTGCTATTACATAGCTGAATTTGCCAGTTTGGTGGGAGGCTGATAATCTCACAACTGGTTAAGGAAAATGACAAGGAATACTCGCCCACACTGTAGAGGCATTGACTACTGCCGGATGGTATCTGCATGGGCCACTTTTTGAGCTACGACTAGTGGACCCAAAGAAAACATGCCTTCACTTTGGTGAGACGAGTGAAGGTAAAAAGGAGAAGGTAGTGTGAGATTGCCAAAATGCGGCTTTCGTCGCATCCTCCAGAGACGAATGAGTTAAATTGACCCATGTGGTAGCAATGGCTTGAACCTCATGAGCTTTAATTTTCATGAAAGAAAGATCCCTCTCAGTAAGGTACCGATAAGCTCTAGCTGCACATAAAAGTCTGTCCTGATCATCCCCAGCACAGGTACAACTGTGACTGGGGATCTGGTTGGCAAAGGAGAGCAAATGACTCATAATTCCCATTAAATCTCAAACTGCCTTGCTCAACGGAAAGAGTGTGAAACTCGCTCATTCGTCTTGCGGACGCTAAGGAGAGCAAGAAAACAGTTTTGAGGGTAAGGTTGGTACAAAATGAATCTGAAAAGGATTTCACACAGTATTCTGTAATGGAATCACTGAAACACACTTAACAGAGTGCAACAGTTAGAAAGAAATGCAGCACTGCCAGAAGTATTACTGCCTCAAAGCTGCTGATAACATCATGCAAAATATCAGCTGTCACTACAATGCTGGGAGTATCAAGAAAATCGCTAGCAAGGTGTACCAAGTACAAAACTGAGGTGTGAAAACATAGAAAAATAAGATCTTTGAGGAGAAAATGGATCATGTCAAGAATTTCAACCTTGAAGATGCTAGCAGAGAAATGTCCAATAAATTCAATGTGTTACTCATAAAAGATGGTGACAGGTAAAAGTTACTCATCCAAAATATATCATGGAAATGACACAACATGAGGCATTTGAAAAGTTCAAAGTTGAAAATCCAAATGTGACAATTGGACAATGAAACATGGACTCAGAGACACCAAAACAAGGGTGCATAAAACAAATCTTTCGAATAGAATAGTGTGTTGTAGCACTTACAGTGAAAATGTGAGACTAAAACTTTAATCACTGAGTAAAATTGTTAAAGACCAACCTTTCATATCAACTAGAAATACATTTGACAGTACACTGTGTGAAAAAGTGGGATCCTATCATATGCATAAATGTATACACAGACAGTGTGAAAACTGTGGAACCAAACTGATGAGAGTAAAGTATGTAGGCCTGTTACAGACAGATGGAGATAAAGTAGTAAACTAGACAGAGTGATAGAAAAAGAAAGTTTCCCTGGATACAGAGAGATTTGTCTGCAGAGTAGTCCTTATTACTCAAGAAAACAAATTTATCAACTTCTTTCACAAATTAATTTCAGCACTTGAACCTCGTATTTTCCATGCATCCTGGCAGTGTGGTCAATTTTGTGAAAATATTAACAACATCAGTGAAGGAGAAATAGTTATGGCTATGGTCTTCAGTGAGAACTATACATACAGATACGGTCATGAAATTCAATCATTCCACTGGAATTAAAGGCATATCACAATACATCCTATCACGTTATATTACAAGAAAGAAGGAGAGCTTCAAAACGAAGGGTATCCTGTTATCACAGATGATTTGAAACATGATTCATATGCTGTAATAGAATTTGAGAAGTCTGCTATACAGCATCTTTGGAACAGTGGTATCCAAGTGAACGTCATTCATTAGTGGACAGATGGATTTGCAGCCCAATACAAATGCAGACACAGCTTCATCAGAATAACAGATGGTTGCGCAGCCCAATATCAAATTAATGCAGACACAGCTTCATCAGTGGATAGATGGATGCACAGCCCAATACAAATGCTGACACAGCTTTTCAGCTATCAACCATGGAGAATCAATGCTCAAAGCAAAAGTGACCTATAATTATTTTGAAAACAGTCATGGAAAGGACCTTGTGATGGACTTAGTAAGACAATTAAAAGAAAGATTTCAAATAATATAAGACAACAATCTGACAATATCTAATGTCACTGAATTGACAACTTTCTTAACTAATCATACGGAAAATGTTGGTTACACTTCATTTAAATCAAGGAGAAACAGGTATACAGCCAGTTCATGGAGCTTTCACTGTATTGAAGCTGTTGATCATACCAATACAACGTATGCCACTACACTAGCTATTTTATTCTCCAGTGTTTATCAAGTAGAGGCATCGTTGCTATAAATAGAGCATCTCAAGGGACCTACTTTGCTTACTGTAGGAAAGTTACATGTATTATTATGTGCCTACACATGTACTGACAATGAACATCTAAAATTTGTGACAAATACAAAATCTTAGAGTAGCGAATACTATAGCGGCTACAGACAAGTGCAGCTACATGTTTTGGCAATGCCCAACTTGCATAAAATCATTTCATGAATCTTACAGTCAAGTGAATATTGAAAAACTGACATTTTAATTTTACATTTTTTAGTTTTACATTTTTACAGTCAGTGTCCATGTTCTGATGGTGACATTTTAGATCTGTAATCACATTATTGTTGAGGGTGTTGCAAAGAAGGAGAGGCGTAATATGATCAGAGCCGGATTAAGACCTTTAGAGGCCCTATGCACTGAAAAAATTATGATTCCCCCCCCCCCCCCATGTAATTCAAAATAAAAACAATACTAAACCGTAATTTCTCATTCTTTTTTGGTGCCCCTGCTTTGCTGGTGCCCTAAGCACGTGCTTAGTCTGCCTATTGGCTAATCCAGCACTGAATATGATTACTTTTTAGGTTCAGCATACCTTATCTAGTGTTGGCTTTAAATTCGTAAAATCTTCCTGCAGGGTTTGTATCCTCTTGTCCTGAGAAGTGGAGTCATTTTGCAACGTTTGAAGCTTCTCATCCTTTTCTTGAAGGTCACTTTTCACCTCAGCCATTTGTGCCTCAAGAGCTGCAATTCGTATCTTATTTTCATCCTTAAGGGTTATTGTGATCTCTTCATCCAACACCTGAAATGTATACAATACATTGGAAGTAAACGAACGCTGAAAAAGCTTGGTATACCAATTTCAAAGTAAACTTGAAAGTTTGTATATAGAAAACAAAAAAGTCTGTTTAGTACGTGACTTCAATTACAATTTACAATCAAAGCTGGATTAAAACTATGAATTCCCTGAATTATCAACAACTAGTTCATGTACCCCCTAGAGTAAGAGAGGTATCTAAAACACTAATTGATCACATCTACCGGTATACTAACAATGCTGACAATATTATAGAAGTTGCAGTTCTCAAATATGCCATAAGTGATCATTATCCTATATGTTGCACACAAAAATTAAGTCAAAAAAGTATCGAATAATGACAGGATTCAATGAACAACTATTCCTTAAAAAACTGAAAGATATCACTTGGTCAATAATTGAAATCTTTTGATGACCCATCAGATGCTCTTGACATTTGGATAGATACATTTACTGACACACTGAACAGTCATGCTCCTATTAATTTCAAAGAGTCAAGCAACAAAATCAACCCAATTGGATCACAGGTGATATATTGAATGCTATTAAGACGAGGGATATATTTCATTAATTAAAAGATACCAACAATTACAGATTATGGAGAAACGGTTAACAGCAATAGATCAAGGTACTGGTAGGTACAGTGTTTCTTGACCTTACAAAGGCTTTTGACCTTGTTAATCACAAAATCCTGCTGGAAAAACTCAGTATATATCAAGTTAACCATGAAAGTTTAACTTGGTTTCAATCCTATCTTGAAGGCAGACAACAAGAAGTTTCTATTTTAAACAAACTTTCAGATAATAAACTCATGAAGCCAACTGTTTCACAATGACCAGTTCTTGGACTATTACTCTTTCTGCTGTATATCAATGATTTACCATATCACATTGAGCAATCCACTACCAACATGTTCGCAGATGACACAACATTATATAACATTGGATCAACTGGCCATGACCTTAGCACTAAATTAAATCAGGATTTGGTGAAAGTAAATAACTAGTGTGAGCATAATGGTATGAAGATAAATGCAGCCAAGTCAAAAACCATGATCATAGGTAGTCGAGCCAAAGTAAAAGCCGAGAAAGAGGACTTCAGAGTAATGCTAAAAGGAATAGATATAGAATAATCTGAAAGTGAAAAACTACTTCGCATCATAGACAATATCTTGTGCTGGAAAATGCAAGTTGATAAAGTCATTAAAAAATTAAACTCACTGCTTAATCTCTTGAACAGAATAAAATCTTATCTCACTCAAGAACAGAGAGAGATATTCTACAATGCCTATATAATGCACATCTAAAATATTGCTGTTCTATCTGGGGTAACAGTGATACGGAAAATCAAGAACGACTACTGCAATTTCAAAAAAGAGCAGCTAGAGTTATTCTTGATGATGATTTAGATACACCATCAACAAACCTTTTTAAAACTCTTAAGTGGTTTCTATTTCAAGAGATAACTCAGATTCAAAAGGGTTTACTAGTCTACAAATCCTTACATGGGTTGGCTCCGGATTATCTCAAATGTAATTTTAAATTTGTGGAAAAAATCAAACGTATGAATTAAGATCCATCTCAAACAATAATTTATATTCACCTAAACCAAATTCAGAGTTTTATAAAAAGAGTCTTGCTTTTTCCAGAGCCAAACTAGGGAATTCCATTCCACCCCATACAAGGTCAGCTGACTCATCCCAAGGTTTTAAGAAGCTTCTTAGTCAACATCTACAGAAACAATCATTTGTATTATTTCGTGTAATTTAGTACTACTCTTCTTTAAAACAATGTTATTTCATGTACCGGTACTCACCTGTAATGTTTTACACAGATTCACTACTAATCTTTGTATGAATCCTGTATGTACTCCTCTTTAATGCCTTGTCCATATTTTAGAGTAGCAGTAGATCAATCATCTAGTTTTAATTGCATTGTTGTCTAAAGACACCACAACTTGTAAAAATTGTACAACATATACATGTACATGTAATAGAAGGCCTCATGAAAGATTGGTCAGTTGACCAAATAAGATTAATCTTTAAAAAAGTCATTATTATTATTATTATTATTATTATATCAACTCATGTGACCAAATCCCTACCAGTAATTTGCCACTAAGCAGGAGTGAAAAAATACCTTGTTTGACAGTCCAAGACAAATCATAAATTTTGCTGGCAAGTAAAATTTTCTGCTACTTGCACACAATTTAGCAAACAAAACATGTGCTTGAGGAAATCTCCAGATATGTGTGCAACTTTAATGATCTTTTTTTTATTTCTGGTAAGTAGATTATTTTGGAGTTTTCTTAGCTCTGTAAAGAAAAACAATAAATGTCTTAGTAAAATTTCCATGTGTATATTATACCATAATATGTAGCAAGCATTACAGGTGTAGATTTGTTTTTCTCCTCAAAAGCTGAGACACAATGGAATTGGAAACTTACCCTACCTAACCCACCGATCAGCCATTCCCTATTGTTATGCTAATGAGGTTCCCAGTGCACTGTGAGATCATGGATGTTAGATTTGTTGAGTGAGCAAGAAAAGCTCATTCATAGTAAATATTTTGCAAACCATACTACTCATATATATATCATCATTAACATAAGAAACAAGAAATAAAGATATCCTTTTACTGCCAAAAAATGTTAAAGTGCATTGGTGTAATTCATTCTGATATTTCAGCAAACTTTTGGACAAATGAGTAGTAAAAATTGAATGTAAAATCTGCATAGAAAAATTGCAGCATTGCATTTTGTAAACCACATTACAGAATGTGTATGCAAGATACATGAATAAAAATTGCATGCATGTACTCTCTCACAGAATTGTGTCTACAAAAATGCCTATGCATTATATATGAAAGAAAATGTAGATGAGTTTCATTGTCACATACTGCATTACCTGTGAGTGTATTATTTTTAACCTTGGAGATTTAGAAATACTGATTTATTTTCACTCATTGATGGCACTTTGTTTGTGAACATAAATCAGTACTTACATTCCAAATTCTCTCTATTGTCACAATACTGACAAGTCTTGTCATGAAGTTGTCCATATTATGGAACCAATCTGCAGCTGTAGCTGTAGAGGTATGTGAAATGAAAATTATATTCTTTCTTGCTATATGTTATATGTGATGAAATTGTTTCAGAATGTTTCAGAATATATTCTAAATATTCTAGAAAGTCTGACCTACTGTATGTCACATGATTCCATGTTATCAGATAGAATATAGTCTGTTTAAAGTCAGCCATTTTTGAAGCTGGACAGACAAATTGAATTCATTGATGACAAGTAATGTTCAAGTTCTTATAATCCTGTGCGATTATTCTTGTCAGAAACAAATTCAGGCATGAATGTGGTTATTTAGTAATAATCTCGTACAGTCATTCTTATGAAAGAATTTAATGCATAATGAAGTCGATTTATGTTCATGCATATATAATGCAGATCATTATATTCATAGTTGAATGTGTCTCATGTATTACACAACTCAGTCATTTAACTTTTAGCTGTGAATACGAAGAGTTGTGGAACTCTGAGGGTTTGTGTAACCCGGATACTGCTGTCAATGGTGATGTTGGTTTGAAGGACTGATTTGCTCAGTGTGAAGGGCCAAAGGTTCTGGACCAACAGGTTTGTGGGATAAGGGCATTCTCGAGTGATCTTTCAGCAGGCTGTGAGGAGCGGACTAGGCAAGGGCATTTCTTCGCCATTTGATGGTAGCCGTGGAATCAAAAATATCTGGTGCTCATTGCCTGGATGCCACGAGATAAACACCATTGTATATTCCATTTTCAACCTTTTCAATGATACTATATGTGTGAAATGTATCATATGTCCATCACACTTATTCATGAACTAAACATTGACCATTTGTTTATAATTTCATATATCAATCATATCTATTAATAGATTCAATATGTTGATCATACTTGTTGTTAAATTCCATACATCAATCATATTTGTTGGTACGTTTCATATAGTGATCACATCCATTAACATATGAGATCATTTGTGATTATTTGCTGAAATTCCATGCTTTGATCGGTTCCATTTGGGAATGATATCATTGTGTTATATCCATTGTTGCACTTTAAGGAAAATAACAAGGAATACTCACCCACACTGTAGAGGCGTTGACTACTGCCAGATGGTATCCACATGTGCCGCTTTTTGAGCTACGACTAGTGGACCCAAAGAAAATATGCTTTCACTTTGGTGAGACAACGAACGAAGGTAACAAGGTGAAGGTAATGTGAGATTGCCAAAACGTGGCTTTCATCACATCCTCCAGAGACGAACAAGTTAAATAGGCTTATGAGGTGACAATGGCTGGAACCTCATGAGCTTTAATTTTCATCAAAAAGAAAGATCCCTCTCAGTAAGGTACCAGTAAGCTCTAGCTGCACATAAAAGTCTGTCCTGATCATCCCCAACACAGGTACAACTGCGACTGGGGAATTGGTTGGCAAAGGAGAGCAACTGACTCATAATCCCATTAAATCTCAAACAGCCTTGCACAACGGAAAGAGTGTGAAATTCGCTCATTCATCTTGCGGACGCTAAGGAGAGCAAGAAAACAGTCTTAAGGGTAAGGTTCTCGAAAGAAACCGTACTTAAAGGTTCATAGGGGATTTATTAAGGGACCACAAGACACATGAGAGATTCCACCTAGGCACCAGACAGCGAGACACGGGTCTTTGCAGTTCAAAATAAATGATCAGATCTGCTAAGTGAGAGTCTGCACCAATAGCCGAACTCTTCAAAAATTTGAGAGTGTTAGAAAGGGCTGCCATATACCCCTTGATAGTAGAAACTGAGCATTGTCTCTCTTCAAACAGGAAGAGAAGAAAATCAGCCACTGCGCTCAAAGAGGGACAGCTAGGATTGATACGTTTCCTACTGCACCAAACACAAAAGATTCTCCACTTGGCATCATAGACCTTTGATGTAGATCGCTTCCTGGATTGAACGATGCACTTGGTGACTTTGCACGAAAACTTCTCCTGGCGGAGAGATCGTTTGAGATGAGCCAAGCGTGAAGGTGGAGAATCTGAGGGTTGTTGTGCAGAAGAGAACTCATGTGCTGCGACAGAAGGTCCCTCTCCTCTGGGGTAACATCCTCGGCTGGTCTACCAGCAGGTCAAGAAGATCATTGAACCACGATCATTGAGGTCACAGAGGGACTATCAACACAAGCTGCGCAGTGGAGTTCCTTACTTTGTGAAGTGCTTGTGGAATCATCCCGAAAGGTAGGAAGGCGTAGGCAAACAGACAATTCTAATTCAGGCTGAAAGCATCCACTGCCCAGGCTCTCTGATCGGGGACTGGGGAGATGTAAAAAGGAGCTTGTTGTTTAGCCTTGTGGCGAACAAGTCCAGCAAGGGTGTCCCCCAAAGTCTGAACAGGGAATCTGCTACGGATTGGTGCAGAGACCATTCCGTGATGACTATCCATCCTTTCCTGGACAGACTGTCTGACAAAATATTCTTTTTGCCAGGAAGGGTAATCCCTTCCGAGGTTGCCCAACGAAGGAAATTCCAAACCTCCATGCAGAGAGAAGGGGCATGTGTGCCTCCTTGTCTTCTGAGGTAAGCCACCATCATGCAGTGACCCCTTATGTTGTCGACACACCCCTGAAGGGCCAAGAACACTGCCCTAATTCCCAAATTGTTTATGTGGAGGGTAGATTCTTCCTGGGACAACGAACCCTGAAGAATCAGACCCTCCGGTGCCAGACAAGCGCCCACGCTGAATCTGACACGTCTCCAAACAGATAGGAGTGGGGATCGGGGGCGTGTATAGGGACTCCGGCAAGAAACCAGTCCCGATTGATCCACCAAGACAGATGACAGTGGAAGACCTGACCCAGAGAAATCCGAACATTCAGAGGGTCCTTGTGCGGTTTCCAGTTTGCCAGAATGAGAAACTGAGGAGGACGCAAGTGTAGTCTGCTAAGAGGGACAAGGTGCACTGCAGAGTTCAAGGTCCCCAGCAGAGAAAGAAAAAGATGAGCCGACGTGGTCTTGGCTCTCAGCATTGCCAACAGGGACATGATCTTGTCTACTCTGTCCAGAGGGACACGGATTAATCCCCCGATAGAAAGGAAATTCATCCCAACATAGACGAAATCTTGAGATGGAGAAAGCTCCAACTTCTCTAGGTTGGGTAAGAGACCCAGTCTGGTCACTATAGACCAACAGCGAGACAGGTCAATTCTGAGGGACTCGAGCATGCCATTGTGGATCAACCAATCATCAAAATATTGGCGGATTGGGATGCCCATTGACCTTAATTAGGCTCCAACTACTCACATGACCCTGGTAAACGCTCTGGGTGCAGAGGCTAGGCCGTACAGCAGAGCGTGAAATTTGAAGACCTCACCGTCCAAGCAAAACCCCGAGGTACTTCCTGTGAGGAGGAAAGATAGGGATGTGAAGATACACATCCTGAAGATCGATGGAGACAGCCTAGTGGCCGGGCCTTATGGCATTCTTGACTGAAGCTGCTGTTTCCATCTTGAAGGGTTCCTTTTGCAGAATTTGTTTAGGGAGGAAAGATCGATAATTAAACAAAACTTTTCCCCTTTCTTGGGTACCACAATAAATGTGGGAGTAGAAAGCCGGAGAATGGTCGTTTAACACCCTCTTCACTGCACCCTTCTGAAGAAGGGAGTGTACCTCTTCCCTTAACCGCACTAGATTCGACTGGTGGAAGAACATGGGGATCCTTACCAGAGGAAGGAGATCTCGAAACTGAAGACAGTATCCTCCTTGTGTGATAGAGAGGACCCAGCCATCGACTGTTATGCAGGACCAAGAATCTAAAAAGGTTTAGTCTGGCACCTACAGAAACACACAGAAGAGGGACACTCTGCAGGAGAGGGATTGAGTCTCTAGGGCCGACCCCCTTTTTCCTTAGGAAAGGGGGAAGGGCCCATAGACCTCTTCCCTTAGCCTCTGCGGTGTGTCCTTTTAGGCGCCGACTAACGAAGGGGAGGTCTGAACTAGGGTTGTTGCTTAGACTGGGGTTGTGTGGCTTTAAACAATTTGGGTGAAAGGCCCCTCTGTCTGTTCAGGATGACTTCGCTTTCTAGCTGGTTTCGACGGGCCAGGCGTGGATGCGAGAGAGCGATGTTGCTGGTCTCTCAATACTTGAGATGCCACAGAGGGAATGAGTCCTCCAAAGAGAGTCTCTGCCTCTAGGGGAGCAGCCCTCGAAAGGTTCTTACTGTGCTCCAGTAATACCTTGGATGTGTCCAAACCAACATCCCTGCGGAGGTGGAGGAGCTCCACTGATAAAGCCATGGACAAGGATAACACGTCTTGATGTTTTTTCCACTGCTTCGAAAAAACGATGGAGAGCAAGTTGCGACAGATCTTCCTCCCAAACAGGTTGTTGGAAGCTGCTGAAAAGAGATCAGCATGCAAAGCTATGGCTACTAGTGACATAGCTTTTAGCTCTAAGGCATTCAGTGTTTTAACTGGAAGGCGAGCTCAAGTCCCTCTGCAAATACACACTTGCGTCGCTCCGGCGTCTAAATTGGGAGGTTTAAGGGGCCAGTAAGGGGTGTGAACTCAATAACTAGCAGAAGAGACCAAAGGTCTCAACGTAGAATAGGGGATGGACCACCCTCTACGCTGTCTAGGAAACTCATGGCCCTTACAAAACCTTTAGGACAGTTCCTTTTACCGCAGCCAAGGTAGGAAGCAACAAGGGATCTGGATGAGAGGCAGATGCAGTGAGTTTATCAAAGCTGGAGAGAATCTTAGTGTCCTCCTGGTGCATTTAGGGGAGAGTCTGTTCCCTTCCCTCCTTCTATGGACTGCAGCATCGATCTTACTGCCATGGGGCCAAGGCCCTGAAGGTCATGCCTATATACAGGGGACTGTCCAATTACTGCCATGCGTTGGAAGGCCCTACATCCCGTAGGGGTTTAAAGGAATCATAGGGAAGGGGGGGATGCCGATCCGATCCCCTTCCCTAGTCTTACGTCGGTACAATGATTCCAAATTCCACGATTGATTGAATGGTAGTCTGGAGCGAGGGGGTCTCGACCCAATCCCTCTCCCAATACTGATGGGCTTCAAATGACCGGTCAGGCAACTCTGATCTGTATGAAGATCCTCTCCCAGATCAGACAGACTTAGATCGATGCTCAACCCTTTCAGGGTTGCATGAAACTGCGCTGACAATGGGCCACGGGACCTGAAAGGGTGCTGCTCTCCCCTCACAGGAAAAGCGGGCGCGTGACTCACTTTTGTCCGACACCTAACTGTAGGGCAGTAGAGGGTAATAAGCAAAAAAAGTAGCTTGGTAAAATGCTTTAAATAATATTATAGGAAAAGGAATAAATCCCTATACTAAATAAATTAAAATTGAACCGGAGTTCAATATAAAACACACATAAGAAAAGACTGGTGTGCGACCTGCTTTCCAGGGCTTTAAAAATAGCCAACCAATCAGATTGAAGGGAAATTAATTTTGAATGCTTTTGTTTTTCAAAAAACAAACAAAAGAAAATCAACTGGCCGGCAACAGGGATAGGAAATATGATAATTTACCTACCCTAGCTTAAGAAAACAATAAGGAGTTCTCAAAAGGCAATAATTAATCCCCCAACAAACAATTCATGAAGGGGAAATAACTGACTAACCAAGATTAAGAACAGGACATTTCTTGGTATCATATTGCCAAAACTCTCAAGAGAGCTGAATATTTCCAGATAAGGAAAATACTGATCAAGGGTAAATACCACCTGTAGTTTACGAAAAATGTAATGAAAGAGCATAACTCGCTACGTGGACTCGTCTAGCGAAGGCAATTTCTCAAGTGATAATTTCACCGTCTTCATCCAGATGACGACCAGAAAAAGAACCGTGAATTGTGGGCGACACGTGCAAAAGACTGGGGGGTTTACACAGGGAGTCCTATTCACTAGAACTTTCTAGTTAACCCTATGGGAGGATGAATTCTTATCATACAGTCGGGTATTTCCCGTCACGGAAATAGATTAGCGACGCAATAGCAACAGAGTAAGCTATTACTGATATTAAAAAAGAAATATCAGAATGGAGGGGAAAACTTTATGTTTCTTTTTGTACTGATGTTAACAAAATATTAAATTCAGTTTAAAATAGGAAACTAAAATAAGAAAATATAAATTGCTTTTCAACAGAACACTGTTACCTCTAAATTCAACCTGTGACCTGGTAAGCACATCAAGGTTTATAACCTGGGGATAAATTGAACCATGATGTGCTTCTGATCTTACAGTTCAACTTCATTTGCATATCAAAAAGGAATGTGTGATATCATGGTTTCCAATTGCACTGTTACATATACAGTTCCCCGTCAAAAGTTACAAAAAATGTGGAAACCTCCAAATAGTTGACACATGTTCATAATGGGCACTTTCAGGTAACCCCAATGAAAATCCTTCAATAAATGACCTTTATATAGCCGACAGTGAACAGTGTTTTTTGGTCAGCAAAAATCTTGATTTAACATGAGCACAAAGTGGACTTTTTTGCTGCTGCCACCTGTATGTAGTTTCCAACCCTCATATTATATACAGACCCTGTCAGAAGTTTTAAAAATATGCATAAATGATGGTTACATTGTAACCAGCCTTAGTAAATACCTGCATATAGCAGATACCTGTTCATACTGGCCACTTTCAGGAATCTCCAACAAAAGCCTTCAATCAATGCCTTTATGTAGCTGACACCCGTCTAATACCAACAGCGGACAGTGTTTTTTTGTCAACAAAGTTGTGTATAACAGACATCTTGACCTAACACATATGCAGAGTTGCCTTTCTTGCATCTGGCCAAAAGTGCTATTGAACGTACAAAGATTTATGAAATCCAGATTGTTTTTACAGTTAACTACTTAGCGGACAATGGCCAATTTCCACAAAGCCCCATTACATCACAAGTTTTTTTAGCATATTTATTTCACAACTTATAAGGTCTTGCTCCAATCAAATCTAAAAGAGTACAGATACAGTAATGAGCACCCTACTGATAATCAAAATGGTGGCCCTGAATATCTTGCAAATTAAACAGTTCCTATGGGTGACTGAATCTGGCACTCAGATTTAGTATAATGTTAATAGTGTTCTCAATTATAATCCTTATGTGTGTGTGTGTGTGTGTATATATATATATATATATATATATATATATATATATATATATATATATAATGCTGACTTTAGTGAAGAAACAAATTTAGTTAATGGTCAATAATGCACATGAGCATGTTTACGTCCAATTCAGGTCACTAAGCATTACAAGGCCCATTATTATATTAATGCAATTTTTGCTGTATAAAGGAATATGTAAATTACAAATAAGAGCAGAAAATATAAGTGATGACAATTTTGCATTTAGATTTTGTCTCACATCACTGTTGATGTTACTACCGGATGATGGAATCAAGCGATGTCATCCTCACCTTTAACCTTTACAAGAGACTATGTTTAAATTAATTGTTTTACAATTTTAATTAAAAATTATTTGTTGATGACAAGGATTAAAAGTCCTAGTACATGTTAGTGCATTCACATTTTCAATACAATTCTTGTTTAATTTTCAACTTATTGTACATTTCATTGTTTAGTTTCACTGTTACTGAATCCTGATATTTTCAGTGCTGGATTTACATTCTTGCTGAATGCAATAGTGCAATAAATTGTTTTCAGAAGGAATCCTATTAACAGTATGAATTTCTGCTTTTTCACATTTTATGCAATGTTCAGAGTCATAACTGTACCAATGTAAAGCACACCAAGAGTACTGGCCCTGTATATAGAAGACACCTGTCTATAAAGGATGGTTTGTAATGTACCTCAACTTGCCTTTATATACAGGTTTTGCTGTATATGACCTGTTGACACATTTTACTCAGAAAAAGATGGAACTTAAAAAGACAGTCTTTTAAAAGATGTAATGGTAATTACATATTTGTACTGTAACAGACTTTCACATAAAAAAGGGGCCAAACTTGGTGAATCTCTGATCTAACTGACACGAATCTGACAGTGAATGTAATAGGAATTGGCAGGCAAGCAGGGTTAAAGATATACATGTAAATCCTACAATGGTACCCCATCAAATTGAATTAAACTGAAAAAATTAGATCTCTTTTTTAGAATCTTTTGTATTGTAAAGGCTCAAACAATCACCCCATAACAACAAATTTTTAATTTTAAATTGGTGTCTTTTCTTGAGCTAAACTTAGTTTAACATCTATCCACAAGTATGGGTGACAAATTTTGTACTAGTATGTAAGTAACTTGACACCAAATATCCATATGAATGAGTATCTAAAAATTCAACAAATTTGCCCAGACTGAAAAAAAGAGCCTTCTCTCATCGAGGAAAGTATAAATTGGTGGGTAATTTTTGTACATAACACAATTACTGAGTTCCCATCGGAATTCCTAAAACCTGCAAGGCCAATTTATGGCAGGTCATAAACTGCTTATGATTTCCCAAAGTGTATGGGTGCAAATTTCTGTTGATGTATTTCGTAGAGTGCATTATTGCCGTGGTCAGTGTGGCACTTAACAAGCAGATTTGAGGAAAGGTACCGTATTAAATTGCTAGACTACGATGGTTTTAATGTCCCTGTTTATGGCAGGATCAATTCTTAATTAAACATTTGTTGGATAACGGTCGGACAGATGTAAAAGGCAAGGTGATTTGGGGTCTAGGAATCGAAAATGTCAAAGTTGAAAGGATGCAGAGACTATTTGTGAAACCAGCTGAAGTAGTATCATCTTTTGAAATTTTCCAGAATCAGTTATTTAAATAGCACACAAAATCTAGAGGGTTACACTAACCACAATGGGCATGTATTATAAAAGGTGGCAGATAAGTTTAATCCTGATTGGCTACACTAAATAAATGGGGTGTTTCCCAGACAAAAATTTCAGGTTTTAAATATTCCACATCACAAAATTTAGTCAGTCCAAGTTTTCCTGCAAAAGGCAGTCAGGTTCTTAACTCCAAGCAGAATAAGTGAAATTCTCTCGTATAAACAATTGTTCAAGTGACAGGTGTCTGGAAGTTGAGGGACACAATTCTGGCGGTAGAAGCGAGCGGGTCTCGAAAGCACAAGAGAAAATAGCTCCACCCACCCATCCATCGATACACACATACGTATCCACTTAGAGGGTAGAGAGAAGAGGCATCCCATACTAAGTTTGATGACCGAAAAGAGGCTGGATAAGTGAGAGAGAGAGAAGCGAAAGGGGAGAACATCAACCCTGACCTGTCAGCAACGTGCAATTGGGAGTGACTGGCAACACCAAGGTTATGCAGGCATGCTGGGCAATTGATTCGATTGTTCACTCGATTCCATGATGAACTGAGTCTTATCGATATAAACAGATCAGCTAATTACATTTTTGTTGAAATTCGGTAATTGATTTCTAAAAGAAGTGTATCTTTCAAATGTCATGTACAATTTTCATTTTGTTTTATGTAACTGATTCATTTGTTATAGTTCACAACTTCACATACAGGGGCTCGTGTTATTCTATTCTGTATCTCTGCTCAGATCTATATTTATCCCATCTATAAATTTCACATTTTATTTTATTATTTACTTGAACCGGGCAATAACTCTGAGGTCAATCGTCCTCTAGATAGTGATAACCAACCAAATCGTACACCTGTTACAACAGGTGCTTAACACAAAGTATCACATAACTTGGATTTATTTCATCATTACCTTTCACTGAACTGTTACTGTGTTATTCAAATTGAAGAAACATTTTGATTTTACGTTATTCAATAAGAGACAGAACTCTGGATCACATCATCTTACTTCCCGGCTCTCCATTTATCATACCGTTATGATAAACTAAGATAACATCTGACATCATACCAATGATGTAGTAATGAAGTGATCAAATCATTTTGAGCTGCACAGTATAATACTGACTTAATAAGATATAACAACTGCAAAAGTTTCTCTATTTGAACATGTGCACAAAAATTAACAGGCCCTGATGTTCTTAAGAACCAGGTCAAACAGGTCTAAATATTCCAAACTAGTTTTAAAAGAGGAAGATGTTCATTGGTTTTTCTACTTTTTAGTATCAGAGACCATATATGCTGGTTGATCAACAATATTTATACCACTTATAGCCTGGATGCCAGGGTGCCATGTATCTTCTACTTTTAAAAACAGCAGCTTTCTTTTTCACATATTTTTAATCATAGCATTATCAAATGACAGATCTGAATCACAAGTAAAAATTTCCAAGGTGAAAACCAAATTTTGTCAATTGCAACAAAAACCATTTAAACTTTGGGCCAATTTTACTAATGGCAGTGATACTTCATGTCACATTAACTTTCTTTCCACATGGGATTAGTGAAAACCTTGGGCATAAAGTCTTTACCAAGGAGCTACCAGCTGCTGTGAAAGAACGACTACAAACAAATTTGTCAAAATTGGCTCAGCCTTTCTAGAGCAGTCAAATAGTTTTTCAAACTAGCTGCTTTGGAATCAAAACTGTTGCAAGTGAAGTCAGTGAGTCATACTCAACATTAAAGTTACAGAGCTACAGTCATATTTATTGGCACCAAATCCAAAAACCTGTATCAAGTACATGTATTACTCTGTCGTGAGAAGTATCTTTAAAGCAGTAAGCTTATTTTATGGGATGAGACTAAAATAGGTTTTCAATCTGGCTGCTACAGAAACCACATGATTGCTTGGGATACCACCTCGGACCAATTTGGATAGAGGAAAACCATAAACAATTGTCCCTCAAAGTAATGGATGTTCTACTGGCTGCAAAATTCCCAGGACTCCGAAATAAGACCATTTCTTCAAGCCTTTCATATATTTCAACTGCTGAGTAGTGAAACCGTTTATGATATTCTAGACAAACTCCAACATACCTAAACCCCATGTCAATATGACCATCTGCTTAGGAGAATTAACTATAACATGATTTTCATGATAGTTACCATGGTGGACATATTGGATATTTTAGGGGCACTATTTTATGAATGTATGTGTATAGTTTCATAGCGATATGCCAAGTAGTTCAGGAGTTGCTATAAGATTTTCAAGATGGCAACTGTGGTGGCCATACTGGATGTCCGAGAGCAATACTGTCATTCAGGACCATCTAAAGATCATAAGAAGTTTTCAGGTGAAAATGTCAAGTCAAAACAAACATCCATTTAGGATTAGCGATAGCAAAATTTTCAAAATGGTCACCGTGTCCATTTTGGATGTCATGCCAGCACCATTTTCATTCAGGGCCAACAAGACATTACATGAAGTCTTTAAGTAAAATCCACATTAGATATGACCATCCATACAGGAGAAGTAGCAATAACAAGATTTTCAAGATGGCCACCATGTTAGACACATTGTACATGGGATTAGCACCTTTTTAATTTAAGACCAACTAAATGTGTTCTTGATTTGACCATCTACTCTGGAGAAGCAATAATAACATTTTTGAGATGGCCATCATAGTGGCCATATTGAATGTCATATTTGCACTATTTTCATTT
Source organism: Margaritifera margaritifera (assembly GCA_029931535.1). Classification (NCBI taxonomy): domain Eukaryota; kingdom Metazoa; phylum Mollusca; class Bivalvia; order Unionida; family Margaritiferidae; genus Margaritifera; species Margaritifera margaritifera. Next base: position 2,311,968 of record JAQPZY010001602.1, read on the forward strand.
AGGACCAACTAGACATCACAGAAGGTCTTTTAGTGAAAACCCCATGTTGATATGACCATCTGCTCAGAAGGGGTTGCGATAAGATTTCAAGATGGCCACCATGGTGGCCATTTCAGATTTCCATGGGCACTATTTAATTCAAGACCAACTAGACATCTCATGAAGTCTTTTAGTGAAAACCCCTTGTTGATATGATCATTGTTCAGGAGTATCAATACCAAGATTTTCAAGATAGTTGGTGTGGTGGCTATATTGGATGTCTGAGTGGGACTATTTTCATTTAGGACCAACTAGACTTTGAGATGAATCAATGTTTAAAGTTTCATGGCAATCCTTCCAGTACTTTAAGTACTTTAGAAGGAGTAATGATAACAAATTTTTTCTAATGGACCCTGGACACCAGATGACACATGACAGTAGATGGACAAAAGACTGTGGAATAAGTTCTTTTGATCTAAGAGCAATAGAGCTATAACACTTCTGCCAAGTTTGAATTAAACTGGCTCAAGTGACTGAAAGTAGGTTTCTGCCTGGACTCTATGGAATTCACATCCTTGCTATGGAAACTACCTTGAACACAATTCTAATAGAAGATGATCCAAGCAGCATTTTTACTAAGTCGGATTGACTAATCTATTCTGGAGCAGTCAAAAATAGGTTTTCCACATGGTTCCCATGGAACCCACATTTTTGTTGAAATATCACCCCAAACACAGTTTCAACAGCGGTGTAATTGAAGCACATTTCTGCCAAGTTTGATTCACATTGGCTTGGCTATTTTGGAGAAGTAAAAAATAGGTTTTCAACCTGGTTCCTAAGGAAGACACATCACTGCTAGGGAAGCCACCTTATACACAGTTTTAATGAGTCCGACAATCTACCAACTGAGCTACTGTAGCTGTTTCAGAATGATACAAGAATATGTGTCATAGGGTTTAATGGCACATCAGCACAATAATGGCTATATGGTGCTGATTCAAAGCAGTTATGAAAATGTAAAAATAAAGAATTGCAAACAAAACATTTGGAAGATAAATCCTTCCAAATAAACATAAGTATGAAGTACTACATAATAAAAGATAAAAGGCAAAGATGTTAAATTCCTGTAAGAGGTATATAAAATAAAATATAAAGGTAGAAAATATATCATCCTTAAAATATAGAGTCAATATAATGAAAGCAATACACTGACACTAAGTTCCATAAACATACAATGCCTACAGCCAGAAATTTGCCTAGAAGATACAACTTATACACACGGATTCACCTTTAATAATTATAGCAAGGTAACTTGTGTCAAAAAAGTCAGTAAATATGACCTATTATCTCAAGTAATTAGGCTAATAGTCATTTGAAAATATAACATGAATACAATTTAAAGCCAATGTTTAGGTAACCCTAAAATAGTCTGTAAAACTGAACTGCTTCCTATCATGCCTTCTCTTTTCCTTTCCTATCTATTCTTTAATTTATTCTTTCATTTATGTTATTTGTTATTTTGTACTTGCCGTGTGATTTTGTTTTGCATAATGGAGAGAAATTATTAAGTTCTTTATTTGAACTTGTTTCTTATACTTTTGCAAAGATATTATATTACTCTCATGGAAAATAAGCGTTTGCAGGCCCTTGGGTACTGTAGTGGAAAAACAAATGCATATCTGAGTGTAAAAGAAAATGTAAAATCTAAGATGTGTAATTAGTTTTTTGATGATTATTTTTGTCGTAATTTTGTGATTAGCTTAACTATTTATCTATTTACAATACCTGATGTTGTTATGATCTTTCTTTTTATATTTATTTGTTTTATATATTTCTAGCATATTTATATAATATGCTGTAAATATTTAAATTCACAAATATTTGTACTGTGATTCATTTCACTATCAATATCTGTGTGACCTTTACTAATTATTCTAACAATCCATATTTCACAGCATGTTTAAACAGAACTATTACAATTTCTTTTATCAACATATTTCTAAAGACCATATCCTCATATAAACTTTGATAAAATAAAAAAAAGATATAGTTTTCTAAAAACTGCTACAAAAAATTTCACGATATTGCATCTATATAAAGGCCATTCACACATGATGGAAAGTATCTGATATGTTTCATGCTTTGTTATTTTATGATTTTAGTAGAGACTTTCTTTTCATTATCATTTGCTGTATTATAGGTTAAGCAATATCATTTCTACTTGAATTATACATATACAGTTGAAAGTCCTTTAGATCCAGATGCTCCATATTACATTCAGACAAAACAAGCAAACAGTTTTTAGATGGAAAAAAAGATATTATAATAAAAACAAGATGCAATAAGAGTACTGTGAACAATACGTTTTACTTCTGCCCTGTGTTTAATAGGTCTGTATATAGTAGGGCATGGAAAACTGCCGTGTTTGACAGGTCTGTATATAACAGGGGATGCAAGACTGACCCAAGTTTAATAGGTCTGTATACAGTATAGTAGGGCATGGAAGGCTGCCCTGTGTATAATAGGTCTGTATATAGTAGGGCATGGAAGTCTGTCCCGTGTTTAATAGGTCTGTATATAGTAGGGCATGAAAGTCTGTCCTGTGTTTAATAGGTCTGTATATAGTAGGGCAGGGGTCTCCAAACTTTATAAGATGAGGGCCATGTTAGATTTTTGAAGGGGGTTTGCAGGCCAAAGCGACTGAAAAATTTTAATATATGCAAAATCATTTTTAAAAAGTACAACACTTTACGGGCCAGACAAATCGAAGCCGTGGGCTGGATCCGGCCCGCAGGCCATAGTTTGGAAACCCCTGTAGTTGGGCATGGAAGGCTGCCCTGTGTTTAATACGTCTGTATATATTTGGACATGGAAGGCTGCCCTGTGTTTAATAGGTCTGTATATAGTTGGGCATGGAAGGCTGCCCTGTGTTTAATAGGTCTGTATATAGTTGGGCATGGATGGCTCTGGACAAAATTGAGCAACAAGTCCCAGTTAACATGACATTGATTATTTAACCTTATAACCCAAAAACAAACCATTTGCTAAACATAGAGAGAGACTGACACTGGCGAGATTGAGACCGCACACAGAATTCCAAGAAGAGATAAAATAAAGAAAGATCCCAATCCCATCATCATAAAATTCAAATACAGAGTAACAAGTGATGCAGTGATGAAAAATAAAAAGATGAAGGACTGGAATAAAAAATCAAAGATTACTGAAGATTTAACACAGGGCAACATTAACCTGTTAACAAAGCTATGGAAGCATGAAAAAGTGGATGTAGCTTGGTCATTCAATGAACGAATATACGCCAAAACAAAGGAATGCTCTGGCAAAGACAGAATCCTGTTCAATGTAGCTGTAGGTATTGACATGAACATTGATGAACATTGCACCAAGTGGCATTTACTAAAATGTCTTAACCCAAGTTACTGTAGTGGACTATAGTAGCCTATATACACACATTAGCAAATACTTGTAAATCCCTTTAGTGCAGTGCATGTCGCATTCTCAACATGCACTATCAGTAGAACTACATCTGTATGAATGAGAATAACGTTTTGAAGTAATTATATAATTATTCACAGTACACAGTTCAGGAGCTGATGATAATATGCTATATTAATAGAGATACAATATTAGCTTATGCAGTGTTACACCTACCCACCGTACTCCCCTCCTTCACCCTCTCTCTCTCTCTTGCAGTAAAATCCTGAATAAATACATTTTCTTTTTACCAATGCTGCCTTTTATGAAATGATGATGTATAAAGTAATTACCTACTCACTGATGGTACCCACCCTCTCTCTCTGATGCAGTGATAAAATGTTGATCTGTGGAGAGATATATGAACATATTCTCTCTCTCTCTGGTAAAAATGCATTTTACATTGAGATTAAAACTCTGATAATAACTAAAACTTGACACCTGGTATCTGTTCATGCATGTATAACTGACAAGCATTAATATAAGTTGTTTGCAGCAATATATACATGCAGAAGTCTGACCAATCCACATATTGTAATTATTTGTACATAACTCTGTTGCTATTGTTGATGAAGGTTGAAGACAAAATAGACTACTGTGCATACAAATTTAAACTCACATAAAATGTATTATTCACTTTTACACAGGATAAGTGGGTCACACTTTCATGTATGTACATGTATCTATCTATCTATCTATCTATCTATCTATATATATATATATATATATATATATATATATATATATATACCACTGATGACATTTTCTTTTATCCTGTTCCATTATTCGCTACAAAGTATTATTCTGCTTTCATACTTGATAATTATGTTATTTTTTCACTTCTTATCACCAATGCTACTATTTTTTTTTCTCTGAAAAAGTTATAAAAATGTTGCTGATGAGGTACTTTGAATGTACTTTTTTTCCTCCTTTTTTTATACTTTTCTCCAAATTTACAATTGAGTAGGTTGGTAATAAACTATGATTAATGAAATAAAGATTAAAATCTTATCAAAGCACACCCAATCAAAACATGTTTTTCAAAGATATATTAAAGATGTATTTGACTAAAAACATCAGTTTCAATGCTAATTATCAAGTATGATTGCTATGTATTAATTGCTACTTTATTAAAAAAATTTATATACCTAAAGTCTATTAATCACAAATCACATTTTACTAAATAGTGAATTACTTGTTTGGAATGAATTTTTTAAAAAAAAGAACTTTATTACTTTTCAGCTTACTTTTGTTTGTTTTTCAAGAACTCCTGTGCTTTTCTTTTAATTTCTTACTATACTGTCTTATATCTCTATTATACATCCTTCTTTTGTTCTTGCCATATTGTAATGAAAACCATAGTACTCTGGTATACATTTTAGGGAGGGTATCAGCCCTTAATATATCAATATATCGATATGTTGTAGCCAGTTCAAAGGATAACCTCTTACCATTTAAATGTCTAAACCATGATAAACATAGTAAATTTCTCATAAATTCTAATAATGGATAGTCGAATTAAAATTGCATCTGCAAACTGTCTGGGATTGGGAATGCCCACTAAGAGAAAGCATGTCTTGAATTTCTTTAGAGGTAAACACTATAGTATTGTTTGCTTACAAGATGCTCACTTTACATCAAAGGAAGATAAATATATCGAGACATGATGGAGATATAGATGCATTTTTAACTCTCAGGAGTCAAAATTCAAGAGTTGTAAGCATAACGTTTATTAACAATTTTGAATTAAAATTGCATAGAGAAAGAAAAGAGATGGGTGGTAATTTACTGGGAATTGACTTGAATATAGAAAACAGCAGAATAACACTTATTAACTTGTATGACCCTAATTGGGAATTCCTATTTTTTTTGACAGAGTGGATGAAATAATAGAAGAGTTAAACAACCCAATTAATATTTGGACTTGGAAGGATATGTAAATGTTAGTAACCCAAAAGCTAGAGAAAGATTGAAAATACTCATTAAGGATCATAACATGGTTGACTATTGTCGAGTCCACAACCCACATCTTAGAAGATACACTTGGCGCAGGAAAAATCAAATAAAGCAAGCTAGATAAGATTTTATTCTTATTTCTAAGTGTCTAACAAACTTAGTAAATGACATAAAAAATTACATTAGGTTATAGGGTCAGATCACTCGATTGTTACCCTCGAATTACAATTTAATAACTTTACACATGGAAAAGGCTTCTGCAAATGTAATAAAAGGCTTTTAAAGGATCTAGATTATGCCACAAAAGTGAAAGATACAATTAACAGAGTAAAAATGCAATACACATTACCTATGTATTGATGAATTAGATATTGTAAATGTGGAAGATATCCAGTTCATTATTGATCATAGTCTATTTCTAGAAGTTTTACTAACGGAAACAATTTGCTACACACAGGAAAGGGAGAAAATGGAAAATTATATAGTTAATGAAATCAATAAGCTAGAAAAAGACTTTTATGCAAATAGTAGAGAAACTGAAGAAAAAAGAATTGAGCTCCAAAATATAAGAAAGGATAAGCTACAAGGGAATGCTATTAGAAATAGAGCCAAGTGGTTTGAAGAAAGTGAAAAACCATCAAAATATGTGCCTTAGAAAATAGAAACTTTATAAATAAAACAATTTGTAGATTAGAAACTTCAGAAGGAAATATTGTATTAGATCAAAAACAAATTCTTAATGAAATTAGTACTTTCTACAGTAACTTGTATTCAGAATAAATGGACATATTAGATGTAGACATGGACCAATTACTAAGAGAGTTTAATCTCCCAAAACTAACCAAGCAACAATCAGATTCTTTCCAAGAAGAAATATAAATAGATGAGCTACTTAGTGTACTGAAAAAAAATGAAAAATGACAAATCTCCAGGATCTGATGGACTTATTGTGGAATTTTTTTTATTTTTCTGGAATGACTTAAAATACTTCATCTTGAGATCAATCAATGAAACGTATGACAAACAACAGTTTTCAATCAGTCAGAAACCAGATATTATTCATTGTTTACCAAAAGGAGATACACCAATAAAGTACAATCACTACTTTCTCAATGGTCAAAAAGAATATTGACTGCTAATAGAAGAATAACAGTAATTAAATTGATAGCCATCTCCAAACTTAATCACTTGTTCTTGAATCTACCCAACCCACCTGAAAATACTTTACAGAATTTAAGTAAATAGTTCTTTAAATTTATTTGGCCGGATAAAAATGACAGAATCAAAAGGGATATAATTGTACACAATTATGAGAATGGTGGACTAATTATGGTGAATCTAAAAAAAATTATTCAGGCACTGAAATGCTCTCGGATTAGAAGATATATTAAATCAAACAATTGTTTGGATTATATGTTATAAAACAAATAGGGAAAATTAAACATATTGCAGATCTTGGGATGGAGCATGTGAAGAAACTTAGAAATGATACAGCAAATATTTTTTGGGAGAGATGTATTTAGAGCTTGGATAATGTTTACAAAAAAAAAAAAAAAAATTTGATTCTTTGGAAGAATGTTTAATCTACATATCTGGAAAAATGAAAATATTAAGGTTGCAGATAAAACTGTTTTACAAATCTTGGTATAATAAAGGTGTGAAGTTTATAACTGATATATTTGATGGAGTTAACTTTAGTATTTTTGAAAACTTCAGTACAAAATTTAATTTCCAAAAGGGGGATAAATTACTTACTATGGGTATTTGTAGTATTATTAAAAAATGTATTAGATCCATAACAAATCAATTCTCTCTTACTCAGATACTTCATCCATGCATACTCTCCCATATCAGGATATTATTAAATACAAAGCATATGAAACTGGATCATTCTCAACTGTTTTGAGACATGGCATTATAACTTGCATACCCAAGGAGGATAAACCAAAGTAGTACTTGAAGAACTGGTATCCAATTTCTCTTCTTAATGTTGTATACAAATTAACATCAGGATGTATTGCCAAAAGAATTATGTCAGTATTGAATGAAATAACATCTGACGATCAAATTGGTTTTGTAAAAGGAAGATATATTGGCAAAAATACAAGGATTGTATGCGATATTATGCACATTACAGAAAAGTTACAAATTCCGGGTATGCTATTATTATTAATCAATTTTGTAAAAGCATTTGATTCTATTTAATGGAAATTTATTCATAATGTTCTACCTTTTCCTTAATTTTGGACCAAGTATAAGGCACTGGGCTAAAACATTTTATTGTAATATCTCATCGGCAGTTTTACAAAATGGCTTTCTTTCAGAGTTTTTCAAAATTGCCAGAGGTTGTCGACAAGGTGATCCAATATCTCCATATCTCTTCTTATTATGTGCAGAAATATTGTCTATACTATTAAAGAATAATACAAATATAAAAGGTATCAAACTAAAGGAAACAGAATATTTACTGTCACAGTTTGCAGATGATACTATTTTAATTCTTGATGGCTTTTCTGAATCTCTGAAATCCTCTATTGAAGTATTAAACTTTTTTGCAAGGATTTAAGGACTGAAACTTAACATTGCCAAAACAAGAATGGGTTGGATAGGAAGCAAGAAGTACAGTGCAGAAACATTTCATCACAGGTTAAAATTACAGTGGGTGACTGAATTTACATCATTGGGAATAAAGTTTGCGGTAGACTTGGATAAAATGGTAAAGAAGAATTTTGAAAAAAAAGTAGAAATGATTAAAAATTGTTTGAAGCATTGTGAAAAACGATCCTTAACACCAATTGGTAAAATAAGTTTTGAAAACTTTAATTATTCCAAAGCTAAAACATTTGTTTATCTCGTTACCAAATCCTCCACAAAATTTTATCAGGGAATTAAATTAAAAAAATTTCACCTTTATATGGCAGTCAAAAGTGGACAAAGTTAAAAGAGACGTTATGTATCAAACATTTTCTAAAGGTGGCCTGGCGATGATAGACATTTATAAATTTATATTAGCACTGAAAATAACATGAATTTGTAGGGTTCTTCTATCTAACAGAAAGTTTGTTAATTTGTTTGAGTATGAAATATGTGAGATTAAATACCTGTTTTTATTAGGAGCATGGTTCTCACGCTTTTTGAAAGAAAAATTTCCAGGTCTTTTCCATGATTTTTTTCAGGATGAAATTAATTTTTTTCAAGGTTCATTTATGACCATTACTGAACAGAATTAAAGAACATTTTAGATTAGAAAATGTGCATTTTTCAAATCAAAAGCTGTTTCTATTTCTAGACTCTCCCATAACATCTGAATTAGACATACGACGATGTACTAAACCACAAAATGTATCACAAGAAACAAGTAGAACTATTGAAATTCATATAAATTTGCATCTCAAGTCATTTCAATTTACAGAATAACAATTTTAACTTTACTCTGCTGAACTGCATATGTTGGTATGAGGAAATAATAAAAGAATGAACTGAAATTAGTTTTCTTTTCTTTTCAAACTTTTAATTCTATAGAAATCAGAATAATCAGCTGTAAATCAATGTCTCAAATACAACATCTATTAACTGATATGGCATATAATTATGGAATATGAATGTTACTGATATCAGCAAATTCAAAACCAAATACAAGGAATGGGTACATGTACCACTTGAAATCTATATGCATGATATACAAAATCAATATTTCCTCTCACAGTAGAAAAAAATCCAACAGATGCAAAATATTAGGTTGTCATCTAAAATCAATATCAGTTGTATACTCATTTTGGCTGATTGAGATTCAGTGGAAAATTTTGAGAGACCAGACTCTGATAACATGCATGCATCTTTTGTAAGGAAGCAATTCCCTCAAGTTCATGTTCAACTTGACCAAGGTAGAACTCTGCCTAGGAATTAGTCCTACAATGTAAGACATCCACCCTGATATTTATGATGTTTGGGTGCTACTTCTTACTACTTAAATAAATGGCGTTGTGTAGCATGATCCCTGGTCGACTGACAAGGGAACTAGAGGCCACATTTTCAGGAATATCTCACCACTTGGCAGCCCATATTGACACTTTTCCACAAATTAAAGTCTAATAGCTTTAGTCAGACTATACTTACTCTGATATCTTTTTCCTAAGGGAATCAAATTCTGACACAAGCAAGTGGACAATGACATACATTTCAGTTGGTTGAAAAGCGATGGAAGCAGAGGTGAAGATAAACTGTATTATTTATCTCTTAAACTTATCGAGACCATGTGTCACAGACATGTCAGGTGTTTTGTGACACTAGACTGGTCTTCATACCTTCTACATACGAAGAGATAACAATATGGAGCTGTATGTAGTCTAACCAGTCTACTAGACGAATCCGATTGACAGAGTACTTGGATTGACTATACAAACATGTTTACGCAAGCACCCAAATGATCCATACTGCAACTTCTGAAAATTCCGGTAGGAACGCAATAAATTTAACTCGCAACCAGTTCAATTATGACTCAATTACGTTTTTTTTTTCTGTTATCAAGTGGCAGCTGAAAATTTCAGGTTTTTCCCCCGACTTTCATCAATATTTGCAAAATTCAATGACTATTCCCAGTCAGGAAAAAAATCTATAATTTCTCCCGACTTTATCCCCGATTTCCCAGTAGTGTGGGAACCCTGTAAGAGATGAAAATGTAATGATGTTATCCAAAAAGACAAAAAATGCTTTCTGGTGTGATGTTTTATTGGCTTGGAAACTGTTAATAGACAAAAATATACCCCGGACAGGAGAAGATCTTACGAAAACAAATTTATAGATAAACTCACTCACAAGGGTGAACAAGGTACCAATTTTCTATCAGAAATGGTTTGAACATAATGTAATCTATATTGGTGATATGTTTACAGATCAGGGAATACCTATTGATTTTGATAGTTTTAAAGCTAAATATGGTCTCAACATGAATTTCTTACATTTCAAGGTATAATTCAAGTGTAACATTTTTATGTAAAAAGTTACAGTTAGATATAACGCCTCGTCAGACCATTTATCCCTTTCCATTAGAAATTGTATTTCATAACAATAATGGGTGTAAAGACCTTTACAATCCACTTTTGAAAACGAATGTTAAATTAACTAGTGAAAAGAAATGAAATGAAACTTTCAATTTGAATATCGATGTGTGACCACAAAATATATACTACAGTTTTTACAATAACAAGAAACTCAAAATTACAATGGTTACAATTTCGTGTTAGTCACAGAATTTTACCAATGAATTCATTTTTGTATAAATAAAATTGTCTGATATAGATAAATGTACTTTTTGTAAAAATTTCCTGGAAACACTACTGCATTTGGTTTGGGAATGTAATGTGATAAACAGGATGTGGAATGATGTGTCCCACTGGATTCAGAATAAATTGAACATAGATATTGTGCCAAGAGCAAAGACTGTAATATTGAGACATACAAGTACAGATGGAATATATGAAAAACCTTTGTATTTTTATTTCCTTCTATCCAAATACTACATCTATATATATAAAATGAAAGGGGATGTGCCTAGATTAGATGGTTTGATAATTTTTCTTAAAGACAACATATAATGTACAAATGTTTTTCAATATTATTTTTATTTGTAAAAGATGAGTCCAAAGCTCCCCAACCGTGGCATGGTTGTTTATGTCTGGGGTAATTATAAAAAAGCAAACCATTTATTGACTCTGTTTGAAAAACGATGGTATCATACACAAGTTATTATGTAGAAAAATATTCTCTTTATTTGGATCATTGTGGCCTAGACTTTAAAGCTGCCTAATTCAAAATCTATAGCTTATTTCCTTCTCATATCACCAGCAATCACCAAAGTTTCCTGGTAAGTGTTATGTAAAATATTTACATCAACTTTTTCCTTTGTTTGTGTTGAACTTGACAGTGGATGTTTTGATCACAAAACCAATATGTTTCTTTCTTATTCACGCTGCATCTCATCCAGCAATTCTGATCACATTAGGTAGTAACAAATTAAATTTACTTTTAGTTAACTGCTGTGATTTTGACCTTTTACTTTTTACCTTTCAAGACCCAAAACAACAGGTGTCTTTCTTACCTCACATGAAAGTCATCGACTTAGTTTGTTCATAACACGAGGCCAAGAGTACTGTAATAATATTTCTGTTTGAGTCATAGTGGCCTTGATTTTGCTATTTTGCCACCAGGATCAATAGGTTTCTTTCTTACTCCAATTGCAAGTTGCCCACCAAGTTTAGTCAGAAAATACAGTCTTGAAAATAGGTTATTGTGCAGAGGTCATTGATCCACTATGAGTCAAAGTGACCCTGACCTGTGATCTTTGAACATTTTAGAACTTTACCTTTAAGCAGCATTATATAGCCATCACTGATGTGCTGCTATATGCTAATACATACATACATACTAATCTTTTAACCCTCTAATTGATACGTTTCTTTTCAACCTTAATGACAAACTACACGTTTGGTTGAGGTATACTAACAGATTGAAGTTATTATCCAGAACCATTTTCTTTCTTATGTGACATTGATGTTGACCTTTGACATTCTGTTCCCCAAAATATTGAGTATTTTTGTCTTTTATTTTTTCTCCAGGTGCAAGCCATATACCTACTTTGGTCAAGGTGCATTGTCTAGAAATTTGATTATCATATGGAAAGTAATTATTGTCTCCAGTGACCTTAACCTTTGACTTTTTGACCCTCAAGTCAATGTTTCTTTTTTACATTATCCACAGGTCATTCACCTAATTTGGTCAAGGTACTTGGTCTAGAAGTAACGTTTTGTGCAGAAACCCCAAATGGACAGACAGACAGACAGGTGGACAACATCAAAGCTCGACAGTGCATGCCTTACAGTAGACATATAATAAGGATGGATGATGCAATAAGGAAGTAGGATTATGGCATAAGTGCATGTTGCCATCGGCTAGGTAAGCTAAAAAAGGTAAATCAAACCTTTTTGATTGTTTTTCGGGCTTTCTTTGCCTCAGTATTACTCTTTAGCTTCCCATTTTCATTCTTAAGCAGCTGTATCATGTTCTTAGTCCAATCATCAAGATCTTTTTTCTGTAATTTATCTTTTTTTCTGTGGAATATGTCGTTCCTGTGTTTACGTACCTGCAATGAAAGTTAAAGCCTGCTAACATGTATAATTGGAAATCATCTTTGAAATTCAAGTTAAGTGCTTATGTCTATATAAGGTAGCTGACTTTATTCTAAACAACAATAAAGATACATGATAACTGGACATGAATATTGAATCACCCAAGTGTATATTTACATTTGGCTTTGTTGTCTTGTCTCTCAAGGTCCGAAACTCAGTTTCATTTGGTCTTTAAAGCAACTTTTACAGATGTTTACCATATAGTGAAGTATTTTAAATATTATGATTTGCAGCATAAACTTTTAATTCATTATTTTCAACATCTCTTGACATCTCGTCAGCAACAACTTACTGCATGTTCTGTACTTATTTGTACACTTTCAATTAATTATCTTTCAGGTGTACACATAATTTAAGTTAAATATTAGTTATCACTGCCTTACGTACATTAAATTTACAAAATACAACAAGTATAAAGTTCTCTGTGCCAAAAATTAAAGAAAAAATGTCATTATCATTTCATGCATTGAGAGAGTTTTAGAAATGTGAAAGGGTTTGAAATGTTACAGATAATACAATATTGCTGTGTTAGTATAAATGAAGTCTAGCTAATGTCCTTTTTAAATTATAAAATACACTCAAAAGACCAAATACAAGCTTGGCCTATCTCATGCTGAATCATTACTTCAAATATACACACAGTTTTGCTCATCACAAAACACTTTTTTAAAAAAAAAACTACTCTGAACAGTACATAATAAGCCCTGCACTGTGCTTGACAGTTCTGTATGTAAGCACTATGCATGTTTGATTCTGGATAGTATTGACGAATAAGTCTCAATAACTTTAATCATCATCCTTTTAATCCTAACATCTATCGGTTCTTTAGTATATAAAGGGCAAACCATGTGTGAATTTTATTAAAAAAATGATGGTGTGGAAAAACCAACAGTCTTTATTTGGGTCTTTGTACCCTGGATATTTCAGCTGAATATTCCAAACTGTGAAGCACACGTCTGTCCCATATCCCGCTATAATGTTTGGCACCATTATGTAGTGTGCAACTGAAGCTATTAAAAAAGAATCCAAGTTTGTGTCACAGTGACCATGACCTAGGACCTTTTGACCTTCAAGTCAATAGGTTTCTTTTGTGACCCATCCACAAGATTTGGGTAAGGTATGCAATCTAGAACTAAACTAGTCAGTCTTTGATTTTTAGACTTACCATGACCTTAACTTTTGACCTATAGACCCTCAAATCTAAGTATTTCTTTCTTACCCTAAGCCCAAGCCATCAACAAAGCTTGGTCAAGAAAACGAATGCAAAACAAATGGTACTGTGCAGAAACCATGTTTCTTTAAGTCACAATGACATTAACCCCAAAATCAATACAGTTTTTTGTTCTCTTAAGTACAAGCCATCTACAAAATCTGGTAAAGGAACGTGGTTGAGAACTAAAGTTAGTACATGTGTAAGAAAAACATTTTTAATTTCAGTAACAGTGACCTTTATCTTTGACCTTTGACCCCAAATCAATAGACTTCTTTCTTACCCAAGTCTAAGCAATGCACAAAATTAGGCTAAGGCATATTGATGAGAACTAAGGTTTTAGTGTGAAAAATATTTTGTGTCTTTAAGGCACAGTAACCTTGTCTTTTTTATCTCTTAACGCGATGGACTTCTTCCTTAATGAAAGTGCAATGATCCACGATGTTTAACAACGGTCTGTGATTTACAATTAAAGTTACTGTAGATACAATTTTTCTTTCAGTCACAGTGACCTTGACCATTAACCTATTGTTTCCAAAAGATGGGAAGATACTAGTATACCCCAAGTGCAAGCCATTCAAAAAATTTGGTCCAGGTCTGTGACCTAGAATTAAAGCTATTTTACAAAACTAATTTTCTTTTTTCTAGCTGCACAATATCATAGCATGATAAGCCCTGCCTTATGGAATTTTATGGAGTTTAATTATAAAAATTAGCTTGATACAAACTTCATTACTATTCGTTCATAAAACTCTACTCAGAAGCTTCTGCTTTTCAGAATGATGCAAGATGACAACAGTGATGCAAAGACATTACCCACTGATGTATATGATTATTGCACATTATTGGTAGACTATGATATTAATATGAAATAAGCTTCCTTGCCCACTTGAATTTTAAACATGTCCAGAAATAAAGCTACAGGAAATTAACAAGCTCAGTCAGTGAGATACCAGCTATCAACATATATAGCCTGTATAATTAGAGAAACCTCTCTTTCAATTAAATCTTACATATAAAACTTATCAACAGATAGATATATAGAATGCTAGGCAGGTAAATTAACAATGATAAAAAAAAGGAAAGGGATTTGACCCACTTTTTCTGCATCCTGCTGAATATGCCCATATGTCACCTGATCTTTAAATACATTACAGTGTATGATAAAATTAAGAAGGGCACTAATATCTGCATCTGAAGCTGAAGTGTGTTGGGATTGTCCAGGGTTCATGAAACATCTGGCCACTGACCAGTGGTCAGATAGGCACTTTTTGACATCTGTGTTATTCCATGAAGGTTTGCTAAACTTGTGCCAGTTCTTAATCTCCAATTTAAAATTCTTACAATAAGAGCACCAATTTTGGTTATCAACTTGTGTGCAATTTCCACAAGGCTTATATACGGCCAATATCTTCTGGTGGAGTGCATCACTCTCTTGTTCTGCAAAAGATTCGAGTCCTTCCTTTACACAAAAGATAGAGAGTGCTGCCTTCAGCCAATTCTTGTAATCGTCATCACGGAGTCGATCTTCTAATGTGTCTTGGTTTGATGCCATGTTACTTTCTGACATCTGTGTTATTCCATGAAGGTTTGCTAAACTTGTGCCAGTTCTTAATCTCCAATTTAAAATTCTTACAATCAGAGCACCCATTTTGGTTATCAACTTGTGTGCAATTTCCACAAGGCTTATATACGGCCAATATCTTCTGGTGGAGTGCATCACTCTCTTGTTCTGCAAAAGATTCGAGTCCTTCCTTTACACAAAAGATAGAGAGTGCTGCCTTCAGCTAATTCTTGTAATCGTCATCACGGAGTCGATCTTCTAATGTGTCTTGGTTTGATGCCATGTTACCTTACCTAACTTGGAAAATCTGAAAAACAAATATACTAATTATACTGGTTACTTAATTTAAGGTATTTATTTCTAAATTTTGAATCGTACATGTACTAAAAACTATCTATTTAATTATGTACCTGTTTCTATTCATAATATACACAATTTCGAAGCTATCTGTACAATGTGAAAAGAGGCAACATTTAATTAATGCACGTTTTTCTGTCTATCGAATGCTTTTTATGTAAATGTATATTTCAATACTGCTGCTTTAACAAGTTCATCATTATCCTCTGTCCAGACTGTAGGTTTTACTTGTGTGAACCTATTGAAATTAATACTGCATTACTTGTAAATATCTGAATAATTCTGAATCTTGCATGTAAACTGGATATACTCAATATAAGATTGACACTATTTCTATTTAGTACCAACTAGACATCATATGAAGTATTTTGGCGAAAGCCAAATGTCGATATGACCAGCCATCTAGTAGAAGTTAATGTTCAAGATAGTCATTGTGGCAGTCATATTAGAAGTCAGGCTGGCACCATTTTCATTTATGATCAACTAGACATCATCAGAAGTTTTTTTAGTATAAATCCCATGCTGATATGACCATTCATTCAGGAGAAATAGTGATAACAAGATTTTCAACTGTGGCAGGCATACCGAATGTTTGAATGGCACAATGACGACCAACCAGATATCATAAGAAGTCATATAGTAAAACCATCATGTCGATATGACCATCCATTCTTCTGGAGTAGTGATAACAATATCTTCAAGATGGCCACTGTGGTGACCGTATTCGACATCAGATGAAAACCATTTTCGTTTTTTTACCAACTTTACACCGTAAGACATCTTCTGGTGAAAACCCGATGGTGATATTACTTTTTATTCAGAAGGATTAGCAATAACAAGATTTTCAAGATGGCCACTGTAGTGGCCATACCAGTCATCAGATTGGCAACATTTTCATTTAGGACCAACTAGACATCATAAGAAGTTATCTAGTGAAAACCACATGGCAATATTACTTTTTGTTCAAGAGGAGTAGCGACAAGATTTTCAAGATGGACACTGTGGCAGCCATATTGGATGTCAGATTAGCAACATTTTCATTTAGGATGGAGACATCATGAGAAACCTTTCAGTGCAAACACCATGTTGATATCATCGTCCATTCAGGAGGAGTAGTTATAACAAGATTTTTAAGATCGCCACTGTGGCGGTCAAATTGGCGATTGGATCAGCACCTTTTTTTATTTAGGATTAACTAGACTTCATAAGAAGTCTTTTAGTAAAACCCCTTGTCAGTATGACTTTCCATTCAGAAGGAGTAGCAATAACAAGATTTTCATGATGGCCACTGTGGTGGCCATACTGGATAACATATTGGCACTATTTTCTTTTAAGTCCAACTAGACATCATAAGAAGTCCTCTGCTGGAAATACCATGTCAATATGACTTTCTATACAGCAGGAGTAGCGATAGCAAGATTTTCAAGATGGTCGGTGTGATGGGCATATTGAACATCATATCAGCCCCATTTTCATTTAGGACCAACTAGATATCATAAGAAGTATTTAAGTAAAAAACCCTTGTTGATAATTATGACCATTGATTCTGGAGAAGTAGCGATAACAAGATTTTCAAGATGGTCACCTTGGTGACCATACTGTCTGAGCAGCACCATTTTCATTTAGGACTAAAAAGACTATGGGATGAATCTGTGTGTAAAGTTTCATGGCAATCCTCAAAGTAGTTTAGAAGGATTAGCGATAACAAACTTGTGCTAACGCATGGATGACGGACAACAGACCATTCCATAAGCTCTTCTTGTCTATGACTAGTAGTAGAGCTAACAAAACCACTAAAACAGGAAATATAGCTCACAGTGACCTATCTGTTCCAAGGGTATGGTACCAGGACAGATGCACCCTGTCATATCAAGTTTAATGTCTCTAATGCAGGATTGATGTCAAGGCAGTGGAAATTAAGAGTCTTGGAAAGAGAGATGATATGACAACCAACCTGCCAGACTGTGGTCTAGACATGATTTTAACCCATTACCCACTGGTTGTGAATCTAAGTTGATGACGGCACCACTATGTCGAGGATGGAAATAAGACTGCAATATACTGCTCATTAAGCAGCACCAACAAACACATTTTCATCAGGGTATAAAACTATAAACATATATGATCACCAGTGTTCTAGCCAGATATTTTGTAAGAGGGGGGTAGGGGGTAAAGAGATTTCTTACTGTAAGAGCACTTTGTTCAAAAAGGGACTTTTGTCACGAGTCGTGAGATATTAATATTTATGGTGTGATAAATTACAATAAAAATTTAAATGGGTGCTTTCTTCTCAAATTGTAATCTATCAAGTTTAAGGATTTATAAGGCAAACAAAGGCTAGCAATGTTGACCGACTTTTTAAAAAAATTAAATAATCGTGATAAAAAAGAGCAAGTTGACAACTTACACTGTGAATTGTGGATAACATGTCAGTCATATACATTAGAGATAGATGCTCATGTGAAGACAACTGGAGAAAAGTTTTCACCATTCTCAGTGATACAGTAATGCCAACAAAGACTTCATGTCATGTCATTTTAACACTAAGATATATTATGCCAGAAATTTTGATCATTTATAATACTGAAGCTACAAATACCCAATTAAGTGAGACAAAACTGCAATTAGACAAAACACTGCTTAGATACTGTAACATTTATGCATGTAATCAAGAACATTTTAAATTCAGCAGTGGTAGCACGCAATTATCCCTACATCTATGCAAGTTAAAACAGAACCCACGGTCAATGTAGCAAGCATTGAGTTGTAAGGTCTGGGTGGGGGTGGGAGAGATAGATAGAAAGAAAGAGACTAGAAATTGTCATTTTACCTATATGATAGCTACACTACTTTTTCTATTAGTGATGAAATATGTAGGTCTGGCCTATCTGCACTCCATGTTGAACAGTCCTATGCAGTGCAGTGTAAAACATAATTATTCTAGAACTTTCTTACAGCTGACTCCATGTACAATTATTATAAGAGCCAGTAAACAAAGCTTTACAAATTTCAACTGTACCTAAAATCCATAGCTCAAGGCATGAACACCTATGAATAAGTTGGTAACGTGTCTTTAGGACAGACATTTCTAATATTATAAAAGTATTATTATCATTAATTCTTTTTAGTTTACCCCTTGTAGCTCAATATATGAATAACTTTGAAAGCATTTCACTAACTGCCTTGTTCATATTATTCTAGTATAAAAAATGACGCTCAGTAAAATAGTGTTTTTAATAAATTGTGGGAATTTGAGTTGGTTGCCAAAAGTAATATTTGATACACTAACCTGTGTATTGGTTGAATTCTTGAGTTACATGAATGTTTTCTTCATTGCTTCCATGGCACAGACAAATATCATTCAAATATTTCCTACTTGATCTGGACTGACATGGAGTTCTCTATACCCATGAAACAAGTTTTGTTGTTTCTAATAGATACATTAAATTGACTTGGTGAAATAATGGGGCAACAAAAGCTGAAACAAATACCCAATATTCCTATTCAAATATCTGTGGAATGTATTCAGATAAAATGTTAACATTATTGATATTAACAAATGTATGAAATCTATACATCACTCCCTCACTATAAGGCCCTTCATTATAACACAGTTCCAATTATGTACAGTTATGGATCCCATTTCATTATGTATTTCATTCTAAGGTTTTCTCACTATAAGCGGTCTATTCTGTGGTTCCCATGGACAGTGTTATAATGAGGGAGTCCTGAGTTTCTATTTTTTTTGTCTACCTTGTATTGATTGCCCCCCCCCCAATCTGCTGCTATGTTGCACTGAAAACATGAACTCAAGTCATTTCAATGTAATTAAAATGTACTTTTGGGGGGTAAAACTAATTTTAATTATGTAATACTTACCTGCTAGTATTTACTTTGCTATCTCTTTTCCTGGTGCTAATCCCCAGTCCAAGGTAAATATTCCCTCCTTAAATTAGTAATTGGAGGTCTAGAACAAATATAAATACAGTTCTAGTCCGATGCTCTAGTCATTTCTATCATTTGGAATATCATCCTTCTTTGACTTGGACCAAGACTAAAAAGATACCAGAGTGGAGGAAGGATGTCATAATAGCAGGTTAAGTATTACATAATTAAAATTAATTTTACCCAACAAAACAACAAATTAACAGCAGTAACATATTATCTGCTGAATTTTCGATCCTGGTGGAAGACTGATGGTCCCACGACACGCTGTCAGAAAGAATGAGACAGAACTATCAGCTTCCTTCTCCCTCCCTTTAGAAGTGGAATGGTGATCTCTTCTCGATGCAGGAGAAGATGAGGGGCAATACCAAAGGCAAAGGATGGGACAGGGAAGGCTTACAACCTGCTCAATCCACTAACCACTGAGACCATGGGAAACTCATCCATAGTACCATGTGGATAAAAGAGGAAATTCCAGACTCACTCACTACTTTGTGGTTTGTATCCATAAGCCCTGTAAACATTGAACAGGAACATAAGGAAAAGGGGATGAGGTGTCTATCCGGTTCCTTTCCCTAGAGAGGGATTGTTAATTGCTCCCTGCTCCCAGTCACGGAATTGCTAAATCCCATACTGGCGGAAACGAATGCTTGGTGACCAGTATATATCGTTCTGTCTGGTGATTTGTTACCTATTGCCCAGTGCCAGGTGTTTAAACCTGTTGTCTGGTAATAGATGCCCACTGACCAGCATTCATTGCATTTTTCAGTATCCAGTGCTCTGTGTTCCATGAGCAGCATTCTGTGTCTGGTACCTTGTGGTTAATGACTGGTGTCATTGCCTGGTCATCTATGCAATGAAGTGTCTGGTGCCAAGTTCCTGGTGCCTGGTCAATGACTGGTTAGGCGAAGAAATCATCTCAGAAAGTCTCCATCCTGGGAACTTAACTTAATCTATGATCTTAACCCCTTTGACGAGTGAGAAGACCACACTTCTCTTCCTGCAAATAGGCAGAACTTGCTCAGGAGTGTTGGCAACTTTCTTAAATTTTGAAGTGCCTGTGATCCCTCCAGGGATCAGCATGCTGGTGGGTTTCTTAAACTGGAAAGTACCTCTGATCCTTCTCTGGATTGGCAAGTTGGGTGACTTCCTTGTACCAGAAAGTAACCCTGCTCTCCCCCCTCTCTGCTGGGATCATATTGTAGGTGACTTCCTTACACCAGGAAGTACCTACTTCTATAAAACCAGTGGCTCTCTACAAGTCCAAGATTTCATCTGATCATAATGCACAGAAAGAATATCTCTCCATGCAAACACAGTGCACACAAAACTGGTGGGGTGGGTGTCCCACGACAATTTTGTATGACCGCACTTGCCAACCCCATGTGACATGATCTGAGTACTGAAAGAAAATGAGCAATAAGCAAATGACTGGAACAAAATTGTAAAGGTAAGACCTATCCTAACATACAAGTAAGGGCGATAATATTTTAGAAATACTGCTTGACTAGCATGTACGCAAATTTCAACAAAATAATAATGGGAATGCCGAATATTGAAATAAAATCAAGCTCAGGGTTAAACAGTAAAATGCAACACATAAATGGATAGAACTGATTGAAAATATAGCAGGAGACACTTGCTATACCACATGCTATACCACGTGAAGTCCAAATACAAGAAAGACACTACTGAAGAAGTTATTAAGACACTGGACTGGGACTAGCACCATGAAAAGAGATAGAAATGAAATAATAGCAGGTAATAAATTACTGCTATTAAAACAGAGAATCTCATAGCAAAACAAATTCTAATTTACTACATTGATCCGGGAATTTAAATTTGACTGCCTATTCAATTAAATAATTTTAGTTTTCCTGTGCAACATTTATTTTTCTATTTACTCAGAAACAATCTTCCCCATTATATTCATTCTTTTTACATGATATTTTTATTTCAATACAAGGAAATACAATATGCATTTGTTTCTGTTATCTTTTAGATATGAAATCATTTATGGGATAAGAAAACCTTAAGTTTTCAAACCACTTGCCACTCTATCAACTCTTGATCAGTCTATCTGTCGGTCTTTCTATCCATCTAATTAGCTGGTTTGTTCATAGGCAAGGCACTTTATGTACTTCAGCATTATAAAAGTTTTAAGTGTTGATGTGCCATAGAACACCAATCCAAGGTAACAGAAAATTATTCATGATGAAGTAACAACTCTAGTAATACATGGCTTCATTTGCGAAAAGGTCATCAATCAAGTACTACATACTTTACTTTTATCTCTGTCATTCCCCACTGTCTTGTTTTGGGTACACTCATACATTTCATTTTGACATCACCTTGCACAACAAATTGACCTGTGATTAGTCTCTCACCTTGTGCAGCAAACTGACAGAGTAATCTCTCATTTTGAATTGTAAAGTATTATAGGACTCGAGGTTTACCACAATTTCATAAATTCTCTCTTCTCTCTCTCATCAATGAATTGAATAGGATTAGAAAAATGCAAAATACTGACATAGGATTTTACTTACAACATACAGTCAAACCTGTCCAAATGGTCACCTTTATATAGTGGTCACCTGATCTCAGTGGTCGTTCTAAGTTTACCCTGGCCAATTTCCTGTATAAAAGTCATTATATAATGGTCACCTGCATTTATTGCCAGTGGCCAGCTGTTTCCTAACCAAACATAGGCTTCTCACTGTTTTAAGCATTCACTGGGGCACATCAACAGTGACCACTCAGTTTATGCAAACTTAACTTCTGTTTCATGAGGAAGGCAATGTTTAGATAAAGG
The DNA here is from genome assembly GCA_029931535.1 of Margaritifera margaritifera. Classification (NCBI taxonomy): domain Eukaryota; kingdom Metazoa; phylum Mollusca; class Bivalvia; order Unionida; family Margaritiferidae; genus Margaritifera; species Margaritifera margaritifera. The sequence continues at coordinate 2,334,467 of JAQPZY010001602.1, forward strand.
CATATCATATGAACTGATGTGTATACATTTGTTATTTCGCTTGTACTCACTATAGTCCAGTCATACTGTCCGTCTAACTCAAAAGTGTCAATATGTCATATTCAAAAGCGAGGTGGTTTTTATCATTATAGGGGAGAGCTAAAGTAATTCATTTGCTGGATGGTAGGAAAAGTAGTCCTGTAGTCACAGCATAAATGGAGTCGTCTTTTGTTTTGTGCCAGTGTGATATACACAGTTCAATATCTTCATTTATTGTATTCACCTGTGAATCAATGCTATCTCTGATAAAAAAAAATGTTCATGTTTGAGTAAAGACAAGAATTAATTCATTCATTTACAAGATGGTCAGGGGTCATTCAGTATTTTTTTTAAAAATCTTGTCTGTAAAGACATTGGACATTTTGGTTCATTTTGTTACTAACAATTGCAACATTAAACTTTTTTTCATTCCCTATTCATCACAGGCCTTTCACATAAGCTGACTGTCTTTTGACCTCAGCGAGTTGAGCAACTGGTTAATCCAGAAATTTTCTGAAGTGTCTATGCCTAATTATACAAGGTGGCCAAATAAAGAGTCGGTCCTCTGTTTCACAATCATATGTATGCTGTGAATTAGTAGTGAAATTAATGTTTTGTCATGGTGCACAAAACAAACTAAGATCAGTGATTGTTTTTGTTTTTTAGGAGTCAGTGATGATTTAATTTATAGAATGGATTAAAGTGAGCAAGATACAGTATGGAACATAACGTTGGGAGAGAACAACATATACATGTCTTTTAAGAATTTATTGAATAGTCCACTAAACTAAATTTGTTGATCACATACTACTACTACTACTAATAATATTAATAAATAACAATAACAAAACGGTATTCAGTGTATGGTATTTGTTCAGAAAACCAAGTTTTACAGATGAACCTGCATACAAAGGCCAGATTGGGCTTCTACCATGAGTGGGCGCTTTTGACAGGTTTGACTGTACCAAATTATTAGAATTAGAAGAAAAAAAACCCGTTAAAATAGAAAAAAGTGGTAATTTATCATCCTTGGATTTGAGTGTTAATGGTATTATTTTGATTCTATCGCTCAAAACATTTGATTTCTGTGGTAAGAAAGGACACTTTTCATGAATTTGAAAATGAACCATTGTTCCAAAATATAAACTGCTTTAACTCATTAACCCCTGGTGCCCAGTTTACGCGTCATGAGGTTGTACCCTACTTCCGAGCTCTGTAACGTGAACATCATTTAGGATACACTAAAGTGGATGGTATTTCAGGAAAGTAGACAGATGTAGCTCTGCAATGATACCAAATAATGTCGACTTTCTACTCGCATTAAAAAATTCAGCGAAAAAAATGCATTTTTTGAGACCCCGATTTTTTTTAGATCAAAAATTGCCAGTTCCGGAACCGGAGTTTGTGTCCGGATTTTAGACTTTTTGGCCTTCGATCTAAAGCAGACCGGTCCGAACTGCACACAGACAGATGAACCTTTGCAAAAAGTAGGATAAGTTTGAGATTTGGAGTAAAAAGGGGCCAGGACACAAAAATCGGCGGATCCAATACTAAAATAAAAAAAAAAAAAAAAGTCCAACTTTTACCCTTCTGCACATGCGCGAGCGTAATAGCCAATCAAAAACAATGTTTCTGATACACCTAAGCATCCGGCTAAACGAAAAACTTCTTAAGCAGATGTGTTTTGCTGCATTCAGAAGTAACCCCAAAAATGCGTTTCCTACGCCCATTTCAGGCGAAAATGAAAAGAATCTCCAGGGGTTAAGGAGTTAAATGACAGCATGATTATTATTATTATTATTATTATTATTATTATTATCTCATCAACTGAGAATTATTTTAAACCCCTGCTGGATACACCAATCATTGTCCATACATGATTACGGTACTTTTCATGACAACCAATAATCCTGATAAAATCAATGTATCATTGATGTGTCTTAGTTGTGAAAAATGGCAGCCATCGGTTAACAGGCTTGAAGCAGCTGTTCCCAAACTTTTATGCTTTTTAGGATGATATATGAGTTTCGCTGACTGTCTTGGTCTACGTTACTATGTTCATCATGCATTGGATGTCCTTTTGGAATGTGTTTCTTCACCTACTTCTTTCAGAAATGAGAACTGGTAGATTTTTCTCAGTCGTCTCGCCCACAGCTTCAACTACCACTGTTGTTGAACATACCACTGTCTTGTGATACTGGTCAGTCTATCCGTTTATGCTATGATAGTCCCTCATTAACTGCATTAAATAACCACTCCTTGGAACTCCAGACTTCATTGTGCACTAGATTTAATGACCTCCAACTACATACATCTTCACTAAAATGTAAACAGCTGCAAAAAAGGAAATATTGTTTCAAAACCAGCCAGTGTAAAACAGCAAGAAGAATTTAAGTTATCACCCTTTTGCCCTTTCCTTCACGGTGATCTGCAAACTCGACCATCAACTTCAACAACTTAGTTCAAATTCCTCTTCAATCATCAGATTTACGTCCAAGTTACCATTGCACATCACATTATTCAATGCTGAATCAGTTGGATGACCAGAAGAGTGCACAGAAATATGTAACTTTATCAATGATCAGGATATTTACATCTTTTTCCTAACACAAACATGTCTAACACCATCAGACAATAAACCAAAGTGTGCAGATCTAACACCCACCGGTTACTCTATCAAGTTGTTCCCTGTCACTCCCGAGGTGGTGACATTGTTATCAACACAAAGAACACAATACTCAACTGTCTTAATACACTGCAACCTCCAATTTTGACCATATACTGTTTGAACTGTTCCAAGCCACACTCACAATGCAACAAAGGTTAGTCCATTTCTTCTACCTCTACACCCACCTAGTAAAAAAAACAAGCTGTCTGAATCTCTCTTTTTGGAGCAGTTATCAAACCTCCAGGAATGGAAATTTTATTAGTGGCAGCCTGATTTTTCTTAGAGATTTTCAACTTTCATTTTGACTGTCATAAAAACTGTATACACATGAAAATTCTTAGATTCCATTCATGTTTTCAACCTCAGTCAGTCAGTTAACCAACCCACCCATAAACATGGCCACATTTTAGACTGGATTCTTCATAGATCTGAAGATGATATTCGACAGCCATCATTGGTGTCACACAAACTTTTATCAGATCACCTTTGCATCATATGCCCTCTTGACAATCCCTAATCCTCCACCTTTGTTTTCTATGAAGAGAGACCTCCGGATGATAAATAGAACCCAACTAATGCACGAGATCCAAGCAAGCCTAACAGCTTTGTTATCTCCCACAACTGAACAACTGGATATGTGCTTGTGTTCATTGTTCAACAAACATGCCCCAGCAATCCAGTGCAGAGTATCCATTCGGAAGTGTTCTCCGTGGTAATAGCATTGTTTGGGACCATCTTCCGCACTGCTAAAACGATCAGTGTAAGGCTGAGAGGCTTTGGCTTTCATCTTACCATTCACAAGCAAATCTATGAGACTGCTAATAAAGATGTCACAAACATAATTCATGCAGTGAAATCCACCTACTTTAGTACTAAGATCACTGGGAGTTCCAGCTACAAATAGCTCTTCGGTATAACTAACAAGTTCATGTCAAGGAAAACATGTACACCACTTTCAATGACCTTTTCTCCAGTCGACCTTTCAGACCTATTTGTAAATTTCTTTCATGATAAAGTGCAATCCATACAGTTGTGATACAGAATTTCCAATACTCCTTTTAACAGTATCTCAGCCTGTTTCTATGGATTTCTTATGTACAATCCTGATGAAAAGTGCCCCAAAGTCATATGAACTTGATCAGATTACTACATTGCTGCTACTAAAGTGCTTAGATTCTATATTTCCTTCACTAACTGATATTATTAACACTTTTCTCTCATATGGTTATTCCCATAATTTTTCAAAACCGCAGTTGTAAAGCCTCAGTTGAAAAACCAACTCTTGACCCCAATGATTTAAAAAACAAACACCATGTCTCTAACCTCCCATTTATGTAAAAACAAATCTTAGAAAAAGTTGTTCTGTCCCAACTTCTATCTCATCTGAATTTAAATAGTCTCCTTAGTAATTTTCTGTCAGCATACCAACCTTGTCACAGTAACAAACTGTGCTTCAAACAATAAGTATCAGCAACACCAACATTAAATTCACACAATCAGTATGATACATGTACCTATGTGCCACTCTCGACAGTACTTTCTCTCTGCACCAGCATGTCATGAACACATGCAAGGCTGCATATCCAGAGCTGACACATCAGCTCCATTCACAACTTTCTTTCTGTTGATGCTAAAAGAACAATTGTGTGTTCCTTAGTACTTTCTAGAATTGACTATTGTATTCTCTTCTATCCAGATCATCTCAATACTTACTACAGAAACTTCAAAAAGTTCAAAACACTGCTGCTTGGATCATCCTAAGAGTACCAAGAACCAAATACTCATCCCTCCTGCTCAGTACCCTCCACTAGCTACCCATTCATTCCAGAATCAAACACAAATCTCTTCTCTGCTACATTTTGTTGGCTGCCAACAGTCCGAAATACCTATCTGACCTCACCATTGTGTATAATTCTTCTAGAAACTTACACTCTTCTTCTGACACTCGTATTCCCATTATTCCCACTGTCCTATGGACAACATTCTTTTGCATATCAAAGCCCAGCTACCTGGAACGAACTGCCTCTTGTACTTAGACACAATGACACCATAATCTTGTTCAAGAGCGCTCTAAAAACTCACCTCTTGCAGCTGAAAAACAGACTTAAAAAACTTAACAATGTTTCTTTACCCTTAATTATTTTCATTATGCTTTGTTTGCAATTCCAGTGTTTTTTTGGGTTTTTTTTGTAATCTTGCTTATATATGTCCTTATGTGTTAACTAATATTGTAGAAGTTTTAAAGATTAAGCACTGTACAAAGTTATCATCAGGGTTCTCAACAGGATTTTTAAGTTGCAGTCCAGAACTGCTTCCTTGAAAAAAAATTGCAGTCCCAGCACAAAAATCTGCAGTCCCAATAAAAACTTTTTTTCCCCCCTTGCAATAATTTAGAACATTATGAGTGTGTTGTTGTGTCACCAATATATATATATGTCATCAGATATTAAATGCTCATTCATTGTGAAATATTTAGTATTATAATAAATGAATAAAAAATTAGGTGAGTTGATATCTGTGATAATTGTGATTGTTTTTGATGTTACAACTATAACAATTCTTGATGCCTTTACCTTGCCATTCTTTAATGTTGTGTGCAGCTAGAAGGAATCATGGAAGAGATTATACTTTCAATTCTATGCAAGTTTATTTAATTAGCTTCAATCCATTTCAAATCAAACAATTTTCTAAGACAGAGGAAGAGACAAATGACCAAATACCATTTACTTGTTTTCATTTCATCTTTAAGCAACACAGCATATAACATTTTCTTTTTTCTTAAAGAAACTTTAACAAATTTCTCCACAGCAGGTTTAGGACCAAAATCTTTAAGTTCTGGGCCTTATTCAATCACCCTCCATTCCTTCCAAAGTTGTGACACTATGTGCATAAAAGTATGTTCCATTGTTTTCTTGGGGGTTTTTGCCCACTGAAATGCCTTTTCAATGATTCATTCCATGAATCTCTCAGTCTATTTGGTGTTCTGTTTTCTTTATCCAAACAATATGCATCTACTAATTAGAATTATGATCATCTGTAGCTTTGCTCTTGGCACCAAAGAAATTATGTAAAGTTGCCATTGGAAAATTTCACATGATAATCACTCCCAATCCTTGTTGCCATACTTATGATGGGGCTCTAAAGATGAATGACTGGTGACTGGCATTCAGTAACTGTTCTGGTGTTTCTCATCTGATGGAGAAGCCTGACTACTGCTCTCCTGTATCAGGGTGGCACAATCTGCTCATCGCCTTCACAGGGCGAAAGGCCTTGAGAGGACCCTACTCATGGCCTAACCAGAGGATGCACTCACTCTATTCTGGTATTTTTGCTCCCTTGGGAGGGACCCTGGATCAAACCCTAACTGACACTTACCAAGTCAGATCAACCATCAGGGATCCTAGGACCTTATAATCTTTCTCCAAAGAAAAAGATCAAATACCTTCCTGGGATAAAGGAGTGCTCTTCTCCAATGACATCCATCCATGCGAGCACAATTCATACACAAACGGCAGTTGGGGTGTGTGTCCCATGGAGATTTTGTATGACCACACTTTACCACACTCTCTGACATTTTATTATTACTGCAAAGGAAAAGGTCCTTTAACGGAAAGAAATAAAAAATATATTGATGATAATAACAATGGTAGGAGACCTCTGAAACACAAAATTGATAATGAATGGTGTGAGACCTCAAAAGAGCATCTTATAGATTCATCATATAATATTGTTCAATGTAGCATCATATTATACAATTCAATATATATATATATAGATGTTGATAGGAGACCACAACAATTCCAGTCGTAAAGGGGAAGACAATACTTACCCTAAAATTCTGGAAACATCCAATTCAAAAATGATATTGATGATAAGGGACAATAAATTGAATGCCAACATAAATTGCCATTACATACCCTATCACTGAAGCACTGGTGGATTTGAGTGCCACTAGAGAAAATGACATAATACATACCTCAAAGCTAATAAGAGAGATCATACAAGTAAACAAGTAACAATGGACTGAGGATATTATGTCTTGAATAATATGGAAAAACAGCCTGGAATGCTGGAATACATCTGAGGTACACGAGAAAAAGTCAATTTTCCACTAGTAATTTGATCAAGTCCGATGTGAACAATAGCGTCCAAGAAAAGAGGATGATTACTTCACATGGGCCTATGATGTGGGGGGTCAGACTGGGTCTATGTTCTTTCTGTTCTAGACATTCTGGAACTTTCCATCTAATTTGGATGAGGGTAATTCTGTTCCAGAAAAGGTAAGCAAGACAATAGTGACAGATGATTTATTACTGCTATTAAAGTGACTTGCTTATTATTTGCCTTCTCATTTTCCAATTATGGTACAAGTTAGTCTTTATTGCACACTGCCTGTTTGCAGTTCTCAATTCAAATTTTCCATTTTCCCTATATATGCTAGTTCCATTTATTCTATTTGCACTTAAACTACCTTTTGACTTCATACATTTTACCTTCCTATTTCTATTGATTCCCTTTTTATATTACCTATTCAAAATTAACCTAGATTACATTGCAACTAATATCACTTAATTCCCCCATTTCATTTGTCACATTTCATCAGACAAATCATGTCAGCCTCTTTACAGAACTTTTTACAGCTTTACCCTTTAATTTGAATCTTATAGGAACATATTTTATATTTATGTAGAAGGGTTTATCTTCCTACAAATTTTAGCAATTCATTTCTTATTTTGACTACTGTTACTACTTAATAATTTTTGCTTGGTACTATATAGCTTGGGATGTGCTGTTGCAATGTTAAGCCTATACATGCATACATGTGTATGTACATACATCCATACATATATACTTCAGCTATACTTCCATTCCACTTGTTGCAATTTATCTAAATGACTTTTTTTTCTTTCAGTTTTCTAAAATCCTATACACACTCTTCCCAATTCTTGTTTGCTCTACATCCTTTTTTTCATTCTTATTTTACCCAAAGTCCTTTTCCCTATTTTTGCCCAACACCCATTTCCTCAATTTTTTGGGTACCCTAAACCCACTTCCCCAGTTCTAATGTCATCCTACACTCAATTGTATTTGAGTGGCAATTGAGCAAGGGCAAGTGGCTTTTTCAAGATTCTTCCCGAATCAGAAGAATCCAACATGAAGTCTTCAAATACTGTGAGCAAACACTGGATAAGTAAAATTTCTGCAGGACGAGTTAAGTCCCAAGTTACATGTCCCCCAGGACAAGTGGTTACATTTAAATTTAAGACCCAATTCTTCAATTCTGATGTTGCTCTATAAATTCTTCAAAAATTTGTATGTTGCTGTACACCCAATTCCCTAATTTGTATTCTACCCTCCACCCACCCACTTCCAAAATGATTATATGACTTCATATTAACTTCCCTACACTTATGCTGCCTTACATCAACTTTCCTAATTTGCAAGTTGCCACTCTCCCACTTCCCTAATTAATATTGATATACTAACACTACCCTAAATGATTATTTTTTACGACAATAATAATACCTCTTTCCAACTTCCATATCATCATTTTCCGCTTCACATGGCTCTATCATACCCTATTATAATATGGCATACCATAATTTCACCTACCAAATTTCACTGTTACATTTTCTCACCTTATCTCCTAATTTATTCCATCACTTGGATTCCACTGATTTTCTCAAGCTACAACCAATTCCATCATGCCATCTATGACCTTCACCTCCAACTGATGTGATTCACATTGTGCCTGTTTAGGTTTACACCTGACAAAGAAATATAGTAGAACTCGTATTCATTTATACATGTCAACTGAGAAAGATTAAGAAAATAGTTGCACTTATTAATGATTGATACAAACCATTGAAATAATTAACTCTCTACTAGAACTGCACTGTTTACAGCACACAAAACTTTCCACTGATCGAAACTGGTATATGACTAATCAATCATAAGAAAATACATAGTGCTATCTGCAAATAATGTCTAGTTGTGGCACAGTTCAATTTAGGTAACAAGGGCACCTTGAAGGGTACATTAAACACCTGCTCCATATCCAAAAGTTCTGTATGTATGGGCTAGCTGAGAATGCATGCCTCTGAATAGCACTGATCGTTGCCAACAAATGACCTTGACCTTGCCCTTTTTAACACTAAAACAACAGATATCTTCCTTGACTGACTGGCAAAACCATTTATAAAGGCTGCTGAAAAATTAAAGCGTAGAACACAAATTGTGGCATTTATTTTATATAAATTTCCTTGATTTGAGTACTGGTAACTTTGATCTTAAAGCTGTCAACCTCAACATCCATATTTTACTTGCCTCCCATAACAGAAAGTAATCCTCAAAGTTTGGTGCAATTATGTGGTTCGTAAAGTTATTCCACAGAATCATCTTTCTTTGTTTGTGTAAACGTAATCTTGACCTTTCATCATTTCACCCTAAAATGAATATTTTTTACTTGCCCAAAGTGTGAGCCATTGACAAATTTTATTCAGGGTACAAGTTCTTGAAGTAAATATATTTTGCAAAGACCATTTTATCTTTTTTTAGTCACTATGATTTTGATCTTTTATCTTCTGATCCCAGTGTCAATAGGATTTTTTTCTTCTCAAAAGTGCAAGCTATCCACAAAATTTGGGCAAAGTGGTCTAGAACTAAAGCTTCTATATGAAAATGAACCATTCTCCATTTGTTTAGTCACCGTGACCTTGACTTTAACCATGTAAGCCTATAATCAGTAAATTCCTCCCTAAGTGCAAGTCATCTACAATATTTGGTGAAGCTTAATGGTCTTGAACTAAACTGTCTTACGGAAACAAAACACAAACTGATTGATGGCATTGGACATACAGATGAATGCATGGAAAAGATCATAACATGATAGACTATGAAAATGAAACGTTAACATTAAAAATTATAGCTGTATAACATGCCTAAAACAAACAAAATTGAATGTTATGATCAAAACATAGAAGTCATATTTACCTAATGTAAATATACCAATAACTCTATGAAACTCAAAGGTAAGATAAATAAAATAGAAGCAATGTAGAAAATTATACAAACATGATTCACCCTGTTTTGATGGCACACATAGATTATATTTAGTTGACATTTGAGGAAACAAGTGTTCAAAGGAACTCAGTGTCTCACCTGCAATGCACAATCATGTCTGCCCCTGTATCTGACTTGCGAAAACTTGAACACATTGTCTCCCCCTGTATCTGACTAGAATTGTTTTAAAAATGTATAATTACCCTATATCTGACTTACAAAAACTTGACCACAATATCTCCCTGTGTCTGACTAAAAAAAAAATCTTGAACACAATGTCTTTCCCTCTGCCTGACTTACAAAACTTGAACACGATGTCTTTCCCGTAATGACTTACAAAACTTAAACACAATGACGTCCTCTCTCTGTTTGACTTACAAAACTTGAACACAATGATGTCCTTCACTGTCTGACTTACAGAACTTGAACACAATGATGTCTTTCCCTGTCTGACATACAGAACTTAAACACAATGACGTCTTTCCCTCTGTTTGACTTACAAAACTTGAACACAGTGATGTCTTTCCCTCTGTCTGACTTACAAAACTTGAACACAATGATGTCTCCCCCTCTATCTGACTTGCAGAAACTTTAACACAAAATTTAAACATAGAAGAATCTTAACTTTGAGGAGGACAACACCAATACCACAGAAAAATGCTTACCCTGACGCAAAATAAAACATTTTTATCCCTAAGAACTGATGTGGCCAGTCTTCATAGTGATAGCTGCTAGTCATAAAACAAAATCTGACCAGTTTTGTTATTTTTTAGTTTATTTATGTGACTTTTGAAATACTTGAACACAAAACTTTCACAAAAGAATCGTAACTCTAAGGAGGACCACACCATCACCACTGGAAAAGTAGTACCTTTGCTCACCACACTTGTATAGATCAGTCAATACCAAGAACAAAGGAATAACATATATTTGTGGTCACTGATCACTGAGAAACAGTAAGTGGACTTAACTTCTGACAATGCCGACTTTTCGTGTCTAGGTTTAAGTTACTGGTCTTGGTAGTTATAGTTGCTGGTCATAAAAATGTTTTTTTTTAAAACTGGTGACTGGCTTTCAGTGACTTTTGGTGGGACGGTGTGTGTTTTATGGCACAGCAGCACAGGCAGGTTATTTGGTGATGAGGCAATTGGAGTAAAGTGTCTTGCCCATGGGCAACATCCAACCCAGGCTGATTCAAAGTTAGGATTCGAACCTGCACCCTTTCGCTCTAGAGTCAGGAGTGCTAACCACTAAACCACCATGTCTCCTGCCTCTGTTAATCAGCTCTTAAGACATGAGCCCCAGCATTTTATTTTTTTAATCAGGTAGATACAGAATCTCATAATTTACCCTGATAATCCCCACCCCCATAGTCCTATATCGGGCATACTATATTGTGTTATGTTGGTCCCATGACAACATTTTAACTTCATATTCTGACCAATCATCTGCAAAGTTGTCGAATTCGCTGTATGGTGCCCATGATTCATCATTAGCCATTCCTAGTATAGATACATTCATCATTGAGTAAGAGAAATAGAAGTCTATGAAAAACATTAATGCAAATCCTCTGTTGACTTTAACCCCAAGGTCAAAAAGGTGATGGTTTGTGCCAAAGAATGAATTGTCTTTGCATATTCCAAGCACAAATGGAATCCATCAAAGGGTTATAAAAATGAAACACTTTAACCAAAACAATGACACATCATCTCTGTGACTTTAACATCAACATCAAATGAGTAAAGCACTGCAATTCCCCTTTTATTTGGGCTCTCTCAAAAGATGTTGTGCATTGATTGATAAATGGCCACCAAGCCATATGCAGCAAGGTAATGCATATCTTCTTCATAAGAGGCCACCATCCTCAATCTTTAAATCACATCATAAAAGAGGGAGGTCACTGTATTTTCCACTGATGTACAAAATTTTGTAGAAAATATTTACAAATGTCCTGGTAGTTAACACCTTAGTGGCAGAGTTAGGAGGAATGATCCTCACATCACCTCATCACCACATGGGCAAACATAATGACATGCATGTTTCATGTATTTCATCAAAACTGTACCATATATGCAGGCATGATGGTAACAGCAATGTGCAGGTCAATAAATAGATGGTCATACTGAGAGTAACATGCCTTAATAAGTACACATCCCTTTTCTGGGGGTCAAAACTTGCATACAAACAGTCACTTTTTATGACCCGTGTTTCAATCCAAACATGCCTTGTACGAGGGAAACAGCTGCTAAAATCCACCTAGAACATCATGATTTTCTTTATAATCTACAAATATGCATGCCTTGGGTATCAATACCGCTCAACTTTGCTCCTCAAATCTGTCTAAAAACAATATTTCACATGTGTTTTACTGGGCTGTACCATATTAGAAGAGAGAAGATGAACCAGCAGTTTCAGTATAGACAAAGGGAGTCAACTCTTCTAGTATGTATAAAGGCATGATGGGGACACTGTTTATGACAGGTGTGTCAAACTTATTTGCTATGGCAGGCCAGATTTGATATAAATAATAATAAATAATAATAATAAATAATGAGTCTGGAGGGCCGTATACTTTAAGCACACAGTGCAAATTATTATGTAGAATACAGTATATGCCTGACCTAAGAAAGACTGGATAAGAAAGTAACAATAGAAATACTTTAAAACTTCTTTATAACTATGAATAAACACTATTTTTGCAGAACGCTTTGAATTTGTACTCTTAAGCACTCAAGGAAACAATAATACCAGAGTATTAGTAAAACATACATGACAATATTTAATCATTAGACTGTTCACTAAATTTTATTGTCCATATTTCCGAAAATTGATCATGCAGAGAACTTTTGCAATAACCAACCTGTTCCTTTCAGGATTCATTCTGCGTGTAGGATTCAGGGATATATTGAAATAACCTTTATATTTTAAAATGTGCAATATATGTGCATGCATGTATATAGACTATGTATACAAGTTGCCAAACAGTTTTTCAAACTTGCCATATTCCCAGACAGTGTTGGGGGGAGGGAGGGGGAGGTAAGACTCAAAAAGTGTGTTTTGAGGTCCCAAGAGGTGTCAGTGTGCGTGACCCTCTAAAAGCAAAGTCATCCAAATGATAATAAGCTATCTTTTCAAATCAGCCTATAGCAAATGACTGGAAATACAAATCTGAATAAAAGAAAATACCATCTGTTTTCTCTGAAGCATTTAATATACTTACAAACAAAAAAATGGTAGACTTAGCATTGTCAAATAACATCACCACACACATATGTACACATGGTCATAACCTCACAGACATTAAATACAAAAATACACCAAGTTACTGTCTTTAAAATCCACTGGACAGTGGAATCTAGTTTTAATTACATTCAGTCTTTGCTGCTTTCAATAGTTCAATAGTTGCTTTCGTCATACACCCGGACCATAATAGCGACGGTCTTGTCACCTCCCTTGTCATTTGATTCAACAATTTGTTATTTTGGCATAACTCAGCTACTTGTTTGTCCAACATTGGTGCAATTGCATTATTTATGATATTCGTTGTTTTTGTCCTTTTGCAACTGAATCTCTAGCAATATCCTGGTCAGGTAATATTTCCTTGCATAAGTCTGAAAAATGATCTGCTACTGAAAAGGCAGATTGTGTTCAGCAAAGAAATTGCAGAAAAGTACTTCAGCGCTAGTGACACTGTCTGTCGATTGGGGATTGAGCTCTGTATTCTTGCCATGTCGCGATGCTGGCTGGTGTTGCTATATCGACGGATGGCATACACTCCAGAATGACTAATGTCAATATGGTTGTTACAATATGTGCACAGAATAAAATGTTTGCCCTTGCTGCTGCACTTCAGAAAGTCAAACTCAGTCAACCAGGAGTTCTAAAATTTTGTTTTACTGGGCTTTGCTAGCTTCGCAGATGGCTCCACATTTCCTGAATCACAACGTTTCGACATTTTGTCTTCGAAAATGAATCACACTTGTACACTTTTCCAACTACCAAAATAATCTTGTTTTGCACTTTATATATGGAGTAAAAATCCGACTTCAAAGAAACGTTGACGCTGATCACAAACTTTAATAATGATGGCTTCAACATTCTCAAAGAAACGTTGCTGCTGATCAAAACTTTAATAAAGATGGCTTCAACATTCTCATTCAACGTAGTCAGTGATGTGTAATAACACTTGTTCTTCAACACGCATCTCTTTGATGTACTTAACTTCAGACAAATTGGGTTGTTCCACTTGGAGTACTTTACCTATGCCAATTAGCCTAATGGACTCTCCCTCAGCAGTGCTCAAAGGATTTTACACGACACACCACCCTAGCTATTGTGAACCAATTAAGTAAATCTCTGAAAGCTGGCTGTTTATCTCTGACTGCCTTACCTTTTAATTGCCTCTAATACAGCTGTATAAATTGCAATGAGGATATTTATACAGGAGCTCTAGGCAGGACTCTTTACTGTTTATACATACCACAGATTACGGGCATATATCATGGTGGCCAGATATGTTTTTTTCTTTATTTGTTTCTGTGCGAAAAATCTTTTTCGCAAAGATTGCTGAAAATCGTGTTTTTTTTTCAAACACAACCGTGTCAGTGGGTTTAGGAGTAAAAAAGTGTTTTTCGTTTGACACGTCATGTTATGGCATGTATGCAAACTCCATTTTTATATTTTCTTTTTTTAGTCAAGGCATTAATGAGGAATTTCTCATATGATTCATCATTAACATTCCCCCTACTTTTATGTTTGGTTTCGTTTTTTGTTTCTTCCAATTACTATCAGTTGGTATAGTCTACAGTTTTCAAAAGTTATACAAAAAAATGAGAGTATCCAAGCTGATGGTTGGCATGCGTGATAATTTCACCAATACCTATTTTTGCTTAACCATTTCAGTCTGCATGGTACTTAATCAACGTGGGCATATCACCCTTTGTTAAGTTTTTATATGTCATTGGATTTGTGATTTTCTTCTTTAATTGTCTTGCTTCGAACACATGTTGGCATCCCTTGTCATACAGTCCACTTTGGTAACGTTCAATGAGTGCATGACTTGCATGTTCTGAACTCTCAATATTAGCAACATTAGTAACAATGGTATTTGCCGTGAAAGACAAGTGATTTTATTTTACTTGAGATATAATTTTAAGATAGAGAATTCACCTCCCCCCCCCCCCCCACCATTCATTCATTCATTTATAATTTTTAACCCGAGTGTGCCCAGTGAGTCCTAACACGGAGGTAAAATAATATAAATTCATAGATCTGAGGAGTCAATTCCTGAATGTTAACAGGAGAATTTTGTATATTCAAATGTGCACAGCAAATGCCCATGAACCAACTTGTGCAACTCTTTAGCTACCCATGGTCCCGAATTTGGCTGGGTAATGGTATAGTCTGTTTACAATTACACACACACACAGTTTATGAATGTCAAATTATACTTTCTTTACCTAGAGTACTCGTATAGATGCATTAATTGACAACTTACACTGTGCATAGTGGACTAATTTCTTTCTACATATTATCATTAAATGATAGCATGTCAGTCATATACATGAGATAGAAGCACATGTGAAGAGAACGGAAGAAATGTTTTCACCCTTCCCAGTGATACAGTAATGCCAGCAAAGACTTCATGTCATATTATTTTAATACTAAAAATACCAGGGATGTTGATCATTTATAATGAAGATACTTAAGTTATTACGCCCAATCAAGACAAAACTGCAATTAGACAAAACACTTTTTAACTATTGTAACATAACAGTAGTACAAGGTCTCGTTACAAACGAAATTAAGAGCATCATTCAATGAATTTTCATTTTTACTTACATGTTTAGCTACAGTACCTTTTATATTACTGATGAAGTAGGCTATACATGTCCTGCATGTTTTCCCTCCGTGTTGGACAGGCCCATGCAATGCAGTCTAAACTAGAATAAGCCAGTGTTAACTTGAGGCTAGGACAATATGTACAACGGATACTGGCTACTGAGATAACGAAGCAGGATGTCGCCTCATTGAGCATGAAACCTTTACGTCAATATTTATGGGCAGCCGTCACCGCCAACATTACATTAATCAAATGATGTAGTATGGAATGAAATGATTTAATCAAACAAATGAAATGATGAATTCAGATTCCTATATAGATACTCGTATAGATGCATTAACTCGGCCAGTTTCATAATTTTAGGTACGATTATATATCTATATAATAATCAGAGAAAAACTCTATGTGGTAATGAACTACTGTAAATCTATTTTTCATGGCTTTTAATAAACTTCATGGTTACTAGAAACCACAAATTTAAAGACCCAATGAACAATGATCCTTCAATCAAAACAATTGGATGCCTTTATAACCCAATAGACAAATTTAACCAAGAAAACTGATATTCATTATCAAAAATGAATTTACAGTAAATCCCATAATTTAACAAAACAAGTAAAACATGAAATATAGGTTACAGTAACATATCTGTAGCAAGGGTGTGGTATCAAGACAGATGCACCCAATCATCAAGTTTATTATCACGAATGCAGGATTGATGTTGAAGCAATGGGAGTTTTAAAAAACCTTGGAAAGAGATACGCCATGATAACCAACCTGTCAGGCTGTGGTCTAGACATGATTTTAACTCATTACCCACTGGTTATGAATCTAAGCTGACGACTGCACCACTATGTGGAGGGAAGAAATGATACTGCAGTAATATACTGCTCATTATGATGAATCAATAAACAAAATGTCATCTGGGTATAAAACTTATGATCATCAGTGTTCGAGCTGGACATTTCTTAAGGAGGTGGGTTAAGGACATTTCTTACTGTAAAAGCATTTTGTTGCAAGAAGGGGCTTTTGTCACGAATCATGACGATATTAATATGATCTCAAAAATTAAAATTAAAATTTACATTGGTGTTTTCTTCTCAAATTATCATCTATCAAGTTGAGGGATTTATAAGGAAAAGAAAGACTATCAATACAGACCGATTTTTTTAAAAAATACGAATCAAGATAGAAAAGAGCAAATTGACAACTTGCACTGTGCATAGTGGACTAATTTCTTTCTACATATTATCATTAAATTATAGCATGTCAGTCATATACATGAGATAGAAGGCAGCACATGTGAAGAGAACGGGAGAAATGTTTTCACCCTTCTCCATGATACATTAATGCCAACAAAGACTTCATGTCTTATTATTTTTATACTAAAAATGTCACATGCTAGGGATGTTGATCATTTATAATGAAGATACTGAAGTTATTACGCCCAATCAAGACAAAACTGCAATTAGTAGCAACAGGCTCCGCCACTAGAGGGCACTGGCGATCAAGATTAACATTTTCTCAAAATGTCAACCTCATTACACCATGTACTTTCTCCACTTTCGTATGTAAAAAGCCGACATTATTATATCCGAATGTTTTCACGGTTGAAAGGTTGAATGTCTATATTTAGCGTATATGACATTGAGCCTTTTGTACAACAGATTCGGCGAAAATAAACGAACACCGAATTTTTCAAAACACAGAAAAAGTAAATAAACGAATATATACGCTCACCTAAGCCTAATTTTTAAATACTTTGGAGTTCTTTTTACGAGAATAATGGTAAAATATGTGCGAATATTTGTGGAAAACCCACGAATAACGTCTTTTTAAAGGTCAACCGTACCAGCAAGAACGGTAACTCTTCCCGGCACATAGGTACGTACAAAATGGAAACAATGACAACAACACGACATAAATTGGGTTCAAAAACACACGAAAACTTGCTTTTATGAAAGGGCAGACGTTTATACCAAGGAATTAGATTATACAAACGTATTTGTCATCCATTACACTAAATTTATTACAACATTTTGTTACAACTTTTGTTGTGTAATGTAATTTCGAGATTAGAGACTTGACGGGCGATACTGATAATGATATTGAAAATATGTATGTGATTGTGATCACTTAGATATTATCAATGTCAGGTCATCTGCTCTAGGTAGAATTCCTATCTAGAGACACTGGTATTCAAATTAAAATGTTCATGTTTAGTAGGGGCAAAAAAGAGGTAAAAGTTAAACTTATTTTCAGAATTTTGAAAAATGAGTAACATACAATTTAAACTTGTGTATGACTCATGATTATGGCTTTTCATGCAAAATTGTTGGGGGATGGGGGCGTGATAAAAAGGAACTGAAAGGCTTCAGAAGTACCTGGAACATAGAAAAAGTGAATTTATTCTTGAAGTGGAATGTTCACAAAACATTTATATATAACCATATGTAAGAAATATGCAACTTTAAGCATGAAATAACATGATGTCAAGAATTTGCAAAAAGTGACCAAAGACCAATATTAACAATGGTGGATGGCTCATGTGTTTGAATGCTTCCTGTGAATTTATTTGAAACGATATCATAAAGATGGGTTTATTTTTGAATTTTGCACACTCAAATTATGCAGAAAAGGTTCCATGTTAACAGCAACATATAATTTCAACTTGTGTATGACTGAAAAATATAGTATTTCATGCAAAAACGTTTGGGGGGGGGGGTGCTTGATAAAAAGGCATAGGGGGCTTCTGAATTACCTGGAACATAGAAAAAGTCAATTTATTCTTAAAGCTGAATGTTCACAAAACATTTCTATATAAACATATGTAAGAAATAAGCAAATTTCAGCTTTAAATAACACGAGGTCAAGAATTTGCAAAAAGTGCCAAAGACCAATATTAAAAATGGTGAACGGTCCATGTGTTTGAATGCTTCCTGTGAATTTATTTGACAAGATATCATAAAGATGGGCTCATTCTTGAAATCTGCACACTCGAATTATGCAGAAAACATTCCATTTTTGTATATTCTATAATTCTGAAAAAAAATCATCCCCTGTTGCTACAATTAGACAAAACACTTCTTAACTATTGTAACATAACAGCAGTACAGGGGTTCGTTACAAACGAAATTAAGAGTATCATTCAATGAATTGTCATTTTTACCTACATGTTTAGCTACAGTACCTTTTATATTACTGATGAAGTAGGATTTATATGTCCTGCATGTGTTCCCTCCATGTTGGACAGCTCGTGCAATGCAGTCTAAACTAGAATAACCCAGTGTTAACTTGAGGCTAGGACAACATGTACAACGAATGCCTGCTAATGAGATAATGAAGCAAGGTGTCGCCTCATTGAGCATGAAACTTTTACGTCAATATTTATGAGCAGCCGTCACCGCCAAAATTACATTAATCAAATGATGTAGTATGAAATGAAATGATTTAATAAAACAAATGAAATGATGAATTCAGATTCCAAATGATGTTGTATTAAATTAAATGATTTGAAGAATAAGACGGACTGATGAATTCAGGTTCTAAATGACGTGGTATTAAATTAAATGACACAGTATGAAATGAAATGATTTAACCCAACAAATGAAATGATCAATTCAGATTCCAAATGACACAGTATGAAATGAAATCATTTGAAGAACACAACGGAATGGTGAATTCAGTTTCCAACTAACGTGGTATTAAATGAAATGATATGATATGAAATGATTTAACCCAACAAACGAAATGTTGAATTCAGATTCCAAATGCCGTGGTATTAAATGAAATGATATGAAATAAAATGATTTAATCCAACAAATGAAATGATGAATTCAGATTCCAAATGACGTAGAATTAAATGAAATAATTTGAAGAACAAAACGGAATGATGAATTCAGATTCCAAATGATGTGGTATTAAATGAAATGACGTAGTATGAAATGAAATGATTTAACCCAGCAAATGAAATTATGAATTCGGATCACAAATGACGTTGTGTTAAATTAAATGATTTGAAGAACACAATGTAATGATGAACTCAGATCCCAGGACTAAATCTAATGATGTCAATTGGCATTGAAAGCTGAAGAGGCTGAAAAAAAGCGATAACGCTCATCGTTGCTTTGGAAAGGTCTCTCTACATGAACAAATTCATCAAACAAAACTGGTCTAAGCTCACCAGCTTCAGATACATCAAGATCAAGCTTCTGATATTTTTCCTCACACCAAAAGGGTTTCCTCTTCTGTGTTGAAAAGTTGCATCATTTGCAACAGTTCGAACAGGATGATCCATTTCCTAATTTTTCTGTACATTTTTTTTTTTTTTTTTTTTTTTTTTTTTTTTTTTGCATAACTAAATGCTCCTTGTATGCCTTGTAAGCAGTCTGCAAGTTGTTTTATTTCTGTCCCTGATTTCTGCCATGATGTAGAAATATTAACCACTGGTTTCAAAAGAAGTTAGTATAAAGCCTGACTATGACTTTCTAGTTCTTGTGCGGTTAACCACCCAGCTTTCATTTTCTTACGTTTAAAATCATTATATTCTTCATAATCATCAAAACTTGAAGGTACTGGCAAAACACTGTGCTTCCTCTTTACTGCATCATTTATTGTAGTAACGTGATTTGTAATTACCATAAAGCGTTGCAGAGGACCTAAAAATATATAATTAAATTTTAAAATGGGTAATCAAGGTCTGCCTTGATATAGCCCCAGTAACTGCATACAGGTAACAAGTTACAATTACTTGAACAGACTACATATTCAAAAATCATGCTAAAGGTGACACAGATTGAGTAGCCAAAAAAACCTTCAAGTGGAATAGAATTGATTTTTTTAATATTTTTAATATGTTAAAAGTGCTTAATTAATGTATCAGTAAAGGGTTTGTTTATTAACGATATAAAAGATTGCATCAGAATACAGAAATCAGCAACCATCTTTATAAGACTGTCTTGATGTAAGAAAAAGAAAAATTAAATATAAAAAAGGACAGGAAACTGAAATATCACAGGTATCATTCCACTAGCACAACAAGTAGGTCTGCAAGGTGCCACCAGTTTTTTTTTTTTTAAAATTCCCACTCTCCCACAAAATAAGTTAATAAAGTTGTTTGTTGGTATTTTTTCTGCTGTTCAATGCAGTCTGTAACAAACATTACAAGACTGGGACCATGAATGTATCTATTAACCAGCCTTACCAGAAACTGTAAGTAGCCAACAGCTTTGTGGCTGTTTTGCATGGCTACAGAAACAAGTGAGTCTTCCTCATTTATTAGATCATGCATATAGATGTTTAGACCAAGGACAATTTAAAAATGGTTGTTATATGTAACACAAAATGAACTATACCAATTCTGCCAAGTGGTCATTTTATGATAATAAATTCCCCATATCTATGTTCATATAGACCCTGAATTATAATCCACACGTGATTTTTCATTTATCAAAATTGAATGTAAGATGGTTGCTCTTGATAGAGAATGTGTTAATCATTTCCACCACCAACAGCTTTGATCAATACATACCTAATCCTTGTCCAGCTATAATTGAAAAAGAGCTGTTTATAAAATAGATTTAAATAAATAATATAAATGTTGGAATCTACAGTAAATATTTAAACCTCAATAAATGTTTATTTAAGAATAAACTGATATGAATTATTGGCTTTTTAGAAAGTTCAAATTGCATACATTTTATATTTGCAGTATTAAAATATATGACATAATTTTTAGTTTTTTTCCAATAAATGTTCTATATAAATTGCATTCATTTTTATATTGCTCTTTTTGATTTCTCATCTGAAATAAAACAAAATTTTAATAGAATTGTTTAAAATACCTGCACAAAGTATGCACCTTCAGTTTTTTCACTGCACTTTGCAAAGTTCATTTTATCCTTCCTGAACTTTGACTCAGTTAATTTATTGTACATTTCATCTTTTCTTGTCAATACTTCACCAGGTTATTTTTCCAGAACTGTAAAATATAAAAACATAACATGCAATTTAAACAGCGGTTGACATGTATGATATAAACTCAAGTGCAATGACAATGTCTTACAATTTCCAACAATAAAGTTTATAAAATATTTCTTTTATTAAATATTTCTTGTATAATTTAACACTTTTTTAATGCAAAAATTGAACTTTTGGTGCATAAAAAATACTATCGAGATATATCAACACTGTATCTTTGTCAGGCTAGAAATGTGATTCACATTGTTGTGAACCGTTTACACTGGAAAAACTTGTTTTATCTGTAAATGATATGACGTGCGTAATACACATCATGTACAGATTTAAATTGAATATTTTATTATCAGAATTACAAGTTAAAACACAAGTTCATCCAATTTAAAAATATTTTGTACATCTGTCCATTTTATAGGTCTGAATTAGTGAATATTGAATTAAAATATATTTTATTACCTCGTAATCTTGACAGCAGAATGATTTCTTTTTTTTTTTTTTTTTTTTACCAAGGGAGGTAAATGTGCTAGGGTTGGCAATGAGAAACAGGAACTGTCGGCCGACCGGAAACACAATTTTTTAATAATATTTTGCTTTTTATTGATTTACATACCTTACCATGGTGCATCTATATATACAGTTTTGAGGAACAAAAATCGCATTCCATCAAGATATTTTTTTTTTAACCTAATTCTTATCTTTACCATACAGCAGTGTACTTGGATGATTTTGTGTTTTTCTTCTAGAAAAATGAAGAGTTTTCCTAGTGATTACCAGCTAGATGGTGCACAACACAACCCATAATATACTACATGACTTGGAAAGAAATTATGAAAATACTGAATAGGCATAACGTCTAATGCAGTTCAGATAGCATAACGACTGAAACCTTCAAAAAGAATTCATTTGAAATGGAAATGCCATACAGTGTGGACAGTGTACCCCATAGGGCAGCATTTGGATTAGTTGTATAATAGGATAAAATAATTCTTGGTTTTTGTAATAAGCACGGATAGATGCATAGTTGATATTTTACAATATATGTTACCTCTACCATGTTCTATTTTGAATACATTTGAATATATGGTAAATATACTTTATGCAACCTTTCTGGTAACATTTTGCTACCACTTAAAAAACTTGAAGAAACAAACTGTTTCTCTCCATTGAACTTTTTCTTTCTCTGCTGATTCATGGTAACATGGAAAGAATATGCGCAAGCTTAAAGTATGAATCTGCTCGTTTTCTTAAATAACACATAGAAACTGTACACGAGGCATTTATCCGACATTGACAAGAGTCTGAATATATTTTGAATTCAGAAGAATAATTTTAGGGGTGGACAATACCTGTGTTATTTGTTTTCATGTATACTGACATGAAATGTAATTGGATGCTTTTGCCATGAAATATAGATGATAATTTGTCAATGTTTGGTGTGTGCATTGGAATTTTCGTCAGATATATTGTGTTGTCCAAGAACTGACTGTTGAGTATAAAAGTTTAATAACTTTGTAATTGATTACCATAAATTCCAAAGTCGTTTTCTTTGGAGAGTTTTGCTGAACATTTTTTTTTTTTTCCTATCACATGATTTGAGACTAAATTTGTGCATTGTCTCAAGAGTGTTGCAACATCAGGTATATATCCTCGAATAGCCATATTTTGTGCCCTTAACGTTAATTTTAAAGCGTTCGTTATAATATTGTGAGAATCTATTCAAATAACCATAGAAACTGTTCAACTATATCTACTTCATTTAATCGTTAAAAAAAAGTTTTGTCATTTATATACATTAGTTCACAATTACCGTCTTTCCGAGCGTGTGTAAGTTTACTTATTTCCGGAAGCGCAGCCATGGTTCATGACACTGACTAAAAAGTCACGTGACATATGACCGGAATGTGCCAGTTAGACCAAGGTATCGATATTATTAGTTTATAGTGTCTCCGTGTTTTTGAAAAAAAAATTAAAGTTTTTGAAAAAAAAATTAAATTTTTTTTTAAAAATCCGTTCATTCTATATACAGTTTGTACACTTACATTACTGCTTGCTTGTTCTTTACCATATAAATACATGAAGAGAGAGAGAGAGAGAGAGAGAGAGAGAGAGAGAGAGAGAGAAATTTAAAAATAGATTCAATGTATTTTGATGTAGAATATATGTTTATTATGAAATAATACTGAAACGAAAAAGTCCGTAGTGAAAATACATTTCGATTGTAAATTTTTCTTACGTTGTATGAGAACCCCAAACGATTAAAACCAAATATTTACATTGGCTTTGCCGTTGTATAAATTACCAAAGTGGGTTTTCCTGTTCAAGGAATGTAAACAAAGCCAACATGTGATCAGCGGACCTATCTTTAGCATATAATACAAAATTCAAAGCCAAAATGTCGGACACAAATAAGGCATTAGATTTTTTTTTTAATTACATAAAATTACCTGTTTAAATCACATTTTGTCTGATTTTACTTATTAAATACTTGCTGTCACTCTTGAAGGACGCTGGTGACAAGTTGATGACGTGATTATCTCGAAACAAGCGCATTAGGTCGCGAGAAACATGGCGCACGACTGAAGGATAACAACGAAATCAGGAGGTTGGACGATACAGTAAATATCACATATACTGGCAGCTGATATTGCAAGAAATTGCATTTAACGTGTATGATTTCATTCCTTGGCAAACAAAAAGTTCATTTTCACTTTTTAAATATATATATATATATATATATATATATATATATATATATATATATATATATATATATATATATATATATATATATATATATATATATATATATATATATATACACACACACACACACAGGGCCATCGTAAGGTACGGGCGATCGCCCAGATCGCCAAGCCTGCGGGGCGCCATTTCGCGGAGTTTGTAGTATTTGTCTTACAGCTTGCTAACAAAATCACCTAATATTAATTCTGATTCCCACCTTTTCCGAAAAGAGGGTATTGTGGCTATTAGAAATTCAATCTTGACACATTATGTGATCTTAAGTTCTCTTATGCAGTGCTGTTCTGTAATTTTTAAGTACTTTGCCATCACCTAACAATAAGACTAGTTGACAAGCATGTCTTCCTTTGAGTCAGTTTTAACTCTCAAGAACTCTGTTTTATGCAGTGAAACTGGGGATATCCATATCCGCTGGAAACAATTTAGTTAACAGCATTTTCATTGTATATGCAGGCAGAGGTTATGAAAGCCAATGAAAAGGTGTATACTGGAAATAATTTGTGATTATCAACAACAGAAACTAAATGAACACACGGACAGACTTAAGCTCGCAGGTGGATATGAAATTCAGATAAAAGTTAGTTGATGCAAGAATAGTTATGTCTTTTACTTTGACAGATGTACTGTGTCCGCAATTAAAAGTATTCTGACAACTACAAAAAAAAAATAATTCTTGATGAATCTTATGTCTCATTGATTTACTAACCTCATGTAGAAAAAAAAAGTGGCACACTAACATAAAATGATATACCACTTTCTTGAAACCAATCTTATAGGTACAAGTCATTGAACTTTGACAATGTCAAGTAATGAATAATACTGTATTTATTATAATTAGAGTTGTATGTCACCCACTAAATCCCAAGCCCGCTTGAAGCAGGGGCATCTTGATTTTATCCCATCCATCCATTGTGTACATATATAAAACAATCTGTTGGTTAATCATGTATACTAAATAATATATGTGTATAAAATGTTATATTTTGTATAAATGCACATGGAAAAAAAGAAATAATTTAAAGCAGACAAAAATGACAAAAGTCCCAGCATAATTGTGTTTTACTATATCGTGCAGAATATGTTTTGCAACATTTGCATGCAGTTTGAAATAGGTAATGATTTAAGGGTGGAAATGGTGAAAAGAAAAACACCGTGATTAATAAACTGAATCCTCAATGTAAAATATGACATCAGTTTCTTTGAATAACACTGGAGTTATACAAAGCATCCACTTTACAAACAATAACGTTATAGGATTCACCTAAATCTTGATTATCTTTCTGTGCATCATAAGGATACTCTAATGATTGAATGCAAATTCAATATTTTCTCAAAAGACGAAAAAAAAAGATGCACAAACAGTTGACAGTAAAGCTCACAATTGCAGATTATATTGCAGAATTGCACTATTATATTTCCTATGATACCTTGCAAACATAATTTAAAATGTAATTGAAATTTTGAACTTCCCCCTCCTTTCAGAAGCCTGAAGGGAGGGAGTGAAACATAATATGTCTCTTGCACATGGTTACACTATGGAACCGTAAAGTAAAGTGGCAAGTCGAGTGAATTTCCAACAATTGGTGTACGATAAAAATATTATGGACAGACGTATGCACAGATGGATTGGGATATCAATTATCCAAAACTTTTTGGAATGATTTTGATATAAGAACTCTAACAAAGCATAGTTCATTTATACTTATACTAGTTTCATTTGTATTTCAGAAATCAGATGTTGTTAGGCTTGCAGTCATTGAGTATACCAACAGTAGAATTTACCTGTGTAAGGTAGAGGGTGAAATACTAATCTACTGTCACAAACCAGCTGTACAGATAATCACTGGTCTACAATTTTTTTGAAGTCGTCTGCTTCAGAGATAAAATGTGCTATTTATTAGGGATTTGATGTGCTGAATTCAAATATGACAATTAAAACAACTGATTGGCTACTGTTTTCAAGATATTTAAGTTTTTACATTTTACGTATATGTATATTGTGTACATAGTAGAGTTTCAATCATAAATTGTAAACCTAGGTCTTTTCATGTGTGTATGGTTGCTTTACATGATAATATTTCACCTGTCCTGTTTATGTAACACTTTAAAAACAGCAAAAAGGTTATATAAATAAAAAATATATTGAAACAAAAGTCAAAAAACTATTATGTATATATAAGTACATAGTTTAGTCCTTATTCAGTCTCTACTCGGCGCTTCTTGGCTTGTCTCTTGTATTCATTAAATGGAGCATCTATTGTCACTGTCCAGCAATAGTCTGTAAGCATTGACGGGCTCCATTTGCCCTGATAGCGTTTCTCCATTGTTGCAATGTCCTGGTGAAATCGCTCTTCGTGCTCGTCGCTCACTGCTCCGCAGTTCGGTGGAAAAAAAAAATCTAGATGAGAGTGCAAAAAATGTATCTTTAGTGACATGTTGCAACCAAGGCTTTTGTATGCCTTGAGGAGGTTTTCCACCAACTCCCTGTAGTTGTCTGCCTTGTTGTTTCCGAGAACATTTGTTGCCACTAACTGGAAGGCTTTCCATGCAGTCTTTTCCTTGCCACGCAGTGCACGGTGAAATGCATCATCTCGAAGAAGTTCACGAATCTGAGGACCAACAAAGACACCTTCCTTTATCTTAGCTTCACTTAACCTTGGAAATTTTCCACGGAGGTACTTGAAAGCTGCTTGTGTTTTGTCCATGGCCTTGACAGAGTTCTTCATCAGACCCAGCTTGATGTGCAAGGGTGGTAACAAAATCTTCCTTGATTCAACAAGTGGTGGATGCTGAACACTTTTCATCCAAGGCTCCAATGACTGTCAGAGTGGCCAATCTCTCTTGATGTAGTGGGAATCTCTCGCACGACTATCCCATTCGCAGAGTAAACATCAGTACTTTGTGTATCCAGTCTGCAGACCAAGCAAGAGAGCAAGAACCTTGAAATCGCCACAAAGCTGCCACTGATGTTGGTCATAGTTTATGCACCTCAAAAGTTGTTTCATGTTTTCATAGGTTTCCTTCATATGGACTGCATGACCAACTGGAATTGATGGCAAAACACTGCCATTATGCAGCAAAACAGCTTTAAGACTCATCGTCGATGACTCAATGAACAGTCTCCACTCATCTTGATCATGAACGATGTTGAGGGCTGCCATCACACCATCGATTTTGTTGCAGGCTACAAGATCACCGGTCACGGAACATGGAAACCTTAACATCATTTGCCAGGAGATTCCACTGATGTAGTCTGGAGCCCAACAGCTTTGCCTTACTCTTGGGTAGTTCCAAATCCCTGATAAGGTCATTCAGTTCACCTTGTGTTATGAGGTGTGGTTCAGAGGAGGAAGATGGGAGAAAATATGGGTCATGTGACATTGATGGTTCAGGACTATAAGTTTCATCCTCTTCCTCTTCCTCGTCTGACTCAAGTGAGAATGATTCTGGTGCATCAGGAACCGGCAGTCCTTCTCCGTGGCTACTGGGCGTATAGCTGACGGAATGTTTGGATAATGCACAGTCCACTTTTTCTTCTTTGACACACCTTTCCCAACTGGAGGCACCATGCAGAAGTAACAATTGCTGATATGATCTGTTGGCTCTCTCTCCTAATCATTGACACTGCAAAAGCCATAAATTTCCTTTTCCTGTTCAACCACTGGCATAGATTTGTTGCACAAGTGTTGCAGCATATGTGTGGGGCCCACATCTTGTCACGATCTATAATTTGGCAGCCAAAATAAAGGTGATAGGCTTTCTTAACCATAGTGGTTATACTGCGCTTTTGTGATGCAAAAGTCACTTCACTACAAACATAGCAGAAGTTATCTGCATTGTTCACACAAGCACGAGGCATCTCTGCTAACTTTGCCTAAACAGAAATGTGTCCCTTTGCAAAATCAAACACTGACAAATAAGAGAGCACGACACTGTATGATTTGTAGAGTTGATATAAGGCAATTTCTTCAGCAGAGTGATGTAAGCTTAATTATGATTGCATCATCTATGACTTCTAGGAATAACATGATGCAATTCATATCATGTATGATACAATACCAGCTTCAGATTGCATCATTCATTGTTTTGCCTAAAAAGCAAGTACTGTCCAAACCCAGTCATAGATGTATTCATAGATCCAGTCAAAGATGTATTTTAGTCATTTCTGGTTTAAATTGAGATCCTTTCCCTTTATAACTCACTTATCCTCCGCCATTCCCAAGTCAAGGGTCGTATGTACTGACCCAGTATCATATCTTTAAAACTAGAGCCAATCAACAATTTTAAGCATCATTTTCGTTCTCAGTGACCCAGAATTAGTAAAGTTTGACAACATTTATTGCGGAAGCATTTTGGCTGTAGACCAGTGTGTGTATATATATATACAATGGGAATTTTTTTACAAATATATGTGAACAAACATACAAATTCAATTTGAGGGTTAAACAATTCTATGAAGAAAAAAAATTAATTGCAGAGTTGAACACCAATATCATTGACAATACACTTACAAACATTGCAATTAAAGATTTGTGTGTAATGGTGGTCACATATATCCACAATGGTTCAAAAGCATGCATTTTTTGAGATACCTGTTTGCTAACCATCTTCTCTCCCAGTTTGCAGAAAAAAGAATTCTGTGAGGAAGAGATTGTTGTAATATATTTTTTTCTAGGCTTTACTTCTGACTGATTTTTTTTTTTTTTTTTTTTGGTTGGGTGGGGGGATTGCATGATAATTGTTATAATATGGGCATATCTGATAACATAATAGGAAGTCAAATGGTTTTGACGCTGTTTATATAATACTGCTATATATTTTACACCAGTTTGATCACTCAATAGTTCCCAGTCAAGTATAATTTTCTGAGTCATCGTATGATGTCATAGGTCTTTACCTAAATATACAAACGTAGTGTTATTGGGAGCACTGTGTATGTTCAGAGTTCATGTCCCTGTGGCAACTCCATAGCCTCGTTGCACTGGTACAGCTAGTGGCGGCGCGAGGGGGGGGGGGGGGGGGGGGGGGCGGGGGGGGGGGTAGCGTCGGGCAATTGCCCACGGGCGCCGGGTAATGGGGACGCTGCCGGGAGCTTCTTTTTTGCCCCCCCCCCCCCCCGACCCATCTAAGCCCCCAGTTTCAGGGCTTAGCTTGGGGTTGGCATCTGACATAAAAACTGTTCTCTGTGGCAACGTAGGGACGCCACCAAACGAACATTGCCCCCGGGTGTCTCTGTAAGGGGCGCCATTAAAGAACATTGCCCCTGGGCGCCTCAAACCCTTGCGCCGCAACTGGGTGCAGTTCCTTAGCCAGTTGCACCATACTCAGCCTGTGTATATTCCGTGGTCTATTTTTATCTTTTATTCTTTTTGTATATTTGGAAGCTAGTCAGATGTATGAAATTTGATGATTGCGTGCTACAGAGTTGCTCCCATTATATGCCAAAGATGTAAATACGATGTATATATAATGTATATATCTGAGAAATAAACATTTTACTGTCATTTATTTTTGTTGTGTATTGTGTAAATATGCAAGGAAATGATTCTATGATAACTCTTTCTCTTGGTGGTCTGATAATAGAAAGGGATTGTATGATATTATTTTCTCTGGGTCTGTCTGATAGCAGAATTCTGTTAGGGAGGTATTGTATGATATTATTTTCTCTGGGTCTGTCTGATAGAAGAATTTTTGTTAGAGAGGGATTGTATGGTATTATTTTCTCTGGGTCTGCCTGATAGCAGAATTCTGTTAGGGAGGGAATGTATGATATTATTTTCTCTGGGTCTGTCTGACAGCAGAATTTTGTTAGAGAGGGATTGTATGATATAATTTTCTCTGGGTCTGCCTGATAGTAGAATTCTGTTAGAGAGGGATTGTATGATTTTATTTGCTCTGGGTCTGTTGGTCCCTTTCTGTTATGAGACGATTGTATGAAAATATGATTATGTGTATTTAATAGAAAATATAAAGTCTGTGTCTTAATCATTAACTTGCAGCATATACCGTAACAGAGTTTAGGACAATACTTTCTGAACTTGACCGTATGGAAACAGTCAAATGCAAATGCAAGCTGTTGGGTTTTCTCCAACAAATAGTGTATAAAACAATAGGTGAAGTCCCTGAAGAAGTAACCGCAAATTGCTTCTTTTATATCTAAAAAACAATAGATTTCTCTGAAGATTAAATGTTAAAAGGAATTTAAAAAAGGTGGACCTTATGAACATTTACAGTGTATTCGCTGGGAATTTATTAAAGCTGCGAGAGGAAAAGGGGAACTTTTAGCAAGAGGAGCACTTCTGTTGAAGGAAGGGGTAATCTTTTGGAACAAAGGGCATTTTTGCGATAAAAAGATGATGTCAAGAATGGAATTTAAAATTTCATCCTTTCGCAAATAAAAACAGACAAAACACATTTATATGTTTATCCTACATTAAATAAACAGACAAATAGATTAAATAGAAACAAAAGGCAACTTTAGGGGTTTTAGAGATCTGGAGAGAGGCAGAAGTAGAGTTGTTGGAGTGCAGAGGTGGGGGTGGGGGATGACCATCTGTAGCACAGGTTTATATTGGTACCTTTGGAATGATACTAGTAGACACCTACAAAGCCTTACATACTTAAGAAATAAAAACGTTACAAAGTGTTTATTGCAACAGGTCAACCTGTTTTCAATGTAATAATTGTTTATCAACCACAAGGACACAAGTACAATGGGGTTTTGGTTAAAATCGCAATACTTAAAGCACTTCAATTTATATATGGAAACAGATACCTCTTTCTGGGTCATTATTTATATTCTGAAATAAAACTAATAAACAAGAGTCCATTAAAGGGACTGATGCTCTATTGGCCGAAAAGAATTTTCAGGAATTCAAGACAAGACCATGTCTTCCTTTTAATTGCTGAGTGTTGAAACAATCTCTGATTTTCTTCAGCAATGACAAGATTTTCAAATTAGTTGCAATGGTGGACATATTGGATGTCAAATTGGCCCCATATTCATTGAGGACCAACAAGACACCATAATAAATCTTCTGGTGGAAACCCCATGTTGATATGACTTTCCGTTTTGAAGGAATAACGTTAGCAAGGTTTTCAAGATAGCTGCCACGGTGGCCATATTGGATATCACATTGGCACCATTTCCATTTAGGACCGACTAGACATCATAAGTCTTTTGGTGAAAGCACAGTATCGATATGACCATCCATCTAGGAGAAGTAGCAATAACAAGATTTTCAAGATGGCCATTGTGGCAGTCATATTGGAAGTCAGATCTGCACCATTTTCATTTAGGACCAACTAGACATCATGAGAAGTCGTTTAGTACAAAACTCCATGTTGATATGACCATCTATTCATGAAGAGTAGCAGTAACAAGCTTTCAAGATGGCCACTGTGGTAGTCATATTGTAGGACCATTTTCATTTAGGACCAATTAGACATCATCACAAGTCGTTTAGTACAAACCCCCATGTTGATATGACCATCCATTCAGAAGGAGTAGCAAAAACAAGCTTTCAATATGGCCACTGTGGCAGCCATATTGTATGTGCAAGTGGCACCATTTTAATTTAGGACCAACTAGATATCATAAGAAGTCTTCTGGTGAAAACCCAATGACAATATTATTTTTCTTTCAGGGGTAAACGTGACAACAAGATTTTCAAGATTGCCACTGTGGCGGCCATAATGGACATCAGATCAGCACCATTTTCATTTAGAACCAACTAGACATCATAAGAAGTCTTTTAGTGAAAACCCCATGTTGATGTGGCCATCCATTCTGGAGGAGTAAACATATTTTCATTAGGACCAACGATACCATGAGATGAATGTGTGTACAGTTTCATGGCAATCCTCCAGGTAGCTTAGGAGGAGTGATAACAAACTTGTGCTAACGGATGGATGGACGATGGACAGACGACTGACAACAAACCATCCCATAAGTTCTCCTGGTATATTACCAGTAGAGCTAAAAATAGGTAAAAATAGGTTTATTTAGGTTGATTGTTACTTCATGTTTACGTTTATTAAGAAGGGTTTATCTCCCTTTTTTTCTTGTTTTTTTTTCTTTTTCTTTATATTTACATCTTTAGAACTTGAACTTGAATTGGCACCATATAGCCATTATTGTGCTGATGTACATACATATTAAATTGATTGCACTCTGCTGACCAAATACTATATAGCATGTGTGCATACAGCTAAACAATATGATGACATTTTAATCACCCCACAGCTTCCACGCGTCAGTTGTACACCTTTGATTTTATACAAAACATTAATCCTTGTGACATGTGATCTAAAAAGAGATATCTAGTGCAAGATAAATGCCGCTTTTATCTCTGTACATTTTATTGGTATACTATCACATTAGTCTTAACATTATCGCCACAATAAAGAGACGAGCAATACCTTATTTGAAAACTGAAAAGAAAAGAGTATTTTAACTTTCGCTTGCCTTGGTGTATTCACGAGCAAAAACTTGTTGTACACCGTCTTATTCTGAAAACTACATCTGATAGAAGGACGCGTTCTGTACACTTGCTTGGTCAAGAATAATACTTGTAATCTGGTTATAAACAATTCTATTGGTTCTGTCCAAATCATTTTAAAATGACTTCTGGTCGAAAAGATCATGCAGGAATATTGATAATAGATGATAGGGGATGTTGTTGAGTCTTTTCTAAAGAAAATATATACCGACACCCATCTGATCTGTGGACTCCTGCCGATTCCAATCAGCACACACCATTTCTTTTCGAAACATAAAACCTAAATAACGAGATCAAACGTTTAATTTAATTTTACAATGTTGTACTTCGACTCTGCAGTGTTCTCGCATGCTCTAAGTGATAGGGACCTGAAGAGCGCTCACACGTTTTGGAATCGCACGCATAAGCAACCGCCCAGGTGAACTAGACTCGCCACTTCACTTCATGTGTAGGCATGTAGATAAGTCGACAAATATCGAATTCCAATAGGATTCAATTGTAATGTGTAGATATATTACAACACAAACATATCATTGTCTCCCTTTCCATGATATCCATGAACAATACAGGTAATATGGCTTTTTAGGGTACAGAACAAATATTATGAAAATAAGTAAATATTTGGGGAACCGCAATCGTGCATCACTGAGAGACAATCTGATTTGGAATCACGATAACCTCAAATGATTTCCCGCCACGTGCTGGTACAACGCCCCCCCCCCCCCCCCCACCTTCCTGAATACCCCTGTCTGTATTAACAAGCAAACTGTCTTGACTTCGATCATATTAATAGTTAAATATCTGGGGTACGTACATCCCATATGGCTAAAGATCAAAGCGATATAACCGGTAAGATAGTTGACATTTCAAAACCTTTCCCCCAAGCTCACAATTCATGTGACTCATAGATTAGATGGTAAGAGAGAGAGAGAGAGAGAGAGAGAGAGAGAGAGAGAGAGAGAGAGAGAGAGAGAGAGAGAGAGTAATGAAACACCGGTATATATCCTTTTATTAAAAAATAGCTCATTTGTGAATCTGCAATGCGGGGAAAATGTTTGATAGCTCGATCTCCCATATTTTTTTTTAGAAGGGCTTGCCATTGAAGACACATACAAATGTAACCATATTTCTTTATCTTTTGGTCAACATACACCTACACCTATCTGATCTGTGAACTCCTGCTGATTCCAATCAGCATACATCTACACCTATCTGATCTGTGGACTCCTGCCCATTCCAATCAGCATACACCGACAACTATCTGATCTGTGGACTCCTGCCGATTCCAATCAGCATACACCTACACCTATCTGATATGTGGACTCCTGCTGATTCCAAACAGCATACACTTATACCTATCTGATCTGTGAACTCCTGCAGATTCCATTCAGCATACACCTACACCTATCTGATCTGTGGACTCCAGCCGATTACAATCAGCATACACCTACACCTATCTGATATGTGGACTCCTGCTGATTCCATTCAGCATACACCTACACCTATCTGATATGTGGACTCCTGTCGATTCCAATCAGCATACACCTACACCTATCTGATATGTGGACTCCTGCCGATTCCATTCAACATACACCTACACCTATCTGATCTGTGGACTCCTGCCGATTCCAGTCAGCATACACCTATACCTATCTGATCTGTGGACTCCTGCTGATTCCATTCAACATTCACCTACACCTATCTGATCTGTGGACTCCTGCTGATTCCAGTCAGCATACACCTATACCTATCTGATCTGTGGACTCCTGCCGATTCCATTCAACATACACCTACACCTATCTGATCTGTGGACTCCTGCTGATTCCAATCAGCATACACCTACACCTATCTGATGTGGACTCCTGCTGATTCCAATCAGCATACACCTACACCTATCTGATATGTGGACTCCTGCTGATTCCAATCAGCATATACCTACACCTATCTGATCTGTGGACTCCTGTCGATTCCAATCAGCATACACCTACACCTATCTGATCTGTGAACTCCTGCCGATTCCAATCAGCATACACCTACACATATCTGATCTGTGGACTCCAGCCGATTCCAATCAGTATACACCTACACCTATCTGATCTGTGGACTCCTGTCGATTCCAATCAGCATACACCTACACTTATCTGATCTGTGAATTCCTGTCGATTCCAATCAGCATACACCTACACCTATCTGATCTGTGGACTCCAGCCGATTCCAATCAGTATACACCTACACCTATCTGTTCTGTGGACTCCTGCCGATTCCATTCAGCATACACCTACACCTATCTGATATGTGGACTCCTGTCGATTCCAATCAGCATACACCTACACCTATCTGATATGTGGACTCCTGTCGATTCCATTCAGCATACACCTACACCTATCTGATATGTGGACTCCTGCCGATTCCATTCAGCATACACCTACACCTATCTGTTCTGTGGACTCCAGCCGATTCCAATCAGTATACACCTACACCTATCTGTTCTGTGGACTCCTGCCGATTCCATTCAGCATACACCTACACCTATCTGATATGTGGACTCCTGTCGATTCCAATCAGCATACACCTACACCTATCTGATATGTGGACTCCTGTCGATTCCAATCAGCATACACCTACACCTATCTGATATGTGGACTCCTGCCGATTCCATTCAGCATACACCTACACCTATCTGATCTGTGGACTCCTGTCGATTCCAATCAGCATACACCTACACTTATCTGATCTGTGAACTCCTGCCGATTCCAATCAGCATACACCTACACCTATCTGATCTGTGGACTCCAGCCGATTCCAATCAGTATACACCTACACCTATCTGTTCTGTGGACTTCTGCCGATTCCATTCAACATACACCAATCAGCATAATTAAGGAATGGCTCTTCTGCACCTTAAAGGTTTTATTCTTGATCACTATAAACTAATGTAACTACACAGACAGCCACGAAATGTTATGTATACAAAATTACTGGTATTCTATAAACTAATGTAACTACACAAAAATGCCGTGCAAACCAGTTTGTACATTGCCAATAGTTGGATGTTGCTACAATGTATAGTGAAGATTTACAAATATTCAGAACGTCAGCGACCAAAGCCGTTTTGTGTATGTATAGGGGGAAAAACTTGCTTTATTTTCTTACCAGTTTGATACAGTTATTCCTTATATTGATGACTGATCCCAAAATGTTGCAATGTTATATGAGTTTTATAAGAGACAGACAGAGCTGTAAAGCATGCGACATGTGAGGCACTTGTACAATATATTTATATTACGGTTTTGTTACTAGACAGACCGATGATATCAATTTTGATGTATTCATTGTCAGGACGATGAGTGAAAGGCACTGGTTTCTTACTTGGTGTCAAATTGGTTACCAGAATGATTTTTAGTTTTTGTTAGTTTTAACGACACTTTTAGCACATTATTGGCTATATCATGCCGAGGAAATGAGACATAAGTGTCTTTCCCAAGAACACACAACGGCAGCTGGCCCGGGCTGGCCTAAGAGGGCATCAAACCCGCGACCCATGGATTACGAGTCCAACGTTCTACCAACTGAGCTACCGCGGCTTCCTCTTCAGTATCAAGGGAGAAAAAAAAACAAAAAAAAAAAACAAAAAAAACAACAACAACAGTAAGACAGATTATTACAAATATATCTGTTCCAGTGTGCACCCCCCCCCCCTCCTCCATGACTTTATCATAAACGTCATCGCTGTGACTTAACCAATTAGAAGTCAACATTATCTCATAAAACTAACACGGTATTATCCCTTTAGATTCTGTATATTTAGTGGTCAATATAATTATGAAACTCGTGCCATATTTATGCATTTATTTTCCCCGATTTTCTTAACTATATATTAAATGACTTGGTATTTAAAGATGGTCCATTTTGATTATCCATGTAGTTTATATCGCCAAACCATTATACTTCAAATACAACAGATCAAATGTTGTTGAATTTCGAATTGATTCATTAACATGTGTCTTCTTTTAAGTATCTGAACACAGAACTAAGCTTTGAACACCACTTTTAATAATGTTAGATTATCTTATTAAACAGGGATATCAACAAACTCTCATGTGTGAAAATTTTCAAAAATGCTTTTCATGTGCATCAATATGGAGTCTGTAACATAGTAAGAAATTTATACAAACTCGCTCAAGCGCGTATACACACGAATGCACACACACGCATATGCGTACGTATGCACGCGCGCGCACACACACACCTAGTGCGGGGACATTTTTTTTTAAAGGGGCTGCTTACACAGGGACAAAGATAATTTTTGTACCAGAGTTGAGACCGGAAAACAATCTATTCATGCATAATTTGATATGAAAAAATAGATCAGTTATAGTCGACCACATCCTACGGTTTTGACGATCTTTCAATTTGCGTGCGTACACCCGCACACAACGTAACACACATTCCACACATTGACAATTTAAGCTAATATACATACATATATATATATATATATATATATATATATATATATATATATATATATATATATATATATATATATATGACATTCAAATTCCAGCATCTGAACACTGACAAAGGTGCTATGGATATGGTCCATAAAAGAGCCTTCTCTGCCAAATTTGCTCTCAGTGAGGCTATTTATATTTCATAAAACTACTCTCTCACTCTCTCTCTCTCTCTCTCTCTCTCTCACACACACACAGACACACATGAATAGACACGAGTAAACAATTTACTTCACGAAACAGTGGGATTGTAAATAAGAAATGAGCTAGACAATGTTAAATCGACAACATTAATCATACAAGCAACTGTTGTAAAACCGGTATTTTAACACAAAATGCTTTCAGAGTTATTTTAAGCTCCTCATTAAAACCTTGGGATAAATAACGGTTTCAGTTATTCATGAAAAATCCGTAACATGAAAAAGACAGACAGAAATAAAGAAATAGTGCAACCGAAAAATGCAGGACTCACTGAAGGGGGAAAAAAAGAAACATATTTTTAAAAAAAGTTAAGCTCCAAGTAAGCCTCGAACCACTGATCAAATATTTAATTGAAAAGTGGACGACCTTTCAACCTTTCCACTACTGCAAGTTCATTACTAAATGGGTTTGCACATTACTATATAGAGGTATTATGTGTACATGTGAGGTTCCTTCGGGTGAAAATAAATATAGCCATACAAATTCGAGTCTCCTTTTCATACATGTCATTTCATTTAAAGTAGACTAAAATTCATAAGTGCACAATATAATCCATATCTTTAAAAAAATATTTATTTGAGAACTGTTTCAATCAATTTTTTTTTGTCCGTGTTATAGACTACTGTAGTCCAAGATATAGTCTACAGTTTTCACTATTGCAGATGATACTTTGAATTTATGTATCAAAATAATTCATTAAATGGAAACAAATATATAATGATGCTAACAAATATTGCTTGTTAAAATTGGGCTCAATGTAGTCTGGGCACAGTCGTCGATATATGTTTGCTTTGCCAATATATATATATATATTTTTTATCCCCTGCTGATAATCCATCGAAAATAGATTATCGTTAATTAATGGCACCCTATTGAGATTGTGGCGATATCGACGCCTGGGGACGTGCGATGTGTTTTCCGTGATGATTAATCCTATTAATATCCAGTTTACACGTGACGTTGACCTTATCCAAAACGAGGCAAGGATGCGGTCTATTTCGGGACAACTTGATTAGAGTTATCGAACGTGAAATTAGCCCATTTAAACCGAGGGGTAAAACAGAGGGCGCTGCGCTCAATTTTCTCGTGTGCCCAGACCGTCAATCTGGAGATCTAAAATGGACTGTAACCCAGGCTAGGTTCAATGCTGCTTTCAGGTCTTTCGTGGATTGTAATGGTGTGATTCCCATTATTATCATATTTCTGATCATGTTCGTCAGAGTTAAAGATTGTGAATTTATGGAAAGGTAGAATATAGTCTACAAAACCAATTAAAGTAATAAATACAATATAAAATGATCAAGGTAACGAAAATATACACGGGAATTTGTATTTCTTATAATCATTCCTTTTTTCAGACCACTATTGTCAAAGATAATACAATCGGTTGTTTGTTGTTATTGTTGTGGGTCGCCTTCCTTCATTCGTCTCTTCTATATTAGCTACACTCATCCCAACATTCTGATTGATTATGATTTGCGCTAAAGAATGCCCCCAAATAGCGATCAGAAAATAAATAAATAAATGAAAATACAATCATACATGCAAATGGTAATCAACAGTTTCAGTGTCAGTTCGTTTAAAGAAAGAAACAATGGTATTTTTGTGATACTGTGAAGTAGTGCATGCTTATATGGCGTTAGTACAAACATTAGTACTCCTACCTTTCTTCGCGATCCTTGATCCATCAATGGAGCAACCGAGTGCGAGTCATACCCGGTTGTTTATTCCAGCACTTTCACTTATATTCGTAACAGTGCATACATGCTATCACAGACTGAAGTCTCCATAGTTTATTGCTGCTAAAAACAAATGCAAGATATTTTAAAAACTACTCTAAGTGTCATCTAAGCTATCGAAACGTAATATCGTAAAGAATAAGCCGCCATTTTGAATAGGGCATTTGGAATCAGGACACAATTAATACTTCTGGTTCAGTACCCACGAATGTAGTCCGAGTCTATTTTTAGATCATTTTTTCCTCTCTCAATTTGATGGTGATGTATGCATTAGATTTAGTCATTCATAGTATTAATTTAAAGGAAATTGGTTTTTGTTTAGACTATGAGCATTATAGTGTGGTTGTCTGTGTGTATTTTGGCGACAGTGCACAGTGAGTAATGAGGCATTGGTGCTGATCCGGAAGTGAAATCTGTGACTCGTTGCACGTTGCTTTGTTTAGAGTCCAGCCATTCATAAGAATGCCTGTTAACCTATGACAAGAACTTCAGTGTGAGTTCATCTTTGAAGATAATTTACAGCAGCATATGATTTATTAGGATTTGGACACAGTGGAAAGTTCTGTACTGACAAACAAATGTAGAGACTATATAGGAAAATTAATTGTGGTATGAGGCCATTTGAATGGATGAACGCGGTGTACAGTCAGAAAAAGTTCCGTGTCAAATAGACGCTCATGTTTTGTAAGAGGAGACACAAACTGCTTGGTAACTTAGACTGTAACTTTGTTCCTCTATTAAAAACTATATGATCACTTCGTAGCCTCGACC
Organism: Margaritifera margaritifera; assembly: GCA_029931535.1. Lineage (NCBI taxonomy): Eukaryota > Metazoa > Mollusca > Bivalvia > Unionida > Margaritiferidae > Margaritifera > Margaritifera margaritifera. The sequence continues at coordinate 2,374,519 of JAQPZY010001602.1, forward strand.
TATCCAAATATCAGTCGAGGTTACGATATCGTAGCTAATATGGCGTATGGCGACGGACATTATAACGCGTTTTATAACACGGTTTGTCTTCATTGTTATGTTCGCTTGGGATGAGCGTGAACGAGAACACGTATGAAATTGCATATGTATCATATGGTTACAAAAAAGTGTCTCGAGTCAATAATCAAACATGTTCTCGATTGCACTGGTATTTTGTGAGGACTTTGAAGACGCAGAAATATAGCAAAATTTGAGGTTTTGGATGAACACGCGCCGTTTTAGGAACATAATTAACTGTTCGCTGTGCTTCATTATAACGTGTATATATGTTGCAGTGGGCATATAGTGATTATGGTATAACTATAGGAAATACTATTACAAACATTTAATTTATCGCTAATTTGTGGGTCAAAATCGACACTTATCTAACCTTATCGCTTGAACATAAACTGATAAGATTCATGTCTGCACTGGCTGTCTTGTGATGATCTGGTTTGTGGTTTTGTGGGTTTAACTCCATTTTTCAGCACATGATAGGCTATACATGGCGGCCAGTATATTTGGTGGAGGAAGAACCCCGGGAAGAACCACCGACCGACGGAAAGTTACTGGCGAGCTTTCTTACATACACACATTGACTGAGTCGAGACTCGAACCCACGCGAACAGAGGTGAGATATCAGTGATCTGTAAAGGCAAGCGCCCTGGACCACTAGCCCACCCGGGCCCCGCCATATAATGAAAGAACTACAAGAAATATAAACGTTTGAAGAAATATATATATATTTTTTCCAAATAGCTGTGAAAATCAGGCACGATAGAAAACTGCTGATCCACCTGGATGATCTGTTTGAAATTCGCAATTGTATTCTATCTGCGATTTCACTTCCATGTCTAAACCTGTCGCCTCGGTAAGGGAGACAACCACTAAAGTGTTGTCATACACCCTCAAGTTCACGATGTCGGCGTAATCTTGGTTGTCTTCTTTATCGTACGATGCCGTCACCTGCACGGTTGAAGTAATAACCTGACCCCCGCTCTCTTCGTAGGAATCGAAATCTGATTTAAAAAAATAAATAAATTTTGAAAAAGTATGAAAGGCTGATGACAATAAACCAGTTACACACACGAACACGCACGCACACACACACACACACACTTTCTCTCACTTCCTCTCTTTCTCTCTCTATCAATATGGTAAATGGCGCGGCCATCAAGTGCATTTTCGTGGACGTCATAGATACCACCTGGTTCATAAGATACATCAGCTTTTGGGTTGCTGACGTCACAGGCCACACCTGCGTGACCTTGAATTACACGATTTTAAACTGGTTCACTGATCTGAGCTTAAATAGGCTAGAGGACACCATCTAGATGGCGTTATAATTTGATCGTCTAAGAGCTAGAACAATCCCAATTAATCATTTGCCTGTCCTAGATGCTGGACCATTCTTAACCTTTACACATTAACGTTTGAGTCACGTGGTTTGGGAGCGTTCTTTGACTGGCAGAGTCGAGCTGAACAGTCTCTATCTCGAGACAATTGCGAACATAGAGGGTCAGAATCTGTTTCTTTGAGACGGAGCTACACTCCTATTTCCTTGAGTAAAATGTTTCCAGGCGAATATGGACTGACGTCCATTTGACAATAATGAGTCTGTATGACTCCTTTTATTACCATATAGTCGAACTTTTCGTCACAGTCGCTTCCAATATTGATGCGTATCGTCCAATAACCTGATATCCAACTTCGCGAGTAGGGCATGTGAACTCCGGAGCTCCTGCTTCGTCGCTCCCGTACATTTCTCGTGACATAAAAAAAAACGGTCCTGGAGGGAAGTCCACTATTTTCACATTAACACTACCGTTTTTGTTCGCTGTTGGGAGCGAAAAAATATACGTTGACTGGCAGGCTGGTCCCCTATGATGCCAGCTCAAAACTGTGGTTTTACAATGTAGTCCAACCACTCACTCACTTAACTGGAGAACGACTACACTTAAATAGGCCGCTTTGATAGTGGTGAAAATGTTTGTTGCAAAATTATGTTTGCCTGGTTAATGAATGGAAGGACAGATCTGTGCTATGGTGTGTTGGGGTCTAACTCGTAGTGATTAGCTTTTCGCTCTTTTTGGTCACGTTGCGATATTTTCAGTCACACTTCGTTACTTTGGTTACAGATAGACGCAAACAAAACGTTGTCACGGAAGTAAAAAGACTATACACTACTCTATACACACGGAGAATGCTCTAATCTATTCATTGCATCAGTCGGATGTTTACTTACCTATGTGTGAAACGAACGTTTACTCGCCTACACATGTATTAGTTCCAGATGAAATGAAGTAGTAGTAAGAAGAGTTTAGTCAAGCTCCCTCGGGCCTTGTGCAAACTGTGGAGAAACTATATAATTAGTTGGTTTGCTCGGAGAGTGGTGCATTGACCTTTTTGTTTCGACCGCCACTTGACAGTCTTTTTGTGTTCATTTAAGGCACATGCAAACATTCTTTTAGAGATGGTACTGTCAAGTAGTGCATCACAAATAGTAACATGGCTCTGAACAAAAAGATCATCAAGTATAATTTTATTTCAAAGTGCGTGTTAATGTCTTTCCGGTATCTGTTTGCAAGCCTAAACTTACGTTTTTGCCTTCGATTAAGTACTGCGTTGCTTTGATCACGCGCATATTAATTTTTTATATAAAAATAACTTATTCTTTGGCCTTGGTTCAACTGTAAACCCTCGCTGACTAAGCTCTGCATATAGATTTTTCTTATGCTAATCGTAATTATCAAACGCAGCATATAAGCTTCCTCCTGTATTCCCATTGTACTGAGTGTACAGGCGCAACATAACATGTTTAAATCAATTTTTTTTTTTAAATTTAGAAATGTTGTAGTATTCTGAGTAAAATGTGCACCGGAAGCTATTTTGTTGATGCCTTTGTGCCTCTGGCGACATTGAATGTGGCATTCTTGATTGAAGTTGGTTTTGCATCAAAGCAGATAGTTGTTCCAACAAATGTTGTCAGTGACATTGGTATTTCATTACTTTCTATTACGAATTTTCAGGCCATATTGGATGAAAGCGACGGTGTGTGAGGCGCCTATCATTCTTTTAAATTGACTTTAAAAGCAGGCGAAAACGCAAAAATAGGGCACTTTATCAACATATTTTTGGTCCGCCTGTTATTAAAAGCCCGTATTTCATTTTTCATGGTTCTATATTTGTCGATCTCGTTTACGTTAAGTTCGAACTCTTATTTGGTGACACCATTGTCGCGTAGCTCCTTAAATATGTGGTCTGAGATTGTGTTGAGCTTTGCTTCAGCCAAGACGCGTATTTCATCGTGCTTTTAGCTTTCATGAATAGTCACCGGCTGATGAAATTTCCAGCTACAGCAATCAGACCAAAGCTTAAAGCTGTGATTTCAAGGGCTATCGTGAAGGGCGCAGCAATGATTGTTGATAATATTCCAATCCCCGCCACACCGGTGTCAAGAGACATAGCTGTTAGTGCGGTATCAGAACCATCCACTTCCTTTTACTTCTCACTTGTACCTTTTATATAGATCGCGCCGTTGTTCAGCCTCTGCCCGTAAAGACGTTTCAGCCTCGCTGATCCTTTTCAGACGAACATATTTTGAGTCTTGGATTATTGGATATATCGACATTATAATTTCTCTATAAGCAACATGATATGAAATTTTAATTTGTTCAGGGAGTTGGTTAGTTTGCGGACCCACATCTTTAAACGATTATCTGTGCTTACAGACAAGACCGTGGCAAAGTGAAAGAAGCTGATAGCTTCCTTGATTTAACTAGATTCACAAATAGTATTATTAACAAAGACTAAAAGTATCGTGCTTTTTAGTCGAAAGTTGCGCGACGATTCGGCCTTTTTGCCAATTACTGTGATGCAGTAGAGTGCGTCTTTGTCAAAAACAACTGTTGCACTGATGCAGTAGAGTGCGTCTTTGTTAAAAACAACTGTTGCACTGATGCAGTAGAGTGAGTCTTTGTTAAAAACAACTGTTGCACTGATGCAGTAGAGTGCGTCTTTGTTAAAAACAACTGTTGCACTGATGCAGTAGAGTGCGTCTTTGTTAAAAACAACTGTTGCACTGATGCAGTAGAGTGCGTCTTTGTTAAAAACAACTGTTGCACTGATGCAGTAGAGTGCGTCTTTGTTAAAAACAACTGTTGCACTGTCCTCGACACATTTTAGATACGATTAATGAAAACATTGGAGACAAACAACCGTTTGGTGAAAGATTGATAAGATTAGTCAAATAAAAGTTGCTACAAAAGCTACAGCGATAGCAATAGCTATATCAGCAATTGTTCTGTCCATAGCAAATTTTGTCAAAGGTGGTTTTTCTTTTTCCCCACCCATGTTCCAGCTCAGTTTCATACCCCAGCTTCTTCTACTCCACTTACTCCTTATTCTCCTACATCAAGCGCATTATTTTTTTCACAAAAGCAGAATTGGCCTCAAAAATGCAGCCAATTATATGTACGAATTAGCGAAAATATTATCTGTAACAATACATAATATCATTGACTGTCTGATAAGCTGGTTATTGAAGAGGTCTGACCAACATGTTTTTTCTTTGTCCCCCCCCCCCTTTTTTTCTAGCTGATCAAGTGATATTACTTGTTTTGACATTAGTATGTTTGTTATTTGTATTGTTCAAAGGTGAAAACAAACCATCTAGTAGAATTTAAGGTTTATAAAATATTTTAAAGAGTGAACTAAAGCAGTTCATGAAACCAATTGCATCACTATAAATTATTGTTTGACTTTTTCATGCTAAATAGTTTTTTGACTTTTCTAAATGGGCGTGTTTCATAGTACGGAAGGTGCGAACTACGGACACAGTGTGTCCAGCAACGTGTACAATAAGTACAATCGTGCTCTGTGCAGGTTGTGCCATCCTGACAGCACGATTATTGTCATTATTATCACTCTTCTCTTCATACTTTTCATTTCTTCATTTTCTGCTACTTTATTTTTTCTACATCTGTCACATTCTAAAACTCATTATTTTTCACAAACTTCAAAGATTTCATTCTCCCTGATACTTCCATTTATGTATTCTTCTACGGTCGTCTTCAATGGAGATGTATATTTTGGTAAATCATTTATTAAATGGCAAAGTAATTTCAGTTGGTTCCGAACTGTTAAACGATTCATCGTATCCATTCACAAGAACATACATTTTGCCTTTCATTTGTTTTGCTTTAGAATCTTACAATTTTGTATATATCACCTTGTCTGTCGTAGAGAGATAACACCTGTTTGTAAAGCATACCCTCTATATCCTCTCCCTTCAGCAACCCCAGAGCTGATGTACTTTATGAATCAAGTTATTGAACCAGGTTAAGTCTAGGTCATTCACGGTCACTCCAACCACCAAAGATGTGACGTATTACATTGAGTAAAAGCATTCGATGACCATGTTATTTACGTCCGTATTCATCTATCTCTTTCTCTCCGTTTATATTTCAATTGTATTACCTAAATACTAATACTTATAAAATGGTTAATGACTGTTGAATATTTACATAGTGTGTGCACTATAAGAATTGATCAATCAAGTTATACTAGACTACAGACACAAACTTACTGTATCCACTTTACTGAAAAGAAATTGTACACAGTTAGAATTAAATAACTTTTCATTATTCAGTATCCAAATGTGGAAGCATATTGGAAATGCGTCTACTCACCCCGAATAGTACCACCTAATATTTCAAAAGGGTGTGGCCCAGAGCCCTGACAGAGGAAAATCATGGAAGTAAAATGAACGATCTCTCCCATCTGCAGGGCGTATATTAACTCCTGAAAACTGATCAGACGTGTTGATTCCTGAGATTCCGTAAACAGGTCTACAGCTCCGCTAAAAAAAAAAAAAAAAAAAAAAAAAAAAAATTAATAAAATTTTTTCGTTCAAACGACTGGATAACGTATATCTACTGGATATCATTCATTTTGTATCTATGCCGTCACAATTTCCAACAACTGTGAATGAAAAGCATTCAATCTAAGACCGGTTTTCTCCCGCTTGTCTGATTTCTCCAGCTCAAGGGCCACCTCAGCCTCCACCACCAACACCGTTGAAAGTGGTTAGTGCAAGTGAAGTTGTTGTATAACATATGTCAAACGAATACACATTTAGCTTTATGAAGACTGTGTCTTACCTAGGTTGTACTATATGCCTTTTAGAAGAGGCTTTATATTTTTGTTTTCATATGCAAGCTTTTATTTGAAGAAAAAAAAAGATAGTATTTTTCAAAATCTCTCTCTCTCTCTCTCTCTCTCTCTCTCTCTCTCTCTCTCTCTCTCTCTCTCTCTCTCTCTCTCTGTGCATGCACATATACTATTGCATTTCTAACATGTTTTTCCTTGAAAAGTTTCATTAGAAGAATTGGCAATTGGGAAACAGGTGTTTCGATATCAGTAGAAAGAAGAAACAAACGTAGTTTCTGAATTTCATATCAGAAGCTGTTCGGAAGTTTTTATGTCACATGTCTGAACAAGTCCTAGCATTTTGGAATAATCAAAAACTTGACTATAATTCTCTGTTTATAATACTTTATATAATTCATTTCAGTATTTTGTGGGTAACCATAACAATAACTTATGCTCCATGTATATATCTCTCTTCGTTAGTCCATGAGACCAGGTCTACAAGTCTAATCTTAAGGTATAGATAAAGAGGAAAGAGATCTGCGCCACCTTTTATTGCTTGTTGAAAGTTCGCATTTATGAGAGTATTTGTAGCCCAAGTCCACGAAGCCAGGATGATACACTGACGTCACCAGATCCATACTTTCGTTCTGCCAGATCCTCATCTCCCGCACTAGCTGTACCAACCGACCTATCATTCCAGAAAAGTATTAGATACATATATCTTTACAGGAAGTAAGATGATTGATATTTAACACTCACTATCTTTTACTACTGGTACTACTTTATAACGAGGGATTTGCCCTCGAAAATAACAGCGACCTATTTGTGCTATTCCGTTAGGGTAAAGTTTTTTCGGGTAATTAAATGGAAACTGTAAAATATGACAAATGCAAATGAGAGGGGAATAAAAGTAAAACAGACGCGATAGACGAACGTGGAACAAAGTAAAACAGATTGAAGCAGTGTGCATTCAGTTGAAGAAGTGAGTGTGGAAAATCAATGGCTTGTCATTACATATTGCAAATCATTGATAATGAAAGGTTTAAATGTAAGTGTGGTGAGATGATACATTTTATATCTTTTGACAAACATTCCAACACAAAAGTACACCAAAGGCATGTGGAAGAAAATGAAATCGAGAATCACTGAAAGGAACATGGACAATAGAGTGATAAAGAAGCTAAAGAGGAAATACGCACACGACTAGAAGAGCAAAATAAGCAAGCAACAAACAAACAATCTAAAACAAGATTAGATGTATTATAGTTTTTGATTTACTTGACGTATGATGGGAAAATCTTGCTACACACGCGTTAATAGAGATCCAGTATCGTTAAGCAGAATACAACTATTCGACAAAGGACTGTAACGGTGTAACGGACCGATCATTTAATTTTCTGGAGAGAGATGAGAAGGCCTGGTATTTTTTTAAGAAAAAAATTCAGGCCCTGATTTAGCTTGAAAACAAATATTCTTGCTCAGATTTATAGAAGAAAAAAAATTATTATATCCTTTAAAATAGTTGAACTTTTCCCTTTGAAACGGTCTTTCCCTAATCGAAATACATGTACTAGTCTATTGGTAATTTACTTGCTCTTTCGGTTTCTGAGAGACTGAGATTGAATTCGTAAAACTCAAATTTCTTGTGTAAAATGTTATGATTCTGTTGATGTGTGTTTGGTAGTTCTGTCATTAGAGTTTGGTAGATTGATTACGCTATTATTATATGAAGACTATTAACAATTGTCCATAAATCTGTGTGGAATTTGAAGCATCCTATAGTTAGCAATAATAAGTCGTATGCACACCTGTTAAAGAATATCCGAAATTTTAAGAATGATTTTATAGTTGTTTGAAATACAGTGAAGAACAATTACATTCTGATAATTTGTGAATGGTGATCAGTATTCTATGGTTGAATAATTTTCAAAAATATCCAGAAATTAGTGATCTGTGGCTGGTTTTAGTGTTTACGCATTTCATATGGCTGAATACGTTAAAAGAATCAACAATGAAAACAAACAGTTTCTTAACTGAAATGCCTAAATTTATGTGGAAAGAAAGCAGATTTAATAATCGAATGCCATTAGTATGTATCTGACATGAAACCAAATTAAATTAAATACCTCAGCTTATAAGATTTGAATCGAAAGTTTTATTTCATTTCTTGAGAACTAACTTATAAATTCAAACTACTTTAACAGTATGGCTTCAACTCTCGTCATGCACGTGCAAAAATGTCTTTATTAATTGAGCAAACTCTTTCGCTCTAGTCGATTCTTCGTTATATGACAGTGTAATTGAGTTAATTGGTCTAAGTTATTGGCAAATATGGCATCAGATCGCTATTAAGACTTTGAGTGATTGCAAGTCATGCGAAACTATTGGTGCGCCATACTTATTTTCTGAGAGGTATTTGAGCAATGAGTAAATCCTTAATTATTTCCAGAGCTCCCAGCCTTTTGTTTTACCTAGGGACTCCAGTGGGGGTTAAATTCACTTGTATATTAAGAGCGATGGAAACGACATCTCAACTGATTTAAAGTAAGAAGAATAGAAATTCCAAAAAGAAACCGTAACCAATCATTGTAGGAAAGCGACACACAACTACTCAGAGAGAGAGAGAGAGAGAGAGAGAGAGAGAGAGAGAGAGAGAGAGAGAGAGAGAGAGAGAGAGAGAGAGAGAGAGAGGGAGAGAGTAAATGGGCTTTTGCTAAAATTTGAAATAAAGGTCAAGAGTTAAAATGTCAAAGGTAATAAAAACGGTGAGTATTGTAAAATGGGTGTTTAAAAAATAGATTACAAAAAGAGTATTTAATGTTTCAAAATTAATTTTTATAACGGATCAAGAAGATAGTCGTTTACAACTGACGTGGTAACATTTAATAGCTTGCAGCATGTTTTTTTCAAACTTTTAAGACTGGTGAATGATTTCATGTATATATCAAGTTCTGCTCCTTCTATATTTGAAACTCTAAACTACTACATAAAGAGAAGTACCTGCAACTGTCTTAAATATAACGCTTCTTTTGAAAACTTCGATTGCTGCTTTTGTCGAGTCGTTATATAGAAAGCTAGGAAACTGTATAAGGTCTTCGACACGTACTATAAAGGCATGATTTTAGAATGTCATTTGTGACATTGCGTCAAATGTGAAAGTAAATACACGTTTCATAGTTTACAGTTTGTTACGGTTTTGCTTAGCATTATAGGGGGAAATAAAAGAGCTACTGATTTCAATGTAATGATCATTGAAAGTTATCTGTAAATCTCCGGTCTTTTTAAATCTAAGAAGAATATCCTTTTTGGCGCTAGAGAAAGGTAACTCGATGTTTTTATTCTCTTGTATGTTGTTTTTCAAAACCTCTAAGTTAGACCATACCTTGACACTGTCCAAACTCTAACGTAGAGAAATATTACTTTCCGATATCGACATCATTGCTTTACTATTAAAGTAAAAAAAATATGTATATCGATTCGGGAAAAACGTTAGAATTTATCATAACAAAACTCACTTACAATGTGGTAATAATTTTAAAATAAATGACGGATACAAATGAGTTTTTGGGGTATTTGTACTATGATCTCGACAGTCCTGTAGCATATGCAAATATCAATCATCTACGAGAGAAAATCAAAGAAGATAAAAAGATCACCTACCCTGAATTGAAAGAATGTAAGAATCAACAATATATCTACATATTACATAAGCAAGCGAGAACAAGATTTCCGTACTAAAGAATTGAAGTTACACACGCGGACGATCAATTTCAGGCATACATAGTTGGCATACAAGCATACGAGAACGATTAGAACGGACACAAATCAATTTTGACAGTGATAGATATTTTCTCCAAATATGCATTGTTACGACTAGGGGTAATGTAGCAAAAGAAAAGACTCAAACAAGCTTTCAAGATTTAAAACACAAATATTTAATTTCATAAAATATAAAAATATTTCAACAAACAAAGAAAGAATTAAAAATAACTTACAGTATAGAATAGCCTTAACAGTCCTAAATTGTTCTAGTGTTCACAAATCCGGAAGTTAATCCAAATATTCCGAATGAAGAATGTTCCGAATGAAACCTCCAATGTGCTGGAGTGCCAACAATATTGATAATTAAAACGGAGCTGAATAATTCTTAAAGTTTAAGTAGCAGTACTAAATCCAAAATGTACTGTATATCTCTGAAGCAGAATATTACACAAAATGAACCAATCTCGTTTATGACCTCTCAAGCTGACGAACTATGAAAGAATGGCGAACGCTCCGATTACATCCTTTTATGTAGTTTCTATACTGCGTCTTTTAAAACAAATAATACCCATTCCTTATTCCGTCTTAAATCAACAACTCGGTATTTACGAACTTATTCTACTTCTAATCAACAGAAAATGAATCACTCACTGAATTAAGAAATCCAGGTCAGAACATTGAATGCAGGTCAAAAGGACAAACCTCACGCGCTGAATCACGTGATATGACTCATACTTCAACCGACAATATTTTCCCAGGACCAATGTACTGAGTCACATTGAAATTACCGCATATGTGCACTCTGCAAAACGACACCTATTAGACTATTATACAGAAGTCATAATCTAATAAAACTATACCATTATTTAAAAGAAATGATACATAATTCCGTAACAGCATATGCTGAGAAAGTGAAGTATAAAGGAATATATCCTAAAACCCCTGTATTTGTCGGATATGTCCAGTAGATAAACGGTTTTGACCAGCACATACTATGAGCAACCGGACATCGGTCATAGGTGATCTCAAATGCTAGTATTATTATATCAACTTGCCTTTGATTTGTTTATCACTTAACTGCCAAACAAACACCTTAACGAAGTAAAATTCAAAATTCACTAAGTCTACTTTAATTACAGATTGTTTCTTTTGTCGTACAATCAATAAAGATGTTGCCAACTAAGATTAATTCAAAAAGGTGGCTAGGTCTAATGTACAGTTTTTTAACACTCAATAAGCACAAAACACAAGACAGAAGAGGTGTCATGGCTTATCTCCTGGACTTATCAGAAACCCTTTAACTGAACGATTGATACAGGGTCAGTACCAATAAATATTAGACTAGTCCCTTACGCCATGTGGTTTGTGTCGAGGTTTGTTAGCACACACACACACACACACACACACACACATATATATATATATATATATATATATATATATATATATATATATATATATATATATATATATATATATATGACGCATTTTTTTAAAAACAAATTCTTAAGGAACGCAAACCATAAAAAAAAATACAGGTCGATGAAGAGAACAGGTTTTACAAGCACAAGATTAGGAAGTTGCTGGAAAAGTTTAAAAGTACCCTAAAGACTAAGATGAAGACGTAGTTCAGGCAAACGAGACTAGAAAATAGATAGATGTATTGCCTTAACGGATCGAAGGATATAATAACACTCATCATACAACTATAGACGTGACCCTATTCCAAGTAAATACAAAAGAAGATATATCTGAAGTGTGGATCAATTTATTTGGTTACCTAACGGCTGTTACAATCAGAACATAAAATATGAAATGGGTCAGACGATTAGGATTTCAAAACATAAACCTATCTTTGCAATAGGTTACCTACCTAATTTTACCAAGGAGATTTATAACATTAGATGATTGATAGTCGGTGCCTCTATTGTCTACAAACCGGAAAACTTGAAGGGAGAAAAATATTTTACGAACAAGAATTGTGACTCTACAACAAACAAGATGTCATATCTAAAGTCGAAATGATTTTGAAAACAAAAAAAAAAAATAAATAAATAAAATAAAATAAAGGGTAAACAATATATGCTGGGTGAAATGGAAAGGATATGAAGAGTCTTTAAATGGTTGAAAACCGGCTAAAACATTGTGTTTCTGAAATAAATGGAAGACGTAAAATTGATTATTCCAAAGTTTAAAGAACCCAGTGGCGTAGCGAGGGGGGGGGGGAGGGGCGAAGGGGGCGGTGGCCCCGGGCGGCACTTTCTAGGGGGCGGCAATTTGGTAAGAGTACCGTATATATCATAAATAATACAAATGGAGTGGGGGCCTAATTTTGGTAGTTGGCCCTGGGCGGCACTTTGCCTAGCTACGCCAAGATACATCATATTAAAGAACATATATTGCAACATTTTGTACGATGAAATAATCCTACTTAAAAAGGTCTATAGCTGCATGATGGTAACTGAATTTAGATGATAATAACATTTCTATCATTACCAATGATAAAAAGGTCGAACATTTCTGCTCAGACATATGCCACAGATAACAGGACATGTGAAAACGTAATAAACATTGCTGGAGAAAACAGGTTCAGTATTTTATCGTACAATCTTTTGATACGTCAAAACAGTTTAAACAGATTAAATTAGTTATGAGCTAAGAAAATGGATTCTGTGTATGGCGATAACAATATCAGATTCATCTGTACAAAAAAATTACAAGTAGCAAATAAATTTGCACTATCAATTGTTATAAATGCTGGGAAGAAAAGTCGTTCGACCAGATGGAAAAACGAAATACATATTAGTAAAGGTGCAAGCGGTGTGTTAATTTCTTAAAATTAAATTGGTATCGTAATGGAGGAAATGTTAACAATCATATAAAAGTTACATGCGAGTGTGGAAAATTACAAACAAAGGAATCGAAGTACAATCACAAGAAAAGGGAGCCGCGGTAGCTCAGTTGGTGGAGCGTCGCACTCGTAATGCAATGGTCGCGGTTTCGATACAAGTCCCAACCAGCCCAGGTCATTTTCTTGGGTGTGTCCTTGGGAAAGGCAATTGACTCTCATTTCCTCGTCATGCTATTATCAATATAATGTTTAAAGTGCCGTTCAAACCAACACACACACACACACACGCACACACACACACAGAGTCACAAGAAAGGTATTTTCAAAGTAATTTCGTATTGAATAAAGAGCACTGTAATAAATGGCTTCGATACACGATACTCAAATATAAATAAAGAAAAGAAAAAACTAAACCCCCTTTAATCCTTGTTCTAGATGAAATAGAATTATCACAAGAAGGCCATGGGACTCGTTTAATAGAGCTTTAAACGGGTACCGATTCTGCGGGGAAAACGATGAACATTTGTAATTATTTTCCAACCATGTCAAACCAAAGTTGGAAACAATAATAAGTAGGAACGTTAGAGATTTGGTTCTTTAGAGTCCAGCCAGATTTAGGAATCACACTGGCAATGAGAAGAGAAGAGAGATTAACTTTGTGTTTGGCTTGGTATCACAGAACAAAGCCTTTAAACGCCATAGAAAGGAATGAAATGGAAAAAAAAAATATTGATAGTCTATTTGAAACATTTCACAAAAACACTGGTCTGGAAATAAGTAAAGATACAAACTGGCCTTTTGGTAGAATAAACTAAATAATATTCCACATAGACAAACAATAAGCAAGTAGAGGAAGATCACACACTGATCAACCAATGTGGGTTAAGAACACAAATGCGTGTCTTAACGTTCACAATAAAGATACAAATGTTTCTTCTTTATCATAGATTCTATGTTAAACCCACAAACATATCATCGGTAGACACTCTCTAAATATGACCCTGACAGGTTTACACCTTGGTCTCATAGATGCCCAGTCATAATAGATGACATTGATAAATTCGAGGATGAACTGAATGTATCAAAGAATGTTTACGAAGTCGTAGACAGACTCATAAAACTAGCTAGAGTAACAGAAAGAGAAAGAGACAGTCATGCGGACATATAGTACTCAGAACTTATCTTCAGTAATTATCCATGCCTAATTTAGAAAGATTCAAAAGACGCATATCAGCTTCTGCAGTAGGACAAGGACACGGGTTGTCAACAAATACAAAGCCAAAACGGCATGTTGCTAAAACATGCCGTGTGCCTTTCAGAACCGGAAATCTGTTAAAAAATATTCTTGAAAGGATAACTCTGCAGTACATATTTGTATATAGATTGTCAATCACATTCCATATTCTGTGATTACTGCCGATCTGAAATAATTTTAAAACTAAGTCGTCATGCCAAACAGTGTCAAAAACTCGCTAGGTATCAATAAAAGCTGCGTTGAATCCATGGAAAAGAAAAAAAAACATTTGAATCTTTACTCTGAACATAAGTAAAGTTGAATTAATATTACTTACAGACTATAATAAGGAATTAAAGGTGGATTTAACATGATATCAAATATATGCTAAAACAAACCATAAATACCATATTGATGATGAAGATAACATTAAATGTGATGGAGAATACGATATGCCAAGGTCAAGGTCATTCATTATATACCTAGATATCAACAATATTTATGATAGAGGCAATAGCCAATTCATGCTTCTCATGAACTTAAGATGGGCAACCAAATAAGAAATTAAAATCATCAAAGACAATTTTTAATGTGCTGGAAGGATGTTTAAAGTTTTGGTCCTAATTTAGCAGTAGATTTAGAGGTACTAAAAAATTTACACCGCTATCTCAAAGCCTTCACATTTGTGCCTGAAAAACTAATTTTGCAAGAATGTGATTTATCACCATTACTAAATAAATTGGGAGGTAAGAAGTACAAATCCGTTAGCACCTAAGTTTATCGTGCAAGTTAAAGAAAACAAAAAGATCGTAGTTTGAATTTGGACGTTCAGTTAGGTTTAATAGTGACAAATATACATAGGGGCGTGTTATTCGAACAAGAACCATGGTTAAAAACTTACATCAAATTGAACACCATTCTGAGATCGAAGACAACCAATAGGTTTGAAAAATAGTTTTTCAAACGCATGAATAGTTCTGTTTACAAATAGAGGGAAAATATCCGTAAGAGAACAAAGGTAAACATATACACTGACGAAAACAAGTTTTGTAAATACCAGAAAGATATCTCATTTGCAAGGAGAACAAGACATGGTGTTAGTCAGTTTGAAAAATAAGAAAATAAAATTAACCAACCCCGTTTATGGAGGATTTGCTGTGTTCAAGTTATCCTAGTAGCTGCTGTACGGTTTGTACTATAACGTAAAAATAAAATACCGCCACCCCCCACCCCCAATTATGATAGAATGGTGTTGTTAATAACAGATAGAGCTTCATAATGTATTCATTTAGAGACAGATAACTTTTATTATGACATCAAAGATAAGATCAAGTTTCAAAACACAGCTGATTACAGGATTACTTCCTGTATTCACAGAAGTAATTGACCATTAGCTATTGTACCGCCAATGATAACTACTGTTGTTACTTTTGTTTTTTTTCTTCTAACGCTATTTAATGGTAACAAATTTAAATCATACTTCCAATTTTCATTTTACAATGTGCAGGTCTGCCAAGCATTTTTAATCCTAAAATTAAAATAAATTTCCCCTCCAAAAAAACATATACGTGATTCTTTTCATCCGTAATAATTAGATTATTTTAACAATTTAATGCATAATCAATATTTTGGTTGTTTATCTCGAATCCAATATAAAATTCTATGTTTACTATCTTTCCAATGTACCACTGAATAAAAATTGCATATCAACCTGATTTCTTTGTTTTAATGACATTCCGTGGCTGGAATAGCCAACTGGGTATAATATGAATTCAGCAAATGTTTATGAAGTACAATTAAATATATAAGTTTCAACTAATTGTTGAGGCGTAATTTTAGATTTGTATAAATATCCAACAAACAATATTTATTTGAACCAAGATCTCCTTCGACAATGAATACGCTCCTTACTAGTATTAATGTGACACTATATATCCAGGTATTGGTTTAGTTTTGTTATCCATCTCCTTTTCATATTTATCGATTTCCTCTTTTATTTCATTCATTCTAGCACTAAATGCAAGACTTTTTGAGCATATTTCTGTGTTTAATTCAGCTTCTAGTGTCGCTGTGATTTTTTCTTAGTTTTAATTGCATCAATGCAACCACTTATTACAAAAATCTTTATATTTATTTCAGTTTTTAATGCATCCGTTTCCGTTATTTAACGTTTGTTCTAAATCAATTAAACCTTTTCTTGCCGGTATTATCATTTTATCATATTCATAAATGCTATCTTATAACATATCAATAGTATTACTTAATTCTCAGTCAACATATACCTGTGTAGATGTTTTTTTATGTTTCTACTACTGCAGTAAGCATAAGAGTATGCTAAGTCTGACCCTCAAATATCTTGATTTTGTTGTTTAAGTCAGTGATAGATAAATCGTAAGTCGTTTTGATATCGATTATCATACTTTCATTCACATATATTGTATTTTTTCCCATTCAATATCAGAAGGAATAAGGCTATTGCTATTTTAATCTTCAGTAAAATCTGATTCTTTAAGTTGTTTTGATCCATTTAAAAAGCATTCAAATGGCAGAAGGTGATTGAAATGATTCCGATAATATATTTACAATCCCTCTGTACGATGATGATGGTTACGAAGAACACATTATGTATGCAATAATTGGTAATAATGTATTTAATGAGGGATTTAAAACTCATATTTTTAGCTTTAGAGGATGAATACAAAAACTTGTCAACACGCTTTTGACATAGATGATACACAATGCCAATTAATTAAACCTCACCTAAACAACTTAAGGTAAAAAATTTTATTATCATGATCTATGCGGACATTAATACAAATTTATAAAAAGTGTAAAACAAATAAATTGTTATTACCCAACACTATAGCTTCGAGAAAAGGCGGAAGTAATTTCCTGGTGTCAATAGGCTGGACAAATAATGGATACCACCAAATGGTAAACCTCTAAGGACATAAAGAAAGATATAAGTAAAGAGACAGACAACCCATCCCCCCCCCCACACACACACACAAACACACACACACAAAGTTAAATTGAAAGAACAGTTGCAATATGTTGAAAGTAAAAGAGCACAGATAGTTGGACTTTGAACAGATTTGGAGAACATTTAAGAGACATCATTGAAAACATAAATTGAAAGGTCAGAAGCGTTACCATAGAGTGTTAGGCTGAAACGATTATTCAAAGAGAACTATATGACAGTTGCCACGATTATTACAGCTATAGGTATAAATGTACCAAGTCTTGCTCTGTTCAGTCTTTGACCCCTAGGTTTGGTGACTCTCATCACTTGCTAGTTCCGCTGTTATTCAAACCCAGTAAGTCCTGTCATCGAATAATATTGATTTGTTGGTTGTTTTGCTTTCTTCCCGTGGTGTATCTCTAGGCATAATGAGGAGGAATATTAAAGTTTTTACAGATTGTGTTACATAGTTTTAAAAAAAAAATCTATACTGTCTTTATTCGAATTAAACGTCTGCTCACTAAGTAACGGTATAGAGCATTCAGATAAAAGCTTTCATATCTAAAAGTGAAAATGAAACCTTTAAACCAATTTTACTAACTCTGGTAGACTTTGGTCTGTTAAAAGCCAATAAGATATTCTGCATCCAGCTGTTTCAATCCATACTGCCCGATTAAGTTGATCTTGCCAGAATTGCATATCACACTATTTTCTGTATATGTTAGCAGAGTCACCAGTATCAAATCTTAAAGTGTAAATTATCAAAAATACTTAATGACTTGTATGTAAAATAGTTGTTTTAGTGTAATAGATTTCCATTTCGTTAAATACATATTTTTAGGTTAACTTGGTTAATATATGGTAACAAATTCAGCACATTAAACTGCCTTGCTGCACAATGGTTAGGAGCAGTACTTGCTAATTTATGAAATCTAAAGTCCATTGTTTAAGTTATCACACATTTGCACACCTCAACTAAATCATAAAATATAACACACATATTATTGTTTTTCGCTTTTTTCTGGATTACGTTCGTCTTCTATCCGTTTGCATACTTTATCTTTTGTTTCTTTATTACTTAATTTCATATATTCCTTTTTATGCGATTCTCAATTTCCTCCGTATCTTCCGATTTTTTTTACAAATACCTTGATGTGCTTTGTTTCACAATGTTTGTCAAACGATATAAGTGTTATCATCCTACTCCGATTACATTTAAACCTTTCATCATCAAAGATTTCCGACACGTAATAATAAGAAATAAATTGTCCGCGATCACTTTTACAATTCTATGCGCACTGCTGTCATCCTTTGTGCTTTTCTCCACGTTTTTACCATCTCTTCTATTTTCTTCTCTCTTTTACAACTGTCACATTTTAAGTTTCCATTGAATTGCCTGACCAAGTCTGTCATAGTCGAAGTAACGAAAATAGGTCGTAGTTGTAATAGTTTAGACAGAGTACTAAGTTGATTGATGATTACCAGCTATTTTCTTTCTACTGTCACACTTTTATATTTTCGACGGAAACTACCTCTTTATAAAGTTGTTCTAGTAGTCGAAAGAAAGTCGCTGGTAAAAAGCCACCATCTCAGTACACACACACACACACTATATATATATCTATATATATCTATATATATATATATATATATATATATATATATATATATATATATATATATATATATATATATATATATATATATATATACACTCATTCGCTTTAATATTTTCTTTTGTCATGCCTAAAGAAAGAACCAAAGCACAAAAGAAAAACCTGTACATACGTATATGTAAGACTAATACAGAATTTTGACATATATATGTAAATACCTGTCAGACTTTAATAATAACAAAATGCATTTACTTATTCTGATTTGGTTATTTGCTTCGTTCTTTCTTTAGGATTAATTTGACATTCCAACCTGTATTATTCCACGTCAGCTTGGTGTCATATATCAAAAGGGACGGAATTGGACTCAGTCTGCGGTCATTGAACATGCGGTATGCATCCACGGTGTTTCCAAATGGTGTCGCCAACTCCGGGTCATCTGGACCTGACTCCTGCACACATAAGGCGGTGTTCACGAAATATCTCAACATCCTTCCCGACGCCAGAGCATTGAAAGCGCCATCAAAGCCAAAAACCTGGTTTGCATCGCTATTTGACACCTTGCTGCAACATATGGGCATTAGTTTGAGTCACTTGTAACTGCGGTCACGAATGACTATGAACTATTCTTCTTCTTATTATTTCTAAAATTTGATTTCTCAATAAAGTGTAGGGAAAGATTAGATTCACCCGGTCTTGACTGGAACCCACTACTTTTGGTTTTAAACTTTAATCCATAAGAGCTCTCGGACATGAGCGCTTAGTCATTAGAGAGTACAAAATGTTTCGTGCCAATAAGTGACTAACCATTTAATTTTCAAACGGGGCAGGGGGATCCTGGGACTTTTGTTTTAAAAAGTTGCCTGTTCCCAAATAACTTTCAACAAATATTATTGCTCTTTTTTTAGAAGAAAACAAAAAGAAATTATTATATCAATTATATTAGTTATTATTGTATACGTTTAATGACTAATATCAATGTGATGCACTTCGCCCATTTTCGAGAGCATACTGCCACAATTATTATGCTTTCTGTCTCACTAAGATCGTTTTACACAATCCTTGCTTTTTTGTGTAATCTTTATTACTAATGTTGAAACCAAAATATATTTTGTTAGATAAAAATTTCTTAGGCATGAAAAGATGACAAGCACAGTCGACATAGATTTATGATGAACTAAATTATGCAAATAATTCACCTTTTCCTACAAATTCCCTGTCCTTTAAACTAATTACCCTGCCAGTCAGCTGAATCCAGAGAAAACTCAATGCACGGCAGCACAGGATCTTTTGAAACCAGCAATGACAGACATTTCTTATCTGCCAAGAAAACTTACTGTTTGTAACGAAATGTTTCTTTTACGTCTTTTAAATGTTGATTAATTTAATAATTATTTAACGGCACATCCACACATGAAAGTAACAGGTTATATTTTGCCGAGGCTTTAGGAGTAAAGTGCCTTGCCCAGAGACGCCAAGGCGACACAATGGCTCCTGTCTTTTAAAGGTAGGATAAGATAATGACTGCTCCATCAACGCCAAAAAATGTGCTTCATATACACGAATAGACACTTTTCCAGCCATTATGACCTATTTTTGAATTCGACTTACTAAAGAGCGCCATATGTCAGTGATCCTTCCGGATAAAATAGACTCCATTTAGAAGGGATCTCGGCAATTAATCCCTTGGCTGAGAGCGGCAGCTGTCAATCCACTATAGCATAATAGACATTTAAGTGAATCTAATCACCCAGCTAAGAAAAGGTTTATATAATCGCATTCCAACCACTAATATTTAGGTTGGTCAAGCGGTCAGACATCAGTTAAGTCAGTCAACTATGAGGCTTTATTATATAGCATACAGAATTTCAAATCTTCATAACGTCAACATCTTTAGTCCAATTTTCACGAAATCTTCATCGCATACTTAAAAGTCCCCTGTCAATCGCACTTATTATTTTTCAAAGAGAAAAACGCAGACATATTGAATGTGGACCTGAATCGAGCTTTGGCGATATCAGCAGTGTGACCGAAGGATCATTAAAGGTGATGCATTCCACATAAGGTAATAGTACTAAAATCGTTTGTAATCCTACATGATCCAGAAAAAGGATGAAATAAAATGTCTGGGAACAGGATAGATAGCTCCATCACTGAGAAAACGGGTGATATGGATGGACAATACTCACCTGATTTTCTAAACATTTTGGGATAAAAAAAACTTTTTTTTAAATCAATAGCATTGTAGGGGACAAAGTACTGTGTTTTGATGTGTAATTAGGGAATCGTGTGTTTTAGCTTAATTTTGAATGAAATACGAGGGGTGTTTAAAAAGTTCTGAATATTAGTAAACAGTGCGTCAATGCATCCCCTCAAAGTACTCCCCAAATTATTGATTATCCAATTATTAAATACCATTTTGTACTCACTTTTTGATATGTTCTTCATACACTGGAAAACTGCATTTCCAACCGCATGGCGGCTTTCAAATCGTCTGCTTCTCAACAAATCTTTGATTAGGAGATTCATCCGAAAGTCACTTGGAGTTAAATCAGGGCTGTATGGAACATTTGACAAAGTTTGGATGCCGTGCTCCTTCGGGAAGTCTGTCACGAAGGTGGATTTATGCGATGGTGCGTTGTCATGGAGTAGATGGATACCTCAGATACCGGTGCGTGGACGGGTGGTTCATTAGTGTTCCACTACTTTTGGTAACACTTTGGAGGCATTAAAAATGTCCAGTGACACTAACAGTCAGGCACAAGTACCTGGATGACCGGATCTTTTGCAGCAAAATATAAGGAGTATAAGAATATATTGATTTGTGGTCTCTACTCGTTTTCTCCAATCCAAACTTTACTATTTTCTCTTGAGTTAGATTCAAATAACGTAAATCCATGTTTCATCATCTATGAGAATCTCACTGAGACGTCTCTCGTCACTCTCTTCATATTTGGAGAGTAGCTGTTTGACGATTTTAACCCTAGTCTGCTTTTGATCAGCCGCCAACAAATGCGGGACCCACCTTGCACAAACCTTTCTAAGCTTCACATAATACTTCCATATATTAGAAACTACTGACGAATGAATGCCTGTCATAATAGAAATATCTTCTACCGTGTATCGAGCATCTTCATCAATTGGCCTCTTCATAGCAGCCACTTCCCGCTCACAAATCGCGGACAACTGTCTTCCAAAACGTGGTCATCTTCCATGGATTCGCGACCATCTTTAAAACAATTAGACCACCTCAAAATTGTAGGATATGACAGAAAATTTATCCAAGTCTGCCTAAATATCAGTCAGAGAGTACCATAAGAGCGCCCGGATTTTAAAGCATTCTCTTTGCTCAGTAGCAAACTTGTTCTCCTTCTCCACTTTTACGTCACTGTCATTTACCTGTTACGTCACACGCATATACCTACAAATGTCCGGCGTGCCGCACATGCAGCTGCAGATCATTTCATAGAACGTTATTTTGTCTATCGATCGGCATTAACAAAATTTTGACAGGTTCAAAGAAACAAAAAACTTATAACAAAATATTCAGAACTTTGTAAATATCCTTCGTAATATCAATCGTTTGCAACCCTCGGTGAACAAAAGTTTGAAACTAGAAAAGCGCTTTAAACATAAATTCTTTTTCATAGGCTCATGATTGGGTAGTTTGTTTTTATCTCGTGTTAATAAAAAGCGTACATGGTCTTATATGTAGCTTCATAGTTTCTAAGAGTATAATGGATCGTTTGTCAGTCTTTGTGTTTTTTGTCCTTTTATGGAATTCACATTTTCCTGCCTGTAGGTATACTTGGGGTGAGGGTTGGGGTGAACTCGATTGTTTCCAAGATATGACCAAGGGGCTAAGTCCCAAGAGTCAGGATATGCTCCCTGCTGCAAATATAGATCACAGATATAATGCTATATTGTCATGTTCGACAACCATATGTATGCTTATCTGGTAGAAATCCAAATAAATTTAAAGATGCGACCCAGCGACTAAGCATCCTGACTGAAAAGCACCCCCAGGGTAAATGATGATCACTTTCACCCTGCAAAACCGCCTACCGTAAAAAAAAGGCAATGAAAGTCAGAGAACAACTTGGTGCAGAGTAAACTCCAAATTCTTCGTGCAAAATAAAGTTTACAGCATGTGACGTTTTACAAATCAAAAACGCAGAGAACAGACTCTAAAGTCATTATCAACCGTACGTTTAGATGATGCTAGCTCGAAAAGGCGAGCTGTCTGCAATAGAGAGTTGAAGCGTCACCAATGCATCAAAGTATTATCTATAAAATCAATTTTGAGCTGAATCAGCTGAGGGGAGTGGGGGGGGGGGGGGGCGGCAGGGTCGGGGGTGGGGGCGGAAGGATGAGGTGTACAGTCATTTGTCAGTAATATTACAAATCAACAAAAAGTATGTTCGTTTAATTTGTCATAGCAAGTTAAGATCTCCATCACAAGCACCATCATCGTCATCAGTATCGTCGTTGTCGTTGTATTATTGTTATTAGTAGTAGTGGTTGTAGTAGGAGGAGGAGGAGGATGAACATTGCGAGTAGCATGAACAGGGGAAGGAGAATGAGCAGTGTGGAGGAGCATGAGCAGGAGGAGAGTGAGCAGTGGGAGGAGCATGAGCAGGGGAAGGAGCATGAGCAATGGGAGGAGCATGGGCAGGGGAAGGAGTATGAGCAGTGGGAGGATCATGAATATGGGAAGGAGCATGAGTATGGGAAGGTGCATGAGCAGGGGAAGGTGCAGTGGGAGGAGCATGAGCAGCGGAAGGAACATGAGCAGGGGAAAGAGCATGAGCAGTGGGAGGAGCATGAGCAGGGGAAGGAACATGAGCAGGGGAAGGAACATGAGCAGAGGAAGGAGCATGAGCAGTGGAAGGAGCAGCAGAAGGAGCAAGAGCACGAGATTGAGCAGAAACAGCAAGATAGAGAAAATAGTTTTACCTTAATCTATCTTGAGCTCGTGTTTCAACCACCAGGCCCAGCATCAGAATAAAGCCTAAAAGAAGTCGGAATAGTTTCATAATTAATACAAATTATCTAACAAATTCACTTGTAATGCAAAATAAAATAATGCGGAATATCTCACACCAAAATTAACTTTCAACTTTTTCTTTTTGTTTTACCCAACATGGCAATGTAATTCATTCTATTGAGAAATATATCTCGCTCTAACCCTTATCTATTTGTATACCTGACCCTGCTCTCCAAAAGAAGGTCGGAGATTTTGCGATAAGTAATGATAAACCAGTCACCTAGCACAAGAACTGGAATTAATCAAAATTTAGAGGTTTCCCATACCTCGCTCGGGCTTCAGATGACCTTTGGCTCTATAAGTGGTACAACACTATTCCTGTAAAAAGTTCTAGAGGCAAAGACAGTGGTTGAATCGTTGATTTGCCATTTTCAGATTGTCTCTGAAGGTAAATAGATACCTATTCCCAATCTCATCTTTAAAACCAAACGAGAATTTAACCGATTAGGACCAGCTAATATGAGCATGAATTGAAATCTGAAAAGAAAATAATCTGAGCAAAGTTCTATTATTTGCAAATATGTACACAAATGTGTTTAAACTGTCGGAAAGCTTTACTTAATAAAGAACTAAATGCATCTCTCTCTCTCTCTCTCTCTCTCTCTCTCTCCCTCTCTCTCTCTCTCTCTCCATCAACTTGGCTATCACGTCCCTAAATTTTGTTTCAAATGTGAATAAATGTACCAAAAAAAAAAAAGAAAAGATAAATACCGCACAAAAAACTCTCCAAATATCAACTCTTTTTCTGCAATCTTATGCACCATGAACAAACCAGTTGCAGTACTGTATTTATATTTTCAGTGCCGTTGATTACAACGCACCACTCTCTCTCTCTCTCTCTCTCTCTCTCTCTCTCTCTCTCTCTCTCTCTCACACACACACATGTGGAGTAATTAGTTTGGACTAAAGTACAGATATTTAAATATTTGTCATCCTTTCCGCTTGTTACATGTCCTCTTTCTTAATATAGCCACGGTGCATGAGTGACTTGGCGTGCCAGAACTAGGTGCGGCTTCGAATCCTGTCATTGGATAATTCTTGGTCGGCTACTGTGATGCTTGCCCTGGCACGATATTAAACGTAATGTGCAGATTCGGCTTATAAGAAAGTAACAAACACAATGGGAAAATAATTCTTCATCTGCACACAAGTAAAGAGAAGGGAAAAAAAAGCAAAAAACACCGGGAACAAAATTTATCGCTGCGAGCAGGATTCGAACCTGCGCGGGCATTGCCCATTGGATTTCAAGTCCAACGCCTTAACCACTCGGCCATCACAGCTCGATGACAACAAGCAGCCTGTTGCACTCTTAAGTAAAACTTCCTTAAAATAACGTGGATATTGAATCCTACGACTAAAATATTAACATATAAATATGGATCATGTATTTTGCCACAACGATTTCTCTTTTCACAGTCCCGTACGCTACTATATGTTTTTTTTTCTATCGAAAATTGCAATTTCTCAAGCGAAACTGTCTTTATGTTATAACGAATCACAGGCGAATCGCAAATCCAATACAGTGTCGCTCAAATAGCCATACAGTCGCTTTTTAGACGTGCATAACATTTGAAGCCGTATTTATACAGGAATAAATGCTCCAAGAAATTTAGATTCTGCAACATATCCATAGGTTTACAATATAAAACGTAGCTTATTGTACCCTCTAAAAAGAACTGAATATGCCAACTTCACATATTAAAGTCGCAACTTCCGGATAACAAAAATACTATATTTACTAGGACTACGCAATGCTATCGATCACATATGAAACAAAACACCACAATGCCGGTAGTTGATTAACAAGAAATGAAGGTTAGAAAATAAAGGTTCTATCATAATAACATATAGCCTTGAGTAACCACCTTTCGTTCACTTAACGTGAATTTTTAACGCGTTGGTTATAATATTATGATAATCTATTCAAATAAACCATAAAAGTGTTCAGCTATATTTACTTCATTTAATCAGCGTGAAAAAAAAATTGGCATTCATGTACATTAGTTCATAATTACCGTTTTTGCCGAGTATGTGTATGTTTACTTATTTCCGGAAGTGATTTCCATGGTTCGTGACACTCACTAAAAAGTCACGTGGCATATGACCGGCCCGTGCCAGTTAGACCAAGTTATGGATATTATTAGTTTATAGCGTCTCCGTGTTTTTGAAATTGAAAAAAAAAAATCATTTTTTGTCCGGTAATTCTATATGCACTTTGTGCATTTACATTACTGCTTGCTTGTTCTTTACCATATAGATACATGACTCAATAGAGTCAGAGAGAGACAGACAGACATACATAGCGACAGAGGGAGAGAGAAATTTAAAAATAGACATGGTGAATGGATACACATTTTATTATAATAGATTCCATGTCTTTTGATGTATAATATATGTTTATTTTGAAATAATACTGAAGCGAAAAAGTCAGTAGTGAATATGCATTTCGAGTGTAAATTTTTCTTACGTTGTATAAGAACCCCACATGATTAAAACCAAATATTTACATTGGCTGTCTAGTTGTATTAATTACCAAAGTTGGTTTTCCTGTTCAAAATATGTAAACAAAGTCATCATGTGATCGGCGGCGCTATCTTTAGCATATAATAGAAAATTCAAGGTCAAAAAGTCGGACACAAAAAGGCATTAGTGAAAACATAGATTTTCATTATGATTTTTTTTAAATTACATGAAATTACCTTTTTGAATCGCATTTTGTATACTTTTACCATAAAATTATATTCTTTCGCTTCTGAAGAAGGCTGGTGACACAGCTGATGACGTCATTTTCTCGAAACAAGCGCGTTATATCGCGAGAAACATGGCGCACGATTGAAGGAGACTCCCGACAACTGGCCGTTGGACGACATATGTACATGGACTAAAGCGCCATCAGTTCGTTGATATTGAATTTGTTTACCCGTCTACATTATATCCCGGATACAATGATTTGAAAGATTAGTTACTACCGTGGGCCTTCCGTTACAAGTTTTCAGTTGGTTCGATCCTTAGAACAAGCCTTCCGTATAAGACCTACATAAAATTACACGTACTTGAACATACTGAAACATTTCTGTGTTCAGAGCAGAGTGAAATAAGTAAAATCGGTTTAAATTAAATTCTTGTTGGAGCATGAAACCCCATGTTGGGCCTTCACCTTTATAGGACTCACATTACTGATTCAGCTACCATAGCAAACCTATGCAAATACCATGATATTAAAACTTCAATAACTTTAAACTTCTTAATGCTCATGACCAAACCTATATGTATCAGTATAGACATATCCTTGATGACAGCTTCTGTGTAGAGAAAACAATATGAGCCGCGGCATTTTCTGGATCAACATGTGTTTAAAACATGTGCTTTCAATTCCGCACCGAAGAGTCAGGTGCTAATTTCAGAAATGTGTTTTCCAAACTCAAGTCTGTAAAAGGACTAAAATTCCATTACTAAACATGGTCTCTATTTTTTTCAGTTACAAATAGGAAAAACTCTCAAAAGATTCTCTTCACTAAACTTTTACTTTCATTATCAACCAATCCTGGCCTGCCAAACCCATATATACTCTATTTTATCTTAGACTGGTTCCCCTTCTTCCATATATTTAGTACCGTGAGTCCTACACCCAACGTCAAATTTTTACATTATTCCTCTTTTTCTTGTTACTCTTGGGTACCATTCTACATACCCTCTGCGAACTCGGAGATGTAGAATAGGCCTGATGCACTCTTCTGCATGACGTAAGAGGCGACTAATGGAAGTGGGAGCCGCAGTGGCTCAGTGGTTAGCGTGCCGGACTCGCTATCGAAAGGGTGCTGTTCGAATCCTGCCATCGAATCAGCCTGGGTCGGCTACAATCGGAACGCCATGTGCTATTTCTGCGAGACAAAAATATACCTCAAATGTATGTCGGCGCAGTAATTTACAAAAGAATCATCCATAGTTTGATGGATTCACAACTCCTCAGTCAATCCTTATTTTCCGAATGTCAGTTATGGACATACATTCGAGGTATGATCTGAATGCTCCGCCAAATGAAATGAGAGCTAAGTGCCTTTGCCAAGAACACACCAATGCAGCCGAGCGGGCTGGTCTGGGTTGATATCGAACCAGCGACCCTTGGATTACAAATCCTACACTCTACTAACTGAGCTACCATGATTCCTCTACATTTCCGGACTTCGGAAATATTTTCGGAATTAAAGAATATGATTTATTTTTCTTCTGTATTTAGTGAACTATGGTTAAGTGTAAATCGATTATATTTGTCATAAATTGGTGTAAATGAGTCGGCCGACATGTTTTAGCATTACTAATGACCTTTCCATTAAAGCATGCTTTTTGTGCATTGTCTACCGCATATCAATATTTACATATAAATGAAAATACTATACATAAAAATTACAAATAGCACCTCGGCGATTGATGTGGCTTTATGTCTCTGTATATATTTAAGTTTGTATGCTCTGTGGGTAAGAAACATCGGGACCAGCAAAAACGATCACAGAGGAAGTCTACAATGGACGAATGTTCTAGCGAACTCCACTATGCAGGAGAAAACAGAGCATGTTGAGAAAAAAAGGTGTTAGGTAAGCCATAACTTGCGAAATTCGTATACTTTAACATACAGGGAAAGGACGTAAAATTGACTTAGTTTGGTGATCACATCAACACAAGATGGTTATTGAGTGCCGAGGCAATAAAGTAAAGTGCATTGTCCAAGGGTCGATGGTGTTCTGATTAGTAAAATTGGTGTCTCCCGATTGTTAGTTGTGTAGCGGAGTGTGTATTAAGAAGCGTACGAAGCAGAGAACAACACTAATGGGTGCAATGCATTATCACTAACATGGAGGATGTTGGTCTGCGGTCTCTCAAACACCGGACGTGTGAGATACTTCTCAGCGAAGTTTTATTTCACGCAGAGAAAAGAGCTTGCCAACTCAGACAGTGGCTTATTAGAAAATATAGATAAGCAGTTAAATTACCCCGAATTTCGTACGCCCGACGTGTATTTAGACCTATTAACTTGACGATATTGAATATATATATATATATATATATATATATATATATATATATATATATATATATATATATATATATATATAGGACAAGTAATGTTTCATTTGTTAATCTTTGATGAACACAGTTTCAAAATCTGAATTTTCATTGTCATACCAACTCGATTGTCTGAGTATTTGTCCATCATGTTAAAGTTCACCGGAGAAGAGAGGTCATTTATTAGTAATATTTAGCCTTCCGCGTTATCATTGCATAACGCCAACCGTACCGAACGCAACCCTGGTCAGGGTCGGCACAATTCATTGATATCGATAGGTGTCTTTCGTTTCTTTCTTTTTTTTTTTTTTGAAAATTACACCATCTATACCGTAAAGTCCATTTGTTCTATTTGCGCATAAGCGATATATGTAAACATGCATAAGCGATATATGTAAACATGCATAAGCGATATATGTAAACATGCATAAGCGATATATGTAAACATGCATAAGCGATATATGTAAACATGCATAAGCGATATATGTAAACATGCATAAGCGATATATGTAAACATGCATAAGCGATATATGTAAACATGCATAATGTATATGAATGGCGATAGAATGTATTAGTGTCATCGGTGAGTTATCGTAACAGTCTGACCATTTGGAAGCTTTTCATGTAGAAGCAAAATCCTGTATGTCATCGGTCCAAATCATAAACAAAACTATGAACATTCTGCATCTATGTCTGGTTCCCTGCTTCGTGTAGTTCCCTATTTCGCTGGTACAATTGGCAAGCCAATATCATCGAGGGTAACTAGTAAAATCTGTGTCTCCCGATTATTTAATAGTGTGCCAGAGTGTGTTCCAGGGAGTACAGCTAATATCATCTATCAGCATACATTCGAGGTACGATCCGTAGGATTGATATCGAAGTTGCGAATGTGACTTTACCAGGGCCCAGTTCAGTAAGTAAGGCGCTAGGAAATGTCAACACAAGAGGCAATTTGTCAGTACTGAACGTCTTGTTCTCTAAGGTGAATCTTCAGCTCGCATATCAATTAATTTTCCGAGTTTTAAATCGCGATCATCAACGATATATATAACCAAATTTTTTTTAAAAATTCTTGCCCTTATAAAATGAGTATTTAATTAACATCGTCAAGTAAATAGGTCTAAACAGATGTCAGTCAGTTGACATTCTAGGAAATTTAGCAGCGTATCTAAGTTCTCTAAGGCACTGTTTACATGTCTCAGCTGGCAAGCTCTTGTCTGCGTGAAATAAAATGTGTACGCATTGCTCGTAGGGAGTTACTTCTCTCGACTGTTAGTTTTTGCCTGCAAGCGTCATTCACTGCAGTCCGATACGGTATGATTGTTAGCCTAGCGCCTTAAAGCTAATATTGAACGCAGTCCAGAGCCTCGTATAGCAAAGATTTCAAGGAGCCAGGTCTGTTTGAAAGAAACTAGGCACAAAAATAAAAAATAAATTTAAAAAAAAAACGATTGTAATAGCGAGTGGGGCAATACGGCACGGTACCAGTTTAACGATAATAACGTTCAAAGTCTTTTGTGAGTCATCCTTGATATTAGTCTGTATTTATTGATTTGTCTCTTTATAAAAGCTAGAGCCGATATTAGAAAACAGAAAAAGTGACTTACCAGTATTTTATCAAGATCTTTTAAAGTACTATTCTTTATAATTTTCCTTTGCACTAAACATCATTTACCCTAACATTACACAAATGACCACAGATTTTTAGAAAAGATGTTCAAAGAAAACTAGCAAAGATATAACGAAAATCTTGAATATTATATAATTTAAACTTGAAACTATTAACAAAATAAAAGCACCAAAAGGAAAAGATTTTTTTTTAAATTTAAGTCTTTCGTGTTTATTTATTTGATGTGTGTGTCACATTGGAATCAGATAATTAATTGGTATGTTGGTTTGGGATCGTCCATTGATTATGTCAACAAAATAGGGGGGGGAGGGGTTTGAAGAAATTTGACAATTGTTGACATGGGGAGGGGGAGTTCAAGATAAATTGACGTCAACAATGTTATTTTTTACAATAAATTTAATAAATCAAAAAATAGGAAATTAGTCGGTGCGTTGGTATGGCACACACTCGCTCGCCCGTCAACAGCCCACCAGTTTAATCCTAAACCGGTTGAGCTCTTGCAAGCAAGTCATAGTCTTGCATCATCATATTTTGTTTTTATTCAATGTAGATTGTAGACTGTAGACAGATTAACCACATATGGTATTAATCTGAAGATTAATACCATTGTGGTTATTCATCTGACAGATTTTTAAGGGAAGCTGTTACTAAATTCAAAGACTGCACTGAGCCATAGACATCTAAATAGTATAGCTATCCATGGACTTCTATTAAATAGCATCTATGTTATATGTATAGATGCTATATATATTGAAGTCCATGAGCTATCCCTCCAAGGATGGATAACTGAGCCTAGGAAACTTGAGAGCTTGACTATTATACAGTCATCTTTAACATAATACATAAAATAAATTATGTAGCCTGCACAAGCATACAACTTCTTCAACCAGATGCAGTAACCTTAATGCCTTACAAATATTGTACACTTTGATAACAGACTCTTGTTCATTTCAGGCAAATGCCCCCCCCCCCCCCCCCCCGAAAAAAAAGTTGAAATGACGTCCCTGCCGTGTACTCACCCGCGAATCTCATCACATACAATGAATCCACAATACAAGTAATTCCATCGGAAAAATGCACACACATTTAAAATATTCAATAATTTTGACACAGGTCATATAGGTCTGAATTCAGTGGATAAACATGGCACAATCACGTAGCGAATGATGAAGCACATTTACTTTTCAGTACGTCCAAAGTCGGTAAAAGTTGGTTGCGTTCTTAAGCGCTTTAAGCCGCCGTAGCGTTCGTAAGCACACACGTTTTCCCTGCAGAAAGAAAACTTTCACGGCACAGCAAACGTGTTCCAGTCACGTTGGAAAATAAAAAAAATCCATCAGATTCCATTGCTTTTACTTAAGTTTGGTACTGACTTCTTTGAAGAAAAGTTCTTTGTTTTTATTGAAGATTGTAGTCGGCTTTTTTTGATGAAAGGTGTATGCGTTATTGAAGTCACCGCTAAAGGCCAGCTTTAGAGAATCTAACAAATGCCCGTTTCTTATTGCGGCGGCAACATCAAGTCATTGTATTGCATGATTGAGACTGATTTTTTACATTTGCTTAGTACGTTTTCATAACAGTCGGTGCTTCAAAGGTAATGTTTTCTTTGAAATTTCAGCAAACTATTTCATCTGGATACATTTTTAAAAAAAGGAATTGGCCGTCGTTTTGTCGATTGTAGTTCCTCCTGCTTATTGAATTGACCAACAAGTAAGATTTTTTTTTACATTTGAAGTAGCGGGGTGATGCTGCCTTCCACGCATGCGTCAGAAATTTAACAAAGGGTCATCGGACGATAGAGAGGCAGGTGTTCTGGACTGATAGTAAGCATTAGTACAGAAAATGTGGGTGTTCTGAAGGATTTAATTCTGAGTGGAAAGAAGATGAATTTTACTTACCATCCACACACAAATGTCAGTCTATGTAAATATATTAATTACTAGCGGGCGGCCGAAAATCCGACGAAAGATATGATTACAAATATTGGGCTGGCTCCGCACATAAATAATTGATAATCTGGGACTGATTTGAAATCTCACAAATACAGTAAATGTCCAGAATGTTCAAAATTATTAAATATTGTTAAATTATTATTGTGTTATTTTAATAAACTAAAACAAATTTATTATTAAAATTTAAAATAAAAGAACTTTTTAAATAAAATATTTTGCATTTTTTATTAGATCAAGAATGGACAAACCAAACTGTCGCCAGTTGTTGTTTGAAGCTTATGTAAAGGCATTTAATAACAAGCGTAAAAGGGAAGTCACCGAAATTTGGAATAAATTGAAGAAAGAGGATAAATTGCCAGCAAAAGTAGATTCGTTATTAAAAAGTTTTGCTGCCATAGCACAGAAAAATAAGGGAAAATTGATGAGCTTCTGGGCAGGTCAGGCTCTGAAGAATGAAGATGCACATCCTTGTAAATCGGCTACAAATGTAACAATTGAACAAGAAGTTGTGAAATATCAAACACAAACTAATAAACAAGACCAGAATGAAATCGACTTAGAAGCTGGTCCATCCAGTACTTCTTGTGAAGCAAAATCTGTCAAGTACAAAACAAAAGCCCAAGACGAGTTGCAGGGTCAGATAAACATCTTCAAGAGCGACTTGATTGACTTGTATAAGCGAAAGGACAGTGGTGTTTTAAGTTTAGAGCAGGAAAAGGAACTTAAAGAAAAGAAACTAAAGGTTGATGAGCTAGAAAAAAAACTGAAAAGGAAGAAATATGACCAAGAAAAGCAGAAGATATTCAGAAAAAAGAAGAAAGAAACTTTATCTCAAATTTGTGCAGAGAATCCTGACATCAGCAGTAAATTGAAGATCCGACAGAAAGCTGGCCGACCAACAATTGAAGAAGATCAGCCACTACTTTTAAAAGCAATTGTTGACATTGCGTTATATGGGTCTGCTGCTCATGAGAAAAGACAGTGATATTTATCGTAGTGTCAGAACTCTCGATGAATTAACAGAACAACTAAAAAATGAAGGTTTTCAAATAAGTAGAAGTGCTGTTTATACTCAGCTCATGCCAAAACGAAGTTTATCATCGGAAGGGAAACGTCATATAACAACTGTTCCAGTGAAGTTAATTCGAGCACAAAATGATTCACACTCAAAGCACATTGATGGTCGATTTTGTACAGCTACTCTGAATCACCTTGAGGAAGTTGCCTCTATGTTGGGACCGAGAGAAGTATGCTTCATCAGCCAAGATGACAAAGCCAGAGTCCCTATTGGATTGACAGCAGCTAACAAGCAGGCTCCACTTTTAATGCATGTTGAATACTGCGTTACTTTGCCAGATCACGACTGGGTTGTAGCAGCTAGACTCAAACTCATCCCGTCTGTTTATGCTGGCATTGAAATCCAAAAAGATGGTCTGGGTAAACCTGAAGCTGTAACTTATTCAGGCCCAACGTACATAGCCATCAGGTCAGGCAAGCAGTGCTCATCGTCAGCCTATGCTCATGGACTGGACCATGAAAGACTGCTTGAATTGGAAGAGTTCGACATTATCACAAAGGATCAAAGCAACAAGTTGGTCAAACCTGTTCTTATTATGTCTGTGGATGGTGGACCGGATGAAAATCCGAGGTATCAAAAAGTTATTGATGTGGCAATTCATCATTTTGTAAAGCAGAACCTCGATGCGTTGTTCGTTGCAACGAATGCGCCTGGTAGGAGTGCATTCAATCGAGTAGAAATTCGAATGGCTCCTTTGAGTCGAGAACTGTCAGGCCTAATTTTACCACATGAGCATTTTGGAAGCCATCTTGACTCACAAGGTCGAATAATTGATGAAGAATTGGAAAAATCAAATTTCAAATATGCTGGCGAAACATTGTCAGAAGTATGGACACAAGTAACTATAGATAATTTTCCAACAGTGGCAGAGTATATTGTGCCTGAAGTGTCTGAGCTTGAGGCAGAAAATTTGCTAACTAAGGATCAAGATTGGTGCAAAAACCATGTACGAACAAGTCAATACTTTTTACAAATTGTAAAATGCCATGATGTAAATTGTTGCCAACCGATTCGAAGCTCGTACTTTGAGATTATCGCCGATAGATTCATTCCACCACCAATTCCAGTCTGCCAAACTAGTGAAGGCCCTAAAGCACCAGATGCATCTGAGAGCGACTTGCACAGATTTCCATCTCTTTTCTTCAATCAGTCTTTGAAAGTTGATAACATGCTACCTCGATCGGCAAAGGCATTCAAAATTCTTCCATATGATCTATATTGTCCTTCCATTCAGTTGTCGTTGCTTGAACGGATCTGCAAAATCTGTCACCTCTATGTTGCTTCACAAGTCATGTTGAAGAAGCATGTTCAACAGCACCGACAACGCGATCTTGGGCCTAGGCAATTACCATATGCTCCTCAACCGCAAAGAATTCGGCCAATGCGAGTGGCTGCCAAAAGACAGAGAGAGCTGATGGCAATTATTGCTCATGGAGAGATGTTAAGCGCAGAATGGTTAGATGAAGATGATGTTGACTTGTCGGGTGTATCGGTTCCACAAGAAATTAATGAATCAGCCACTATGCCCATTATAACAATTGAGGAACATTTGGCTTCCCCATGGGAAGATGATAGAAGCTAGAATATAAAGTCTTGATTTTTTCATGAATTCAAAGTGTTATAGTCAATTTGAAATCTGTTAAACAAGTAAAAAAAATGTATTAAAATTTATTTGTAGACCTTTTAATTTCCATAATTCTATTTTTAGCATAAAAGCCAGCCGTATAAAATATTGTTAGTTTGTAGGGGATGGGGGGTAAAAAAAATTTTGACATAATTTTTTTAGGGGGGTCACTGAAAGTTTGACAGTTGTTGACAAGGGGGGAGGGGGGGGGGTAAAAAATTGCCTAAAAATTGTTGACATAATTAATGGACGTCCCCTTTGGACATAGGGGCATAATATATTTGTTACATTATGTACTAGTACATTTTTTCCTTGGATGAAATAGAAAATAACATTCACGGAAAATACATCTCTCTCTCCCCCCCCCCCCTCTCTCTCTCTCTCTCTCTGGCGCAGAGCTTGTTCCGTTGCTTTCTGCACAGTTGTCTGTCCTTGAAAGTACGGAGAGTAGACTGCCTCAATGTCTTAGTTTTTCTTCTCTCTATAATGAGAGGGAACCAATCTATTAAGAAGGCTAGCGATTATTTCTCAATATATGTTTAGCATATCTATCCAATTTAAATGAACTGGAAATTGTTTGTTCCTAGTAGCCAAAACATGTGATTCATGATCAATGTACATTGGTTAGTAGATCGGTTTGCCGCATCTGTACTGACACGGAGTATAATGACTAAAAGCAACCACTGGGATACTCCCACCCACGGTCACTGCATCGAAGCAGGAAGGCTCCATCATTCCAGTTTTTTGTCAAATATATTGCCAATTTACATTCTGTCTATACATTTAGTGTTTTTTTTTTTTTTAATTTAAATAGATATATGCATGCGTTTCATATGTCTTGTTCACTTTAGTGCACCAGTTTATATGTGTAATCAAATTTCGAGGTGTGTATGTGTAATCAAATTTCGAGGTATACGTGTGTCCATCTTTTCCACAGGGGCTCGTATTGTTACTTACAATTTACCTATCAGTCATACATGTATTATATAAAACTACAAGTTGTAGTCTTATATAGTACATGTATGACTGAGAGGTAAATTGTAAGCGAGCCCCTGTGATCTTTTCATGGTCACACCTAAAGTACAAGTGATGCAGGTCATTTGGGCGTTCAGAACAGACTATTTCAGTAGTGGGGGTCATTGTTTAGAAATTGATTACACATACCTTTAAATGGCGATTACTCACTTTATTTTGATCCTCATACATCCATATTCCTTGGAAGGTCATTATATACATGCCCTGAGAAATACAGCAAAAAAATCAATGTTAAAATATGTGGACATTTTTAGATGAGGTCAACCCTAAGGTGTGATCCAGTACAAACAGTATGGAGTGTTGTGCTGCGATGTCACAATGAAAGCTGTCTATGTTGAAAAAATTCGTACTACCCTGTTATTAGTTATCATTAGACCCAACATCCTTTTTTCTTGATTAAGTTTAGTACCTGTCCACCATTGTAAAAGTCCAAAGTGATCAATAATTTTCATCTGAAAGTTTTTTGTTATGATAGTTAAGGTGCAGAGCATTCAACAGTCAGGATTGAATAGACTGGTTAAAATATATTAGTATAAAATTTTAGAACAATAAATATTCAATTTAAGATGTGTAAATGCACCTACATGACAACGTTGACATACATTTTAATACTATAGTTCATTCAGCTCAACATTGCAAAATGATATCCATGTCTGTAGCTCAGTGAATTTTCACATGAGTATCTCAAAATGTAGATAAAATTGTATAAATCATTTCACGCACAAATGATTTTGACACAATTTTGTATTCACACACAGAGCGACACCACTCATTCAATACATGCTGGAAAAGAGTGGTCTGTGTACATGTAATCTGCCATGTTTTTTCTTGGACCTATGGAAGAGTCCATTTTTTTTATACAGGACTGAGCAGTTATGGGAGCCGTTGCCTGCCATAGGTAAACAAACGTCGTCTGTATCATCTGGTTTTCATTAAACTTCATTAAATTTCCATGTATTGTCTGTTTATGATACGATCTCTTTAATGAGTAGACAATGTTTACCTGTGGCATTTGAGAAAATTAATGGGAATCAGTAATCTTTTCTTTCAAAGTATCAAAGCAAACAAAGATAAACAATATTACCTTGTATGCTACAGTTTTAGCTTTTCTGGTCATAGACCAGAAGAGCTTATGGGATGGTCTGTCATCCATCTGTCCATTATCACAAGTTTGTTATCACTTCTACTCCGAAACTACATGGAGGATTGCCATGAAACCTTACACACATTTATCCCATGGTCTGGTTGCAGTGATCTACTTAGAAATTTTTGATAGCATTGGGGTAAGTGCGCATTAGCATCATAAAATGTTTTAAAATATGTGCGTTATAATTATAAAAGTGAAAACATTAATATCAATGATATATAAGAGAAGTACATATATTTACATAGTATTCTTTATTTCCCTAAGTTATAACATGATTTAGTGTCAGACTCATTTGTCTTTGAATTTAAATAAATGATGTCCTTCATTTCTTCACTTCCCCATATATTTTGATTGCCACATTAAAATTAAAGTATTTTAGGCAAAGTCTTTCTGTCCTAATTGTCATAAGTTAATTCAGTACCCTCTGTGTCAACCTGTTCCTTAACACACTCTTGAACTGTTCATCATAGAGAATGACCTTTCACAGTCTGGAAAAAATGGGACATAAATTTTTTAATAGATGTACAAAAAAATTAAAAAAAATAGACAGTGATCTGTTTTCAAATAATGATGACAATATAACTAAAATAATACATATTTCTTTCCATCCAGAACAATATATCAGCGTGTTTGTCATTGTTTTATTTATTCATTGAATCAATGTCTGAGATCTAAAATATTGTTCAAAAAAATACATTTCTTTCAATGCCAGTCTAAAAGACATGGGCTCCTTGATATGCATCAAGAGCTGCTTTAAATTGTGCCACTCCACCATCACATCATCAAATTTTGCACTCTCCTGAAAGTGGTCAGTCAAGATGTGAACCCTGCTAAAAAAATATCACCACTTAATTTATCATGTAATACATTCCAATTACAAACTAGTTGTTTATTGTTTGAAAAACATTTAAAATATAAATGAAGGAATAATCCAACCTTTTTTATTTACATGTTTTCAAAACAAGTAAAATTGGAAGATAAAAATTGCTCCTTTTCTTAATTGGATAGAGAGAAAAAAGAAATGAGA
Source organism: Margaritifera margaritifera (assembly GCA_029931535.1). NCBI lineage: Eukaryota > Metazoa > Mollusca > Bivalvia > Unionida > Margaritiferidae > Margaritifera > Margaritifera margaritifera. The sequence goes on from JAQPZY010001602.1 coordinate 2,412,734, forward strand.
AATTAAGTTAAGGTCTACAGATCAAACTCTTTTTACTATGCAAATATAAGAACAACTCATGGATAAAATGCAAATTTCATTCCTTGTCACATTTTCCAGAAAATAATAACGACAACAATCACAGTTACAACTACTGCTACTGCTATAAATACAAATTATATTCTTATAGTGCCCGAGGAATTGCCCCCCCCCCCCCCCCTCATCTCACTTGTTGATACTTAAGGAGATCTGAACCAAAATTTAGCAATATGGAAAACTTACCATATGGTGCAGAAAATTCCACTCAAGGATATGAAGTCTTCCATTCAGTGTTGAACCCCGTCTTTTGTTTCTTAAGCTCTTTCTTTGGGGGAAATCACACTAGATGAATTGGAAATACCATTGGGACACCAATCTCTGATCTTCGTAGCCAGGCCAACACGTATTTTTGAAGGTGGTATGTCCATTTTTCACAATAATTTGCTTAACTTAACGTAATATGTGTAACTTTTTTAGCTGGTTGTGGAAATGATACACACTACCAGTAGACTTGATCATCACTGGCCGATCATGTGACTCTGTCAGTCTAAAGACAAACCCCACATCAAAGGTCGCGCACTGGCAGTCATGTCAGCCAGTACAAAAGATAATGGCTAAGTGAATGAGTAACTACCCTAGATTATCTTAATTAAATACCCAAGACGAGGTAAGAACAGTTGTCATTTGAGTAATAGGGCTTTGAATTAGGTGACAGGATGTTTATTTAACAGATTAATTTTATAAGGATAGTGGGAAACATAAAAGTGTAGTGGCACAAGCGGATAGTGTAGCGGTGGTTCTAAACCATAGCGGGCTGAGATGATAGTGAAGTTGGACCGCTATGGTAAAAGGCCCTGGGGAGAACACTGAGTTTGTCCTAAATGAAAATGGTGTCTCAATGGCCATCCTGAAAATCTTATCGCTACTCCTCCTGAATGGATGGTCATATAAACATGGTGTTTTCAGTAAAAGACTTCTTATGATGTCTTGTTGGTCATAAATGAAAATGGTGCAGATACGTTGTCCAACGTGGTTACCATGGCAGCCAGCTTGAAAATCTTGGTATTGCTACTCCTCTTGAACAGAAAGTCATAATGACATGGGGTTTTCGCCAGAAGACTTTTTATGATGTCTAGTTGGTACTAAATGAAAATGATGTTGATCTGTAGTCCAATATGGCTGCCACAGCAGCCATCTTGGAAATATTTTTATTGCTGCTCCTCATGAATGAAAAGTCATATTGAGATGGGGTTTTCACCAGAAGACTTCTAATGATGTTTAGTTGGTTCTATATGAAAATGGTGCTGATCTGACCTCCAATATGGCCACCACAATGGCCATCTTGAAAATCTTATTATTGCTACTTCTACAGGGCTGGTCATATTGACATTGTGCTTTCACCAAAAGACTACTTATGATGCCTAGTTGATCCTAAATAGAAATGGTGCAAATCAGATATCCAGTATGGCCACCATGGCAGCGATCTTGGAAATCATTAGTTTTACTCCTCCAAAACGGAAAGTCATATCAACATGGAGTTTTCACATGAAGACTTTTTATAATGTCTTGTTGGTCCTAAATTAAAATAGTGCTGATCTGATGTCTAATGTGGCTACCATGGTGGCCATTTTGGAATCTTGTTATTAATACTCATCTTTAATAGAAAGTCATTTTGACATGGGGTTTTCATCAGAAGAGTTCTTATGGTGTCAGGTTGGTCCTAAATGAAAAGGATGCAAACTGACTCTCAATGTGGCCACCATGGTGGCCATCTTGAAAAATTGGTATTTCTACTCCTGAATGAAAAGTCATATTGAATTGGGGTTTTCACCAGAAGGCTTCTTATGATGTCTGGTTGGTCCTAAATGAAAAGGGTACCACTCTTGTAATTGCTACTCCTGAATGGATGGTCATAACAGCATTGGGTTTTTACTAAAAGACTTCTTATGATCTCTTGTTGTACATATGGACATGCTGTTTTCACTAAAACATTTGTTTCATGTCTAGTTGGTCCTAAATGAAAATGATGCCGATCTGACATCTAATGTGGCTATCATCTTGAAAATATTGTTATCGCTCCTCTTCCTGAATGGAAAGTTATATTCATGATTACTCGGAATTTCCTTTACTCGGAGCATACATATCTTAGAGTTCAAAATTTTTGGCAATATCATACTGCCTTCATCAGCAACTACTGTTGATCACGTGACTTATAATGGTCACATGATACGAGGAGACTGGTGTAGATAGGTGATAGTTCAAGCCCTTTGTCCCTGTTTAGTGTTGGTCTCCACTTTCGTATTTCAGTTGCCTCCTTCACCTTCCTTTTCCATAGGTTGTCCTCAGATGTGATGACCTTCCTCTGATTGGGAATGATGGAATGTCCCATATTGCTGCAGTGTTCATATATTGCAGATGACTCTCTACTGATGTGTTCTTTAAGCCTTGTTTCTAACACTCTGCCTGTTTCACCAATATAGTCATTCTCACAATCACTACATTTGATATGATAGACCATACCACATTTCTTCAAGTTTTCTGTTTTGTCCTTCATGTGTGTGAGTTGTTGTCTTAAAGAATTGTATGGTTTGTGGTAGATATTAACCCCATGTTATTTGAATATTCTGGCTAGGGCTTCTGACGTACCGTGGATGTAAGGCATACCAATGTTGGTTCTATTTGGACCACTATTGTTTTTGTCAGGTGTTATCTTCTTCTTATTTGGTAGTTTGAAAATCCACTCTGGGTAGCCATTTGCTCATAGTGCAGTTTACAAGTCACGTGATCAACAGTAGTTACTGATGAAGGCAGTGTGATATTGCCGAAAATTTTGAACTCAAAAACATTTATGCTCTGAGTAAAGGAAATTCCTAGTAATCATGAATTATCCAAGGCAAGGAAGCAACCTTTTCAGTTGAAAGTCATATTGACATGGGGTTTTCACCAGAAGGCTTCTTTTGGTATCTGGATGGTCCTTAATGAAAATGGTGCAGATCTGAGGTCCAATATGGTCACCACAGGAGCCATCTTGAAATACTTGTTATTGCTACTCTGCTTGAATAAAAAGTCATATTGACATGGGGTTTTCACCACTGTCCATAACCACAGGTTTGTTATCGCTACTCGTCATAAGCTACATGGAGTATTGCCATGAAACTTTACACAGACATTCATCCCATGGTCTAGTTGGTCCTAAATGAAAATTGTGCCACTCAGGCATCCAATATGGCCATCATAGTGTCCATCTTGAAAATCTTATCACTACCCTTCCTGAACGGATAGGCATATCAACATGAGGTTTTCATTAAAAGACTTCTTATGATGTCTAGTTGGTCATAAATGTAAATGGTGCTGATCTGATGTCAAATATGGCCACCACAGCAGCTGTCTTGAAAATCTTGTTGTTGCAGCTCCTCCTGAATGGGAAGTCATCTTAACATGGGGTTTTCAGCAATAGACTTCATATGATACCTAGTTGGTCCTAAATAAAAATGGTGCCAATTGTACATCCAGTATGGCTGCCACAATGGTTCTCTTGAAAATCTTGATGTAACTACTCCCTCTGAATGGATGGTCATATTGACATAGGGTTTTCACCAAATGACTTCGAATGATGTCATACTTGGTCCAAAATGAAAATTGTGCCTTTCTAACATTCAGTATGTCCACCTCAACTGCTAATTTGAAAACTTTGCTTTTGCTGAAGAATATTAGAGATGGTTTCAACACTCAGCAATTAAAAGGAAATAATGGTCCTTTCAAGGGACTCTTGTTGAAAGGTAATTTCATTTTACTATGAAATTAAAGAAAAGTAAATAGCTAAAAGTTATTTTGATAATTTTTTGTAATAAAAATAAAGTTTTAGCTTTGGAAGGCCATCTCATAAGACAGATCCACTTACATATCAATAAATTCACTGGGTTCTAGATTTTCATTTGTTTTTCTTGAATTTAACATCACTTTTAACACATTATTGGCTATATTATGCTGAGGATAGCAGATGACTCATCCTGGCCTGGGCGAATATTATCCATATTTTTGTTTTATGGGGCAAAACTCCTAAACCTTTTTTTTATATCTCTATGAAGTTTTGTACACATATTAGACTACTGATGTAGATGTGCCTTGGTACACATATTAGACTACTGATGTAGATGTGCCTTGGTACGGCACCCCGACAAAATCGCGCAGGACAAAAGCACGCTGACAAAAGTGCGCAAAGACAAAAGCGCGCAGGACAAAAGCACGCCGACATAATCGCGCAAAGACGAAAGCCTACAACAATTACCATTTTGTGTCTCTAGTAAAGAAACTAACAAATACAGCATTAAAGATCATTAAGCATCGTTTATTAATTAATATCTCAATATGGCCTTAAAGATCAAATAACATCATCTATTCATTAATATCTCAATATACAGAAATATGGCCTTAAAGATAAAATGACATCATCTTCCGACCTATGTGTCTTCCCAATAATCGGTTATCGGTGCTAATTGTGGAGGACAGGATTCGACCAACTCGTCAAATGCTGCCAGTGTGTTAGCAACTGGGACAAAGCAGAGAACTAGCATCATTTTGACGTGCATGTGCAAGTTGTCATCATCACGATAAGAATCTGCTAAATTAAATTCTTGCACTTTGTGCCAAAGACACTGGTCTAGATGGAAAAAACATCCAACTATCCGGGCTCCTGGGAAGGTGGCTATGCACGCCTTTTGACTAGCTTTCTCAAAATCTGTCATAATACTCGTCGGCTGCAAGGATATACGAAGTTCCTGAAGTTTTTGTAGTATTCATTCGTAGCTTTGTTAAGTCTTATCTGGTAGCAAAACGTAAATTGAAGGATAGGCCGAATTATCTATCAAAGTGTGAATAGTAAAAATTTGGTAGAAAATGCTAGGTGACTCTTTGAATGTCCCATCCATAAACCAATGATCGTGTTCCTCAAGAAGAAGCAGATTCTGATTTGTGCCGGTTCTTTCCATGACTGCAAATGTTTGGGCCTAAATATATTTGTGTGCTATTTATACAGTTTCGGGTACGCAAGTAGCTTTGAAGAATGACTCTTCAAATAATATTTGGAACTTAGAAATTATGTTACTTTTCATGTCTACTTCTACTCTTCAGGTTTTGTCTGTGGGCTTTTTTCGGCGCGCTTTTGTCGGGGTTTTTAAACTGCACGCTTTTGACAATGCGCTTTTGTCCTGCGTGCTTTTGTCGGGACACCCCTTGGTACACATATTAGACTACTGATGTTGATGTGCCTTGGTACACATATTAGACTACTGATGTAGATGTGCCTTGGTACACATATTAGACTACTGATGTAGATGTGCCTTGGTACACGTATTAGACTACTGATGTAGATGTGCCTTGGAACACATATTAGACTACTGATGTAGATGTGCCTTGGTACTCATATTAGGCTACTGATTTAGATGTGCCTTGGTACACATATTAGACTACTGATGTAGATGTGCCTTGGTACACATATTAGACTACTGATGTAGATGTGCCTTGTTACACATATTAGACTACTGATGTAGATGTGCCTTTTGCTATTCAGTATTCTTCGCTTTAAATATTAATGTTTTTGTTTATTTGTCTGTTCATCATCCATCCATTAGTCACACTTACATTTCTAGAGCAAAATTCCTGAAGCCTATCACTTCTGAGCATGCAGGTATAGACTTCCTATCTATTAAATCTTTGACAAATCATTCTTTCTCCTACCAGACATTTGTAATGGCAGGGAATATAGATGACTCTGTCTTGTTTATGTTTTTTTTTTATTCCCTTAGAATGTAATATGGGGGGATTTATCTGTTGCTGTGTCAATCCATTTCTCTCTCTCTGTCTGTGAGCTCAATTCTCAAATTTCTCATGATATTTCAACCACACTTGGTACACATGTAAAGCAAATTAAGTTGAGGTGCTGTGGTGCTGTTTGAAACTTAGAATTTTCCACATTTAATATTTTTTTATGTTACCATAGAAGCAAAGTGTAGCATAAGTAAGCATAATTTAGAATGCAGCACCATATGGTACTACCATAAGTAGTATACAAATTGAGAGTGATGAGCCACTAGGAGTCTTTACATAATCTGGGAACTTGGAGGATATGTCATCTATTGATGACTTGGAGGATATGTCATCCATTGATGACTCTTGTTTCTTCTCCCTACCAGGTTGTCAACTTGATGGTTTGATTCAGACAAAAAGCAGAAGAAATGGCCTCGATTTTTGACCAATATGAACGTGCTCAGTCAACAACCTCATCTGTGTCTGCAAGTTCAACTGGTTTTCAAGAACCTGTAAGTAGAAAATACACTGTATAAAAGTCAATATATCCCATCACTTCAATTTTTAAAAAGAAGGCATTGAAAGAAAAGCCAGTGCTGTAGATAGATGTATTTGATAAAGACAAGATAGGCATATTGTCTCCTTAATGCATGTATCATTATCAAGGGGCATTATTTTGCAATGAATGGATATGCTGCTCATGACATATTTTACATTATATTTTTGCTGTAAAAAAAAAGAAGAAAGAAATGCACACAGCAAATAAATGTTTAGTTTTAAACAAAAATTGTATCACATTTCCAGTCAGAAGCTCTCACAACATTAAATAAATACTTTCTTCAGAGTCATGGAAACTTTACTTGAATATTTCTGAACCAGTTTGGTTAAAATCTGTTTGCAGTCAGAGTATATATAAATGTTATTTCTTTCTTATTCACAGCTGGGTCCAGGGTTCATTGATGCCAGATCACAGGACACTGAAATCCCCGTCTTCCAGAAGAAGAAGATTAATTTTAAGTTAGTAGACAAATTTTTAATACACAATAAGTTTTAATTCCAGCTGTCATTGTACATTTCCAAGCCCTGTAAAATGGTAATTTATTTCTTGGTATGATTAATCACATTTCCTAATTATTTATTCATTCAGATATTTTACTTCAGCTCCTATAAAGAAGAAACTTGCATTAAATCAATTATTAGATTAAGTACCATATATACTCGCGTATAACCTGATACCAACTGCAAACTGCATAGACCCAGATCTGCCATCGCATAATGCGCCACCAGATCTGGGTCTATGCAGTTTGTAAGGACTAATCAGTAGAACAAACAACATAGACCCTGATCTGCCGGCACATTATGCGACGGCAGATCAGGGTCTATGTTGTTTGCATTTGGACCCAGCTTAAACGCGAGTATATATGGTATAATGCTCATCACTGGTAGAAGGATATCTATTTCTGTCTTTTTTCATACATCTTAACATTTCCAGCCAGCAAATTATACAACCTACACATATGTTTTAAAAAGAACAGTGCCCACAATATCCTTTGCATTTGATCAATGGGCATATATCAACCTTTTCATTAGCTGACGGCAGCAATCTCAAAAACCTTCGTCTTTTAAAAATTGTAATATTCTAGTCATCTTCTTTTACAACACTGTAATATTTTTTTGTTATATTGTTGCATTGACTTAGCCTTGTACTTTTAAATTTTAAGTTGGCTAATTAAAAAGACAATGAGCAGGCTGATTTTTAATATATCAGGGCTCGACATTAATTTTTAAAATAACTTGCCCAATTGGGCAAGTTCTTACAGTCTTACAGAAGCTGCAGACAAAGAATAATTCAGCTATTTTGACACAAATAAAGCAAAATCTGCTAGTTTGGATTCCATATCATACTTGAAATGTCTCTTTTAAATAGTTTCATGATGTATATATATTTGATTCTTATTGAATATATAAGGTGCAAGCATCTATTGAATTGCAACAAAATCAAGATAGCTGACTTATGGCAGCTTGGATTGACTAGGCCTTTGTTTTGAGTAAAGAATTTAATATTTCAGCAGATGTCTTGTAATTATTATGAAGTGCACAAGCTAAGTTCAAAATAGAACCAAATTAGACTTTGCTCTATCACATGCACTTTGCTTCCTTTTCCAGGACATATTGAATAATGTGTTGAAAGTGCCAGTAAAACCATACAACCTTCATTTAAATTTAGATTTTTGCATACATTTTCCTCTTCTTCTTTTCATTAGAAACACCCAAAAATCACTTTTCCAGTTATAAAAGCAGTTTTATCTTTCACTTGCCTCTGGCCATTAGGTGACCATTAATGTTGAGCCTTGAATATTCCTTTTGATGACAAAGGTTTAAGGTCAAAGTACCATATTCATCACTCGCCTGAAATGTATCACTGAATTTGTAACTAGTCCATGACAACTGCCTTCAGTAGAATATAACGCTATACATTTTACCTTTGTGATGAAAAGAAAATTTCTTTGTAGTATAAATTTACATCAGAGGAGTCGTAAAGGAGACATTTAGAGACAGATATTTGGGTCTCCTCAATCGGGAGATTTACAGTCAAGTGTTATTTATACCATATTAAAACAAATTTCAATCACATGCCCTACTGTCAGAGAACCAGTTCTTGCTCTGTACCAATTGTTGCCATAGGGCTAATATCTCATGAATGGACAGAAATTTATATTTATTATGCATACTTTTAAAAGTTTTGTGAGGTATGTCTAAAGGTATGCATGACAAGTAAAAATGTGTGCCCGTTTCCGAGATATTAGCACTGTGTTGACAATTGGTTTGTGGCGAGAACTGGTCCTTGGCCAGAATATTAGAATAGTGGAGTGATACCATACGGATTATTTTTGGAAGTTGTCTGATTCTGATAGCAAAAAAAAAAAAAAAAAAAACTCATGCAGTGATAAAACTTTATTTATCCCATAATAAGACCATGTTTTATTTTAAGTCCATCCCTCATTGTTATAAAATGTTAGCAAGTATTTATTAAAGATATTTGTTTGATGATAAACCCATCCCTTCCTTTTTGATAAATTTATTAGACTAGCCCCATGGTCTTTTCTTGGGAGAAATACTGTAATGTGGAATCTAACAATAAATTGAGCTTATCATTTTGGTAGGATGATGTTAATAAACCATATCCCTGCATCTGTGTCATTTTTGGGATTTAAATGCCTGATTTTCTATAACCCATGAACATTACAGCAAATAACAATACTGATGTAAAATGTTGTCATTCGTATCTCTTCAGACCTGAAGAGCCCATCACCCACCTAGCAGTGTGTAACAACTTCCTGGTGATGGTCATGAGCAATGGACTGATAATGAGACTTGATCTTGATCATCCCGATGGAGAGGATAGTATGTACATGTATAAGGATTAGCAGTCACTTACATTGAGTACTCTTAAAGCTGCATTCCTTCCCAAAATTGATTTGAATACCCCCGGTGCGAAACAGAATGGGGCATATTGCTTTGCTGCAATCTATCCATAAGTCTGCACATCTGTTCCAAAACCATTTTATTGTGATAGCACACAAACTGTTGGACTTGGTTTATCCAATATTTATTCAAGAAAGGATCTTCACGCCTAATTCAAAACAATGCAATACCTGGAGATTCAGTAGAAAGCTCAAAACTTATTAAACACTGTTGCCCCTATTACAAAGAAATTCTAACAATCAATATTTGTCTACTGACTTGAAGTGGATAGATCAATAATATACATAAATCCATACATAATCAGTTCATAGAGAGCTATATAATAAGAGAAGATAGGTGTGGTTGTGATCCATGCATTTGTCTGAAAAGAATTTTGATAATTTAATGAAGGTTTGCACAGCCAAAAATACCTGTGTATTAATTTCACCATAGAACATGGAATTGCCAAATAATAATGTCTTAATTTTAAGTCAATATGTCAATATGTTAATGTGAAAAGAACATGATGTCTTAGAGCAGTATATTTTTGACATTCTAACAGAAAGTGTTCAGCTGATTTGATATACCTGCACGTACAGTACCTACAGTGCCATGGAAAAGATGATTTTAAAATAAATTGTTATTTAAACTACTGTACTAGACATTGTTCTCAGTCACATATGTTGGGCTTGAACCACCTGATCACCCACGTAATAATATGAAGGAATTACATGTCTATTTTGAATCAGGGATTTGATGGGATGCTTGTTATTTCCATTGGTAACGTGTCCCACATTTGAATTGTAGAAGGCAGAAATGAATTTTGATGTGAGGTTGTTCTACACAATAGTGCTGAATAGTATCTGGTGATTGAGTGGTGTAGGACTGATTGTTAACAACAAAGGGTTGCATTACATCTTGTAGGTATTTTGGAGCAAGACCATGGTACATTTTAAGCAAGTGAATTAGTTTATGCTTGCAGCATTGAGAATTCAGGGTGGCCTACTTAATTTACTCATATTGCAATGTTGGGAATTCAGGCTGTCCTACCCAATTAACTCATATTGCAGTGTCCAGGATGCACTCTTAATAGCACCTGTTACTATTCTGTAGCTTCGAAATTATTTTTGTTCATCCAGTGATTCTTTTTCTTGCATTGTACAGTTATCCCAGATACTGTCATTGACCCAAATATCCAGACACTAAGAAATAATTACTTTTCTCTCAGTCTGGATAATTTGATTATTAATGAAAATTTTAAATTTTCCCAAATGTTGTAAGGAAAATTAATATCTTTATTGTCCCAATTGTGTATCAGTGGGCCCAGCAAGTACAATGTCTTGGTAGGTAAACCAGAGGGCATTATATCCTCGCTTGCCAATAAAGAACACTTGCATGATAATGTTTCAGTGTTCTTTTTAAAATAAAGAAGTCTTGTTGCATTTCTCATGTTTTCCTTTTTGTTGGTAAAACTGTGAGAGTCTTTTCATTGTGTTCATGTACTGCCATTGGTGATTAGTATGTGTGGAAACTTTGCCTATGAACATGACCCAGTTCTAACATTGATATTGTTTCATAACATAAAGACAGCAGAATGTATCACTGAAATAATTTACATCTATTCATATAATCCTACCTCTGAAAATCTGAAAGATAATCCATAGTTTCCTTCAAAAAGGCTTAAAGTGGTTTGACACTAAAACTCCAAATATGATCATTGCCCTAAATATATAATGGAGCCAAATCACTTAGACTGGTTTAGGAATTTAATTGCGGAATACCATTATTTGAACTCCGGTTATAGGTATGAAGACCAAACCGACTACATCCAAAATGAGGTTACCAAGGGGAAATATGCCATTGAATAGAACCAAAAAAATACTGAGACTGCAAGAACTTGTGAAACTCGCATGTTGGAGATGTTTACCGCTTTATCAGAAATAAATGTAAACCCAGTTTACTTTACTGGAAAAAGGAAAATAAAGATAATAACCTGCATACATATTTAAACACTTTATATCACACAATATAATCTACTTCAGTGAGAATAGGAATTGATGTACATGACTGCTTTGTCTCCATCTGTATGCTGTCCAGCGGTAAATAAAAAAGAATTAATTCTGCCGACCATCTCAACATGAAGGTTGTTTTTCTTTTATTGTTGCTTGTAACAAGCTTGCACCTAGCTTTGTTTAGGGATGTGTGGATCTCAAGTTGTGGAGTTTCACCTATTTTTATTGCTGCTTATTGAAAACACCTTTACCTAATCCACATGATAATTAGGGTAGTCAAAGCGATTTCACAGCCTGAGGGTCGACCATTCAATAATCAGTTTTTTAGTACAGGTTAAACATTACTTAGTTTTCATTCCTACTTGAATTTTTTTTTTTCTTAATGTGCCTCGATCCCACAAGTAGCTGACTTTTTTGTCTGGCTTATCGAGGAGAAAACGTTGGCTTTGATTACTATCAAGGGTTGCTGCTCCATGATATCTGACACTTTCTACCATCATGGCAGAGGGGATCTCTGACTTATTGACCAACTTCGACCTGCATCACCCTAAATCTCTCACTCTATTTCACAAGTGGAATCTTTCCTGGGTCCTGAATTGGCTGAATTCAAACAAATTCAAGTTATTAGCCAGAATAGGTGCTATCATATAAAACGGGATAGCATTAGCCTCTGCATGAAGGATGAGCAAGTTACATGTCCACAATGTTGACCCGGACTTTCTTTCAGTTTCAATCAGATTGTTTGGCGGTCCTTATGACACAACCTGGTTTTGTTGCCAAGTACCGGTTGCCATCAACAGGCAATCAGAAAGTTTGTATATGCCCTCTAGCCTATATCGACACATCCTGAGAGGTATTGCATCAAGATCTGGTCTGGGCCTGAAAGATTTACTTGAAACATTCTGAACCTTTTCGTGGAACACAAAAACAACTCTTTCTGCCAGTAAAGCCCAGAAATTAGGATTGAACTGTGCACGCCCTCTCATTGTGGCTGGTGATATGCTTAGTGTACTCTGAGGTCTCACCCATAACAGAGTCACCTCATGAAAATCTCTACGAGACTTGCGTTCGACCGCAGTATTTCAACTCAAGACATTATCGACATTATCGAGGCTATTGGCTGGGACTGACACGCACAGTCCACCTTCTTGAGTTTTTATCTGTGAGATTTAGCCTTGCAGAGACACACTGAATCTGGTAGATCCAGTGTCCGTTGACATCAGCACAACCTCAGGATGGGCCCCCTCAGTAGCTTTTGCTAGACTCACCCAGAAAATATTAGTTGGTAAGAAGATTTCAATCATTTCTTCTTCCCAGATGCAAACCAGAGTGTGTTATCTTTCATATAGGGAAGCCATCATTCTTCCCACGAAGGATACCTGAGGTATAGGTAGGATGCTCAACAGTCCCTCTTCCTATTACCTGTTTTCATAACGTTAATGTGATTGGGGAACATATTTGAAGGAGAAGGCAAATTTTGAAGTAAATTATGTTTCTTCGAAAATACACACACGATCATATTACTTTACTACCATCCCATTTTACCCACAATGCGAGCATCCTCTTCACAACTGTCTGCTCAGCTTAAAACATGTGCCGCCTGGCAACAGCAAGGGAAGGTAATGGGCAAGAGTTATTGCCCTTTATATAAGATACGCAGGACAGATGAATTTTTGTCTTTTGGGAGGGCTGGGTTTGGGAGGTAGCGGGCTTATATTCTAACGTTAATGTGATCAGGTAAGTATTTTCGGAGAAACATAATTTACATAAAAATTTGATTTTCGGGCCATTACAGCAACTTCCAGATTTTTTACACATTTGTGAATGTGTTGGACTTCTTTTGACAAAAACATTGTTAGCACGATTGACCAAAAACCACTTGAGGTAGACAAATGAATTTTGGTTGGCTTATTTGTATGCATGTATAGATAACCTAATTAGATTTCAAGTCATTTTTATAGCTTCTTGCTGTAGCAATTTTTGGACTTGAACAAAAACCCTTGATGGCACAATTTAGCAAAATCCACTTGAGATTGACAAATAAAATTCACTATGCATAAATAGAGGACCTGATTAGATTTTTATGCCATTAATGCAGTTTTTCAAATTCTTCTAGTTTTTAATTTTTGGGACTGAAACTTTCTTGGTCTGCAGTGTCTGCAGGGGGGGGGGGCATACATTTTTACCAACACAGATCTAGTTACAGTAAAACCTGTCTTGACCGACCTCTGCTATTAGCGACCACCTGTCATTTACAACCACAATGATCATGTATGGATTGATTTTATTGTATAAATGCACTGTCGAGAGCAGCCATTTGCTGAACACGACCAGCGACCACGATTTTAGGCAAAATAAGCAATTCAACACTGCTATGAACGACCACATCGCAAAAACAGAGATTAACACCACTGACTTTTGTTTATCCTTTGTAACCTCAACCACTTTGGAGGGTCTGCAGGCAAAGTGCAGATTTTTCTAAACAACACTGCTATGAACGACCCCATTATAAGAATGGAGATAAACACACTGATGTTTTTATTGAATCATTTGTAAACACAACCACTTACCAGGGTTTGTTATAAAAAAACAAAGTTAAGTCTGGCTACCAGTTTTCTAAAACCTACAGGTCATGCAGGTAGCATCATATTCTGCAGATCGTAAACTAGACATAAGTACGTGTAACTAACTGCCATTGTAGTGCTGAAGTCATGTAAATTCTCATTACGATTAACCATTCCTTCTTTAAAGGGAGAAGTCAAGGATGTACTTAATCAGTTCAACAGTTCGTATTGTTTCTTTATCTTTGGCAAACACCGCACAGCCCCCAAAATGTAATAATTAGAAACATTTTTAAAGGGCTACACTGTAGCGGTCGAGTACATTGTTTGTTTCTAGAGTCAATCCCTAATGCTTTGGGTGAATGAAGTCTTTGTCTTTAATAAGTGGTTATCATTTTCCAGATTTGAATGTCATTGTAAAAGGTTCATGTTGTTTGTTGCTTTTTTGATGTTACGGTTCTTAAAACCCACACACCAAGCCATCATCTGTTCATAGTGCAGCCAGTTACACCCCTTATTAAGTTAAAGTATTAAATTTTAGAACAACAATTAATATTTTATTTAACATCTGTAAATGCACCTATATGACCATGTTGACATATATTATAATCTCTTGATGTCATTGGTGAATTAGGCCTTTGGCTTTTGTCTCTAAATAAATTTATTTTGTTTTTTGATGGGTTAATTATGTTGTTTTATTGTATTGATTGGTACATATATAATCCATATTTACCCAAAGCCTGATTAAAATTGCTAATGCATACACAGGATGAGTAAGTAATATCATAACTAACTACAATTCTTATGCTACATTTGAAAAAAAAATCTGCAATTTATGGACATGTGAGGTTAACTTATCGATAGGATAAATAAATATTACCTTAGTTAATTTTGCAGTTCATATGCTAATACATGTACACTTAATCTTCAAATATAAATTCGAAAGTTTTAAGATAGATGTTAATCTTTATTGCTATATAAAATTATTTTGAGAAGAAATGAATGCAATACTTTAACAAGAACTATGAATAAAGAACTAAATGCATCTACGGTAATTGTGGGTATTTTTCCTTATTAGGTCATGTTGAATTTTGTCCCTGACAACTGATCATCTTGCACAAACCTGTTATGAGAGACCACCTCTCTTGAGCAACTGCTTTTTATTGACAGAAGGGGTGGTCTCGCAAGGTTTTACTGTAACTAATATTTTGAGAGTATTGTTTGCAATGCCTAACAATTGAAAATGATGGTCTTATCACCAAATCCACCTAGATTGTCCAGTTTGGTTTGTTTAATTTTTTGGGAAACCCATCTGTTGTGGTCTAAAAAGAGCATTACCGTATATACTCGCATAAAATACGGGTCCAACTGCAAACAACATTGACTCTGATCTGCCATCGCATAATGCGCCAGCAGATCAGGGTCTATGTTTTTTGTTCTACTGATTAGTCCTTACAAACTGCATAAACCCGGATCTGCTGGCATATTATGCGACGGCAGATCTGGGTCTATGCAGTTTGCAGTTGGTATCGGCTTATACACGAGTATACACTGTACTCTCAGTAATGTGGGGGTTTTGATACACTGACTTACTTTCCCTAAATTGTAAATGTATTAATCTTATTGTCTAGATCTTTGATTCAGTCTACTACACTGTTAAAGATAGACCAGGTTTTATGATGGGCTCAGATCATCTTATTGTGACATTTGGCAAGTGACAATGCATTATCTGTACACTTTGTTTTGCTACCACTCTTCGGTGACCTTGTCTGTACAAAGTCATGGTGACCTCTGTTCTGGACACTTTTGTTTTGCCACCCCTCAAGTAAATTATGGTTGTCTGAGTACAGTTGCATGTGCCACAGTGACCTCATCTGTACAAAGTCTTGTTCTCTGTTCTGTACCCTTTATTTCGCCACCCCTTGAGTTAATTATGGGCTGGCTGAGTACAGTTTCAAGTGCCACAGTGACTTTGTCTGTATTAGGTCATGGTGGCCTCTGTTCTGTATACTTTGTTTTCCCACCCCTCGAGTTAATTATGGGTTGGCTGAGTTGAGTTGCATGTGCCATGGTGACGTCTTTGCTGGTGTTTTGACATCATGATAATGAGTATGTAATGTACAGTGTAATAGAAACTCCACATTATTTAAATGCTAAATTGTCTGTCTGATGTTTTAGGTACCCGCTTGGATTCTTAATTTTTCTCTTTGACTCTGGTGTATCTTTGTCCAAAATATTTTCAACACTATTCATTGCAAGAGCCACAAAATCATGTCATGTCATTATGTTAGTTTTCAGTTTTTTTGCAAGGGCATGCAGCTTTAACAGTTGGCTGGAGATGGTTTGTAATATAGAGGAAATTTGAGGATGACTGACCTTACATACATATGCTAACTTGTGGAATTTAACCCAGGACTCGAGAAGTGCAAAGCAAATTTCTTAACCATTGTGCTGTTCAGACCCTACAATACATAAGTGATTCATCTTGTGACATGTCACGATAATACCCATGATGGCGTCCTTTTATGTTCCATTTGTATGAGCCATGGTGACTCAGTGGTTAGTGCAACATGTCAGGATAATAACCATGATGGTGTCGTTTTATGTACCATTTGTATGAGCTGTGGTGACTCAGTGGTTAGAGTGACATGTCAGGATAATAACCATGATGGTGTCATTTTATGTACCATTTGTATGAGCCATTATGGCTCAGTGGTTAGAGTGATATGTTAGGATAATAACCATGATGGTGTTCTTTTATGTACCATTTGTATGAGCCATGGTGGCTCAGTGGTTAGAGTGACATGTCAGGATAATAACCATGATGGTGTTCTTTTATGTACCATTTGTATGAGCTGTGGTGGCTCAGTGGTTAGAGTGACATGTCAGGATAATAACCATGATGGTGTTCTTTTATGTACCATTTGTATGAGCCATGGTGGCTCAGTGGTTAGAGTGACATGTCAGGATAATAACCATGATGGTGTTCTTTTATGTACCATTTGTATGAGCTGTGGTGACTCAGTGGTTAGAGTGACATGTCAGGATAATAACCATGATGGTGTTCTTTTATGTACCATTTGTATGTACCATGGTGGCTCAGTGGTTAGAGTGACATGTCAGAATAATAACCATGATGGTGTCGTTTTATGTACCATTTGTATGAGCTGTGGTGGCTCAGTGGTTAGTGCAACATGTTAGGATAATATCCATGATGGTGTTCTTTTATGTACCATTTGTATGAGCTGTGGTGGCTCAGTGGTTAGTGCAACATGTCAGGATAATAATCATGATGGTGTCATTTTATGTACCATTTGTATGAGCTGTGGTGGCTCAGTGGTTAGAGTGACATGTCAGGATAATAACCATGATGGTGTTCCTTTATGTACCATTTGTATGAGCCATTATGGCTCAGTGGTTAGAGTGACATGTCAGGATAATAACCATGATGGTGTCGTTTTATGTACCATTTGTATGAGCTGTGGTGACTCAGTGGTTAGTTTGCGGAACTTGTGACCTAAAGGGTGTGGGTTTGAATCTTACCATCAAATCAGTCTTGGTCAGCTACTATGGTGTGACCTTAAGCAAAGCAACTCCAATTACCTTAGCACTAAATAACCGACTTGTGTTGCAGTACTGTACAACACCCAACCAAACCAAATCTTGTACCACATGCAGTACAAAACCTGACTTGCGCATTAACTTTATTAGTGACATTTCTGATAAAAAAAAAAATTTCAACCTCTTTGCATTTTGGTATTAGGATGACTCTGTCATAATTTTAATTATGTCACTTCTGGTAAACATTCCATTTCTGTGTTCAATATGGATAATTTTAAATGAGTTGTAAAAATGCCTTAGTGTCTTCATTTGTGGTTGTTGTTTTGTTTTTTTTTTTGTTTTGTTTTCTTGTTTTGCTCTGAGCTGTGGCCAGATTATTACCTGGTCATCATTTTTATAGTAAGATCGGACAAAATTTATGTTTACAAAAATCCAACAAAATTTGATGGCACTGCATCTAACATTAAACTGTTCAATCAGTTGTTTTGAACCATCAACTGAACAAGAAAAAATGTATAAATGTTGGAATGTCACATATTTATAACAGAACCAAACTATATTACATTGATACAGATATTTCCTGCAACTGATCTCATTTTGGATTGCTTGTAATTGCAACACTGAATGTATATACTCGCATATAAGCCAAGTCTAATTGCAAACAACATAGACCCTGATCTGCCAACACATAATATATAAGCCAAGTCTAATTGCAAACAACATAGACCCTGATCTGCCATCACATAATATACCTGCAGATCAGGGTCTATGTTGTTTGTTCTACTGATTACTCCATATGAAATGCATAGACCCAGATCTGCTGGCACATTATGTGATGGCAGATCTGGTTGTGTGCAGTTTGCAGTTGGACTCAACTTACACTCAAGTATATATGGTAAGACTTTCTATCTTTGTTGTACTTAGTTCTTGCTACTTAGCATTTTTTTATGCCCTACCATGACATTGGTAGGGCATATAGTGTTACCCTTATCTATCTATCCATCTGTCTGTCTCTCAAACCATGGTTAAGTTTTTGTGTTTAGGTAAGTTTTCAGGCTTTGTGATGAGGCATCCATTTTCAAAGAACACATTTTCATTAAATGCATATGTTATGCTAGAGATGGAGTTGAAAGAAACATGAGTACTGGGTATACAAAGTCATTAGTGATCTAACCTAGGATCTATCAGCTCTAAAGCAAACTACTATTAATAGCTGGCTAGGCTTTTTCATATTTTTGCTGGTAAACTTTAACCTATACTTGTGACTTCTTTTTAATCAGAGGTGGAAATCCACAAGCCTGGTGAAGACAAGGTGTACAAGCTGTTTCTGGACCCAACTGGACGCCATCTCGTCATCAGCATGGAATCGCAAGAAAACCTCTACCTTTCAAGAAACTCCAAAAAGACTAAATCTGTCTCCAAACTGAAGGTTTAGTTCATTTTAATGAATGCATAGTGTGACACACATGTAGTTACACATAGAAATGAATGTATAGTGTGACAAACATGTAGTTACACATAGAAATGAATGTATAGTGTGACAAACATGTAGTTATGCATAGAAATGAATATTTTTGTGACAAAAAAATGTAGTTACACATGTAGTGTGACAAACATGCAGTTACACATAGAAAAGAATGTATAGTGTGACAAACATGTACACATAGAAATGAATGTATAGTGTGACAAACATGTAGTTACACATATAAATGAATGTATAGTGTGGCAACATGTAGTTACACATGTAGTGTGACAGGCATATAGTTACAACGAAAAGAAAGTATAGTGTGAAAGGCATGTAGTTACACAGAAATGAATGAATAGTGTGACAAGCTTGTAGACAAGCTTTTAGATATACATAGAAAAGAATATATAGTGTGACAAACATGTAGCTACACATAGAAAAGAATGTATAGTGTGAGAAACATGCAGTTACACATAGAAAAAAATGTATAGCATGACAAACATGCAGTTACACACACATAGAAAAGATTGTATAGTGTGACAAGCATGCAGTTACACATAGAATAGACAAGAATAAAAATCATCTAGGCAATAAAGTTTTAGAGTTTATTTTTGCATATATCAATTTAGAATGGAAACAATATATGTGTGTGTGTGTGTGTGTGTGTGTGTGTGTGTGCATGCATGTGTGTGTCATCATTCTGGTTGGTTCCTGGTTCCTTGAGATTTGTTGTAGAAGACCCACATCTGTTTAAAAAGAGATTTTTCAATAATTGAAGAACATTTAATCAGACCACCTGTTGTGACAACTGCTCACGTAAATGTAATTTTCATGTCAGGTTTATCTTATTTCTGTTGCTATTTCTTTTTTTATTTAAATATAAAGAATCAGATGCATGTAATCTGTTATACCTGAAACTTTGAAATGGTAATTTCTTTGGTTTATGATGCATTTGTGTCTAGTGGTTTTGCATGGACTCTCTCTATAGAATTTCTCAAAGTTCCCAGTGAGTTTCAGGTCAAAAGATCAAAGATCAGACTTGCTATAACAAGATGTCATATTGAAGAAACTAACATCATACCTGTGCTTTGTTTTTACAGGGTCATCTGATTGAGAGTGTGGGATGGAACTGGCAGAATGTAAATGACAACACCACAGGGGCAATTCTGCTGGGCACTAGTAAAGGTGGGCTAAGTGCTGTATAGTTATTGTAGACTACCATGAATTCACTGTTTTCCATGGAGTACAAATTATTGAGGCTCATGTGGGCACTAGTACAGGTGGGCTAAATACTTTATAGTTGTTGTAGCCATGAACAGGCACTAGTAAAGGTGGGCTAAATGTTGTTTGAGTTGTTGTAGACTACCATGAATGGGCACTAGTAAAGGGGGGCTAAGTGTTGTTTAGTTGTTTTAGACTACCATGAATGGGCACTAGTAAAGGTGGGCTAAGTGTAGTTTAGTTGTTGTAGACTACCATGAATGGGCACTAGTAAAGGTGGGCTAAGTGTAGTTTAGTTGTTGTAGACTACCATGAATGGGCACTAGTAAAGGTGGGCTAAGTGTTGTTTAGTTGTTGTAGACTATCATGAATGGGCACTAGTAAAGGTGGTCTAAGTGCTGTATAGTTGTTGTAGACTATCATGAATGGGCACTAGTAAAGGTGGGTTATGTGTTGTTTAGTTGTTGTAGACTATCATGAATGGGCACTAGTAAAGGTGGGCTAAGTGTTGTTTAGTTGTTGTAGACTATCATGAATGGGCACTAGTAAAGGTGGTCTAAGTGCTGTATAGTTGTTGTAGACTACCATGAATAGACACTAGTAAAGGTGGGCTAAGTGCTGTATAGTTGTTGTAGACTACCATGAATAGACACTAGTAAAGGTGGGCTAAGTGCTGTATAGTTGTTGTAGACTACCATGAATAGACACTAGTAAAGGTGGGCTAAGTGCTGTATAGTTGTTGTAGACTACCATGAATAGACACTAGTAAAGGTGGGCTAAGTGCTGTGTAGTTGTTGTAGACTACCATGAATTCACTGTTTTTCATGAAGTACCAATTATTGTGGATCTTGTGTTTGCTTCAATAAACCATTAATTTTAAGACCCAATGAAAAAAGACTTGTCTTACAAACTGAATCTTGTCCTAATAAGAGGTAAAAGATAAAAACAAATGAAACAATCATAGGTTGAAAAGTGGGTATAACATTGCCGATGGTTTAACAGCTGTCATCTGTAATCCTAACATTCACATCAGGGGAAAGGTTGAGTTTGGAATCGGTTTCATTAAACAGCATCTTTTCAATTATTGTATAATGTTTACACATTTAGAAATTTTGGTAAATATTGCAGCCTTTCTTAGTTTTGTAGATGAGATCTGGTTCAATTTTTGTTGATGCTAGAATGTCTGCCAGCAACCTTGTTCCATTGCTCATACTAAACCCAAGGGGAAAGAAAAGAAATCAGGGTTTCTCATTGACCCCACAGGGAGAGTCCTGGACTTTAATAAATCCACTAAAATCTTCTTGGGACTCTATGTCTTTTTGAAAAGTTCTAAGTAGGTAAAGGGACTCCTAGTGCTAAAATATCGAGAAAACCCCTTGAAATGGTAGCTTCATTGGAGACAATTGCTCTGTGAGTTTGTCCCCCTGTTGGCTCAGAATAGGCCTGATGCACCCACCTGCATGTCATAAGAGGCAACTAGTGGAAGCAGAATTTTTGATCGGGGATGCATCATGTGATGATGTTCATGCTGTGATGGTCTTGGACTTTTTAAAAGAGTTGATTTATATTGAAATTTGACTTTGTATTTTAAGGATTTTACCCTTTTTGGCCTTTATCTTTCTGTTGCATGGCTTTTTATGGGATGCCTAAACTTAGCACTATATTACCAGAATTGTGTTCATGTGCCATTAAACACAATACATATATACATGCATGTCTGTGACTTTGACTTGATTTAAGATATGCAGATCATTCATGGTTTACCGAGTTGAAATGTTTCTGCATCTAATACATTCCCCGATCACATTAACATTAGGAAATAAACTCTGCTATCACCTGGAAAGACAAAAATTTCATTGTTTCCATCGATATAACATACAAAGGGAAAAAACTCTTACTCATTACTTCTCCTTGCCACTGCTAGGTAGCTGTCCATCAACCAGATGTTTACCGGTTAAGTTTTTGCTTGGTATGATCAACATCATACTGTTCTGGCTCCCTGTATCCAGGAATATCTTTGTGATTTTTTCCAGTAACTGTTAGAACTGTGTGTATAATCATAGTTCTTGCATGATCAAGTAATAAAGAGATGAATTCTTTATTACAATATCTATTAACAGTATCTTCTAAAAATAAAACAAAATGATTTACCCAAAAGGCACAGGCTAGCACAATACTTTAATGTTTAAATACAGCTGACCTCACAGAATTACATGTGTCACATATGTTAAACTGAATGGAACTGCTTTAGCATGTAAAATTGGGTTTGGTTTGTTGGTTTTAACAGCATTTTTAACTCATTATTGGCTATACGATGCCAAGGAAATGGGAGCTAAGTGCTTTTTCCATAGACACACTGAGGCAGCCAACTCGGGCTGGCCTGGACATATATTGAATCCCTGACCCTGGGATTACAGATCTAAAATGCTGTACCGAATAAGTTACCATGGCTTCCCTATGAAATTTGAACTAGTTTGGTATTGTTATTGGATAAACGTGTTGGTGACATAAAGCATGCTTTGCAATTTTCTTTTGACATGTAAATTATCAGTTGAGACTCACTAAATGGCAAGTCAGCTAACATTATCCATTATGTGATGCCATATTTTAATAGGGGTGAAGTAGCAATCGTGCAGTAAATCTCCATTTTTTGCTGCTTACCTGCCTTGCTTTTGATCTTTCAGGTATGATATTTGAATCAGAGCTTACAGTGAATGAGGACACCAAGTTCTGGCAGGGAAGCCTCGACCAGTATATGAAACAGGTGGGTTGATAACTTTCCTTGAATACTGAAATACAAGGCTTAACTCAGTCCTCAAATAAAAAGACAAACCGTGAGTTGATGAAGTTACTGGCATAATTGTAGTCTTGGTGAACCAGACCTCTCGTGTTCTTAGTGAGATCTCCACTTAATGAGGGTCTGGTAAAAAGAAAAACTGATGAGGCTTTCCCAAAAAGCTGGAATAGTGATTTCATTGGCTGATGAAATGAGGTGATGTTGTACATCATTGTGATGATAAGATGTCACATTTCATGTACACATGGACATTCTCATTGGCTGATTGAGACACACTTCCTGCATTTGGCATCTGTTTATAAAGTAGTGTTCAATTGTATTCTTTTAAGCCTTCAATACAAGTTAAGCTTGAATGATTGCAGAAAATATTTCCAGAAATGTTTTTAGATAGACATGGTTTGCTTTCTCTGTTGAATACATTACCCGATCACATTAACATTGGGAAAAAAATCTTCTACCTCATGAATCCTTTCCTTTGTAAAAATAAATGATAAATTATCTTTCTGTATACTGTAGTATCATTTATTTTCGTGGGTCTCAATTTTAGTGGTTCTGTAAAAAAAATACATTTTTCATAGGTACTTAAATTCATGGTTTCACCTGCCAAAGTTTGCATATTTGTAGGTATTTAATTTCATGGATTAAGCTCTACAACTACCCAAAAATATATAATGCAAAAGAACAAAACTATGCAGACAACAAACAATGGTCACTATTGTGTTTAAAACAATACTACCGCCTGTATGAGTTTAAATCAAACATGTCAAGATCAATCACTTACACTTAACATCAAAGGAAGCCGATGCAGCCAACAAAACAAAGCTAATCAGTTATTAAGTACATGTATATGATCTCTTCCTTACAACACTGTCCATAAAGTTGGACCATCAGTACTTTCTGACGTCAGTGGCTTTAACACAGTGGTGTAAGGGTGGTGGAATTCAGTTCAGATCATCCCAGTCGGTTTGGATAATGTCATTATTCCACATGCAAACCAAGCATGTGATCAGCTGCACCTTGCACAATGTAATGAGCAAGCAGTGTCAACATTTGATGTGTTCAGAGTCCTTCTAAGTGCGAGGATGCTAAATAAATTGAAAAACAATGGAATCACTCCTTTGTTTGAGTCTGCCTCATGTATGAACCAACTTCAACAACTATACTTTACAAAAAATAAAGACTACAAAGAAAAATTAAAATCACATTTCCACATCTGGTATGCTGAAAAGGTTATGGAGAGCATCAGGGATAAAGGTGAAGACCATTGTACTGTATTAGTGGACCTTATAACCTCGTCAATCAATCTGATTTGTGCAGAATGGATAATTGTGGCTCATGCAAAAATGTGTGAAAGAACGGACCCATGTATCTGGGGGTTTTAGAAAGCTGGACTTGAATAATTCAACAATTTCAGATTTGTTTACCTGAAAAACATTTGTGTGTACCAGCAGATTTGGCTGGCATTATGTTGATTCTGTGGTTTTGTCTGAAAATTAGCGAAGTTTGAGCTTCAGTACTCTGCTGTAATTAGTGTATATGCATAGTGTTTAATTAGTAATTGTGCTTCAAGCAATTGTTCAGGTATTTTATGGTCGTGTTGTTCATTGGGATTAAGCATGCATGGATAAAATGAGACATGCTTTCAGGAGGATTTAAATTTTTCAACAACAGTTGCACTTGAATGAAAAATATATTTGAATAAGTATTAAATCCAATTTTCATATGCTAGTATAATTTATTATTCTTTCTTTCATTTTCTGTAATACTAGCGTTTGTCATGTCTTACTATCCTTATGTATCTAGCAACATATTGATTTAAGGCAGTGAGTAGAAATTACAGCTACCATATACCATATGAATATGTGTGCATTGAAACAGTATAAAATGCTTCTTAATTCATTTTTCAAATGGGGAAAATAAAACAAACATATGTAAAAGCTAATATTTTATTACCAGATTACAGAAATTATGTTGATTCATCAAATAGCTTTGCTGATTTCAAGGAATGAAACACAGTAAGAAAATGGAGGGGGGGGGGGCTTCTTTATCATATGTAGCTGGATTTTTCACTGGGTCTTTAAATTTATGGGTTGGGGCAACAAAAAACTCCTCAAAAATTGGTACCCCATGAAAATGTGTAATACTACAGTATAACTCTTACAGATGACCTGCCCTTAACCCTTGCTAATTTGTCACCTGTATACCAGATGATTACCAGTTTAAGTTTTCATTTGGGACTGCACCTACAGTTTAATGTGCCACCTGAATCCATTGACATTTATTCAGTGTTTCAAGGCATCCATCTGTATTTCTTGGTGATTTAGTCAGTTAAAGGATTGATATACTGTGTGTACACATCATTTGTACATTTTGGGTAAATGTATTCATATTTTTTGCCAGCACTGTGGATCTGTTTGTCAGCGGGTAAGTTGTGCATGCCTGCTATATTCTCCAGTATATTTATATAGTAGACCCTGCAGTCTATTTATTCATTTGTGTTACAGGTGTTTTCTCTAATTTGTGCATATTTATTGCATTATGGTCTTTCTTTCTCACCATCATTTCAGAGGAAATGTTGTCAGAATGAAGTAAGTAAAGATTCCCTGCACAGCTCTAATGATGACTGTCTTGTCTGATGCTGCAGATGCTGTCATATGATGGACCTTGCCCATGCATACATCAAGCTACATGCAATACATTATCTTCTGGAAGATTTCCCTCCTAACCCCCTTTCATTTGGCAGCCCACTGGGCATAAGTCCCTCTGCCTACCCACACATGGCCTTAATGCCAGCAAGACCAGGTACATGGGTTTACAATCAGACTTTGATAGCCGTTATAGCTTGTAAGATACGCACCAACCATCATATGCCATCCTGGCTGCTGATCATCCATCCAGCCATCTGGCTGACCTGGTTTTGGGTATATCAATTAAAGATTAATGATATCAGACTGTCAGAGTGGTCAGCAGTGGATAGTACTGCCCATGATGGCCACTTAAGTTTTTCTGGCAGCCTGCAGTCCGATTGGCAGTCCTGGCATGGCACAACTTGACGACCTTCTACACTGTACCAGTCACACATACTGTGCTGACTGTCCAGTTGCCCGACCTATCCCAGCCAGCCATCCCAGCACAACACTCACTGTCTGGACCCCATTCCATTTTGGATACAGCAGGTTCCATACAGCACATGGTGGTAATACAGCATCAATGCTACCTTGTGATGTTGTGTATCTGAACATGGAAGGCTTACAAGACAAGGATAATCCCTCTGTTGAGGAAGTGAACAACCATGGATTGCTGCCGCAGTCTAATCTGACATTGGAACAGATGGAATTTAACTTCAAGGCTGCAGTTGAAGAAATTTACCAGCAGTTGAAGAAATTTATCATATCTAGTCACATTCCACCTGCAGTGAGATGGTCACATAAGGTCAAGGCTTCTGTCGACGCTGACAAGGAAGACATACACCCATTGTTTAAAATTCTTCCACAATCATCAAAGATCACAGAAATTACTGTGCATCTTTCTGATAAAATCCAAGACTCCAGTTATGCCAAAGCCTTTTCTTGGTGAGCCAGCTGCTGTGAATATTCTCATCGCCTTGGTGTCAGTCTCACTTGGACACATACCACTTGGACATCCAAAGTCATCTTGAGTCTGTATAAAGATATCACTGCAGTCAATATGCCCCTCTGTGTTACTAGATTGACAGTCAAGTGTTTTATGTCATGTTCAAGCTTATGAGGAATATTGTGGCAACTTTCGCTCTGCTGGACTTGGCATCCTAGGCTATTTTCCATTTTTCAGAAAAAGCAGGAAGTGATCACGTATGGGAGTCAGCATGCTATTTACACAAGATCATTAATAAGGCTGCACATCATATGATGGCTAATACCCATACCGCTTCCTGCTAGTAGGATTTGGTGAGAAGAGACACCCTTGCACTCCTCTTCACTTAATGTGGGACTGACTAATGATAGACCTCTTTGCAACAAGGTGAAACTGCAAACTGCCCACCTTCATCTCCCCATTCCTGGACCCAGAAGCCTGAGATGCCCTGATTGATGATCAGCTGAGATGAGATGTGGTCCTATGCTTCTCCCCCCCCCTGCCTAACCCAGGGGTTCTTCTGATCCAGAAGGTGGGGGGCTAGACTTGAAGGCTAGTTCTGATTGCTTCCCTCCAAATGGGACAAATCCTGGATCAATGATTTACTTAGACATTCCCAGAAAGATTATGGTGACTGCAGCATTGCTCAAGCAGTTAAGGCCCCAGTATTCCATCTGTGTCCAGACAGGCTCCTTTTCCCTGCCTGGTTCATGTCAGGTGAGCCTTGCATGAAAAAGAGTTCAGCACTTCAGTTGTGGAGAGGATCTTGACAGCTAGAAGACCCTCCACTTTGAAGACATACAAGGGGAAGTGGCACATTTTCATTGACTGTCAGGAAAATGATGTCACCCATCTAGCTTTGTGTCCTCATATGGCTAACTTCTTCCTTTTCCTCTTTGAGGTGAAGAAGTTTGCTCATATCATTTATCAGAGGGTATTGTTCCATGGTTTTCAACATATTTCCCACATCATGTGAGAGAAGATGTTGGTTGCAACAAGGATCTTCCTGACCTGTTGTCAAGGTTTTGCTCACTGACCTTATTTCCGAAATGGAACCCCTTTGCTGAAGCTGTTATCTTATAAGGCTTGCTTACTGATAGCTCTAGCTTCAGTGTGCAGGGTGTGTGAGCTGCATGCTCTGTCCATGGACCTAAATTACATCCTGTTCAATTCTGACAGTTCATTTATATTGATGATTCAACCTGGTTTTTTGTGCAAAAACAGGTTATCATTTACAGGCAATCAGAAAATAATCATTCACCCTCTCTCTTTGATTGATTCATCGAGAGAGGTGAAGCTGCAGGATCTGGTTTGCACACTTGGGTGTTATCTGTGGCACACAAAAAATGTCTGTGATGCCCATCAATAGCTCTTCCTGCCTTTTAATCTCTCAAGCACTGGCCTCATGGCTGAAGTGGGTTGTTCGACTGGGTGTATTCTGAGCTCTCTCAGTATCATGTATGCTACATAAAAATCTCAGCTCATGAGATTCGGTTTTGATGAGTCACATATGAATGTAATGTTTCCACTCAAGACTTCATGGAGTTAGTTGGCTAGCATTCACAGTCTACTTTCTCTACACAGTGTGGCATTGCAAAAGCAAGAATTGAACCTTGTTGGGGCACTGTCAGCTGCCCTATGGTTACCAGGCCCCATTCATTACAGCACAGTCTTCATTCCAGGCATGGGGTTTATAGCTTTTACTGGATTCACCTGGGAAACTTTTGTTTGTAAGGCAACATCCATGTCTGGAACCTCACAGGAGTTGGCTTGCTCAGTATTAAGTTCATACTTTTCCAGTTGTACTGCCTTCATGTTTGGAGAAAAGTTCATTCTTTTTTCAAGGGTGCAGTCGTATTGCCCCTGAGTGGTGATGATGGTAGAGGTTAGATGCTCTTGCATTTTCTCCTCCTCTTACCTATTCTCCTAATGTTAGAGGGGCCCCAGGTGGCTGAGTGGTCTAAGTTGCTCGCCTTTACAGATTACTGAGATCTCACCTCTGTCCACATGGGTTTGAGTCTTGGCTCAGCCAATGTGGGTATGTGAGAAAGCTTGCTAGTAGCTTCCCATTGTCGGTGGTTCTAACTGGGTTTTTTCCGGATTTTTCCTCTGCCAAATATACTGACCGCCATGTATAGCATATCATGTGCTGAAAAATGGCATTAAAACCAAGAGAACCAACCAAACCTATTGTTAGTGTGATCAGGTAATGTATTTGATGGAGAAATGATTTTTTTTAGTACATTAGATTTCTTTAAGAATACTTACCTGATCACATTACTATCAATTCCTCCCACCCTTCCCCACACATGTGAGCATCCTTTTGATGGATTTGATTAAGCTTAAACTGGTACAATCTGGTATAAGAGTGACCACCTAGTGGGGGCAAAGGGAAGGGAATTTGTAAAATTTGTAAGAGTTCCTTCCCATCATCTGTACGATATGTAGCCAGAAAGATGATTTTTCATCTTTTCAGGAGGGCTGGATTTGGGAGGTGGCAGATTTATTTCATAATGTTAATGTGATGTAATTTACTACAAAAATTTCTGTCACTTCTACAAAGTTATACCAAAGCAGCTTTTTTCATTCAGAGAGATCAATAAAACATTTTATCAGACCCTTGTATGGTTCAGATTTCATTGAACCACGTGAGAGTCTGGTTTATTGAGACTACTATAATTTCACACCATCAGGTCAGAGATTATGGTGCTCATTGTATGTATAAAGTGGCTGTACGATTATTCTGGCATATTGCACTATTGGTCCCTGCCTACTATGTTCTAACTTCAAAAGAGTCCTTTGAGGCACAGGAATTGATAACCTAGAGAAACCCATAAATTACTGATGAGCAGCTGCTATCACAAGCATGTGCTGTCACTATAGATTGAACATGGGACTCCAGAGATATAATGCAAGTGGCTTATCCTCCATGCTATTAAATATTCTATATATGTATATCAATATTATAAGTGCTAAACAAAGTCTACCCACTTAATTTCTTGACCTTATCTCATTGTGAGTAATTTGGTTTCTTGAAGTTTCTTAGTAATGATCCTATTAGTGGTATATGGTCAACCCATAAAAAGACAAAAATGAACTAGAATTTCCATGGAAGGATGAAATTTTGGTGAAAATTAATCTATTAGTAATTAGGAGCCGCAAATATGTGCTTTAAGCATGCGATTAATGCTTACCATCAAGCTTTTACAAGATAGGGTGGATGGATGCAATCGGCACACCCTCAAGCCCTTTTACCAATGATCAGAAAAATATCACATAAATACTACAGTAGCTGCCATTGCATATACATGTACCTTATTTATCAAATGATGTCATGTGTGTAACACCATCATAGCCTCTTATCAATTGTGATGAATTATTCTTGGCTGAAACTTTCCCAGGTTTCTTTCTTAAAGTATGAACTTATTAGAGAATTTCTTTTAATTGTGTAAATAATTCCATAAAGTTATAATAACGGTTTTAGCATGATTCTGTTTTGCCTTGCATATTTAAGCCTGTGACAGAGTTCCCTGCCATTTTCTGGCTATTTCCCACTTTTTATGCTGTATCACTCCATCAAAGTATTTCTAAGGTTGATTTTGGTAGAAAAGCAATGACTGTGTTTGGGTGTGTGTGTGTCAGAGAGAGAGAGAGAGAGAGAATGAATGTTACCCATATGTTATAAATATATTTCTGTGTATTTCTACTGTAACTTTTTGCTTCTTAAACCATCAGAAATAAAGAATTGAAGTTCTGAGGATTGGTTGCATAAGCTTGTTGATATACATCAAAGTATAACACCTTAAGGGTCAGTAATGGTGTTACGTTTAGGTAGGATCATGTGTAAGGGGCAGATAAGTGACTTTAATTATGTTGTTCGTGTGGTAAGAAAAATTATTTTTTTTTAGTCTCATGGTAACCATGGGTACTGTGTCACTTGCATATACCTTGTACATTGGAGCCCCCAATTAAAGTGTATCCATGTCATCTTGATTATATGCTTACCAAACCAGCTTTTGAGTGGTGGTGTCTCCAATCAAATCTGAGTAATTAAGTTTGCAAGGTCTTTAAATGAAATATTGTCAAGTTTTTAATTTGAAAGAAAATACAAATATTTTGAGACTTCATTATGCACATTAATTGAATCAACAGAAAATTTTCATCAACAATATTTTATTCATTTTTTAAGCTTGGACTGACAAAATCTGATGAGGTATTAGATGTTTGTATTATTTTAAAGTTATGACAGCATTTATTTAGACTTTTTTTCTTTTTCTCTGCTATTTAAGTTAGTCTTTTGATGTCCTTGCAATTAACTCTGTCATAAGTACAATTTTCTTTTGCTGATTTATTTGCTTTTGATAAGCCTTTGCTGGATGGCATTAGTATTAGATATATTTTTCAAAGAGAAAACCCAATTAAGTTTCCTTGCAACTTTGTCTTGATGTCACTGATGCTTTTTTAGCACTATTTTGTATCAGATTCTATGTATTTTGACCGTGTAAAATGAAGAAATATCACATATCACATGATTTTGTTCCATTCATTGAAAAAACATCTCATAGGAATCATGTAATAATTCAAATTCTGTTGATAATTATTTCTTACTTGTAGCTACTTGTGTCTTTATCCTATTGGTTACATTTACACACATGCTTATCTATTGTGATAAACAAATCTACGGTATGTGGCCATAAGTGAGTTCCCACTTGAAAATATTCCATATACTTCAGTAGAAATTTACAATATTTTAAAAAGTTGTAGGACTTTTTTTAAGTTACTGTATTAAAATGTTTTGCAACGCCAATTGTTTATAGTTATGTAAAGTTTTGATAAAAATATGACTGAATGATTGGTTGGTTTCAAATGCACTTTTAACACATTATTGGCTACATTATGCCAAGGAAATAAGAGCTCAGCTAAGTGCTTTTCCTAAGGACACATCAGCTGACCAGGGCAGGGAAAAAGATGCATAAAGATACATAGGACTTTTAAGACTTTGACTACCAATTATAAATGGAAGCCAGTGGCAAATTGACAGTTATAACTTGTAGCTGTACTCATTAGTTTTTAGCTCTACTGGTCATACACTAGAAGAGCTTATGAGATGGCCTGTTGTCCATCATCCATATGTCCATTAGTACAAGTTTGTTATAACTTCTCCGCCTAAACTACTTGGATGATTGCCATGAGACTTTATACACACATTCATCCACAGGTCTAGATGGTGCTAAATGAGAATGGTGCTTCTCAGACATCCAATAGGGCCACCACAGCAGCCATCTTGAAAATCTTGCTATCACTACTCCTCCAGAACTGATGGTCATATTGACATAGGGTTTTTAATAAAAGACTTCTTATGATATCTAGTTGGCTTTAAATGAAAATGGTGCCCCACAGACATCAATATGGCAGCCATAATGAACATTTAAAAAATCTTGTCACAAATTCTCCTGAATGGATGGTCATAATATCATGGGGTTTTCACAGAAGGTGTTCTAATGGTGTCTTTGTCTGAAATGAAACTGGTACCAATCTTACATCCAGTATGGCTGCCAAAGCAGTTAATTAGATAATCTTTTCCAATGAAATATCAGAGATGCTTTCAAAACTCAGCAGTTAAAAAGAAGAAATGGTCTTATCTTGAATTCATGGAAATTCTTTTTGGACAGTAGAGTTTCATTCCCTTCAAAGGACTCTTGTTTCTTTAAATGGCCTATTTAATGTTCACGTTATATTTGTTTAAAACACTTTCATTTTTCCTACACAATACAAAAAAATGCACAGGGATATCACCTGGCATTTTTTAAACCTTGAAACTCACTTATGGTTATGTACTATATGTAGTTACTGTCAAGTAGGTCACTGAAAATATGTAGACATTTCAAAAAACATTTTGTATAAAATTTGTAAGTTCCATGTTATGAATCTGATTTGAATTAAGCCTTTATTTCCTGCTTCAGAGTTTGAAGTAGACTGCATAACTTGGACTTCATTGCAGTCTGAAGATTTATAGCAGAAGATTTTTTCAACTTGTCTGTAATGGACCTTTTTCAAAACAAAAAGTATCATGGGAGCATATTGTAAACATAACACTCAGTATCAATGTGGATAGTTGATGACATTATTGTTTTTTGAGCAAAATTACTTGTGAGACTTTGTTTGGGATACATTTTCTCACATTTCCTTGACATTTTTGTAATAGTCCATTGTTGTTTCAGTCATGACTTTCTTCTGTAGATGTAAAGCTAAATTGTTGTGTGTTTACTGCTGTTTCATATATCTGTTAAGTCTGGTCCCTGCACGTAGTATTTGTGATATCTTGTATCAGCCTTCTCATTATCAATAAGCTGTCAGGTAAATTACCATCTACATTATCAATAAGCTGTCAGGTAAATTACCATCTATATTTCCAGCTGAGCTATCTACTTTTGCAACACTTTTTGTTATATTGTTGCATTGACTTAGCCTTGTGCTTTTAATTTTGAGTCAGCTACTTCAAAAGATGATGAGAAGGCTGTTATATGATAGGAGTCTGAAGTTAGTTTCAGATAATACACATGCACTTTCCGTTTTAAATTATTTTATCCCATTTGAAGTAATGAAGACCATGTTTTCTTTGGACTAGTGTCTTGACTTTACTCCTTAATTAAAGATCCATCATGATAAAATTTCTTCCCTTCCTAACAAAAGAAAGAATAGGAATGTGTGACAGGTAAATCATGTAATGACTTGAGCACACTGCTTTGCATACTGATATCATCGCAAACTTCCAAATTTTTATTCTTAATCTCCTCTTTAAAAAAATACTGTAGTTGGATGAAAGTGACAAAGTTAAAATTTTTACAATGTGTAATTGTATTACAGAAACTTTTGCTAGGTCAAGGTAAGCTCTTTTTCTGTAACAATAACAGAAAAGAAATTCAGTTTATATAAACGGTAAGGCTACATTTCATCAGAATTTTGTTTAGATGGTATGAATTGATGTATATAATTTGATTTTGATCTTCATCACTGTATCCTGTAGAGAGTGTCATAGTGATCTCCAATGTGTATATCACATTTATTTGCAATACTCTCTCTCTCTCTCTGTTTCCTTCTCTCTGACTTTAAAGAAGAGAACTGATAAGATGAATGTAGATTAATGAATACAGTATTTTTCACTAGCTTTATCAGCTACCAGCTCCTGTGACTGGAATAGAGTTTGATCGGATGCCTTCGGACTCTCTCACTGAGTATCAGTATTTCATACTTGCAACTACACCCAGGTGGGTATCCAACTAGGGTACTAGATAGTTTGTAGTTGTGTCAACTGTACTAGCAGCTAGTGAGATGTGTAAATATACCATATATACTCGATTATAAGTTGACTTGACTATAAGTTGACCCACCCTTTTTAGGCCTGCAAAAAGCCAATTTCTCTTTGACCCTCCTATAAGTCGGGGTGTATTTTGCAAGTCAGATCTGTCTGAAGTGGTGACTTGTTGTCAGTGAGTCAGAGTTGCACTTTGGAAAAGTAAACAAGACAAACTTGATAGATAGATAGGAAAAATAAAGACAAAACCAATGTAAAATACAATTATATTATTGAGTTAAATATGTCACAAATAAATTGACAACTTACAATTTTTCCATCTTCATGTATAAAAATCCATTGAAATCCATAATTCTTGACATTTTAAATCCATTTATATGATAAATCCATGAATTCAATTATAGGCCACATACCGGTATAAAAATAGTAGTTCAGAATGATCCAATTCACAATATCCTGTAATATGTTAATTCCACACGTCTTACGAATAAACAATGAAACTTAAATCCACATTTTTGTGATTCACGGTATCATATAAATCTCACTATCTAATGTCATCTGGTACAAAGTCCAAGAATTAATCTTCATTGTCTGATAAAGTTCTGAAATCCTCCATCGTTGTCTAGTCATTGTAAATCCTTGTCTTCTAGTCATCGTAAATATCATCCAACTCCGATTCCATGGCTTTACTGTTATATGCAGATGCTTATGTTGAGACTGAGCTTGGGCCCTGTAAGTAACACTTTGATCATGAAGTCTGTGAAATCTATTAAAGGATGCAACTGAACACTTTTCAATTGTGCGGCAAGATCATAGGGAGTCCAAATAACCACCCTCTGTTACTTGGCACTGAACAAGTATCAAACTTGCAGCTTGATCAAAGGGTTGTCACATGAGAAAACAAAGAGGGTGGTGCCTATACAAGCTTAGGGATTAAGGTCAAACATGCACAGGAAGTTGTAGAACTCTACTTAAATTGCGGCTTGATCAAAAGGATTGTCACCTTGAAAGCAAAGTGAGTACTGCCTTTACAAGCAATGGCTTATCAGCCCATGCACTGGCAGATAACTTAGGAAATATCACTTGGAAATTAAACCTGACTTATGGAAAAGGAAAATACAAATTAAATCAGAACTTTTATTGCTTCAAGCACAGTGTTTATGCAGCAAAACAAATATTACAAATACAGGTTGTTGGGAGTTGCACAAAAATGGAAGCAATATACTTGCTAGTAAACACCCATGGTAAACAACATTGATGGACACTTCACTTTGCGGTAGGTAGTATCTAATTTACTGGTAATATTTTCAGATTATTAAAATTCAAATAACTGTAGATACAAGTATTGTGTAATGAATTCCGTCATGAAATGGATAAACACAATGCATACCGTATATGCATTTCTGAATAGGAATAGTGGCATAAAAATGTAAAAATATTTTAATTGACTGTATTTTTATGTACTGCAAGCATCTAGAGTTTCCAACATTACCCCTAGATTTATAAAAAATTTTGCATGTTGAGCTTATAAGGTGATCTATACTCTGCATAAATCGAATTTTCAGTAAAAAAACGTCAACTTATAAGTGAGTATATATATATATATATATATATATATATATATATATATATAATGTTTCAAATGGCAAAATCAGTATTCCATTTGTCAGCAGTGTTGAGCTTTTGTGTTCAAGTTGTTAAAGTCCTAGACCATCACTCATTGTAAGTCTTTTTGCAAACAAGGCAAACATTTGCTTTAGTAAAATATCATTAGTGACATCAATGTTTTCCTGAAGGATTTTATTGTCACTTTAATTCATCATTTATTTAATGTGTAAATGTATGTTCTCAAGTATTAAGACATGAAGAGATATTGTAAATGAAGGAAATTTGTTTTCATTTAAACCATTCAAAGTTTTGTCCAAAATTACACCATCACTGAAGTCCTTGTATGTGTTCTAGTATTTTATTTTTCTAGCTGATCTCTTACGCTTAATTTAACAAATACTATTTCAATACAAGTTATGATTAAATGGCAAGATTTTGATTTGTTGAATTTTATAAAGATGGATTCCATCTATTTAAATATTCCTTCAGTATAGAATGATCAATGGGAATCTTTTTCAGTCGACTTTACCAGTTCATTGGGTGTGTGTCTAAGACAGCAGAGCCTCCAATGTTTGGCCAGATGTTCCTGCAGTACCATGAGAGTGAACAAAGTATTTCCTGATTTTAGATTTATCTTTCTTTTTCAAATACATTACCTGATCTTAATATGTTAGAAGACATTAACCACGTCTTTTATCTTAGCAACAGATGTGCTAAAAGGTCATCTGTTTGCTGGGACAGAAGTCAGACTAGAGTGGTCTACCCTTGGATAGAGGGATTGGTGCAAAATCCCATCAATCACCAGTTGCTACTTCCTCTCATTGAGCATGCTCTTTACACCAGTTGCTACTTCCTCTCATTGAGCATGCTCTTTACAAGGTCTCTCAAATACTTTTCTGCTTTGTGCCTTTTCATCAGTTGAGTGGTTCCTTGGAGTTGTCTCCCCTTGGAGAAGCATACTCCATATATTTTTGTTTCTAAATCTTGCTCTTCATTGTAGATGAATATTTAGCACTTCATTGTTTTAACTTCATCATATTATATGTTTATCAGCACCATATTTATTCAGAGAACAATGACCAGACACCTGTCGATATCACAGCAACCTGGAGAAAGCCAGATTCAGCAAGCAGAGAGCACTTCAATATGGTAGTCACATGATACAAACAAAAATATCATTGACACATGCTCTCTGCTTGATGAGTCTGGCTTTGTCCAGGTTGCTGCAACATCGACAGGTTTCTGGTAGTTGTTCTTGGAATAAATATGTTGAGAATTATGTTTCCTTTCGTTTTTTTTCTTGTACAACAACATTGGAAAGGAGGTTTTTGTTGGTATCATGTGACTACTGGACCTTTGATATCACGGACATGTAAGTTGCGAGATTTGGGTAGTCACATGATTAGCAATGCAAATGGCAAGTACCAGGTCAAATTTCATCAATGCTGTGGTTTTGTCTCATCTGTCAGCCTTATAAACATATAACGAATGCGATACTTGCAATTTCTGAGAAAATAAATCCTTCTATCAATTTGATGTGGGTATGGCTCGATGTAAGGTCGTTTAAGTTTGTTAGGCCCGCTAGTAAGCGGCTGCCTTTTTCTATAGGCAATGTGTTCTGATTCCAAGCCCTAACATAAATGTACAGATATCTAAAATAGGGTGGGAAGGATCAGAGGAAACTTGGACTATGTAGGCTGAAACAAATTTGTTGTCTCAGGGGAGTTAACAAACTCTATATACTGCACCCTGGATCCTGAAAATTTCACGAAAACAAGTCATCTTACTCTTAGGGACTGCCTTTTATCTTAATATGCATTCATGCTATATTGAATTTCTGCCAGTAAATTTCATGCATGGTGTTGCTTGAAGAAATATATATTTCATCCAAGTTGGGGTGATATTAATTATATTTTAATATCTGGTGGGTGAAAATAAAATGTGCCATCTGATCTCCCCCCCCCCCCCCATACCATTATTTCTGGAATAGCCCTCAGCAGATGTCAAGTAAATGATTATTTATTCCATATAATGAGTTCATTTCTGCAATTTTCTCTGGCATTTTTCTTAATTCATAGCATCCATTTCACAGTAATTTCAGCACAATGCTTGTTTGATTTCATCTGCATTTTGGTCCCAACAGCCCTTGGGACTTGCAAATCATTCAGAGGACATCCAAATCACATTCAGTACCCCATGCCTGTTGTTAAGGGTTCCCTTTACCACAGATGTCTAATGAGACACATATAAAGCTGACATTCTGGAACAAGAAATAAACACCCTCCATATAAAAAAGGGCAGAAGAAATTGTTCATAATGCAAACTCATCCTGGTTCCCAAGGCCAGTTGCAAGCTTCATTCAGTAATGGATCTTACAGGCATGAGAATCTTCCAAAAATTCCTTGATTTCAGGGATATTTTACTTCTGATTAATGAATGTCAACAGTTCCCAGTTGGTTTAAGATAGTAAAAATTGAAGGACTTTCTGAAGGGGTATCCATGGTATCAGGGGAATTCACTAAAACTTCTGGGAATTTCGAAATTTGTCATTCTCACACCTGATCTAAGGTCTATAAACCAATATTTTGGGGAACCACGCTTCAGAATGGAGATGCTGATCACTGCTCAATGCCGTTCAGGAGAGGTATTTCGCTGTTAGACCAGACCTTCCGGGTGCATATCTTCACATTCCCAGTCACAAGTCTTGTTGGAAATTCAAGAGGTTTTGATACAGGGATACCGTGCACTGCACTCCCTTTCTAACTGAATCTCAGTCTCTGGATCGTCATGAGAATCATGGACAATCATATCTCACTTCAGAACCGCCTCCATGTCCATGGACAACATTCTACAAAAATAGCAGGTGAGCAGTCTTCTGTGTCAAGACATGAAATCCTTTGTTTTGAAGTTGTTTTTTCCAAGTCAACAAGGACAAACCTGATCTCTTCTATCTCTTCATTTCATTCACTTGGGTGTGGAGTTCAAAAAGTCTCTTGAACAGAGCCTGTCCTCCTAATAAACACTGTTTGAAAATCATCTTGTTAGTGTCCACCATTTGCTCAGAGAATCTAATTTCATAAGGGGAATTTTTTTGCTTGTGTATCGTCAGTATGGTAGTGGACCTCTTTGTCCTAGGCATTCTGTTAGTGAGACTTCTGCAAATGTTCATCCTTTCCCAGTAGCAGCAAATATTTTACCCACCAGATGAAATTTATCAAAGTTTTGGAATGCATGAGGTCTCAACTCACCAATTGGGAGGACCTCACTTGTCTTATGGCAGGTATCCCACTGCAGAATCAACTGCTGGAAAGTACAGTCTGCACAGTGTTATGTATGATGTTTATATAATATTATAAATATTTTAGGAAATTATAAATGTTTCTTCACTTTAATATTTGATTAAATCTTTATGTTTGTTAGGAAAAACATGTATAACTAGTGTCCTTGAATTAGGTTGTTTTGATCAATATGTTTTCTCAATTTGAAGGTCAAGGTTGATTTTGTTTACAGTTAGAATTCCATTAAGATGACTCACATTCTAGAACATTCTGTCATGTGACCAATCTAGAACATTCTGTCATGTGACCAATCTTTATATATACCATGTTTGGTAGACATTTTGTTCAGTTCGACATTACCATCAGTCTTGTAAAGAGCTATTACAGTTGTGAAAATTCATTCCAAATTCTAAGAGAGGAATTATTTTAATTATTCATTGGATTATAGCAGTGCTCATAAACTTTTGGATTTTGATTGACAATTTTGGAATTTATGTGAACTTATTCAGAGATTTTGGATTACTTCATTTTGACTTCAACACATCAAGATTTCTAGTACATCAGGACTTTGGAGACCATTAGCACATAATAACATTCAAGGACACATTCTATATTTAGGACTTGTGATTAGAACAATCATTCTTATTGGATTATTAGGATACATAAACACATTACTGTAAGTGACTTTTTGATTTTTAATTTTAATTATCTAGTAATAAATTGCTTGTTGATTTTTACTTGATTTGTTGGTTTCACTTTCTTTCTGTTACATTTTTCTTAGACCATAGAGTCGTAACAGAAATTGGGGGCTCGTCTTCTGGGATCTGAATTTCTTTAAAGCATATTAGAGATATTAAATTTATCTTTGAAATTCATATTGATTTTGTCTCTGAATTTTTTTTGTCTTTGGCAAAGATTTTAAATAGAGAAATTTGTTTTGTGTGAAACCAACAAGCATTTACAATGGCATCTAATGTTCAGAATTTCATTTCAAAACCTACCCAGGAGGGGTTAGAGTGCATGAGAAAGGATGAGTTGCTCGAGCTTGCCAGAAAATACAGTCTATCTGAGGCAAAAGTATCATTGACAAAACAGGAGATAAAGATTATTTTGATTCAGTATTTAGTAGGAAAGGGAATTTTTGATAGCAGTGCTTTAAGTTTGAAGAGAAAGCCTGTATCTGGTTCTGACAGGAAATTAAGGGAATTAGAGTTAAAGAAACAGATTGATTTAGAATTGGTAAAGCTTCAGATTCAGAGAGAGAGAGAGAAAGAAGAGAGGCAGATGCAGATGGAGAGAGAGAAAGAAGAGAGGCAGCTACAAATGCAGAAGGAAGAGAGGCAGATGCAAATGCAGATGGAGAGAGAGAAAGAAGAGAGGCAAATGCAGATGGAGAGAGAGAAAGAAGAGAGGCAAATGCAGAGGGAGAGGGAGAGAGAGAAAGAGGAGAGACAAATGCAGATGCAAAGAGAAGAAAGGGAAATGCAATTTAAGTTAAGAGAATTAGAACTGGCAAACAGAGCACACTCCACTCCTTTAAACACAAGTCCAGGTTTTGATGTTACTAGATATATTAGGTTAGTACCCCCTTTTCAGGAAAAAGAAGTAGATAAATACTTTCTTCATTTCGAGAAAATAGCTGAAAACTTGAAATGGCCCAGAGAGCATTGGACTTTGTTATTACAAAGTGTACTTATTGGCAAAGCTCGTGAAGTCTACACTTCACTGTCAGTACAACAAAGCACTGATTATGATGTGGTTAAGGAGTACATCTTGAAAGCTTATGAGTTGGTACCAGAGGCATATCGACAAAGGTTTAGGAATTGTAGAAAAGAAACTGGACAAACTCATGTCGAATTTGCAAGGGATAAAGAACAACTATTTGATAGGTGGTGCTCAGCCAAGAAAGTTGATCAAGGTTATGATAACCTCCGACAGCTCGTATTAATTGAAGAGTTCAAGAGGTGCATCCATAGTGATGTTAAAACCTATCTTGACAAGCAGAATGTGGAAACTTTGGAAAATGCTGCTCGTATGGCTGATGATTATTCCTTGACTCACAAAATTTCATTTGGTAATAAATCGTCCTCTCAGCAGTTTTCTGGTAAAAAACCATTTCAATCTCATTCGAGTACTTCCAAATTTCACAACAGCACAACTGTTAGGAATCAAACATCTGATAAGACTGATCAGAAATCCTTATCTCTTCCTACGTGCACTTATTGTAAAAAGAAAGGGCACGTTATTTCTGATTGCTTCAAGTTGAAAAATAAGCAACAGAGAAAAGACAGAGCTTTTCCAAATGCTCTTATTTCTACGAGGTCAAGGTCACGGTCTTGTATTGAAAGCAATACATTTGTTGGGTCAAACAAACCCCAGTCTGATTCTATTTTGGAGGCTTATGAACCATTCATGTCAGAAGGTTCTATATCACTTATTGGTGATTCTGCCAAACCTATCCCAATTAAAATATTAAGGGACACTGGAGCTTCTCAGAGTCTTTTATTATCAGGTACTTTGCCTTTGTCTGAGGAGTCTTCTTCAAGTGAAAGTGTTCTTGTTCAGGGAGTTGAGTGCGGCTTTGTAAATGTTCCTCTCCATTGTGTAAATTTGGCATCAGACTTAGTTTCTGGACCTGTGACTGTAGGGGCAGTGACTTCTTTACCCATAGAGGGTGTTCATTTATTACTAGGCAATGACCTAGCTGGAGATAAGGTTGTGGTTAATCCACTTGTAACTGACAAGCCTTGTTTGGATCAGAAAGTTGATCCTGTCGAAACTGAAATCCCTGATTTGTACCCTGCTTGTGCAGTTACTAGAGCTATGGCAAAAAGAGCTCTTGAGAGTGATGTTGATCAGGATATTATTCCTTTAGCTGACACATGTATTGGTCAGTCTTTTGATGAGGTCACTTTTTCCTCAGGTATTGATCAATCAAATGGTATTGATCACAGTGATCCTCTTTTGGCAACTCGTTCTCTTTGTTCTAATCAGGATGACAAACGACAATCTCTTGTCGTTGAACAGGAGCAAGATCCCGAGATATCTTGTTTGTTTCAGAGGGCTATTAGTGAAACTGAAGCCACACAAGTTCCAGTGTGTTACTTTGTGAAAAATGGGGTCCTTATGAGGAAATGGAGACCACCTGATGTACCCACTGGTGACGAGTGGTCAGTGAGCTATCAAATTGTTGTTCCTAAGTCATATCGACAGGAAATTCTTAATTTAGCCCATGAAACCCCTTTAGCTGGTCATTTAGGAGTCCGTAAGACTTATCACAAGATCTTGAATCATTTTTATTGGCCGAAACTCAAAAGTGATGTTTCTAAATACTGCAGATCTTGTCACACTTGTCAAATGGTAGGAAAACCCAATCAGAAGATACCTAAGGCTCATCTGCAACCTATTCCTGCATTTGATGAACCATTTAGTAGAATAATTGTAGACTGTGTTGGTCTTTTACCTAAAACCAAGTCAGGCAACCAATACTTGTTGACCATCATGTGTACATCTACAAGATTTCCAGAGGCAATTCCTCTGAGAAATATAAAAACTAAAACTATTGTGAAAGCTTTGGTGAAGTTTTTTACACTTGTTGGCCTTCCCAAATCTGTCCAGTCGGATCAAGGGTCAAATTTTATGTCTGGAATTTTCCAACAAGTTATGCATGAACTAGGCATCCAACAGTTTAAATCTTCTGCCTATCACCCTGAAAGTCAAGGTGCTTTGGAAAGATTTCATCAAACTTTGAAGAATATGATTCGATCATATTGCTTTGATACAGAAAAGGATTGGGATGAGGGTGTTCATTTGTTGTTGTTTGCTGTTAGGGAATCAGTTCAAGAGTCGTTGGGTTTTAGTCCCTTTGAACTAGTTTTTGGTCATACTGTCCGTGGACCATTGAAATTATTGAAAGAGAAACTTCTTTCAAATGAAGACTCAAAGTTTAATCTTCTTGATTATGTTTCTGATTTCAAATACAAGTTGTCAAAGGCCTGTGAAGTAGCAAGAACTAATCTTCACACTACTCAGTCAAATATGAAATTAAGGTATGACAGAAATACACAGGAAAGGAGTTTTAAACCTGGTGACAAAGTTCTGGCTCTCTTTCCCATACCTCAGAATCCTCTTCAGGCTAAATTTTTTGGTCCTTATACCGTTGAAAAGAAAGTAAATGACTTAAATTATATCATTAACACTCCTGGGAGACGGAAACAGAAACAACTTTGTCATATAAATATGTTAAAGGAATATTTTGATAGAGATAGCTCAGCTAATTATTCAGTTAATTTAGTTGTACCTGTCCCACACAGTGAAGATATCAACGATGGAATACGATCAGACTATAGTGACTCTGGTATAACCAATCTTCGGAATTCAGAAATATTGAACAACCTAGACCAGAAACTTTCACATCTACAACAACAGGAAAGAAATGAACTAAAACAGCTATTACATGAATATGAGCACTTGTTTCCTGATGTTCCAACACGAACAAGTAAAATTTATCATGACGTTGACATTGTAGATTCTGCGCCTGTGAAACAGCATCCTTATAGGATGAATCCTCTCAAACAGAACTATCTGAAGAAAGAAATTCAGTATCTACTGGAGAATGATTTCATAGAACCAAGTAAAAGTAACTGGAGTTCACCATGTATTCTTGTTCCCAAGCCAGATAATACATTCCGTATGTGTACTGACTATAGAAAAGTCAACAGTGTCACCAAAACGGATTCATTTCCAATCCCAAGAATGGACGATTGCATTGATAAAATTGGAAATGCGGAATATGTCACCAAGTTTGACCTTTTAAAAGGATTCTGGCAAATTCCACTGACGGAAAGGGCAAAAGAAATTTCAGCATTTGCAACTCCAGATGGACTTTATCAATATAAAGTCATGCCGTTTGGAATGAAAAATTCGCCTGCAACGTTTCAACGTCTGATGAACATGATAACATTTGGTCTTGATAATTGTGACGCTTATATCGATGACGTCATTATCTACAACAACACCTGGGAAGATCATTTGGAAACCATTCGAAAATTCTTCGATCGACTCAGTGATGCGAATCTGACAATTAATTTGAGCAAAAGTGAGTTTTGCCATGCTTGTGTCACATTTTTAGGACATATTGTGGGACAAGGTCAAGTTAAACCTATAGAAGCTAAGGTCAAAGCTATCTCTGAATTTCAAGTTCCAATTTGTAAAAAGCAACTGATGCGATTTCTAGGTATGGCTGGATATTATCGGAAATTTTGTTCCAATTTTTCCAAAATTGCTGAACCTTTAACAAGTTTATTGAGTAAGAAAACCAAATTTTATTGGTCTGACAAGTGTCAGGAATCTTTTGACAAGTTAAAGGCCATGCTTAAGAATGCACCAGTTCTTTCTGCACCAAATTTTAGCCAATCATTTAAATTATCTGTTGATGCAAGTGATGTAGGAGTTGGTGGAGTATTGATTCAGGAAGACAAAAGTGGTGTGGATCACCCTGTGTGTTATTTTTCTAAAAAACTAAACAAGCACCAGAAAAATTATTCCACAATTGAGAAGGAATGTTTGGCTTTGATATTGGCTTTACAGCATTTTGAAGTGTATGTTACCTCAGCTCTTTCTCCAATTATTGTGTACAGTGATCACAATCCCCTTACTTTCATCAACAAAATGAAAGATAAAAATCGGAGATTGTTGAGATGGAGTTTGATATTGCAGGAATATAGCATTGACATTAGACACATCAGGGGAAAAGACAATGTGATTGCAGATGCACTCTCACGTGCCTAGAAATGTAATATTGCTTGATGTAATTAAGTCCAGTATCATAAAACATGTTCTTATGTAATTTTGGTTATTGTAGTATTAGATGTATATTCAAAAGAAAGCTTTATTATATAAATCTTTCTTTTTCTTTATGAGGGGAGGTGTTATGTATGATGTTTATATAATATTATAAATATTTTAGGAAATTATAAATGT
Source organism: Margaritifera margaritifera (assembly GCA_029931535.1). Classification (NCBI taxonomy): domain Eukaryota; kingdom Metazoa; phylum Mollusca; class Bivalvia; order Unionida; family Margaritiferidae; genus Margaritifera; species Margaritifera margaritifera. The sequence continues at coordinate 2,457,434 of JAQPZY010001602.1, forward strand.
TTCTTCACTTTAATATTTGATTAAATCTTTATGTTTGTTAGGAAAAACATGTATAACTAGTGTCCTTGAATTAGGTTGTTTTGATCAATATGTTTTCTCAATTTGAAGGTCAAGGTTGATTTTGTTTACAGTTAGAATTCCATTAAGATGACTCACATTCTAGAACATTCTGTCATGTGACCAATCTAGAACATTCTGTCATGTGACCAATCTTTATATATACCATGTTTGGTAGACATTTTGTTCAGTTCGACATTACCATCAGTCTTGTAAAGAGCTATTACAGTTGTGAAAATTCATTCCAAATTCTAAGAGAGGAATTATTTTAATTATTCATTGGATTATAACAGTGCTCATAAACTTTTGGAGTTTGATTGACAATTTTGGAATTTATGTGAACTTATTCAGAGATTTTGGATTACTTCATTTTGACTTCAACACATCAAGATTTCTAGTACATCAGGACTTTGGAGACCATTAGCACATAATAACATTCAAGGACACATTCTATATTTAGGACTTGTGATTAGAACAATCATTCTTATTGGATTATTAGGATACATAAACACATTACTGTAAGTGACTTTTTGATTTTTCATTTTAATTATCTAGTAATAAATTGCTTGTTGATTTTTACTTGATTTGTTGGTTTCACTTTCTTTCTGTTACATTTTTCTTAGACCATAGAGTCGTAACAACAGACTTATTCATGAGGTCAGATCTGAAAGCCTTGGCAGTCTATACCCTTTCCCTGAAATTGATCAACTTCAGTGCATACATCTTTACCCCAACCCTGTTGATTCCTAAGGTCTTACAGAAAGCGAGGGAATTGGAGTGCTGAATAATCCTGACTGCTCCCCCTCAGGTGGGAAAAATTATGGCTCAATGACAGCTCGAACCTAGCAGTGGAGATTCTGAGGAAGATTATGCCTTCTCTGAGCCTGTTGAAACAGCCACAAATGAATGTTTTCCACAAATGAATGTTTTCCAAACCCAGAGATGTTGAACCTGCATGCCTGGCTCATATCAACAACAAGAAGTTCTCCATACAAATGGTGGACAGAATTAATTAAGCAAGAAAGCCCACAACTTTGAAAGCTTAAGATGGGAAATGGAGACTCTTCTTCCAGAGGTTTGAGGAGAATAAATCCCATAAAAGCCTCAGTACCACAAACAGCTAACTTCCTCAATGGCTTTTCAAGGATAAGTAATCTCCTATAATAAAGTCAAAGGTGAATTTCTAATGCATATTGGTTCATGAGGTTTGGCAGTCACCACTATCATAGCATTTGAGTACATTTGCTCTCTAACTGACATCATCCAAACAGTGGGATGGAGGTCAGAGACATTATCAAGCAAACTGACATCATCCAAGCAGTGGGATGGAGGTCAGAGACATTATCAAGCAAACTGACATCATCCAAGCAGTGGGATGGAGGTCAGAGACATTATCAAGCAAACTGACATCATCCAAGCAGTGGGTATGAGGTCAGAGACATTATCAAGCAAGCTGACATCATCCAAGCAGTGGGATGGAGGTCAGAGACATTTTCAAACAAACTGACATCATCCAAGCAGTGGGTATGAGGTCAGAGACATTATCAAGCAAACTGACATCATCCAAGCAGTGGGTATGAGGTCAGAGACATTTTCAAACAAACTGACATCATCCAAGCAGTGGGACAGAGGTCAAAGACATCTGCTCTCTAACTGACATCATTCAAGCAGTGGGATGAAGGTCAGAGACATTTTCAAACAAACTGACATCATCCAAGCAGTGGGTATGAGGTCAGAGACATTATCAAGCAAACTGACATCATCCAAGCAGTGGGTATGAGGTCAGAGACATTTTCAAACAAACTGACATCATCCAAGCAGTGGGACAGAGGTCAAAGACATCTGCTCTCTAACTGACATCATCCAAGCAGTGGAATGGAGGTCAGAGACATTATCAAGCAAACTGACATCATTAAAACAGTGGGATGGAGGTCAGAAACATTTTCAAACAAACTAACATCATCCAAGTAGTGGGATGGAGGTCAGAGACATTTGCTCCCTAACTGACATCATCCAAGCAGTGGGATGGAGGTCAGAGACATTTTAAGCTAACTGACATCATCCAAGGAGTGGGATGGAGATCAGAGACATTTTCAAGCTTTTAACTTGGAAACCTCTCATCCCAGATGGTTCAGTTTGACTTGGTGTGACCTATATAAGCAGCACAATGGGTTACCTTCCCAGGCCATTTAGCAGCTTCATAATGATGCAGGTTACTATACTAATGGTGGATTTGTGGGAGAGAAAAATATTTTTTTTATCAAAATCGCGTCTATGCATGATACTATGTTCTTACCTCAGCCCATATCTCAAACAAGACTCAAAACTGTTTACATATATTAGGAGACCAGATACAGGGCCAACTTTGCGGTATGTAACTTCCTCTGCCACTCACCTATTCATATAATGTATTATGATCAGATAGCATATATTTTCAAGAAGAAACCTCCTTTTTAAGTGAAATCTGTTTCTTCAGTAATACCTGATTATAATATGGGCACATTCTTTCAACCCCTTCCCCAGTTACATCCCTGGGAGAGTGTGCACATCTACACTAGTAATAACTGATACCAGTTCTTCTGTCCAAGAGGAGACCACTCTAGTCTGACTTCCACATAGGCAACTAGACACCTATTTGCACTTATGTTGCTAAAACAAGCCAAGAGGCATGCTTAATGTCTTCTTAGCTTTGGAAGGCTGGATTTGCAAGGTTGTGAATGTACTCGTAACATATTATGATTGGGTAAGTATTATCAAAAAAACATTTTTAGTTTAAAAATTGGTTTCTTCAACTTTTGTTAATTCTTTCTTTTGAAAAGAAAAGACACTAATAAAAAAAAAAAACAGTTTGTAAATCCTGCAACTCTGTCATGACAAGTAAAGAAAATTGGAAGAAGAAGTGGTTTCTTGAGGTGCAAATTCCATGTTTTTGTGGAAAATCATAATTGAAATTTTAAATTTCCATGTCTCTGTCTTTTTTTAATTGTTATCGGTGCCTCTTCATTGGCACACCGCTAAAGCACTTTAGTCTGTGCCTGCAAAACGAAGTGTATACCAGTCTGAAAGCTAATTTTTGCTAGTGTAAAATTATATCTGATTGGTCAGTGTAGCATCAAAGATTCAGTGTTGTTGGTTTTCATTTGAAGATGTTCAGTGCATAATACACCATTGTTCTATCATTTTTGAAAATGATGATGGTCACAAGGACCTGTAACATACTTCAAACAGTGCTGTGTATATTTGTATACATGCACTATACTGTGCTGTGTGTTAAGTTGGTTACAGGCCACTTTGGCAATAATGAGGAAAGATGTAGCAGATCATGAATTCTTGGTGATAGAAATAGCTATAGAAGCAAGTTGATAGTTAGCTATGATATCGTAAGCACTGGAGCCTGACGCACCATTGCAAGATTTGCCAAAATAGACACCAAAGCCTGCAAGCAAGGAGATCGAATTCACCAAACATGGCACAATAAAAATCAGCAAGGCACATTGTTTTACCTTTAATTTGATACAGATGCACTAACCAATCATTAAATGTCTGAATTGTTCAATTTTATGAAATGTACAAAATCCATCAAGCGAGTTTCTCTGTTTAGCCTGTCTGTTTTGTCCCCATTCTTCAAATCTCATGTATGGCGAAACTCAGGATCATCTAGAAATAATCGTGTGCTTGGTATATCTCATAATATTTCTTTGTAAGAAAAATCTTGGCATGCTACAGAATTGTAATAGACACAATGAAAATATGAATCAAGTTCAAGTAACATATTGAGGTGACTTCCATCCCTGTTTTATTAGCATCTTTTACTAAAAGAAAAATTGCTACTCATGGCAATTTTGGTTAGTCATATGCATCCTTTACCCTGACTTAGTTCCATTTGCATTTGAAAATTCAGCAACATTTTTATAGGAGGTAGATATGAAACAATGGATAACCAATTTCTTTACCCAATATCACCCTTAGACTGTGAAGGTGATAAAAATGATTGCAAAGTTGATGACTTTAGTGAACAATCCGGTAAAGCCCATAAATCCAAGAAGAAAGTCAAAGAGAAAGTTAAACTTCTGATGAAAATAATGGAACTGAAGAAGAAAAACACTTGCACACCCTTTGTGAAATCGCTTGAAAGCTGAAACTTTGCAAAGACTGATGTCTGTAATGTTGGAGGGGTATAAAATTGAAGACTTTGACTTTTCCTCTGCTGTTAGAGTGTGGTCAAATAAAAGAATATTCAAGTGAAGAAGTTAATTTATTTGGTTTTCATGTGAATAGCTGGTAAAATAGACTATCTAAATGATATCTCATTGTATTGTGAGGTTGGGCCATTATGATCACTAATTGGCCCCTTTTCTCTCAAACGTTTGGCTGAAACACTCTGTCATAGTCTCAACTGATATTTTCGATATGTCAAGGACGCCGCTGATGGAGGAAGTAGGGGTACTAATAAATAATATTAGTAATATCCATCTATTTATTTACGCTGCACCACCCGCTTTTGAATATTATGGACAGGTGCATGTAAGTTTTCTATTAGTGTACAGACAAAAGTATGAGAGAAAAGATGAAGAATGTACAGTATTGATAGGACAGTGTTGTTAAATTTTAATTAATGGGGTTTACAAATATAAACAATCTCATAGTATGAAATTATAGACTATATAGATCTAGCAAAACCTACTATAAAATGAGCTATAGAATAGAATCTGTATTTGTTTGAATCATCATTTTATTGCAGTGTTGAGAAAAGGATTGTATTGAAGAAAAACATTGTCACCATGTATCTTTTTTTTTACCTTGTACTCCCTTAATTCAGTAGATATCATACTTTTTCTAATTAAGATATTAAAATATTAACTAGTCATTAATGTCTAAAGATTTTTTTAAAATGTCCATTTGTTGAAATTTGTGTATTGAAAGCTAACTGGAAAAGGCATTTTATTTAGTTGAAAAAGCCCCAAATTAAATTTTGGCCGGCCTGCTGTCTGATTTTGCATTTTTTTTATATATATTCACATCACTAATCACTAGAGGTGAATTGCAATGTACAGAAAAAAAAAAGATTTTTAAGTTAATGGTAGTATAAGTACTTTTAACTTGTAATAAAGCACAAGTGAGTTTTACAGTCTACTAATGTATGGTTCAGGTTTGACAATAGGTATTATTTAGTTGATAAAACTATTGTACCACTACTTTGCTACTCCCAGTTCCATGACATCAAAGAATGATAGAGAAAACTCAAAAGTGTGTTCATGGAGCATGGAATTTCCACCACAGCTCCTGAAATGACCTAAACACAAAAATTAACCAAGGTGGGATGAACAGACAGATGGATGAATAGACAGATGGATGAACAGACAGATGGATGAGCAGACACAGATAACACTTCATGCCCCTACCACTGTCTTGATTGGACACAAAAATGCTCCAAACTCTGTGCATCTGTAACCAGTGTCGTCATTAGTCGCTATTACATGCCCAGTATATTTTAAAAGTGCTCCATTGTCCTGTTACCAAACTAACACCAATTGATGCAGTTTCAAAGTATTTTGTTGAGGCTGTGAGAATTTCTAGTCAGTAATAATTACTAGGTAGAGAGATTGATAATTTCTTACATCTTCTCTTACAGTGCAGTTTTTAGAGCTGCCAGGAGACATAGGGCACAGTACTTTGCAGCTGTACTTCGCCAGGTTTAGAGGACCAGTCAAGTCTTTTGCCTGGATGACAGGTAGGCCTGACAAGAGAAAACACTAAGATTATTCCTGACATTTGAATGCAAGTTTTCAGTTCAATATACTGTAGATAATAATTGCATTTATTACATGATTTTATGTGAGAGATTGTTTTTCATTGGATGGCACAATGTCATGTGATATGTGATATTTCTTCATGTCACATGGTCGTTCTTTATATCACATGGTCATGACATCATTTACTTCCATGTGATGTCATAACTTTAAGTTCTTAGCATTATGCAGTTTAAATGGCATTTGTACAGTTGTAAAGCAAAAAAAATTGCCATTTTTTCACTAATCAGGCAATACAATAATTATAGACCTTTGTTTTGATGAATGTCAAGTTTTATGAACCAGTAGACCTATCATATTGACCTCCATGTCATGTCGGTCAATATGGGGTTTAATGGTTCATAAAACTTCATATTCACGTCAGCAAGGGTTGATAATTGTACAGTATTCCAACTATGGCACCAATTTATCTTCAGACAGTTAAAATCAGTTGTAAGTCGAAAAGTAGTCAGTTCATTGTTGAACAGTTCATTACAGTGAGATTGCTTTTAGCTAGATCAGTAGACTGAATCACCTTTTATACAGCTTCTAGCATCCAATCCAATGTCATTTTGTTTTATTGCTTATGTGAAAATGAACTATAATAATTGTCTGTGTTTGTGTAGGTGTTTTGGATGTCACAGTATAGGTGCCAATCAGGGATATTGGCTTTACTTAATCCTTTTCCTGTGTAGTTCACACTTTCAGTCAGCTGATGTAAAACAATTAATATACATTAGTGTCTTGCAAGAGAGTCAACTTCAAACATCAGTTGGGAACATAATGCCATAACATGACATGTCACGCGAAAAACACGATTTTGGACTCCCAAACCGCCTGACACGGTCGTGTTAGGAAAAACACGATTTTCAGCAATCTTAGTAAAAAACAAAAATTTCCCACAAAAAAAAACAAAAAAAATGTACATTTCTTGATCACAATGATACATATGCCCGTAATATGTGGTATATATAAGCAGTAAACAGTCTTGCTCAGAGCTCATGTAAAACTATCCTCGGGGCAGTTTATACAGCTGTTTTAAAGACAATTAAAAGGTAAGGTGGTCTGGGATAAACAGACACCATTCAGAGATTTACTGAATTGACTCACAATAGCTAGGGTGATGTGTTGTGTCAAATCCTTTGAGCACTGCTGAGGGAGAGCCCATTAGGCTAATTTGCATAGGTAATGTACATTAAGTGGAACAACCCAATTTGTCTGAAGTTCAGTAATCAAACAGATGCGTGTTGAAAACAAATGTTATTACACATCACTGACTGCATTGAATGAGAATGGTAAAGCCATCTTTATTCAAGTTTGTGATCAGCGGCAACCTTTCTTTGAAGTCAGATTTTTACTCCATATATAAAATTAAAAACATGATTATTTCGGTAGGATGAACAACAGCACCATTCAGACTCCAATGCATTGTTGCACCTAGGATCCAAAGGTCAGGGGACGCTGCGTCCCTCACCCTCCAGATTTGGTGGACACACAACATTTTAAAGGGACAATGGAAATTGTAGTACATAATGCACTAGAAGTGCTAAAAAATGCGATAATCTTATTTGTTTCGACAGTTTTGCCACCTTAACTGTCTCATATTTTCCTTGGACATTTACATGATTGCAATAAACGTTTTATCATGTGATCAAATAACTCGTGAAAACATTAACATGTTTGAATATCTGGGTAACCTGAAATGAACTGTACCATGGAATTTTTATAATTTAAAAGTATTAAATCATTAATCAAATGACAAATTGTGTATTTGCATAAATTTGTACCTTTTTTCATTAATTCAGCCTGAGAATAAATGAAATCTTCACCGACGTAGGTGTGACTTTAACCTCGAAAATACATTACAATAGTGGCAGTCAATGATTTTAGCAACTTGACCGACAACCACAAACCTTGAATGTTTTCATTGCCAGATTCATTGTTTTGAAATGGATATTCATTGCCATCTTACAGGTTTTATCACTTTTAGCGACTTGGGCCATTGCTTACGCCAACATAGATGTGAATGCACATTCATGAAGGAAAAGTGTAGGCATGTTTGTGAACACAAATATCACTTGCATTACCGTCAAACCAACTACTAAACTATTGAAAGCAGCATAGACTGCATGTAATTAAAACTACATTCCACTGTCCAATGGATTTTAAAGACAGTAACTTGGTGTATTTTTGTATTTAATGTCTGTGAGGTTGTGACCATGTTTGTGGTGATGTTATTTGACAATGCTAAGTCTACCATTTAAAAAAAAAAAAAATTTGGTAAGCATATTGCATGCTTCAGAGAAAACAGGTTGTATTTTCTTTTATTCAGATTTGAATTTCCAGTCATTTGCTATAGGCTGATTTGAAAAGATAGCTTATTCTCATTTGGATGAGGTTGCTTTTGGGGGGTCACTCACACTGACTCCCCTTTGAACCTCAAAACACACTTTTTGAGTCTCAAAAACACCCCAACACTGTCTGGGAATATGGCAGGTATGTGGGAAATAACCACTTATGTTAATCATTAAGCATAATATATGTCATTTCTTAGGAATAAAGCAACTACCAGATGTTGGGCAGGTAAATATGTGAAATTACACAGATTCTGAACCATTCTGTGATTGATAAACAAATGAGAATGCACACTGGTAACTGTGGAGCAGGCAAGTTGAAAATCCACCTTACATGCAGCATTATTTCTATTGCTCTGAGTGAGTACAATGCATTAGGGCAGAGAGCATGTTTATTTACATGAAAAATATATCTCTTCTGTGTGATTGGAGAATGTAACAGGATTGCCTGTTTTCAGCCAGTACTTAAATCATGTGGAATGCTGAGTCATTTGTTTTTGGGTGCATGCTGGAAAAGGGAGAAGTATAATAACACACCACTACATTAATGTCGTGAAAAATCCTATGTTTATACATGGATGCTGCCACATCCAAACACCTTGTCTAGCAATGCTGCACATGCATTTTGATGTAAGAATATAGATTTATCTGTTGAATACATTCCCAGTCTCATTAACATTAGGACATAAACTCTGCTGCCTTTCGATTCCAGCAATCCTGGAAAGATGAACATTTTGTCTTTCCCATCTATATAAGATACAGACAATGGGAAGAAACTGACTTTACTCAAACACAGTATGATTGGTGCTTATTGTTGAATTTGCACACACTGGCTGTATTTTTTACTTGTTGAAGTAATAAGTGTTGTTATTGTTATATGTGAACACTATCAGGTTATTTTCTGATATTTTTGTTATTGTCATTTCAGTTTGACAATGGCGATGAAATGTGCCAAGTGCAAAAAATAAAAGCCTATGATATATGTCTCTTGTGCACAAAGTATTACTTGACTTTAACCTGCAGTGTATGTGCATTATGGTCAGAAGGGATTTAGCAAAAGTGCTGAAGAGCAAACGGAGACAGGTGAAGTCTACATCACCTGAAGACATCATCAATTTTCAGTGTAGTGTGGGGTGCCATGATGGTCAGCCCCTCACCCCCCATCCCTCCAAAATGATGCATTTGATGCCTGCTGCAACTGTTATGTCTGACCAGCTCAAAATGGAGGAGCAAGGGGTTTCGAAGATGTCAGCTCTGCATTTTTTCCAGGCGCTGCTGAGTCACAGATGATAAAACTGGTACAAGAAGTGATGATACAGCTGCTGGCCTCGAGGAAATCTCAGGACCAGCATCCATTGCAAATCTCCAATAATGGCTTGGAGTTATCAGGAGAGTGTCCTCCCATATTTCAGCAGCCCAGTTGGCACAAGTCTCCTCACATGTCCAAGCATAGCCTTTGGTGCCTGTAAGTCCTGGTGCATTGGGTACTTTCAGGCATAGATGATCCTTACTTTCATCCTTCCATGTTGTATGCTGCTGCACTGGCTGTTGACCAGTCAGTCCAGCTGGCTGGTCAGCCACACCTTTTGACTAATGACCAGAGGTCCATCACATCTGCGAGCCAAGCCGATATGGTTAAGGCTTCAGTGGACTTGAGATGAGGATGAACATCTTACCTTCCATCTACTGCCGCAGCTGGTAAAATTCAGAGAGATCTATGATCGTATGTTTGACAAGATCTGTGATCCAGAGAACTCCAAGGCCTTCTTTTCAGAAATTTAGCGACCAGCGTTCTTATCACACAGGTACTGCACACACTCAGACATGTTTATTACTGAGTTACTAACTATGGACAACAATTTTGTGGCGGTTAACATGGCAACCCCCCAGTTTTATTAGGTGGATCAAAATGTTTTCTATGCCACCTGCTTTGCTAAAAAGTCCATGGCCCTTATCACAAAGGAAATTACAGGGTTTATACAAAGTCTGTAAAAAAAAGTATGTAAAAAAAAGAATGCTTTTTCCAGACCATGAAAAAGTATGGAAAATAAAGATTTTGCCCTAAAGGTCTGGAAAAAGTATGGAATTTTGGGTTGCTGTGTTTTATTTTTGTTGTTGCTTGAACACATGTTTTGTGCCTATGTTTATCTTTGTTTGCTGCATACTGGTTCAGTGCAATTGGTGAGACATGCGTGACCTATCACCCATTTATGTTTGGTGGATACTATTTTAGATCATGTGGATACTACATTCACATTTATAGTGACACAGACTTTGAATGTATGTGCCAGAGGGGTCTGGAAAAAATTGCAAACCAGTCTGGAAAAGGTCTTGAATTTTTTTTACCAACAGCTGTATGAACCCTATAGTAAATGCAAACCATTTGATGCCTAATGCCCTTATGGCTTCAGCAAATTTGGATATAGTGAGACGAGATTCATTGTCTCTGTTTGTCTTCACTGAAGCTGCATCTTTCCTTGGCTCATCATTCAATGCCCTTTGGTACACAATTGCTGTTTGGCAGTAGAATTGAGGATGCACATAAGCAGGCAGCAAGATCTGACTCCAGCTTGCCTTGCTGCCTGCACCAGCATTCAGGCTGAATCAGTCACAGCAACAACGGAGAGATAATCATGATCATGGTAAAAAAAAAACAGGAGGCTGAAGACTGGTCAACCACAACAGTTTCGACCTTAGTCTAATTTCTGGCGGCAAGAGTTCACTCAATTCAAGAGACAGTTCAATAAAGGTGATAGGAAGCAATGTTTCTCCTTCCCCAAGCCTCCCAACAATCATCACTGACTTGCCACCTGGGCTGCTGTGTATTAATGTATTTGCTACATGCAACATACATTCTTGTTTTTTTTAAATTTTGACCAGTAATTTCCATTAATATTTTTCTTCATCAAATACGTTCCCCAGGGACATTAATGTCAGTAATATAAGCCTGCTACCTCCCGAATCCAGCCTTACTAAAAAGTCAAAAATTCATCTATTCAGTCTATCACATATAGACAAAGGGCAATAAGTCTTGCCCATTATCTCCCCTTGCCACCACCAGTTGTGGCTAGATTTAAGCTTTGCTTCCTTACTGCCAACTTCATATGTGACACCTCACCTCCCATAAATCCATGCCAATATCATTGTCAAAATTAGTCATCCATCCAGGAATTGGGACTTACTGTGTGTAATAATCATTCCTGTACAGGTAGTGTACATTATTTTTGAATTTTTCCAAGTTTTGTGTGAATGTGTGAATTTGTGACATTTTTGGACTTCATCTATTTAGACTGCTTATACAGCATGCTATCATTGAATGCATGTTGTCATTCACGTTTTAGCATGCACTGCCTATTATTTGCGTACTCTGTTAGTAACAGGTGTTGTATTAGGGACTTCTTAACACACTGAGTTGTTTTTTTCTCTTCATGTAAACTCATTTCATTTCTGAAAGGATCAACTCTACAACAAGATAGTTCTCATCATGTCAGACAATTCAGTTGTTCTGACCTACCTTCTCAAACAGGATGGGACAAAATCACCCAACCTATGCATTCTGACTTGGGACTTTTTGTGCTGGTGCTCTTAGCTACAGATTACGGTCAAGATCAGACATATTCCCAGCAGGCTCAGTGACCTGGTCGACTTACTGTTGAAAAGGGGCCTTCACACTGAGTGGTCCATCCATACATTAGTCTTTATTGGACTTGTGCACTTTGGGGACATCCAGTGATAGACTTTTTTGCAGTGAGGTGGAATCACCAACTGACCACCTTTGTCTCTCCAGTCCCAGGCCCAGAAGTGTGCATCAGAGATGATCTATTAGTCAGTTTTTAGGTGATTTGGGGCTATGCCTACCCACCAACTGTTTTGGTATCAAAGTTAATTCAGAAAATGAGGGTTCAGGTCCCATGGCTGCAACCCAGATGACCACCAGACCAAATTGACATCAGTACAATCTCCTCACAGGTGTGGGTTTAGCGCTTTTTCTGGATTCATTCGATTTTTTCTCAGTATGTAAAATTCATTCTTTTCTTCTTATCTGTGTATTGGGTTACAAGACCATTGGTTGTGCTGTCCTTGTGTTAGGAGAGCAGTTTATCCTTCATATAAGGAATCCAGCCATTTTTCCCATTAAGGGTGTTTTTTGGTAGAGGTTGGACGCTTATACATTTCCTTCTCCTATTGTCTATTCTCCTAACTTTAATATGATTGGGAATATTTTCGATGGAGAAAGTAAATTGGAAATAGGCATTTATCTTCTGAAATCGATACCTTTGTTCATGTCATTATTTGATTCTAACATGAAAAATTAACCAAATTCGGCTTCTTTGCACCAATTTCATTCTGTTGACCTACCGTTATACTCGCATATAAGCCGTTACCAACTGCAAACTGCATAGACCCAGATCTGCCGTCGCATAATGCACCAGCAGATCTGGGTCTATGCAGTTTGGAAGAGGACTAATCAGTAGAACAAACAACATAGACCCTGATCTGCCGGCGTATTATGCAGGGTCTATGTTGTTTGCATTTGGACCCGGCTTATATGCGAGTACTACTACAGCATGCAAGCATCTGGTTGTACATAATGATGCTGGAATGTTACATGATACAGAGCATTACTATTGGTGACACGTTTGGGACTCCTTAAGAGATATCTCTCAATGCATTGTATTGGGAGACAAAACAGGTTGATGTTAGAATATATCATACTTGTCTGTTTCTGGTACCTAAATTCAAAGTAAATGAAAAGTAAATGAGACCTTGGAAACCGTAAGCAATTTATGACGTGCCATAAATCTGTGGCACAGGCATTCTGTAGTGGAAAACCGATGTGATCTCAATAATTGTGTCATACTGAAAAAATGCACTCACCAACATAAACTTGTCTTTGTGTATTTGGTAAGAGGAGTCTGTGATCTTCGACATGTGCAGATTTGTTCATACTCTTTCAGATATTATCTTATGGGCAATTAATGACAGGGTACTTTTGCCCATACTTGTAATGGCACTTATTTGGGGATAGGTATTCAGATAAGTGTAGTGCAAGAAAATGCACATGAACCTATACATTTTAAGGGAATTTGGATTGCTTTAACCCCTAGCTATTTAAAAATACAAAATTGTCAAAGTTAAATACTCCAGCATTTCACAAGCAATCATCCATAAAATTTTATATTTCCATGTACCTCCATATCTCAAACAGTTTGTTTGCAGTTATAAAAAACACCTGCATATTTGTTTAGGAGTTTGTTCAGCAAGATAAAATGTATCACATTTTTATGACCTGTCTTCTTTCCTTTTAGGCCCAGGAGTGTATTATGGGAATATCGACCTGTCAGGGAAACAAGGACCATACTCTGTGACATGTGACACTCAACTGATGAGGTACCCCAAAGAAGCCGATCAGTATTCTGTCATTCACCCACGGTCAATGGTACTGACAGAATTCCATGTTCTCCTGCTGTTTTATGATAGGTCAGTATTTAGAATGATATTTGTTGGCAATTTTCTTACTATTTTATAGTAATAATTGTGATGGGTGGGGGTCAAAAGACACCATGGTTGCTGAAGGAAAGTAGGTGGACTCTGGACATTGACCACCATTATAAATAAGAAATCAAGTGGGGTAGCCATATTAGTTTTAATTACACAAATTGCTTGGGTGTCAATCCCAGCTGTCTGTGGAGGTAAACAGATAAGCCTGTTTCAATTGTTTCCTTAGCTATGATAGCAAACCTCACTGATTTTATCACAAACCTCTAAAACCTCACTAATTTTATCCTCATTTATTCATGCCTATATTTTAGACATCCAATATGGCCACCACAGTGGCAATCTTGAAAATCTTGTTATTGTTACTCCCACTGAATGGATTGTCACTTCAACATGGTCATATTGATATTGTGTTTTCACTAAAAGACTTATTGTGTCATGGTGGTGGTTAGCATGCCTGGCTTGAGACTGAAATGGTGCAGGGTTTTAATCCTACCATTTGATAAGCCTAGTTCAGCTACTGTGGTGTGTCCTTGGGCAAGGCTTTTTACTCAGGACTAAATAACCTACTTTTGTTGCTGTGCCATAAATGTCAAACCAAGCTGCTCCTAAATGAAAATAGTGCCTGTCGGTCATGCTCTTGGACATCCAATATGGTCACCACAGCAGCTAGCTTGAAAATCTTATCTCTACTCATCCTGAACAGATGGTCATATTGACATGGGCTTTTCACTAAAAGACTTCATATGATGTCTAGTTGGTCCTAAATGAAAATGGTACCAATCCAGGGTTCGCATAGGCTTGGAAAAGTCCTGGAATTTAAGGGGGGTCCTGGAAAACTCCTGGAATTTGGTCATAAGGGATTTAGTATTTGAGAAGTCCTTGAATTTTATGTGTAAAGGGAGGCAACTCAAATTTAGTTAAATGAATATCTACCATGGATGTAAAAAGAAGAAAATAGTATTATCTCTGGAGTTATGTTCTTCAGTCTGATGTTATGTAAAGTAGTATCGCTCCAGCCCTCCAAACCATCAGTGTATTCAATACATTGGTATTTCTAGGCTATTGAGAACCATTGGTAACATGTATTCATGTCATTAAATATCATATTTTTGTGTTTTGTACACTATTGTTACACAGCCTGTTGGAAGATCCCTCAGTATAAGGTCCATTCAGTATAATGCAGGTCACTTGTATATTTCCCATGAAGGTCATTATAAAGAGGAATTACTGTAGCTAAATCATACATTGTCTTTTATTATGCCAATACCAGATGCCATTGACTCTGTCAAATATTCACCTAGAATGTTTATGGGGATGGACTGTTTTTTTTTTATTAAAGGTTTTTAGAACAGATATATATATATAGTATTATCACAGTAATTGCTAGATCACGTCAAGTTGTCAGCATTAGAAAATCCGGATCATTACGAGACGCGAAGCGTCGAGTCATGCTCCGGATTTTTATGCTGACAACGAGACGTGATCTAGCAATCAAAATCGCATTACTGTGATAATGATATTTTTGTTATATACCTATCAATTTTCAGATCATTTAATAAACTCACTATATGTAGTTGAAAAACACAAGAAATTGCTTAACATTTCAGCCTCTTTAATACGAACTTCATCTTAAAGCATAAACCGAATTACTTTTTGAAAGGCTGACATGCGCATGAATATTAGCTTTATCATTTATGAATGAAGTTTGTGAAACAACGCTCGCTCAAGTTTGACTACATCACTGTCAAAACCACGAATTCTTCGACGCTTGAGGGCAGACTACTCATATATGTGATTTACAGTTATTGTGCAGTTCTGAAATTTTGCATCACGGAAGTTTTCACCAGCTGAATGACTGGAAAGTTCTTTCAGAGGCCAGGTTGAATGAGGTTGCACTGTTTCTGGTGAGACATTGTGAGAGGCTCTAATGGGAACTTGACACGGGAATGATACCATTATTTTGACAGTTATTTACAACAGGATTGGAGAAATTGTTGGAACTTGATGGTACAGATTTGTTAATGAGAATATTACTCATTTATAATTTCAGATTCATCCATTATGCGTGAAACTCATTAACGTTACCATTTATGAATTTCCATAAATGGGTTGTACTGTACAACTGTAATGTTTTGGTACGCGATTTCCGAATATGATCTTGTTTCAGACGAACATTTTGGTAATATTTTACTACTTCAAAATAAAGGAATAAATGCTTTTTAATTGTTGTTGTGACAAAAACATGGTTTCAACCTTTCAGATATTTTACATATAACGCAAGGTTTCTTAACTAATGTCGCTGTGAGAGTTCTATTTACTGCAAGTATTGGCATTCCAATGCTAGGGGTGCTGCTATTGTCCCCAGGAAAGCTCAAGGATAAAGTAGTCCCAGCCTCGTTTGAGAGTAAGGTGATACGGGTTTAGAAAACGATAGTATCGTTTTCCTGCTTGTAGGAAATGACGGTAAAATTCTGGCTCTTTCTTGGATAGAAAATTGGTAGGTATATAATAAAAGCTATTATCAGTGGTGAGTAAGTATATTAGTGTATAACAGGCTTATTACAGTATATACTCGGGTATAAGCCGATACCAACTGCAAACTGCATAGACCTAGACTAATCAGTAGAACAAACAAGATAGACACTGATCTGCTGGCACATTATGCAACGGCAGATCAGGGTCTGTGTTGTTTGTATTTGGACCTGGCTGATATGCAGGTATATATGGTATGTGAATGCAGAGGATTTTATAATCTTTTTAATCAACTGGTAATTTGTAAATATTGCTGGAAAGTCTGCAGGCTTTAATAAAACAATTTCCAATTATAACAGCCACACAAGAATACTGCATGCAAAACATGTGTGAAAGACATTTTGTAGCATAATTCTATATTTTGATTTTAATTTCTTTAGCTCACCTGACTGTAAGGCCAGGTTAGCTTATGGTATGGCCCTGTGTCCATCAGGCATCATGAGTCATCTGTCCATCAACAGTTGCTTGATAACCACTCAAGAGGCCATCTTTCTAATCTGATTTTAATCAAACTTGAAATATGGGCTTATATTATTAAGATCTCAGATGAGTGTAATAATGAGGAAAATCCATGCATATTAAATCTTTCCCTACAATTAATGTGTATGTTCACTGCATACATGTGGCTTGTTTTTGAAGAGATAATTAAATCAACTCATAAACAAGTATTGATAACCACCATAGCAGAAATAGCCGCATGCAGTTTATGCTCTTTAGCCCTTAGTGATGGATAGATCCACTATGTGTGTTAATATAACAGATGGTCTCATTTTTCTATAATGGGCAGTAACAGCACACTTAACTAAATCAAAATAGAGTCAATAAATGATGGTTCTTGTTGTGAAAGATGTCATGTACTAACTATGGATACTAATTAAGGGATTTTCTGGAATTGATACCAGGTGATAGTTAATACATGTTGTTGTTGATAGTGGAGACAATGGCTTTGGGTGGCAATTCAGAATAAGAGTTTTATGGTGTTTCTGATGAAAAAATTCACAATATTGAATTTGGGAGTGTTGGAAGTATTGCTGAATTATCTTCTTTGTCAGAAATTGAGACAAAGTTAGAAAGAAAGCCTTTTATCAGTATCTTTTTCATCATGTTAGTACCACACACACTCAGACACGTACAGTGTGGATGTTCCTGGCATAGATGAGAACATTGCGGCAGTAAACATGTTAATCCTGCAGTTCTGTAAGGTTGATTGCTGTGTTTTTGATGCAATATCCAAACTGGGGCATAATATGGGAAGGACATCATCAATGCTTAACTTGGCAGTGTTAGTGATTATTTTTTTCTGGACAAAAAAATGGACAGTAAGCATGTATGGGAGTTTAAGGTCTGCATTGCCAAGGTGAATAATAGGGCAGTACATTATTCTATGACCAACACCCTTACTGCTTCTTGCAAGTTTTATTTAATGCAACAAGATGCCTTTCTCTACTCATTGTCACTGAAGCCATATCACTCTTTGGCCCTACACTTATTGCTTTTTGGTTTGTCGCTGCTGTTTGGTGGCTGTATAGAGGATGTGTGGAAGCAGGCAGTACAAAAACTGCCCCTCCAGCTCTTCTTACCCCTCCTGGTTTTTCATCCACTTCAGTTTGTGCCACAAGATAGACGATCATAGGCACAGAGAGAGAGAGAAAGAGAGAGTCAAATCCCATTCAATATCAGCAGTCTTGACCAGAACCTAATTGCAAATGGCAGCAGACTCCGCAGTTTTGGAGGCAATAAAATAAAGTAGACAAGAATCTAGGTTTCTCCATCCCCAAACTCCCCAACAATTACCAGTGACTTATCACCTGACTGCCTGCTGAATATTTACCTGTAGGCACCAGACTTGTACATTTTCAGCAATCTTGGATCAACCATTTTTTGCAAAGGAAATTGGTTATCCAAGTTGTTTCAGAGGGGCATCAGATTTCATTTATCAATACCCTTTTGTGTTTACCTACCATAACAGAGATTCTGGCCAATCCCAGGTAGGTGGAAATTTTACTGAATTTTACTTTTTCTTTACTTTCTGAAATAAAACAGTTGCAAGACAATCAACGGCTTATGGCAGGAATTCCTCTGGAGAAACCCCAGCTGGAAATTGTGGTTGGTATAGACATCAGCATCAGCTTGTATGGTTGGAAGGCTCACCAGTTGCCCTGCTTCACCACGGTCAGTGGCAACTGGAGTCCAGAGGAGAAAGCACTTAACATCAATCTTGTGGAAAAGTAATCCTCATAATGTCAGATAATTCTGTGGTGGTCACCTACCTCCTAAAACAGGGTGGCCATGGATGCTCTGTCAGTCAGTTGGGGCAGGTTTTAGGGCTACATCTTCTCTCCAATTGTTCTGATCCAGAGAATAATTTTTAAAAAATAAGGTGCCAGACCTGTAAAGTGATTCAGATAGTTCCCTTCATATTGGACAAGTCCTGGGTAAACGATCTATTCGACCTAACAATTGATGTCCCTAGGAAAATTCTGTCAAGGCCCAGCCTACTCAAACAACTCCAGTTGCAAGTGATTCATTTCTGCACAGAGAGGCTTCTCCTTCACACCTGGCTCTTGTCAGGAGGGCCTTGTTTAGAAAGAAATTTGGACCTTGAATCAATGAGAAAATGTCAAAAACTAAAAGGCCCTCCACTTGAAAGGCTTATAAGGGAAAGTCGTGTGTTTTCAGGGACTGGTGCAGTGGCAACAACATCGTTCCTTTGATTGCCTTGATCTCTTAATTGGACAAAAAAATGTCTCTGTGTTCTGAGAAGAAAATGTTAGCCTTAATGACTATCAAGGGCTTCTCCTCCATGAATTCTGACACAGTCAATCATCATAGTAGAGGTGATATATGCTATGGCAAGGACCTTTTGGACTTGCTGGCCAACTTTGACCAGAATAGGCCCAGATGACTCATCTAGTTTTGTAAGTGGAGTCTTTCATGGTCTTTAACATGCCTCAACTTGGTGAAGTTCTATCCTTTGACCAGAACCTCACTGAAGCTTCTAAAACATTTTGTGGGATAACCATGCAGGGTGGGCGAGTAGCATGCCCTTTTGATGCACCTGAGTTATCTCCAGTTCAGATTGGATGTATCCGTATTCCTAATGACACAATCAGGTTTCTTAGCTAAGAACTGGTTACTATCTGTGGGCAATGAGAAGGTGGTCATCTAGTCTCTGTCCTCGATTCATACGTCAAGAGAGATAACAGTGCAACATCCTTGCTCTCGAGTATTACTTGAAATGAACGGAGAAAAGTCATGTGGCCCAACAATGCTGCTTTCTTCTGGTAAAGGCCAGAAAGAAGCTATAACCCCTCATCTTGTCTGAAGTGGGTGATATACTTAGCATACTCCGAGGTCTCACCAGACCAGAATTGCCTCATGAATATTTTAGTTCATGAGATTTAAGTGATCTCTTCAAACCTTGTGTTTCACCACAATGTTTTTATCCAAGACATTATTGAAGCTGTTGGCTGGCATGTACAGCCAGCATTCTTGATTTTTCTATGTCTGAGATCTAGTGTCACAAAGATGAGAATTGAATCTGGTAGGTCCAGTAGCTGTGACTCAGATGACTACCAGACCATATTAACATCAACAGAATCTCCTCACAGGTGTGGGTTTAAAGTTTTTGCTGGATTCATACAGATTTTTTCTTGGTAAGAAAATGTGATTCATTTCTAACCACCTGTTTATTGATGTCATGTGTTATGTAACCATCAGTTGTGCTGCCTTCATGTTAGGGGAGCAGTTTATCCTTCACATATGGACTCCATCCATATTTCCCTCAAATGATACCCATGGAAGAGGTTGGATGCTCAAGCACCTCCTTCTCCTATTACATATTCTCCTAATTTAATGTGATCGCGGAATGTATTCGATGGAGTAGTGAATTGGTTTAAAAATTATGTTTCTCTGAGAATATGATCACTTGACTATTATGCCTTCTCACACCTTCCCGCAATGTGGCATCCTCATTGATGTTTCACTCAAGCTTGAACTGGTAAACATATGGTTATGGGCAGCCACCAAGCAGTGAAAAGGGGAGGTAATTTGCAAGAGTTTCTTTCCTTTGTCTCTGTTATATAGATGGGAAAGAAAACATTTTTTTACTGAAAATTTACGTTTTTACTAATAATATGAAAGTCAGAGGGATAAACAATCACACAGACAAAAGGTAGGTGTTCTAGCTTTTAATACATACATGATTTTAGTATATGAAATCAGTCACTTATAAGGAAATTAACTTAAAAGTGGCCCATATCCACAAGTGATAAGCTGAAAAGTTATCACTTGACTCCAGAAGCATCATCCTCTGGTAGTCAGCCCCTGACCAGCTGCAGCAGTGACTTCAGCAGTGAGTCACTACAGCAGTACTAGCAATTAAAGAGTTAATGACATGATCTTGGATCTTCATTGACTGAGCTTGTTACCACTTAAAATATATGATTATATCATCAAGATCTTGGATGATTCGGATAATGAATGAGATCCATACATACTAGTGAGGTGATCTTGCATTTGATTCGCAGAGCTTGTTACCATTCTGAAGGCCATATTTCTGGTCTGAATTTAATCAAACTTGGAATGTAAGCTTATATCATCAAGATATTGGACAAGTTACATAATGAGCAAGATCCATGAATATTAATGAGACTCGTGGAACTGATGGGTAGAACTTGTTTCCACTCAAGACTATTTTAGATCCAGTTTGATCAAACTTGGTATATAAGTTTATATTGTCAAGATGTCCATTCAGTTTTATTATGAGTAAAATTTGCACATATTAAGGAAGTGATCTTGCATATGATTAGCTGGGCTTATTACCACTCGAGAGAGGTTTCTGACTCGATTTTAATAATATTTGGTAAATTGTCAAATATCATGATCTTGGACGGGTTGTATTATGAGTGAGACCTATGCATATATTAATGAAGTGAACTTGCATCAGATTAGCTGAGCTTTTTACTACTCTAGTGGATGTATTTTTTTATAGGATTTCAATCAAATTTTTTTAATAGGATTTCAATCAAATAAGCTTATACTGTATCATCAAACTTGGTACGTAAGTTTATACTGTATCGTCAAACTTGGTATAAGTTTATATCATCAAACTTTTGGATGAGTATGATTATGGTGAGATCCACGTTTGTTATTGAGGTGATCTTGCATCTGGTTAGCAGAGCTTATCAGCACTCGAGCAGCTCTTTAGTATTCTGATAAGATTTTAATCAGATCTGTTAAATAGTCTCGTATCATCAAGTTCTTGGATGAGGTTTATTACAAGCATCATTTGATTAGATTTTGCTAAAACTTGGTACTTATACCATTGTGGTCTGAGACAGGTTCTGTAATAACTGAGATCTGCACATATTAATGAAGTGATCTTGCATATGATTGGCTAAGTTATTTACATCTCTAGATACTGTATTTCTTATCCAATTTTGATAAAACGACTTAAAAACTTAAAATATAGGTTTATATCTTCAAGATCTTGGATGAATTCGAATATGAGCAAGACTGATGCATATTATTGATGCCTTTATCTTGGAAAGAATATTTTACTTTTGTAAAAAAAGTCAAATTCAGTGTGATATAATGGTTGTGAGATAGTTTGCATAGGGTTGTGTTCCTGCAATATTACTTAAGCATGCTGAGTGAAATGGTCAACTGTAATGTTATTTTAGCAAGTGAATGATATCAAGCACACTTAGATCTCTTGTTTTCTATTTAAAGTTTTTTTTTTAAATTGTACATGCCATTATTATTATTATTATTATTATTATTATTATTATTATAATCATGTTGTGGCATAATGTAGTGGTTAAGGACTTTGGATCAAAATACCCCAGGTTCATGTCCCACTGTTGTCATTGTGCTGGGAGAAAAAGAAAGTTTCCACCATATCCTCTGCTCTCATGGAAGGATACTGACACAGTAGGTAAGGGAAGATTCCCATTTGTTGTTGTTCTTCTTCTTCTTTGTATTTATTATTATTATTATTGTTTTCTTTTTTTGCAGAATCAAAGCCTTTTGTTTACTGAATGAACAGTTGATATTTGATGAACAATTTCCTGAGGTAAATGCATCTTTTTTTGATATATTACCAAAAATTATCCATATCTTTTGAGTTGTAAGAAAAAGAAATTTTCCAAGTTTTAGTACGATGATGAATTGCACACACCCAATATTTAGTTCTACAACAAACAAAAAAAGGAAAACGGCTGAATATTCCTCATCTGTTGATCATTTTATGTTTCCCTTATTCAAATATACAATTTTAGTCTATAAGTATACCTTTGTTATTTTCAGATAAACTTACTCTTCATATTTACTTCCTTTTGCACACCAATAGATTGGAAATGTAAACTGGTCTGTAGAAGTACTAAATCCAATTGTAAATATACTATGATCATTGGCATATCCTATTAGCATTAGCATTTATGAAAAGAATAATTGGTATGCTAGAAATAATGAGAACTGACTGTCTTCAATGATGTCCAACAACAAAAAATATATCATCTATACTCTAGTAAAAGTCGATACCAACTGCAAACTGCATGGACCCAGATCTGCCGACGCATAATGCGCCGGCAGATCTGGGTCTATGCAGTTTGTAAGGACTAATCAGTAGAACAAACAACATAGACCCTGATCTGCCGGCGTGTTATGTGACTGCAGATCAGGGTCTATGTTATTTGCATTTGTATCCAGCTTATATGCGAGTATATATGGTATATCTTGACCATATTCACTTCTTGAATATAATTCCATATTTCCTTGCTGAAGTTGTCAAGACACTTATTGTGTGTTCCATTCATCTATTTATTAATTCATTCATTCATCCATCCATCATTCATCCAGTCCTCATCTAAGCATATCTGCATATCTGTCTGTCTCTTTGTTCCACTTCTTTGTTTTTAATTTCTTTCTTTCATTCTGATGACATGCATACATGCTTAAAGTTGCATTTACTCCCGAAACCAAAACCGTAAGGCCCAGTGAACTTATGGTATGACCTTGCATCCAGCATGCAGCATCCATTAACTTGCTTTTGAAACTTTGCAAAATCCATTGAACCCATTTCAACCAAATTTGGTAGATAGCATCCTGGCTTGAAGAGCTTTCAAGTTTTTTTCAAATGCTACTGATCCACCTTCAAATATGGCCACTGTTATTGAAAATAGTAAAACATTTAAATGAGTTCTTAAAAACTTCTTGATAGTATTGGACCAAATTCCATAGAAAGAATCTTGGCATAAAGAGCTTTACAATTTTTACAAATTATGTTGATCTGTCATCAAATATAGTCACTGGTACCAGAGATGCTGCCAGGCTGCGGGATCGCGGGTTTCTCGCAAAAGTGATAGAGAGTCACGCAACTTTTAGAAGCCAATGGGGGAAAGATCGCGCAAGTTATCTGTGCTTCCCACGATTTCTCGAATCCAATGCGCGACTTTTTTATTTTTTGTTTTTTAATTAGGTTGATCAGATCGTCTTTTTTGACTTTTCTCCATGATCTCAATTAATCATATATCTATGGAGAATATTGTTTGAATACAAGCACCTTTATGATGGAGATCTGTTGGAGTATTGCAGAAACTATGGAGGTATTCCGATTGAATTGTTTCCTGGTGCTGTGTAGTAAATTGATCCATCGATCGAAATGTCTAAAGCGCGACAGTAGTGTGTTATGTTGAAACAAAATATAACAGATTTCTTTAGGAAACTCAGTGAGATGGAAAGATCATCTGTTAAGGACGAAACTAGGGAGGATGAAATATCTGACGGTTTGTTGCCAACTGAACATAGCGCAGAAAGCTGTGATACAGAAATAACTGGCATGATGTCGTTTAATACGGTTTAGGCCATGCAGAAATTCTGATACATTGACAGAAATATCCAAGGAACAACATGCCTGAATTGTGGAAAATTGTGTTTTGAATACCTGAAAACCAATTCCCGAAAATATTCAGACTGGTCATAATTGCAGTAGTTCTTGCCTTTATGAAAAACTGATTGTGAAAGGTGATTCAGTTCTCAAAGCAAAATTCACACTACTCTGCGAAATAGGGTAACCACAGACCTTTAAAACTCTATCACTGTAGTAAGAAAATGTCAGAATATCTGAGAACAAAACAAAATAAAATCCTATAAAGATATATAATTCGGATTAAGTATTTTTTTTCCCCATTTTTTTTTCTCTAAGATATTCTGACATTTTTCTACTACAGTGATAGAGTTTCAAAGGCCATTGGGCTAACATCTGAAACAATAAATAAACTGATGACTATACAGATGTGTGTGGTCCAGTAAATTATTTTCAGTTTGCAAAGCCATATTTGAAGGGCAGTGATAAGAAATAAAGAAGAATATTTACCAGCTGAGCAACAATTAGGTAAGCAGCTACCTTATACATTTATTGTCAAAGAAGTGATACAAAATCATTAAATGCTTGTTTTAAATTAGGTGTTTCTACACCTTATAATAATGTTGTCACCCATCTTCTACCATTCAGCTTAGTTTACCCTTGCCCCCCTCCCCCGATGACCCCCCCCCCCTCTGAGGGTAGGTGTGTAGGACCTCCCCCTCTTAAGAAAATTTCTGGCAGCATCTCTGTGGTACTAAAACAGTAAAACCTTTAAATAACTTTTTCTTAACAACCGCACAACACAATTTAACCAGATTTGATAGAAAGTACCCTGGCAAAGGGGGCTTTAAAATATTTTGCAAATGATGCCAATCCACTGTCAAATATGGCCACCAATAGAAAAAGCTTTAAACAACTTCTCAGAGACCACCGAATTGAATTTGACCAAATTTGACAGAAATCATTATGTCATAAATGGCTTTCATTTATTTTTTACAAATGATGCTGATCCATCGTCATATATGGCCACTATTACTAAAAACAACAAAATTTAAACAACTTCTCAAAACTGCTTAACAGAATTTGACCAAGTTTGACATGAAGCATCCTTCCATGAAGGTCTTTAAAGTTTGTACAAATGATGTTGATTTGCCATAAATTGTGGCTGTCATTATTAAAAATAGGAAAACTTTTAAATGACTTAAAAAATCAGTGAACAGAATTTGACCAAATTTGACAAAGCATCTTGGCGTAAATGTGTTTCAGTTTTGTACAGATGATGCTGATCTGCTGTCAAAATATTGCCACCATTACTAAAATAGAATAACCTTGAAATGATTTCTTCTTGAAAACCGCTGAACAGAAAGCACCTTGGTGTGAAGGGCTTTCAAGTAAAATCAGTTCTATCCATCATAAAATATAGCTGCTGTTACTAAAACTTTAAATATCTTTTAACTTCTTCTCAAAAACCACACAGCAAAATTTTACCAAGTTGAACAACATGCATCCTACCTTGATGGCATTTCAAATTTATACACATGTTGCCGACACACCATCAGATATGGCTACATTACCAAAACTTGAAAAACATTTATGCAAAAAAATGCTCAACAGAATTTGACATGAAGCATCATGGCATAAAGGCCTTTCAGTATTGAACAAATGATACGAATATGCCATCCAACCTGGATGAAGATACAAACAATAGAGAAACCTTGAAACAGTTGTTTTCATAACATATGTAGTCAGCAGCACTGAAAGAAATATATACAGAAAGCATCTACTGACCCAGATTTCTTGGTGAACTGTTCTTGTATTTGGCTATTAGGCAGATATCAGACAAATGAGCAATCTCAGGACCACTTGGGCCTCTTATATGTCAGCTATAAGGTGGAGTGTATTATTTTATGATTTCCATTTCCTCTGTTACCAATTTTGTTTCCACACAATAACTTCAGTTCTCCACCATCTACAGTTACCAAACTTTGTGGATGGTATGCACTTGGGGTAAGAAAGAAGCCTATTGATTTTGGGGTCCCTGTGACTGAAAGAAGAAATATGGTTTCTGCACAATAATATCAGTTCTACATCACATACCGGGACCAAGCTTTGTGGATGACTTGCATTTGGGGTAATGGTCAAATATCAAGGTCACTGTGACTAAAAGAAGAAAAATGGTTTATGCACAATAGCACATTCTTGAACCAAGCTTTGTAGATGGCTTGCGCTTGGGATAAGGAAAAATTCTATCAGTTTTGGGGTCAGAAGGTTAATGGTCAAGGTAACTGTGACTGAAAGAAGACAAATGGTTTCTGCACAATAACATTAGTTCTAAATCACAGACCTCAACCAAACTGTGTGGATGGCTTGCACTTGGGTAAGGAAAAAACAGTAGAAAAATGATTTGTTAACAATGAACCATATTGATTTGGGGGTCTGAAGTTGAAAGGTCAAGGTCACTGTGGCTGAAAGAAGAAAAATGGTTTCTGAATAAAGGTCAAAGGTCAAGATCACTTACTGAAAAAAGAAAAGTAGTTTCTGCACAACAATTTCAGGTATCGACAAAGAGGACTATTAATCAAGGGGTGAGCATATAATGTGCAGTTCATGGTACTCTTGTTTTATAGGGAATGTAACTTTAAAAGCGTTTTTGCTGCAGATCATTATCATAAACATACCTTCGTGTCATGCTAGAGAGTAGAATCTATATTGTTCAATCAGCTACTTGGGTGAAAACCAATATATATCTGTCAAATATATTAGTCAAAATATTTTTTGGACACCAGATTAACATAATTTGTAATCTTTTTTTTATTTTTTCTGTGTTGGTTTCAGAGATTTGGAAAATTGACAGGTATTTGCAAAGATCCTTTGAAAGGCAATATTTGGGTGTTCACACCTCAAAACATCTTCAGATACAAAGTTACTAGAGAAGAAAGGTAAGTTTGATAGAGTATGATCTGATTGAATAGTAACTGGTAATTATTTTGAATAGTGAATCAGGGTCCATGCAAGTGTGCAATTCAGGCAAAATAGTCATTCTTGAGTCTGTCATTTTGCCTAAACATGCACATAAAGCAAAGTTCACTTTGCCTTGCCTTGATTTCACACCCATTCTCTCACCCCCTTTTATTTTAATACATTACATTGAGAAATAAAGTAAAATATCAATTTTTTTAAATAAATTTTCCCTTTAAAGAGGAAGGTGGAAATTAGGAAAGACGTGTTGTGCCCAGTAGTCAATTTTGGTGATAATTTTATGATGATAAAAACGCCAGAAATGACATTGCTCTGTAGAATTCCCACCGAAAATTCACACATGATCCTTGAAAAAAACTACTGAAAAGCAGAATTTTTTTAGCTCAAATTATGACTCTGTGGATGTATCTAAGTCCATTACTGATAAAAGTAATAATTTTATTCAATATTTCATCCTATAAATATATGAAAAGAGGAATTCTACTATGGATTTTATGATTTTTTTAATAGTTTCTAATCAGTATTATAATCATATGATATGAAAATATATATACAGTCAAACCTGTCGCTAGCAGCCACTCATAGGAAAAGGTAAAACTAGCAGTTGCACACAGGTGACGACTGTTCACCTTGTAAAATTTGTTTTTGAACAAATACAATGCACCAAATATCATTATCTTTATTATTATTATTATTATTATTATTATTATTATTATTATTACATTATCAAGATTGTCTTATGTGCACTGTACAACAAAATCATAATTACGGGTATATGTTGTTCTCTCCCAAATTTATGTTCCACGCAAGATTACTGTATCCTGCTCACTTTAATCCATCCTATAAATGAAATCATCAACGACTTAAAAATATACACCGATCTTAGTTTGTTCACGCTATAAAAACAATATCTGGATTATCCAGTTTCTCAACTCACCAAGATCAAAAGACAATTGGCTTGTGTGAGAAGTCTGTGATGAACAAAAAATCAAAAGAAGCTGTATATGGCTATTCATTGTGACCCATGACCAAAACTTAACCTGCCTTTACAGACACGTTTTGAATATTGAATGGCCCCTGACCCTAATGAAAAGGAATGTTACTCGTATCTCTTCTCAAAGATAAAACTTTTTTCTTCAGAGATAGCTTTGATCCACAGGCAAATAGATGAAGATATCTAACTATACCTGTCACACTAGCACAGAAGGTGACTTCCTTTTCTGCTGCAATAACACAGTTACTTTCCCCACCATCTAGCAAATGAATTGCTTCAACCCTCTACCGTAATGATAAAAACTGCCTAGCTTTAGAATTTGACATATTGAACGTGACTGGAGTTACTAGTACAAGTAAGATAAATGTTTGCACATCGATTTACATGATATTCCTTTAAACAATGCCTTCCTCATGAAGCAAAATTCAGTTTGCATAGATTGAATGGTCAATACAGATATGCTCTAGTGACTGATTAAGGCAGGGAGAAACCATTGTTTGGTTAGGAAACACCTGGCCACTGACCGTGGAAGGCAGGTGACCATTACATACATGACATTTATATAGGAAATTTGTTGGGGGGGGGGAAATTAGACTGGCCGTTGGAAATTAGACTGGCCGTTGTGAACAGGTGACCACTGAGTAAAGGTGGCTGTTAAGACAGATTTGACTGTATAAAAATTTTGAACTTTTGACGCTCACTTCTCCCTATTTTGACTGAAGAGAGAAGTCATTTCACCCAAATACTAGAGTCGAGCATAGACATTGGTGAATGTTAGAATATTTCGATGATGATACATTAAAATCAAAATTGGGGGCATTACTAATCTAGAGACACAAAAAACTAGTGTTGGGATTTGGCTTGTCCAACCTATGTCAGATGTGGCCAAAGATTAGACAGAATCCATGTTGGGATTTGACTTGTTGTCCTACCTTTGACAAATGTGGCTAAAGATTAGACTAACAGAATACATGCTGGGATTTGGTTTGTTGTCCTGCTTGTGACAAATGTGGCTCCAGATTTGACTAACAGAATCCATGCTTGGCTTTGGTTTGTTGTCCTGCCTGTGACAAATGTGGCTGAAGATTAGACTAACAGAATCCATGCTGGGATTTGGTTTGTTGTCCTACCTGTGACAAATATGGCCAAAGAGTTGATCTGTAGAATCCATGTTGGAATTTGACTTGTTATCCGACCTGTGACAAATGCAGCTAATAGAATCTGTGTTGAGATTTGTCTTGTAGTCCTGGCTGTGACAAATGTAACCAGAGATTAGACTAATTGAATCCATATTGGGATTTGCACCAAGATGAGGAAATCACAGTTGAGGGGTTACATTGTTTGTCTTTTGAAAAGACAAATAATGTACTTCCAAGACTGAGATTTCTTTGTCTTTGTACCAGACTCAACATTGAGTATTCTCACCCATTTATATTTTCAAATATAATAATAATTTTTAAAAAGCCAGTTATTAAATTTTATTCCATCACCTCATTGACTAGCTGTACAAGCAATATTTGAAGTGGTGTTTAACATTATAACATCATTAAAGCATGTCATACTACTTTATGATGTCATGAAAGTGTCTCATACAATATTATGATGTCATCAGACCATTACATAATAACCCAAGACAACTGACTCAAAATTACCAGACCAAGACAAGAAAATTAAGGGTCACAAATCCATGAGGTTTCTTTGTCATATTGGTCACAGTTTCCATCTGTCTGCTTCACTGTTTAACACGAACCATTTGGTTACAGTTGGGTAGCTTCTGTTGATAATAGTGGATTGTCTTTTGGAATTTATCATTGAGTTCAGTGTGTCAGTAGACCAGAGTTGAAATTGTGTGTTGGTAAGACATTCAGTTAGGGTTTAGGATCCATTTAGATTTTTGGAATTACTGCCATCCTATTTTGTAATTTTATTTCATGTTTTGATAATGAAACATTTCACTATGTTTCACATGATCTTTTACATTTCTGCTTGACAGGGATGTCTGGCAGATGTATCTGGATAAGCAGCAGTTTGAAATGGCCAAAGAATATTGTAAGGTAAGTTTCTCAAAGTGACAGAACATCAAAATTTCACTGTTGAATATTAGATAATATCTTATTTCCCTGGTCACATAACATTATGACTGTAAATTTATACAAGTTTATTGAATTTGGCAGTTGTAGCTTATGAAATAATGTCATCGATTTGTTTCTGCGTAATTAATAAAAGCACTATTACACTTTTGTTTCATGAACTCCATTCATTTACTTTAATTCTGAAGAATTTGCAGGACTTTAAATATGTTCCATATATACCTGCTTATAAGTCAAGTCCAGCAGCAAACTGCATGGTCCCAAATCTGCCATCACATAATGTGCCAGCAGATCTGGGTCTGTGCAGTTTGTTAGGATTAATCAGTAGAACAAACAACACAGACCCTAATCTGCCATCATATAATGTGCCAGCAGATCTGGGTCTCTGCAGTTTGTTAGGAGTAATCAGTAGAACAAACAACTTAGACCCTGATCTGCCGGCATATTATGTGATGACAGATCATGGTCTGTGTTGTTTGCAGTTGGATTCTACTTATAAGAGACTTGCATCATCTTTTAATTTTATGGTTAAAGTGTTGACTTTACAAATAGAGAGTAGATTATGTCATGTATACATGTAAATGTATATAAATCAGATGGAAATATCATTCAGAATGATATCATCCAAGGTAGATTTGAGTTATTGATCATTTCAGGACAATCCAGTCCATATGGATAAAGTGCTGACCAAACAAGCTGAGCATCTTTTAAGTTTAAAAAAGTGAGTACAAGTTTCAGCCTAAAGTATCCTCTCTCCTTCCATCACACCTATCATATTACCATTTTCCCAAAACAAAAGGAAAAGAATTGCTTATATGTGTAAAGTTTCACACAGTTTAATCTATATGATGATGCATTTCTGTTTAGAAAAAACATCAGTGTGTTGGCTGTGATTATATATATTGTTAACACTTATGGCCCTTGAAGGCGAGTGAACTGAAGATACAGGATTTGTTTGAATCAGGGTCAAAATTCTACTTTGTGTGGTGCGAGTTATAAGATGATAGTCAAAATAGCTCTTTTATGTAGTGATGCGAGTTATAAGACAATAGTCAAAATAGCTCTTTTATGTCATTGTTTGACCTTTGCCTCTACCTTTTATTCAACCCAGCCCAGAGAACTTTTTTTGTTTTTGTTTCATTGTTTTTGTTGCTTTTAACAGCACTTTTAAAATGGTATTGGCTAGATCATGCTGAGGAAATGGGCCCTTCCCAAGGACACACCAAGGCAGCCAACCAGGCTAGGCAGGTATCGAACCCCCAACCCTAGGATTATGAGTCTGACGCTCTACCAACTGAGTTACCATGGCTCTCATGGTCTCGGTTCATATTCATCTTTTCTGATTCAGCTGTTAGTTTGTTCATTCATGGATAAAGACTCTCCCCAGATGTCATTTGCATTAACCCATACATTGACATTGGCTTGACCTTGAAGCGAATCAGACTGTGATGATGCTGATCTAAATCTAGTGGCCATCAATAAGTTCCCACTTATGTTTAAATGATACATTTAAAAGAATACAAAAAGTATGAATTTTGTTTGCAAAATTAATGCCAGTATGACTCGCTGCAGTTAATACCTCATGCCATGGGTTTGACCCCATCAGGAGTACTCCACACACATACTCCTCTAGACCATAGTGAATGCATTTCAATCGAAGCAGATGTTGTCTGGAAAGGGTGCTCTCATTCTTCCTGATAACTCAGATGTCACCAGTAGCATCAGAAGACAGGGGGGAGAGTCAGGTCCCCAGAACTCTGCCTTTCTATTTGGGATGTTATCAAGTGGTGTCTTTGTCCAAAAATCCACATTCAAGTCTGCCACATTCATGGTTCAGTGTCTTTGTGGACCTCCTTTCAACAAGGTGGAATGCCAAGCTCCTAATCCTCATTCTGCCAGCCCCAGATCTGAAAGTCTGGGCAGTCAGTACCCTTTCCTCAAACTGGAACAGTCTCAGTGGACATGTCTTTCCACTCTTTCCTCTGATTTCCAATGTCTACGGGAAAGCGATAGAATCCGATTGCTGACTAATCAATATTGCTCCCCGCACGCGGGAAAAATCATGGATCAGCAACCTCATCAACCTAGTGGTGAAGATTTCAAGGACAGTCCTGCCTACTCCTCAACTACCTAACCCAGAAATGCTGAACCTCCATGCCTGGCTTATATCAAACAAGCCTTCAGAAAGAAACAGTTCTCCAAACAAGTTGTGGACAGAATAACTCGGGTAAGAAAGCCCACCTCTTTGAAAGCATATTAAGGAGTGTTTACTTCCAGTGGTGCAAGCAGAGACATATCTCACCCTTAAAAACCTCCATATCACAATTAGCTAACTTGCACCTGTGGATCTTTGAGGAGAAAAAGTTAGCTCCCATCACTACTATGTGCTACTGTTCACTGGTCTCAGATACATTTCTTCATCAAGGGAGGGAGGATATAGGCCAGAACAAAGACCCTCTGAGCATCTTGCAAGTTTTGATTTGTCTGGACTGAAGGCCCTCAGTCCTTTGTCTGATATGGAATCTAGCATAAATTTTTATGTGGTTGAATAAAGCACCCTTCAAATCACTGTCTAGAATCTCCATGACTCACCTCTTGTACAAGACCTGTTTCCTTGCCACTTGAGCTACAGCAGGCAAATCATTGATATACATGCCTTACTGGTTGACCTGAACTTATGCAGTTCTGCCATGATGGTTCAGATTCTTTCATTGTAAAGAATAGGCTCCTGCTAATGGGAAATCAGTCCTTTGTCTTTAAACCACTGTCTTCTTTAGACTTTTCATCCAAGGGGCATCTGCAGGATCCATCAGGGCTATTTAATGGTACCTGAAGTGAACTGAACTGATCAGAAGAGGGGGATCTTGCTTGTTCTTACCATTCAAATAAAGGAGGGGATAATATTTTCACTCAGGCTCATTTGTCTTGGATATGTTGGGTTATCTGCTCAGCCTACGAGGAACTAACCCAAGTACAAATTCATTTTTTTACACATATCTCACAAGGTTTGGGCAGTCTCCACTAGCATAGCATTCAAGTGTGACTGATCTTTAACTGAGATCATCTGCAAAGGGATGTGATGGAGGTCAAAGATGACCTTCTCAGCTTCTACCGCAGATACCTTTCATATCAAAGGGTTCAGTTTGACCTGGTGGGACCTATATTGGCAGCTCAACAGGCTACCTTCCACTCAACAGGCTACCTTCCACTCAACAGGCCGCCTTCCACTCAACAGGCTACCTTCCACTCAACAGGCTGCCCTCAACAGGCTGCCTTCCACTCAACAGGCTACCTTCCCAGGTCATTCAGCAACTTTGTAATGATGTAGGTTACTCTACTTCCCAAGGATTTTTGAGAGTGAAAATCTTTCTCTAAACCACATCCAGGCATAAACCATGTTCTAACCTTAGCCCATACATTAGGAGACTACAGACAGGGCCAACTCCAGGGGAAAGGGGATGTAACTCCCTCTGCCTCCTACCTATTTTCAACTGATTTTGATCGGGTAATGTATTTATGTATTTATATAAGAAATCACATTTTGGACAATGATACATTTCTTCGACAATACTTACTCGGTCATAATATGGGCAGACCCTCCCAAGCCTTCCCTGCAGTTACATCCCTGATGGAGTGTGCACATCCGACACCAATTGTAACTGATAATTGATGATATTTGGTGCCAATCTCCCTATCCAAGGGGATACCACTGTCTGATTTCCATATCACCTGGTAGATAACTTTTTGCACTTTTGTTCCTAAAAGAAACCAAAAGATGTGGTGAACTTTTATCTTAGCATGGGAGGGCTTGATTTATGAGGTAGTTGACATACTCTCAACATATTATGATTGGCTAAGTATTATTGAGGCAACTTTTTTACTCCAAAACTTTATTTCCCTGGATATAATGTGCCCACCCAATATTTTGGGTCAGATTGGTTAATAGGTTAGTTCTTTTATTTAATATATGCATACACACACGTTATATCCTACATTTCCAAATCTTACAAAAAATTTTCTCTGTATTTAGTTCACCTGGCCGTAAGCCAGGTGAGCTTTATGGAATGGCCCTGCATCCATCGTGCAATCTCCATTATGCATCATCTGTCAGTCAACAATTGCTTGTTACCTCTCTGAAATTCATATTTCTGATCCAATTTTAATCAAATTTGGATTGTGGGCCTATATCATCAAAATCTCAGAAGATTTTGATAGTGAGTGACTTCTACACATATTTAATGAGGTGATCTTGCATCTGATTTGCTAACCTTGTTACCACTCTGGAGGTCATATATCTGATTTGATATTGATCAGATTTGGAATATATGCTTATGTCATCAAGATCTAAGGGAAGTTCGATAATGAGCAAGTTTCATAAATATTATGGAGGTGATCTTGCATCTGATTAGCTGAGCTTGTTGCTACTCTGGAGGCCATATTTCTGATCTGCTTTTGACCAAACTTGAAATATGGGTTTATATTATGAAGATCTTGGATCAGAGGTAAAATAATCCATTGCCTAAGAGTCCAGGACAACTAACAATTAATGCTGGGGAGCCGAGTGGTCTAAGGTGCTTGCCTTACAGATCACTCACAAATCTCACCTCTGTCAATGTAAGTTGGAGTTTTGGCTTGACCAGTGTGGGTATGTGATTAAGCTTGCCAGTAGCTTCCCATGGGTTGTTGGTTCTTTGTGAGGTCTTCCCAGGTTCTTCCTCCACCAGATGTACTGATGTAAATTTATCTGTTTATTCATCTAACATAATATTAATTTAGGCTGTATTATAATAACTTGTTTGTTACTTACAGTGCTACTGGAATAAAGGTGCACTATCATATGGTACCATTAGTTTTACATCATATTAATGTTCTACTGTTTAAAGGATAGGAATTTCTGCAGCATATTTACCAAGCAGACACAAGCCAGCAAACTAGAATACTGAACACTATTAAAAACTATATTCCCTTGAAACAGAATGTCATAAAAAACCATAATTTGGTTCATTAGAAGTAAAGTAGTGGAAGAAGTCATTTAGCATTTCATGCTAGACCATGTGACTCACAGCATATCTTGGCAAACGAATCACAGACTGTGTGTTGAATTTAAGTAAGTTAAAGCATAAAATGTGTTTATCGATCATTACTAATATGTATTATCACTATTAAAACAGCTAGTCAAAAAAATCTGTATAATTAAAGAACGAGCACATATCTGTCATGATGAAAATGGAAGAGCTGTCTGCTCGCTTGTCAGCTTTTTGACAGGGCACTTTTGTTGGAGAATCTGAATACTTACAGGGTTCATGCTAGGGGGTGATTTGGGCAAAACAGTCACCTTATAGTCTGTCATTACATAAATAGGCTCAACAAGTGAAGTTCACTTCATCTTGTTTTGATTTCAAGGCATTTCTCCACCCCCTTTTGTAAATTTTCCCTTTAAAGAGGAAGGTGGAAATATAGAAAAAGAAGTTTTGTGTTCTGTCAATTTTGGTGCTAATTTGATGATTATAAATACCAGAAATGACATTGCTTTTCTATTGAATTCGTGCCATAAAAAACAAGTGAAAAATTGAATTTGTGTAGTCCTATCTGAAGCAAATTATGACTCTGTGGATGTATCCAGGTCCATTGCTAATAAAAATAATCATTGTATTCAATTTTCCATCATATATAGAAGTATGAAATGATGCATTCTGGTATGAAATAGTTTTTTACTGTAACCTATTTTTGTGGTTGCTGTTTTATGTTATACAGCAGCTGTAGTGAAGCAATATAAGAAAAGTGTTACTATGTTTGTAACTTGATACTGATATTAGAGTGTTACTATTTTTGTGAATTGTTATTAATATTAAAGTGTTACTATTTTTGTAAACTGCCGCTAGTATATGATCTGATGTGAAAATATGCAAAAACAGTAGTTTCAAGTAACTATTTAGAAATGTGTACACCCTTCTCCCAATAATCGCCAACTTCGCCCTATTCTGGCTAGAGAGAGGTAATTTCCTCCAAATATTTGGAGTCCAGCTTGTACCCTGACTTGTTATGATTAAATGCACTTAAAAACAATGACAAGCTGAGTGGATTAAGGTATAGATCCTGGCAAGCAAGATTTACTAACATTTGATTGGGATATTTCAAAATAAAAATTCAGGGGCTGCCTAGCGGCCCCAATTAATATAGCAGAATCATCCCTATACTTAGAAATCTGCAGACTACTGGGGCAATTTTAAATGCAGAATCCCATGCTCTGGGTGACCTTAACAATAACTGCATTAAATATACAGTCCATAGTCAGATTACATTGAAAGTAGATGTTAGGGCACCAACTAGACATAAGTGGAATTTTTAAAAATAATTATGTCCCAGTTTTTATCCCAAGGTATATAATTTTTAAGGGCTTTTTGTTCAAATGTAAAACAACCCTTGCCTAAAACACTTTCTTTATACCAACATAAGCAGTTAAGCAGAATAAAGTTACATTTTTATTCTGTAAATTAAAATGAGTTACGTGCAAATTTATATGAATTTCAATAGTTGTACTTGTTTCTAGTGATACATCATGTATTTTTGTACATGGTCATATGATTAATTTAGATGTTATGGGAGAATCTCAAAATAGAAACAACTTTTGATTTTAAAAATGCATGTTTTCTAAACCAAAATGTTTTTTATTCCATTCAGTAAGGGTCATAATTGATTCTCGAAAAAATCAATTCCACTCCTTTTTTTGTTTTTAAAAAGTGTGGGAACCCTGAATATGGCAAGTTTAAACAATTGAATGAATCATAATTGTTGTTGCATACTAAACTGGATTTTGCAGATATGGCTACTATAAAAACAGAAATCCCATGTGGAAAGTTTACAGTTACCTGACAGTATGGACACTGGAATAATAGTGTTGGATTAATGATAATGTGAACTATATTGGTTATAAACTCAGTTACACATAAGACATGGATAAGTTCTGGTCAGGGGTGGCCCAACTACTAGATAACTGATGGACAAAAAAACACCATCCAGAAAAGGAAATTGTTCGATTAACTTTTACTTGCTGATCTCAGATAGATTAAATAAGTGTGTAGACTTGGTTGACATTTTCCATCAACAAGGCTGATGATGAATTACATATATTGTGAGTATTTAGGACCAGATTGTCTTATTTCTGTTGATTACCATAACACTGGAGATCTCATATGGATTACCGCGTAGCAGGACAGATGATCATATTATAATACCAGTATGTATAGTTTGAACTTATGTTGTTCTTATGGATTTTTTTGTACCATTTCAGGTCTCGAATAATTAATGTGAAGACTTGTGCCAGACTTTTAATTACTACAACTCGAGACCAGTTTATCGTGCTTATAGATGCATAATAATTTAATTTTAATGAAATTTCAATAACAAATCACAATGCAGTGAAGAAATAAATATTAATTGAATCAGTGGAGATTTCTACATGTACTTGTAATTTTTTCATCTGACAAAGACTTGGGCATTCACACAGACACATGTAAACAGACACAGGCACATACACAAGCACATACACATGCATACAAGTAATACAAATACAAGGAAAAAGCAAATCATTGATTTTTCCATTGCCAATATATATATATATATCAAAATTAGTTGGTTCATTTTGATTACAGCAATCTTTAGGGCAACTGCAATAATTTACTGGGCAACCAGAAAAATTTATTGGCCAACCAGATTTTCAAAGCTGGTTGCCTAGAAGTAACCATGGGTTTTCAAAATTTTTCTACCCTGTGGATGGGTTCAATAATGAGCGATATCCATGCATATTAATGAGGTAATCTTGCATTGGATTTACTGACCTTTTTTCACCACTCTGGAGGCCAAATTTCTCTTTCAGATTTGATCAAACTTTAAATATATGCTTATATCATCAAGATCTTTGATGAATTGAGTAATGAGTGGCATGCATATATATTAATGAGGTGATCTTGCATCTGATTTGCTGAGTTTGTCATCACTCTGGAAGCCATTCTTTTGATCTGATTTTGATAAAGCGTTAAATATATGCTTATATGGTCATGGTCTCGCATGAGTACAATGATGTGCGGGATCCACACATATTAATGACATGATTTTGCATGTGATTGGTTCCACTTTTTACTATCATATTTTTTATCCAATTTTGATCAAAATTGGTAAATAGGCTTAAATCACCAAGATCTTGGATGAGTACAATTATGAGCAAGATCCATGCATATTAATGAGGTGATTTTTTTGCATCTGACTGGCTTAGTTTGTCAACAGTTTAGTTACTATATTTCAGATCATAAATGGGTTTATATCATCAAAATCTTGGGTGACTTCGATTATGAGTGAGAGACTATCCACATTAATTATGCCTTTATCTTTAGAATGAATTTTTATCAGGATATAATAAAATAGGTAAAATGAATATGATATAAAGTTTGGGAGTTTGTTTACATAGGTTGTGTTCTTACACTACTGCAAAAGCCTGCTTGGTGAAATGGTCAACTGTTAAGTTATGTAAACCAGGAGAATGATATCAGTTTCACTTGGGCCTCTTGTTTGTCTTTCACCATTTGATTTGTTTATTAGGTTTGGCTATAAACAACTTAAAAACTTCATGGAGTTATATTTTATCTGCAGCTAGCCATACATGGAAGCATGTGTCAGACTTTAACCTAGGTGCCCTTGTTTCCTGGTCAGATTGACATGGAATGTAATGGCTGAGTTTTGTTCCCTTGTATAATATACAGGCTGTTGTGTAACAATAAAAAATAAGTTTCTGAATTGTGCTAGCGCAATATAATACATAAACTTTACCAGAACATATCAGTGTACAACCAAAGGGTGAAGCCTGTGGAATCCTCTGTATTTCAACTAACAGTATTTTGTTGTTTTTGTTGCAGGTATGCAGAGAGTGCACAACTATATGCACTTACTCAGAACTCCTTTGAAGAGATTGCTCTCAAATTTATTCGTCTCCAAGAAAAAGATCCTTTGCGAAGTTTTCTACATAAAAAGCTGGACTCGTTGAGGCCTCAGGTTAAAAAGATACTTAAATCACTTTCTGAAGAATTTTAAAAATAATTATTATGAATTTTTTTTACTGTTTCTTGTATCCTGTAAATTTACCTGGTAACTGTTCCTTTTCTAATATAGGTAAATAGATTCATTGGGCCTTCTCTGAATTCTTATCCAAGTCAAAAACCACATTTCTCTGTCAAATATATTGGGGATTACTCTCTGTATCCA
Source organism: Margaritifera margaritifera (assembly GCA_029931535.1). Taxonomy (NCBI): domain Eukaryota; kingdom Metazoa; phylum Mollusca; class Bivalvia; order Unionida; family Margaritiferidae; genus Margaritifera; species Margaritifera margaritifera. Next base: position 2,496,853 of record JAQPZY010001602.1, read on the forward strand.
GCCCCTCCCTGAAAGACAAAAAACTTCACCATAGAGATGAAGGTAAGTAACTCGTACAGGTTAACTGCCCTTGTTTCTGCTAGGTAGCCACCGGTATTCCTGATGTAACCAGTTTAAACTTCTGCTTGCAACTGTGAACAGTGCCTCCAAGAATCCATTGAATGTTATATTTAATTTTGACCATCCATCATTTATTTTCAGTGATATAGTGTGTTAAAACATTGTTATACATCATGTATACAACATTTTCATTATTCCCAGTGAAATTTATTTGTATTTTTGCTATTTTTTTATAGGTCGTTTTGTCCACATGATACACTTAAATTTTCACTGGTGTAATTGTATTGCATTTGGTAATTTTTGGTTTATTACACAATTCTTAGGTTGTCTTGGTAATGTGTTTGCCTATTTCAACAATTTGTATATTTGTTGTATGCACTTGTGGGTTTTTTTCTTCTCTTTTGCATTACAGTGATGTCAGTCAAGTGCAAGAAGTGTTGATTTGTTAAAGTCATGGGGGACAACCATGAGATCTGCTAGGCCTGCAAAAAGTGCATTTCTTCACACACATGTAGCATGTGTACATCGTGGACAGAAGATGTCTGGTCCAATGTCTAGAAAAGGCAATTGAAGGACCGTGAGAAAAGGGCATGCTCCAAATCTTCCAATCATGAAATTATAAGTATTCATCTGACTTCAGAATCTTTGATCAGCTTTTTGGGGGATGTTGAGATGCCACCCCCACCCCCATAAATATACCAAAAACAGTGTCTGTGGTGATGATGACTTCAGATCCAATCAACGCCATGAGAGGCAATTCCAATCAAGTATTAGAATCGTGAATGATATGCCTTTTACAGCAAGCTCTATCATTGAGAATGTCAGTGAGTGAGTTGGACAAAACCAAAATGGCAGTTCACTGGGTATAAGTTCCTATCCCTGCCCTTGCATGGAATTTGAAACTTCGAAGTGGGCATGTGGGATTACCTTTCGACTTTGCCGGCCAGACCGGCATGCAAGTCATATTTCATCTTCCATACACAGTTCTGGCTGCTGACCAGCCATCTGGACAATCAGTGTACGGTTTTGGCAGTCATCAATCTGTCGTCTCAGTCGGGCGAGCCAGTTGGCTGACCATGTTTCTCAACAGTTCCTACAGCGATGGCATCATATGGCCAGCAGACTGCCCGGTCAGCCAACTACTCAATATGGACATGCCTGAATGATCTAATCCAACCATGGAAAGGAAAAAAATCAGTTTTAAGACAGCAATCAAAGAAATTAACTGAATTTTGCCTCCATTAAATTGCACGTCTCCACCAGCAGTAAGTCCTACTTACAAAGTCAAGACTTTAGGTTGACATAGACGATGATGACAAACATCTGTCCTTCGGAATTTTGCCACAGTCATCAAAGATTGCAGAAATTACCGGGCATCTCTCGGATAAAATGCACGACCCCAGTAACTTGAGAGCCTTCTTTTTGGTGTGTTAGTTACCTGCAACTTTCTTACAGTACTGGTACGAATCACATTCAGATATTTAATATTCAGATGTACCTAGCCTAGACGAGGATCTTATTGTCTTCAACAGGTCTGTTCCACTCTGTAATAAAGTGGACAAACAATTGTTTAGTGTCACATCTCACTTGGTCTGGAACATTGTGTTGACTTCCTCCCTACTAGACCTGGCATTTCTGGTGATCTTTTGCCAAGCTGAGAAGACCAGATGTGACCATGCCTGGGATGCAATAAGCCGTATCATCAAGGTAGTCAATAGGGTTGATTACCACATGATGGTGAATGCCCTGATGACCTTGTGTAACCAGGATTTGATAAAGAGATGCATTCCTTCAGTCTTCTTCACTTAAACCACATCATGCAGTTGCCCTGTGCTCCCTCCCTTTCAGTTCTCCCCTTCTTTTCAGGCGACGTATTGAGGAGGTGAGAAGCAGGCAGCACAGGAGTTGCCCTTTCAGCTCTCCATGCAAGCTCTAATCTCTGCATGACCCTGTTAGGGAGCATACCAGAGAAGGGATGATCGATGCCAGAAGATAATGGGTAATTCTCAACAACAATGGCAACCTTTCCATGGCCAAGCAAGTTATAGGCTGACATATGCCCCTAACTTCCACAGGCAGGCCAGGAGAGGGAGAGGAAACAAGATTTTTCTTCCCCCAAGCCTCCCGCCAACTGTCAGTAAATTGCCATCCCTCTCACCTGTTGCCGACCTTCCTGTGGGCACCAAACTCCTTCTGTTTCACCAGACTTGGATCAACCTATTTTCAAAAACAATGGGGTTTTAAAAGTTCTTTCAGAGAGGCTCTGGATCTCATTCATCAAGCCCCCTCCACTTTCATTGGCCACCTTCATGATTGAGATCCCAAGTGATCCCATGAAAGTGGATGTTTCACAGAAGGAGATAAAGCTTTTGCTCACAAATTGGGCGGTGGTGGTAGTCTGAAAACTGGACTCCTGGGTTTCTATTACAGACTCTTTCTGGTTAAAAAAATCAATGGAAGATTCGGACCTGTCATAGACCTAAGCAGGCTCAATCAATTTATTACTGCCCTGAAATTCAAGATGGAAATCGCAAACTCCATCCATCTTTCTCTGCGACACGATGATTATGCAATCAGTCTATTCACAAGGTATCATGCAAATACCTTTGCTTTGCATGCTGCAGGTCAGTTAACATATTCTGCACCCTTCCATTCTGCCTCAGAGGCTCTTGGGCCTTTGGCAAGATGTTCTGCCTCAGTCAAAGCCCTTGGGTCTTTGGCAAGATGTTCTGCCTCAGTTGTAACCCTTAGGCCTTTGGCAAGATGTTCTGCCTCAGTCTCAGCCCTTGGGCCTTTGGCAAGATGTTCTGCCTCAGTCTCAGCCGTTGGGCCTTTGGCAAGATGTTCTGCCTCAGTCTCAGCCGTTGGGCCTTTGGCAAGATGTTGGACTGCATAATATTACTTATCAGAACATCCTCCTCCAGAGCAATGGCAGTGTACCTGGACGATAAAATGCAAAAACAATCTGTAAATTTGGTTTTGGTTCATGACATGAACAACCTTATCTGCTTCATTCACAGTTTAGGGTGGATAGTCAATGTAGAGAAGTAGGATCTTGTCGCTTCCCAACATTATGTTCATCTAGGTATGGAGTTTCTAACTCATCAACCTGGTTTGTCTTCCTCCCAAACATATCAGTATTTTTCATGCGTTGGAGAAGGCGTCCAACAAGATGTTCATTTTGGCGAGGGAGTTTCTTCCACTGCTCTGCCTGTTCAAGGTGGTGGTGGACCTGTTATACCTTAGCTGCCTTTGCATGGACTCTCTGTACATGGCCCTTCTGACACAGTGACACCCGATCTTGGGTTGTTTAGATCACAAGATAATGATCTCAACAAAAACACTTCTTGGTTCAGTGGCAAGACAGATAGTGGTTAGCAGTGGGAATACCTTTAGAAGCCCTACAACCAGAAATCACAATCTATTCAGATGCCAGTTTGTCATGTTGGGGAGCACACTTGCTACCAGATTTTGTTATTGGTGTGCTCAATATCACATAAATATACAAGTCCGACACATACAGGGCAGGCTGAATGTCATGGCTGTCAAGTCTGCATTCTATAGACCAACGATGCTAGACCTATTTGCAATGAGGTGGAACAACAAAATGACAACCTTCGTCTCTCCATTCCCGGACCCAGAGACACGGGTCATTGATGCCCTTTCAATCAGCTGCTATGGAATATGGGCCAATGCCTTCCCACCAGCAGTACTAATACTGAAATTAGTATAAAAAATGAGGGGCATGGACAACTGAAAAATAGTTTTTATTGCCCCTCTTCAATGGGACAAATCATGGATCAGTGATCTGTTCAATTTTGCAACGGACATACCCATGAAAATCGTAGCTACCCCAATGCTGCTCAAGTAGCCAAGGTTGCCATCATTCTGTCCGTGTCTGGAGAAACTCCTCCTTCACGCCAGACTCTTGTTAGAGATGCCTTGTGTGAAAAGGAGTTCAGTGCTTTGATTATGGAGAGGATCACAAGAGCTTGACAGCCCTCCACTTTGAAGGCATTTGAGGTGAATTGGTGAGTTTTCAATGACTGGTGTCACATTAATGACATCTCAACACTCTCAACCTCTATTCCCCAACTGGCTAACTTCTTTCTCTTTGAGGACAAGAAGCTAGCCCCTATCACAATCAAGGGATACTGTTCCAAAATCTCAGACACATTCAGTCATCATGTAAGAGACGATATTGGCTGTGGCACAACAAGGACCTTTCCAATTTGTTGTCCAATTTCGACATGCTTGTTCATCTTGTTTCTAAAATGGAACCTTTCCTGGGCCTTGACATGGCTCAACTCATCTAAGTTGGAGCCCATGTCTTCCACCTTGCTGAAGCAGTTGTCATACATGACTTACATCCTGATAGCACTAGCTTCAGCTTGCAGGGTGAGTAAGCCACATGCAACTTTCACTGGATTTGCCCGGGAAACTTTTGAATGTAAGGCAATAACCTGGTGCAGTATCCCACAGGGATCTACCTCACACGTGGATAAACACATTATCTTTGGTTGTGCTAAACTCATGTTAGGAGAAGTTCATCCTTTCAGTGGAGTGATCATTGTGTTCTTACAGGGTGATGCAGGTAGAGGTTGGATGCTCAAGCATTTCTTCCTTCTCTTACCAATTCTCTTAATGTTAATGTAATTGGGTAATGTATTTGATGGAGAAAGTAAAATTTTTAGTAAATTATTTTTCTCTGAAAATACTTATCTGATTACATTTCTATAAATCCCATCCACCCTTTCTCACAAATGTGAGCATCATGTTAAAGGTTTTGCTCAGGCTTTAACTGGTTGCATCCGGAATTCTGGTGGCCACCAAGTGGGAACAAAGGAAGCCAACCTGTAAGAGTTACTTCCCTTTTGTCTTCGGGGAGGGCTGGATTTAGAAGTAGGAGAGAGTAATCCCTAATGTTAATGTGATTGGGTAAGCATTTTCAGAGAAAGATAATTTACTAAACAATTTATTTTTCATACGAGTTAGGCATGGTATTATGAAAAAAAGGGGAGATTAAATCTCATACATGTACTTTACCACTTTAACTATTTATTGAATTTCTGTAATAATTGAGGGTGCCATGGTAGATCAGTGCACCAGACTCATAATACAAAGGGTCAAGGGTTTAATACCTGCCCAGATCAGCTCAGGTAAGCTGCCTTGATCTCTCCTTGGGAAATGCACTTAGCTCCCATTTCCTGGGGATGATATAGCTTATAATGTGTTAAAAGTACTGTAAAAACCAGCAAAAACAACAAAATAAAACTAATAAATGATTTTTTTTCAAGAAAATTAAAACTACGACTGTATATGAAAAAGCTTGTGGTCACCTTTATCGTTATGTTTTAAATATTTGCATAATTGTTTGCTATATGATTGTGGTTACATACAAATTATATTGAACTTATTGCCAATGGAATTTATGATAAAACAGTCTTGTATTGTAGAATTCTGGATGATAATGGTGGTTCCAATCTCACAAATCAATATTTACCAGCTACTTGTTAGCAGAATCAGGAGATTTGTAACTGTAAGACCAGCTGCGATGTCCTTAAACCCTCATATACAACACTGTTATGATCCTCATTTGTACACATTTTTCAATATTTGTTTAAAAAAATGTTTAAACTTTAATTACCTGTGACCTTACACCACACTGAGCATCATGACATTACAATGTATTTATTGTTTTGATAGTTCGTCATGAATTTAATGTTGATATTTTTAATTGACAAACACTTGTTACAGTCACAGATTTGTCAAACACTTGTTACAGTCACAGATTTGTCAAACACTTGTTACAGTCACAGATTTGTCAAACACTTGTTACAGTCACAGATTTGTCAAACACTTGTTACAGTCACAGATTTGTCAAACACTTGTTACAGTCACAGATTTGTCAAACACTTGTTACAGTCACAGATTTGTCAAACACTTGTTACAGTCACAGATTTGTCGAGTATTTTTGTTTCTTTTTTCAGGATAAGACTCAGATGACAATGCTGGTGACATGGCTGATAGAAATTTACCTGAACCAGCTGGGGGAGCTGAAGGAACAAAACTTGGAACCCAACCCTCGCTTCGAAAGTCTGCAACAAGAATTCCAAACTTTTCTCAAACAGACCAAGATCAAGGTATAACCTGCATCCAAAATTATGAAATTCTTCCATGTGATAATCCGACTTTGAGTCTGGTGACTTATATACACTTTAGTATTGTTCATACAACTTCTGTTTAACTGATTTGTTGTAAGATTACTTTATGAATTGGTACAGTTAGGTGTTTTCAGGCAGTTTATTCGCAGTGAACTCCAAATTATTTGCAGGGTACACATTTTTATAGGTTTTTGTAGGTCAGCAAGACCATGAATTTCAAAGTCACAGCAAAAAATGAACCATGCTACCATTAAACTCTCTCCTTATATAATACTGCAGTTTCAAAAATAAGACTTGTCTTCCATTTTTGTCTCACCTGCAAAATTATAAGCGAGACATACGTATCACTTTTCAGACTGTGTTGTTGTTGGTGTAGGCATTAACGTTTTTTCATTTAGCTCAATTTCTCTGACGCTGTTGTATGTGTAGTCATTAACTTTATAGATTCATCATGGCAGGTACTGCTTGTCACAGGCAAAAGGAGTTCACATTGGTCTAGGTTCATACTCCAGTGGTTACATTAAGGTTTTGCATTTCTCTGTGTATGAAAATGTTACATAATGTACCAATGAAGCTGGCAAGACATTGTATTCTGTGGAATCGTATTTCTTTTTAAGGCTAGCTATAGCGATATTTCTTAGATGGGGAAAGTGATTCTATTTATCTTCATGGGGCTCTTTAAATTTGAGTTTCACTGTAATCACCAAAACATCCATAAAAATGGGTACTCCACACATAAAAGTCAATTCATAGTATTTAACCACGTTTGTATCATAATGCACTAAGACATTGATATTGTTCTTTATTTCACTAGACATGACACTAATAGTATCTTTTATTTCATTTTTTACATACAGACAGATTATTAAACATATGAATGTATACCGTTTTATCAAACACCAGTGAAATATTCACAAGTGTATTTGGTTTGGTTTGCTGTGTTCTTTTACAACACATAAACACAAGTAGGTTATTTATTGTTGAGGCAATTGGAGTAGAGTGCCTTGCCCATGGACATAGCATGGTAGCCGAGCTGGGCTGATCTGATGGTAGGATTCAAACCCTGATCCATTTGGTGGCAAATTATGCATGCTGACCACTGAGTCACAGTGGCTTCTCACAAGTGTAATGTGGCTAAATGTATGTTTTTTCTCTACCGTTTTTAAAAAAATGACATTTAATCACTTATCTCATTAAGGTCCATGCTGGCAACTATGCAATATATTGATCTATTCTCTTCTGCTCTTCATCGTATGTTATTTGGATGTCTTGTTTCTCAACACAGCTGTATGTATAATGTTGATATCAATCTGCCTTCCTCCACACCACTTGTGTTACATGTCAAAATATTAAAAAGTCTCCATTGATCAACAGTTTTGGGACATATTGACATGGTCATGTCGGTGTGTTTCTCCAAGTACAGTACCCAATCACATTAACATTAGGGATTACTTTCTACTACCTCTGAATCCAGCCCTCCCTGAAAGATGAAAAAACATCTTTCTCGCTACTATATATCATGTAGATGAAGGGAAGCAACTCTTAAAGGTTAACTATTGTTCCTGCTAGGTAGCCGCCAGTATCCAGGTCGTAACCAGTTAAAACCTTATATTTCAACTGTAAACAGTACTTCCTGGAATCCATTAAAATATTTATTTAATTTTGAACATCCATCATTTCTTTTTTGTGGCGTAGTAAGTCAAAACATTGTTATACATTGTGCATACAACATTTGCATGATTTCCAGTGAATTTATTTGTATTTTTGAAATTTTTCATTCTGTTCATTATTGTCCATGTGGTTTCGATCAGTACCAAACAATTTCACCGGTGAAATTGTTCTGTGTTGTTTTATTTCAATTTATTACACTTCTTACATTGTCTCCATATCGCAAGTTCACCTTGATATCAACAATTTGTATATTTGTTATATGCACATGTTTGTTTTTTCTTTTCTTTTTTTTTATTATGGAGATGTCAAACAAGTGCAAGAAGTGCAGACGATTTAAAATTGTTGAGGACAACAATTAGACGTGTTTGGCCTGCACAAAGTTCTCTTCTTCACACTCATGTAATGTGTGTTCATTGTGGGCAGAAGACGTCTGGTCCAACATTTTAAAAAGGCAACTCAAGGGCTGAGAAAAATGAGCATGCTCAATATAATCAAAGCATGAAATTTTAAGTATTCACCCCACTTCCAAATCTTTAATTAGCTTTATGGGGGACGTCAGGATGCCACCTCCACGTCCCATGAAGATACTGAAAACAGCGCCGGCAGTGACTGTGACTGCAGATCCAATTGACACCACAATAAGTGATTCCAATCAAGTACTGGAATTGTGAATGATCTGTCTTTTACGACAAGCATTAATGTTGAGGATGTTGATGAGTGTATTGTATGAAAATATAAAATGGCAGGCCACTGGGTACTATTCTATTTCCCTGCCTGTGCATGGATTTCGAAATATTGAAGCCTGGCATGTGGGATTACCATTTGACTTTGCTAGCTGGTCTGGCCTGCAAGTCACATATCAACCTCTGTACTCTGCCCTGACTGCCAACCAACCGGTCCAGCCATTCAGACAATCAATGAAAGGTTCTGGTGGTCATCCATGTGTCATCGCAGACTGGCGAGCTGGCAGACTGGCCGGCCGACCATATCTCTAAACAGTTCTGACAGTGATGGCATCCTATGCCTAGCAGACTGCACAGCCGGTCGGTGATTTTATGATACATGGTGAACCAGCATTACATTTGGAGCTGTTTGACCCACCCCAACTGGCCGTGCAGGACTGGCATTCAACAACTGCATCATGTTTGGTGTTGGATATACTTCGACCGCTGCTGATAGTATATCCGACAGGGAGAATGTTTACAAATGCTGATGATACTACATCATCATTACCATATGGAATGTTATATCCCTAGACTTGGAGTGTACAGGAGGAGAATAATCCCTCCTCACCCGACCCCCCCCCCCCAGAGCGATGAAGGGGGTGAGATGGACATGCCTGAATATCCAATCAGACCATGGAATGGACAGAATTTAGTCTCCAGGCAGTGATCAAAGACGTTTACAGCATTTTGCCTCAATCAGAATGCCCTCCTCCACCCACAGTAAATCCTACTTATAAAGTCAAGGATTCTGTGGATGTAGACGATGATAATGATAATCTGTAATTCAGAATCTTGCCACAATCATCAAAGATTGCAGAAATTACCAGGCATATCTCTGATAAAATTCATGACCCCTGGTAACTCAAGAGCCTTCTTTTTAATGAGTTAGTTGCCCGCAACTTTATCACTGCACTGGTACTAATCCCATACTGATATGTATTATTCAAATGTACCTAGCTTAGACAAAAATATTACTGCCTTCAGCATGTCTGCTCTACCCTGTTTTAAAGTGGACAGACAAGTGTTTAATGCCACATCAGAGTTGGTCAGGAGCATTGTGTCGACTTCCTCCCTATTTGACCTCGCGCTTCTGGCGATCTGTTGTCTAGCTGAAAAGGCCAGAAGTGACCATGCCTGGGACTCAATAGGCTGTATCGCTAAGGTAGTCTATAAGCTGCTCACCACATCGGCCTCTTGTAACATACATTTGATTAGAAGGGATGCACTCCTGCGTTTTTCTCTAAAACCACATCACGGTGATCCTGCACTTCCACCCTTTCGTCTCTCCCCTTCTGTTCAAGGGACGAATTGAGGAGGTGAGAAAGCTAGCAACACAAGAGTTGCCCCTTCAGCTATCAACGCAAACGCCTATCTGTGCATGACCCCATCTGGGAACGTACCTGAGAAGCGATGGCAAAATTTTGTAGCCATGCAAGTTATAGGTGGCCATATCCAGCTCTTCCACTTTCGTTGTCCCTCTTCATGATGGAACTTCCACACTATCCCATGAAGGTGGATATTTTGCAAAAGGAAATAGAGCTTTTGCTTGTAAAGTGGGCAGTGGAGGTAGTCCGAAAACTGCACACCATGGCTTTCTACTCAGGAATCTTATTGGTTATGAAATCTAATGGCAAATTGAGATATGTGATAGAATTAAGCAGACTCAGTCAGTTTATTTTTGCACCGAAATTCATGATGGAGATGGCAAAGTCTGTCCATCTTTCAGTGTGACATGACAAATATATGATCAGTCGTGACCTGTCCAATGCGTACTTCCATATACCAATTCATACAGCATCATGCAAATACCTTCGCTTCGCATACCAAGGAGCAGTATACCAATTTTACGCCCTTCCATTTGGCCTCAATCTCAGCCCTTGGGCCTTCGCCAAGACGTTGGACTGTGTTGTATCCCTGTTCAGGATGTCCTCCACAGCGGTGGTGGCATACCTGGATGACATACTACAAAAACATTCAGTAAATTTGGTTTTGGTTTATGACATGAACAACCTTCTTTCCCTCATTTGCAGTTTAGGGTGGATAGTCCATGTAGAGAAGTCCGACATTTTGTCCATCAAGGTACGGAATTCTTAACACATGTTAACTTGGTATGTCTTCCTCCCAAATGCTTGGAAAGTATTGTTCATGCATTGGAGAAAGCATCCACCAAAACATTTATTTCGGTAAGGCAGTTTCTTCAACTTCTTGGCCTGTTCAATGTGGCATCTGACCTGTTACATCATGGCCGCCTTTACATGTGCACTCTGCATATGGACCTTCTGGCACAGTAACACTCAATTATGGGTCTTTTAGATTACCAGATTGTGATCTCGAGCAAGATCAAACACTTCCTTCTCGAATGGCAAAATGGAGTTGTTAGCAGTGGGAATACCATAGAAACCCCACAACCAGAAATCACAATCTGCTCAGACACCAGTTTGTCGGGTCGGGGAGCACACTTGTTACCAGACTTTATGATGGTCAGTGGATGTGGACTCTGCAAGAGTAGGCTCTTCATATCAACCTTTTGGAAATGACGGTCATTCTCAGTGCCTCCCACACTTGGGTGGAACGCATCCAAACAAAGACGGTACTAATAATGTTGGACCGTTTGGTCATGGTGACATACCTCTTCAAACAAAATCACTGGACCTTTGCCTCATGGTATGAGAATACCTTCGTTGGTGTTTCCAATAAATATACAAGTTTGATACATCCTCGGCAGGCTCAATGTACAGGCCAATTCAACTGCTTCATATGCAGTGTTCTCTCCATCCATCCATCTTTCATTGAGTATGCACCCTACGAGGCCAAATGATGCTAGACCTATAATGCAGTGAGGTGGATCAACAAACTGTCCACCTCCCCATTTCCGGACCTAGAAGCATGGGCTGTCGATGCCCTTTCAATCAACTGGGAGGGAATGTGGGCATATGTCTTTCCTCCAGCAGTTCTTATACTGAAACTTATCCAGAAAATGAGGGGCATGGACTGCAAAATAGTTCTGATTTGCCCATTGGTGATGGGACAAATTCTGGATCAACAATCTGCTCGATTTAGCAACAGACATACCCAGGAAAATTGTTGTGACTCTCAAGCTGCTCAAGCAGCCGAGGTCTCAACTATTATATTTATGTCCTGAGAAACTCATCCTTCTTGCCTGGCTCTTGTCAGATACGCCCTGCTCGAAAAGGAGTTCAGAGCTTTGTTCATGGAGAGGATTGCAACAGCTAGAAACACCCTCGACTTTGAAGGCATACGAGGGGAAGTGGCAAGTTTTCAATGACTGGTGTCAGGTTAATGACTCCAGCCACTTTCAGCCTCCATTCCCCCAACTGGCTAGCTTCTTTCTCTTTGAGGACAAGAAGTTAGCCAGTATCACAATCAAGGGATACCGTTCCATGATCTCAGACACATTCAGACATCATGGAAGAGATGATATTGGTGCAAGGACCTCTCCAATTTGCTGTCCAATTTCGACATATCCAGACCAGGCTCACTCACCTTGTTTCCAAATTGGAACCTCTCCTTGGTCTTGACATGGCTCAACTCATCTATGTTTGAGCTCCTGTCTTCCACCTCACTGAAGCTGCTATCAAACAGGACTTGCTACCTGATATCACTAGCTTCAGCATGCAGGGTGAGTGACCTATATGTGCTGTCCATGGATCCAAACTACATGCAGTTCTGTTCCAACAGCTAAGCTGTTCTAATGAGCAACCTAGTTTTGTTTCTAGGAACAAGTTTCCATCACTAGGCAACCAACAAATAACTATTAGCTCTCTCTTTGATCGACCCATCGAGAGAAGCAAAGCTGCGGGAACCCATATATGCCCTCAGGTGCTATCTGAGGCACATGGAGAATATATGCAGTACACGTAAAAAGCAAAACATAATCCTATAAGAACTGCCTGCTTGGCTAATCGGAGTTATTAAATCAGCGTACTCTGAACTCTGACAGGATCAGGTATGAATAATGAAGATTTCAGCTCATGAAATATGAGCAATCTCCACAAGCCTGGCCTTCAAACATAATTTCTCAATTTGAAACATAGTGGAGTCAGTTGGCTGGCATGCCCAGTCTACATTCTCCAGCTTCTGTTTGTGTGACCGCCTCACAAAGGAGAGAGCTGAATCTCGTCGGGCCTGTAATAGCTGCCCAGACAGTTACCACACCCCATCCATGGAAGCACAACCTCAGCCCCAGGCATGACCCTGCAACTTTCACTGGCTGAGAAACTTTTGAATGTAAGACAATAACCAGGTACGGGATCCCACAGGGATTAACCTCGCATGTGTATAAACACATTGTCTTCAGTTGTGCTAAACTAATGTTAGGAGAAGTTCATCCTTTCAGTAGAGAAATCATGCTCCGCCAGGGGAACACGGGTAGAGGTTGGATGCTCAAGCATTTTCTCCTCTTACCTATTCTCCTAATGTTAATGTGATCATGTAATGTATTTGATGGAGAAAGTAAATTTTTAAAATAAATTATGTTTCGCTGATAATACTTACCCAATCACATTACTAAACTTCCCTCCTACCCTTCCCCGCAATGCGAGCATCCTGTTGAAGGTTTTGCTCAAGCTTAAACTGGTTACATCCTGGATATTAGTGGCCACCGAGTGGGAACAAGGGGAGTTAACCTGTAAGAGTTTCTTCCCTTCATCTTGATGATAACTAGATGGAAAGACGTTTTTTCATCATTCAGGGAGGGCTAGATATTAGGGCATATAGTGTTACCCTTGTCCAACTGTTGGTCCATCTATCTGTGTAGTTATGTTTGAGTAAGGCATATAGTGTTACCCTTGTCCAGTTGTTGGTCCATCTATCTGTCTAGTTATGTTTCAGTAGGGCATATAGTGTTACCCTTGTCCAGCTTTAAGTCCATCCAATTGTCTGGTTATGTTTTAGTAGGGCATATAGTGTTACCCTTGTCCAGCTGTAGGTCCATCTATCTGCCTGGTTAAGTTTTAGTAAGGCATATAGTGTTACCCTTGTCCAGCTGTTGGTCCATCCAATTGTCTGGTTAAGTTTTAGTAAGGCATATAGCGTTACCCTTGTCCAGCTGTTGGTCCATCCAGTTGTCTGGTTAAGTTTTAGTAAGGCATATAGCGTTACCCTTGTCTAGCTGTTGGTCCATCCAGTTGTCTGGTTAAGTTTTAGTAAGGCATATAGTGTTACCCTTGTCCAGCTGTTGGTCCATCCAATTGTCTGGTTAAGTTTTAGTAAGGCATATAGCGTTACCCTTGTCCAGCTGTTGGTCCATCCAATTGTCTGGTTATGTTTTAGTAAGGCATATAGTGTTACCCTTGTCCAGCTGTAGGTACACCCATCTGGTTATGTTTTAGTTGGGCATATAGCGTTATCCTTGTCCGGCAGTAGGTCCATCCAATTGTCTGGTTAAGATTTAGTAAGGCATATAGCGTCACCCTTGTCCAGCTGTAGCTCCATCCAGTTGTTTGGTTATGTTTTAGTAAGGCATATAGTGTTACCCTTGTCCAGCTGTTGGTCCATCCAATTGTCTGGTTATATTTTAGTAAGGCATATAGTGTTACCTTTATCCAGCTGTAGGTCTGTCCATGTGTCTGGTTATGTTTTAGTTGGGCATATGTTGTTATTCTTGTCCAACTGTAGGTCCATCCATCTGTTTATGTTTTGTGTTTGTTTTTTCAAGCACTGATGGGAATCTTTGTTCCATGAGCACATTTCTAGTCTTCAATACAGTCATGTGTTGCATCTTGATTTTAATTATATATTCCCAGGAATGTGTAAGTCATAACAGGACTGTGGTGTATGACATGATTGCCAGTCATGGAGATGTAGTGGATTTTATCTTCTTTGCCGTCTTGATGCAAGGTTTGTTTATATTGATTCTTAAGATATAAGAACATGTCATTTGAACTTTCCATTATAGTAACTTCTTATTTCTAAAATCAGTAACTTTTTACAAGTGATAAACTTCATAAAATTAGATCACTGTATTCCAAAATAAGTGAACACAGTAAACTTAGAGGGTGATAAAGAACTTCTGCAAGCTGTTGTTTTACTTATGATTTTTTTTTTTTTGTGAGCAACACAGTGTCTGATGGGCTATTACATTTGCTGAGCTTGGGTTATTTGCTTTCACTTCTTTTTCCTAAAGACAAAAAATACTTTGTAGGTACAAGATCTACAAGCAAAGACAGTTATTGTGTTGCTTTGGATTAAGCCAATAATGCCATGATAGGTCAAACAAGAGTTTGAAATATGCTTTTGAATTTTCATTCATTATTTTTCTCATATGCTACATTAGACAGGTGATTAATACCACATTAAATTTGATAAGTGTATAACAAGTTGGTGATTCAGTATAAAATATAATGCAAAGTGCTGTACAGAGACAGCAGATAAAAAACATACAAGAGCATGATGCAAAGTGCCATATAGAGACAGAAAAAGTAAACATAAAGAGAATGATGCAAATTGACATACAGAGACAGCCGAAGCAAACACAAAGAGCATGATGCAAAGTGCCATATAGAGAAAGCAGAAACAAACACAAAGAGCATGATGCAAAGTTCCATACAGAGACAGCAGAAACAAACATAAAGAGCATGATGCAAAGTGCCATACAGAGACAGCAGAAGCAAACATAAAGAGCATGATGCAAAGTGCCAGAGACAGCAGAAGCAAACATAAAAGAGCATGATGCAAAGTGCCATACAGTGACAGCAGAGACAAACATAAAAAAGCATGATGCAAAGTGCCAAACAGACCCAGCAGAAAAAATCATTACGAGCTTGATGCAAAGTGCCATACGGAGACAGCAGAAGCAAATGTAAAGAGCATGATGCAAAGTGCCATACAGAGACAGCAGAAGCAGACATGAAGAGCATGATGCAAAGTGCCATAGAGACAGCAGAAACAAACATAAAAGAGCATGATGCAAAGTGCCATACAGAGACAACAGAAACAAACAAAAAAGAGCATGATGCAAAGTGCCATACAGAGACAGCAGAAGCAAACATAAAAGAGCATGATGCAAAGTGACATATAGAGACAACAGAGACAAACATAAAAGAGCATGATGCAAAGTGCCATATAGAGAAAACAGAGACAAACATAAAAGAGCATGATGCAAAGTGCCAACCAGACACAGCAGAAACAAACATTATGAGCTTGATGCAAAAGACGAACATAAAAGAGCATGATGCAAAGTGCCATACAGAGAATTCAGAAACAAGCATAAAAGAGCATGAAGAGCATGATGCTAAGTGCCATACAGAAACAGCAGAGACAAACATAATAAAGCATGATGCAAAGTGCCAAACAGAGAAAGCAGAAACAAACATTACGAGCTTGATGCAAAGTGCCTTACAGGGATAGCAGAAACAAACATGAAGAGCATGGGCTAAATTCCTTGCTTCAACCATTGCTTTGATAATATTTTTCAAAATTGTTCACAGATAATTATGTATGTGCTGTTTGAAATTATTGATTTTACATGAATAGTATCCAAGGAGTATGTTGAAATTATTATGTGTGTATGCTTACAATTTTACCTGTTAAAAAGTAAACAGGTGCTTCCCCTCATTGTAGATTTGATCATATTTTCATCTTAATTCTTTATGCATTTCAGACTATGAGAAGGTGATCAACCGACATATCCAATATGATGAATACAAGACAGCTTTGGAGACCCTTGAACGCCAGGTAGAACAACTTTCTCTTTCATTATTTATTTAGTCATGGATTCCCTTAGTACTTTTTCTTAAGTGGATTCCATGAAATGTTGAAGATTTGTGCATAGTTGAACCTAATCGTGAACTGTTCAAAATAAGACAAATTGAAAATGATCTTTGTCTCCTATACTTTATTTTGGTTGGTAACATAATTTTTTATCTTTTTTTAAGATGTGGATAATGTTGGAATTGTTTAAATAAGGGCATCAATTAAGAGACCTTATTGCTTAATTTGAAGTTTTTAAGTTGAAATTACAGAAAGATACGCATAATTGTGATATTTTTAATGGGCATAAAGTTAATTCCCATAATGGCCCTGAAATTTCAACAGTGAAATTATTATAATAATAACTAGAAGTTCATGCAGTCACAAACATGCATTTCACTATCAAGTACGTTACCCAATAATCAATAACATTAGGAATTACATTCTGCAACTTCTTGAATTCAGCCCTCCTATAGATGTGAAAATGTCGTTTTGTCTGTATATGATATAGACAAAGGGAAGCAACTCTTACAGATTAGCTCCCATTATCCTGCTAGGTGGTGACCCGGAATCCAGATGTTGTCAGTTTTAACTTTCGCTTGCACTGTCAACAGGCCTCCAAGGAATCCATGTTTTCATCCATTTAAATCTGTTTTCATCCATCCACCATTTATTGTTGGTGGTACAGTAAGTCTGAATTTTGTTAAATGTAGTATATACTGCATTTTTTTTTTTTTATAGTGCATTTAATAATATTCGTACTTTGTTACTACTTTGTATATGATAAAATGGTAACTACATGGCATCATATATTGACAGTTCATAGGATGTTCATCTATTTGAACAGTATTTATTTTAGTTGCTGCTCCGTTATTGTCATTCATGATTCAATCAGTAACTCTCTTTATTCAGTTTTACTTAAGGGGTTTTGTTGTCATTTTTTCCTCTCATGTAGTCTTGTAACTACATCTATTTATACATAACATTTATCTTTGCACTTTGTCTTTATCCTTTCAGGTCTACATCGGAAGAATGTCAATCAATTGCAAAAAATACCATCACTTTAAATTAGGGGAAGATAAGCGCAAACATGCCTGGCTTGTTTGAAATGTTTGTTGTCAAAGACATGTAACGTCAGTTGGACTGAAGAGACATGGTCCATATTCCTAGCTCAGCAGCTTAAAGGCAGAGAGAAAAGAGCCGAATCCAAATCATCTAATCTTGACAGCTTAATTTTACATTCAGACTCGGATTCAGTGCATAGCTTTGGGGATGCAGAGATGCCTCCCCCTCCACCTGCTAAGAAAGCTAAGCTTCCTCCCCTCACCCTTGCGACATCGACACTTACAGAAACTTTGCCATGCAACTCTGATAGATATTTGAAATCTCGCATGATCAGTATTATTAATAAGGCACTCTTGACTAAAATGTCGACTAGTGGCAATGATGATTTTTCTTCTGTTCATTTTGGGCAACTTTCTGGGTATAAGACCAGCTCCCTGTCCTTGTTCGATTTTGATTAAAACAAATGGTGTTTGGGGTTGTTTTCTGACTTTGCTGGCAATCCCGGCCAATGTATAATATCCCAGTTACTGACTGTACTGTCCAGTCATCCGGATGCAGTTATATGACATGCTGCCAACAGACACCACGCAGCCAGCAGACACCATTGGCGGTGATGTCCTATAATGAATTTGTTGGCCACACCAACCAGTATACTGGCCATCCGGCCACCCAGTCGAACCGGCTTTATTGATGCTTTCTATATACAGTAACCCAACAAAACCAGCCAACCCAGCTGGCCACTGATTCAACTGACCACACAGGCCATACTGAGCCAGCCAGCTGTACCATACCAGCTGTCATTTCCAGCCCGGCAACACCTATTAACAGCAAGTCAAGTTAAAAACTCTTATGACTGCCTATGTTGGCCATTCCCACAGGCAGAAAATTTATAACACAAGATGAAGATACAGCATCATCATTACCATGTGGTATGTACCACCCCAGGACTTATGCACAGGAGGAGGACTCAGACCTACCTGAGAATTCTGACCCCACTATGGAGCATTTTCATAAAGTGGACAAGCAAGTATTTAAGTCCACTTTGAAATTGGTTAGGAATGTTTTTTGATTTCATCCCTTCTTGATCTGGTGTCTCTGGCCATTTATCGCTTGGTGGAAAAAGCATGAAATGGCCACTCCTGGGATGCCATTAGTCACATCTCTAAGGTGATAAAAAATGGCAGCACACCACATGATGGTAGATGCTCTAACCGTTACCTACAATCTGGACCTGGTTAGATGGGACACACTCTTGCAGTCATCGTCGCTCAAACAACACTATGCTGCAGCCCTGCATGCTCTCCTTTTTGACTCGCCCCTCATATTTGGGGGCAGAATTGAGAAAGTTAGAAAGCAGGTGGCACTGGAGTTGCCGCTTCAACTTTCAGTAAAGGCTCCTTTCTTGACATGTCTTCGCCAAGAGCCATCTCAGATGAAGGACGATAAATGCCAGAGAAATTATAGAGGCTATTCTCAGGCAAGATAACCCTATGGAGGCCAAGTGAGTATTAGGCGGTTGTACCCACCTACTTCTCACAGACAAACCGGGACGGGGAGGAAAAACAAGTTTTCTCCTTTCCTAAGCCTCCCAACAATAAGCAGTGACTTGCCTTCACTACTGCCTGCAGTCACCCAGATAGTGGGTGCCAGACTTCTTTTTTGAGATGTGTTGAGCAACTTGTTCCCTATCAACAACTAGTTGCTCCAGTTAGTTTTGGAGGGGCTTCAGATCTCATTTGTTCAACCCCCTCCCCTTTCATCCTTCCCCTTCATGACGGACATTCCCAGCAATCCCATGAAGGCAGAAACACTATAGTGTCCAGGGTTTCTATTCCAGACTCTCCCTGGTTTGCAAAACCCAATAGGAAGTTATGATCTGTAATAGTCCTGAGCAACCTAAATCATTTCATCAAAGCACCCAAATTCAAATGAATATGCTGTAAGCCTAGATCTGTCCAATGCTTGTTTTCATCTCCCCATTCACACGAAATCCCGCAAATACCTTTGTTTTGGTTACCGTGAAGTGACAAACACCAGTTCGGAGCACTCCCGTTGGGCCTCTACATCAGCCCTTGGGCTTTCACAAGGACAATGGACTGCATCGTAACCCACATCAGACCAACTTCATCATCCATGATGTCAGTGTACCTAGATGATATTCTACAGAAACATTTTATAAGTACAGTTTTGGTTCAAGACATGAACAACCTCCTTTATCTCCATTCCAGCCTAGGGCAGATAATAAATAGGAGAAGTCAGACCTTGTTCCTTCCCAACATTTCATTCATTTAGTTTCTAACCCATATTAATATTGTTCATCTCCCTTCCATACACATAGACCGGATTGTTCTATCATCTCATCAGACCTCTTCCAAAATGGTTGTTATGGTGAGAGAGTTTCTTTAACTCCTCAGCCTCTTCAATGCAGCAGTGGATCTCATATTCTTAGGCCACCTTTACTTGTACCCCAGCAGATGGCACTCCTCTCTCAGCGGTGCCCAAAATCTGCTCTGCTAAATCACCACATTGTGATATCAATGGACATCAAACACTTTCTGTCTCAATGGCAAAACAGGGAATGGTTAGTGGTGGTAATCCTGTTAGAGGCCCCACAACCAGTTTGCAATCTGTTCAGACGCAAGTTTGTCAGGTTGATGGTCAACGGCAAGGGCTCAAATTAGGAGAAGGCTCTTTACATCAAACTGCTGGAAATTAAGGCTGTTCTTTATGCTTCCCATGCTTGGTGGGATTGCATTTGTTCCAAGACTGTCTTGATTATGTCATACAACTTGACATTGGTGACTTACCTCAGTAAACAAGGGGGAACAAACTCACCAGATCTTTGTGTTCTGATATGGGAATCCCTCCAATGGTGTGCCCATCAGCAGATGAACATTCAGGTTCGACACATTCTAAATGTCCTGGCAGACTGTCTGTCATGGAGAGGCCAAATGCTTCACATGGAATGGTCTCTCCATCTGTCAATCTTCCATTGAGTCTGCACCCTATGGGGACGACCGATGGTGGATTTATTTGTGACAAGGTGGAACAACAAGCTGCCTGCCTTTGTCTCATCATTCCCAGACCCAACTGCATGGGCAGTCAACACTCTAGCAACCAATTGGGAGGGAATTTGGGCCTACACCTTCCCTCCATCAGTTCTAATTCTGAAATTGATTCAACAACTGAAGGGCACAGAGTACAAGATGATTCTTATTGCTCCTCTCCGATGGGACAAATCATGGATAAACAATCCGCTCAATCTGGCAACAGACATACACAGGCAGATTGTAGAGACCCCAACACTGCTCAGACCGCCGAGGTCACCAGTATTCTCTCCATATCCATAGAAGGTATGCCTTCACGCATGGCTCTTGTCTGGCAAGCGTTGCACAGAAAGAAGATTGACCCTGCAGTTGTGGAGAGGATCTTGTCACCTAGATGGCCCTCCAATCTTAAATCATGCAAGAGGAAGTGGCAAGTCTTCACTGACTGGTGTTACTCCCATAATGTCACACCTCTGTTCACCTCCATTCCCCAACTGGCCAACTTCTTTCTTTTGTCTTTGAAGAGAAGAATTTAGCTTCTGTAACAAATAAAAGATATAATTCCATGTTTTCAGATACCTTCAGATAATCATGGAAGAGAAGACATTGGTCACAACAAGGATTTTCTGACCTCGTGACCAATTTCAACCAATCCTGACCACACTCTCAGGCCCGGTTCCCAAAGTGGAACCTATCATGAGTTTTGACATGCCTCAACTCAGCTAAGTATGAGCCCTTGTCTACCACCTCATTGAAGCAGCTATTATTAAAGATATGTTTCCTGATAGCCCTTGCTTCCGCATCAAGAGTACGTGAGCTCCATGCCCTGTCCGTGGATTTGAACTACCTACAATTTCGATCCGATGGTTCAGGCCGGCTTCAGCACAAAGAACTGACTGCTGTCCACTGGTAATCAAAAAATAACATTATGACTGCACTCATCAATCGATCCTTCGAGAGAAGCAAAATTACAGAAACAGGTATGTGCTCTCATAATGTACCTGATATGCAGAGAGAACATACTCTCTGGACACCAGAGACTTTTCCTACCACCAGATACAAATTATGAAGATTTCATGAAATTCGAGTGATCTCCACAAACTTGGCATTCGTACACAAGGTCTCAATTCAAGACATCGTGGAGTCAGTGAGCTGGCATGCTCAGTCTTGAAACTTTATTGTGCATCTTCACTAACCACATATCTAGGCTACAAAGTTTAAAAAATATCCTATAAGTCATGTGGGAGGAGAAGCAGTAACATGCTAAATTCTCAAAATGCCATTTTGTTTGAAGATTTTACAAGAAATGTCCCTAAAACTAGGCCAGAGGAAAAAAGGTAAACATTTTTGCACATTTACACCAATCCCATAGTAAGCCTACAAAGTTTAAGTAAAATCCTCCAAGCAGTGTGGGAGGAGAACCAATGACAAATTGAATTCTCAAAATTTCAATAAATTTCCCCAAAAATAGGCCTTGGGGGAAAAAGTAGACCTTATTGAACATGTATACCATCCATTTCTCTAGTCTACAAAGATTTATTAAACCTGATTGTACATGTACATCAGCTACATTTCTAGTCTACAAAGATTCATTAAACCTGATTGTACATGTACATCAGCTACATTTCTAGTCTACAGAGATTCATTAAACCTGATTGTACATGTACATCAGCTACATTTCTAGTCAACAAAGATTCATTAAACCCGATTGTACATGTGCATCAGCTACATTTCTAATCAACAAAGATTCATTAAACCTGATTGTACATGTACATCAGCTACATTTCTAGTCTACAAAGATTCATTAAACCTGATTGTACATGTACATCAGCTACATTTCTAGTCTACAGAGATTCATTAAACCTGATTGTACATGTACATCAGCTACATTTCTAGTCAACAAAGATTCATTAAACCCGATTGTACATGTGCATCAGCTACATTTCTAGTCAACAAAGATTCATTAAACCTGATTGTACATGTACATCAGCTACATTTCTAGTCTACAAAGATTCAGTAAAATAAAATGCTTCAAACAGTGTTGGCAGAAAGCGATGACAAGCTAAAGTCTGAAAATACTCCCTTTTTTACTATTTGTTTTATAAAATGTCTCCAAAAATGGGAGAGAAGATGAAAGTAAAACCTTATTGCACATCTATACCAACCACATAATAAATTGTCTAGCCTACAAAGTTTTAATAAAATCCTCCAAATAGTGTGTGGGAAGAAGAGATGCCGAACTGAATTATAAAAATATCCCTTTTTCAATAATTTTTCAAGAAATTTCCCCAAAAAAATGGGCCAGAGGAGAAAGGTAAAACATTATTGTGCATCTACACCAATCATGAGCCTATGAGAGAGTATCGGGTGAGAAGGGACACAAAGTTTCAGTAAAATCCTCTAAGCAGTGTAGGACGAGAAGTGATGACAAGCTTTGTAATGGTCAGGCAGATGAATAGACAGAGATGGACAGTCTGATGCACAGTGGCAACAACATTACCCCCACTCTTTGCTGAAGTGTGGGAATAAAAATCCTCCAAGCAGTGTGGGAGGAGGAGCAGTAACGAGCTGAATTCACAAATTAAAATCCTCCAAGCAGTGTGGGAGGAGAAACAGTAACAAGCTGAATTCACAGATTAAAATCCTCCAAACAGTGTGGGAGAACAATAACAAATCAAATTTCCAAAATACCCCCACCCCCTTTTTTGGACAATTTTTCAAGAAATTTCCCCAAAAATAGTTCAGGAAAAAAGTAACATTTCATTTCACATCAGCACCAACTACATCTCTAGTCTACAGAGTTCAGTAAAATCCTTCAGTTTGGGAGGAGAAATGATTACAAGCTGAAATCTTTCATAAACACATCTCCAAAAAGATAAAAAGTAAATTCTTATTGCACATCTATACCAACCACGTAGAGCATATAAAGTTTTGATAAAATCCTTCAAACTGTGCGTGAGAAGTGGTGGCGAGCTGAATTCTTAAATATCACTTTTTCAATAATTTTCAAGAAAATTTCCCAGAGGGGAAAAGTAAAATCTTATTGCACATCACCAGCCACATATCTAGTCTGCAAAGTTTCATTAAAATCCCCATGCAGTATGGGAGGAGCAGCATGGACAAGCTTTGTCATGGATGGACTGATGAACAGACTGACATTCAGGGACAATGACAATATCCAACTCTTCACTGAAGTGCGGGGATTCTAATAATAACAGCAACAACAATAAAATCATTGTTACCAAAAAAGTCTAAAATAGTCTCCCATAAAGATATTTTATAAGAAGAAAAAAAGAAAGAAACAAACAGCTGTAAGATCACTTTTACCACTCAGTCCAGGAATGGTTTTCATTTGAAACCCATTTTTAGGAAGAACAATATCACTACTACTACTACTGCTACTAATACTACTACTAGTGCTGCTACTTCTACTATAATTACTGTATTAAAGTTGCAATATTTCTCTATGGTTATACCTGATGTCTTCCTTAAAACCTTTGTATAAGACAAATCATTCTTGCATTTCAGAGTGATCCAGAGCTTTACTACAAGTTCACCCCAATTTTAATGCAGTACATTCCAAAGGACACTGTAACAGCCTTAATTCATCGAGGGAAGAACCTTGACCCCAAGAAATTGATTCCAGCTCTTGTCCAGTATGATCAGAAAAAACATCGTGACCAGGTTATAGTTTATCCTTGGTTTTTAAGGGCCAATAATATTTATATTTAATTAGTTATATAGTCATGTCTGTCCATTCCATTGTGTCATGTTCCATCTGTCACAAATTTAATTTCCACTCTGTAACTTTTGAATGCTTCATGGATTTAAACTAAATTGTGTGTATGGCTTTACATTATGAAGGCCTAGGTCAGGTTTGATTTTCACCATCTTCTGACCAAATGCAATGGAGTTATGGCCTCTGTTTTACTTTAAATGTTGCTCTTCAGTTTCATCATATTGACGCAGTACATCCTTGTCGCACGGACACATTTCATTTTTTTTTAAAAAGAACTAGTTTTTATGTGACAGCATCAGTTCATTATGAATACAAGTAAGCCTGTGTAATGTTATATTTCATGTGTAATGTCATATTTCCTATTTGATACAAGATTACAGACTTAATGTGCACAAGAAACTTTTAGATTACAGCTCTCCCTCACTATAATGTGGCAGTTGGGGACTATAACTGCTGACTACTTTATGTACTGAATCATGGTATAGTGAGATCAGTACGTACTGAATCATGGTATAGTGAGTACAGCATTATGTTCTGAATCATGGTATAGTGAGAACAGTGTTATGTACTGAATCATGGTATAGTGTGTACAGCATTATGTACTGAATCATGGTATAGTGAAAACAGTGTTATATACTGAATCATGGTATAGTGAGAACAGTGTTATGTACTGAATCATGGTATAGTGAGAACAGTGTTATGTACTGAATCATGGTATAGTGAGAACAGTGTTATGTACTGAATCATGGTATAGTGAGACCAGTGTTATGTACTGAATCATGGTATAGTGAGTACAGCATTATGTACTGAACTGGGGTATAGTGAGAACAGTGTTATGTACTGAATCATGGTATAGTGAGAACAGTGTTATGTACTGAATCATGGTGTAGTGAGAACAGCGTTATGTACTGAATCATGGTATAGTGAGAACAGTGTTATGTACTGAATCATGGTATAGTGAGAACAGCGTTATGTACTGAATCATGGTATAGTGAGAACAGTGTTATGTACTGAATCATGGTATAGTGAGACCAGTGTTATGTACTGAATCATGGTATAGTGAGTACAGCATTATGTACTGAACTGGGGTATAGTGAGAACAGTGTTATGTACTGAATCATGGTATAGTGAGAACAGTGTTATGTACTGAATCATGGTGTAGTGAGAACAGCGTTATGTACTGAATCATGGTATAGTGAGAACAGTGTTATGTACTGAATCATGTTATAGTGAGAACAGTGTTATGTACTGAATCATGGTATAGTGAGAACAGCGTTATGTACTGAATCATGGTATAGTGAGAACAGTGTTATGTACTGAATCATGGTATAATGAGACCAGTTTTTTGTACTGAATCATGGTATAGTGAGTACAGCATTATGTACTGAATCATGGTATAGTGAGAACAGTTATGTACTGAATCATGGTATAATGAGAACAGTGTTATGTACAGAATCATGGTATAGTGAGAACAGTGTTGTGTACTGAACTGTTGTATTGTGAGAACAGTGTTATGTACTGAACTGTGGTATAGTGAGAAGTGTTATGTACTGAACTGTGGTATAGTGAGAACAGTGTTATGTACTGAATCATGGTATAGTGAGAACAGTGTTATGTACTGAATCATGGTATAGTGAGAACAGTGTTATGTACTGAATCATGGTATAGTGAGAACAGTGTTATGTACTGAATCATGGTATAGTGAGAACAGCGTTATGTGCTGAACTGTGGTATAGTGAGAACAGTGTTATGTACTGAACTGTGGTATAGTGAGAACAACATATGCACTGAACTGCAGTACAGTGGGAATTATTAAATTTTGTCAAATAATTATTTTAAAAAAGAAATAAAGATACAATTCTAAGCTTAATGTTTTTTTTCGTTCAACCCATATTGTCAACTTTTGATAAACCGCAATAGTTTAATTTGTAGTCATGGGGTCCATAGTGGTACAGTGTTATATCCAGAATCACATTATAACGAGGGAGAGTTGTTTTATCCTTTACATAGTAGAAAGGATATAAAGGGTAATTTTTTTAAATTTTCTTTGATTTCTCAATATTTTTCTTCTTATTTGCATGTACTTTCTCTGAGAGCAGTAATTAAAACAGAAAAACAATATAAAATTTCATGTATGTATGTGTGTATGTATGTATGATCTTACAAGAATGTTCATTTGATATGAAATTTATGAAACAAGTTGAATAATATTATATGCCATGGGCTGCTTGCATTGAGTAGTATATACAGGATATTTGCTTGTATCGAGCGAATAACAAATATATTTCATTGAGTGGGTGAAAAACTTTATTTTCACGAGATGAAATATATCCATTATTCACTCAGAACAAGCAAAGTTTCTTTTTATTTATGCTCAGACATGTTGGCTAGCTAAAGTGTATAACAGATTGAAGTAGCAGATTTCTTACAGTAATGTCAACTGTTTACCATTTGTTTTGCTGTGTTTTGTGTACATTCAGACAGAAAATATGAGCAGTAACATAATTCTCTTTCCTAATTCAAGGTAAGAAAGCAGATACTTGGAAAAAATTGAAAAAACATTAAGTTCATAGCGGGATTCTATCATTGTTCTGTTGCATGACAGCTTGAAATGCTGCCATTGCAGCAAGCGATTGACAACATTTCTTTTGGAAAATCCACTGATTCACGGACTAGTGTAAACTAAATTGCATTATTGAATGAGTTTAATAAATTTCACGTCAGGTGAAGACTAATTTAAAATTCTGTTTATTGCATAGCTTGAAGGACTTTGCATTACTCTGTGACATTGCTATATGACATTGCCAGATCTTATGCCATGTTATACCACAGTGTGATAAGCAATTTGTATGATATGATGCTATGATACTGATAAAGGTGAACATTATGTGATGCACTCCCTTCAGACATGCCCTGATTAACTCCATACATGCCCTTGGGTTAGAGTAATGATATTACAATTGTTATTTATGATGTTTATGTAATATTATAAATATTTTAGGAAATTATAAATGTTTCTTGACTTTAGTATTTGCTTAAACCTTAATGTTAAGTATAATGTTGACATGTTTAGCTATTGTCATTGAATTAGGTTGTTTACTTAGTATTTGAGTTCAAGGACGGTTTTGGTAAAAAAGTTAATTTATTCCATTTGAGGTCAGGGTTGATTTTGTTTACAGATAAAACCAGAATTTCCTTTAGTGTCAAAAGTCACATACACCATAATATTCTAGAATGTTCTGTCATGTGACCTATCTTTATATATACCATGTTTAGTGGACAGTTTTTCATTTTCAACCTTACCATCAGTCTTTTTAAGAGCCATTACAGTTGTGAAAAATCATTCCAAATTCAGAGAGAAGAATTATTTAAAATATTCATTGGACATAAAAGTGCTCATAGACTTTTGGATTTTGGATTTTTAACTGATGATTTTTGGATTTATGTGAACTTATTCAAAGATATTCTGGAGTACTTCATTTTGGCACATAAGCTCATTAAAGACTATTGGCACATCATCACATTCAAGGATACAGTAATTCATTTGGAACATTTTATATTTAGGACTTGTGATTAGGACACTTAGGATTATTAGATTTTTTGGATTTTAAGTCACGTTATTGTAAGTACCTTTTGAATTTTCACTTTAATTGTCTAGAAATCAATTTTCTTGTTGATTTTTACTTGATTTGTTGGTTTCACTTTCTTTCTGTTACATTTTTCTTAGACCATAGAGTCGTAACACAATATTACTCATGGCTTACAGCTTGAAAAGTATTCAGGTCCTCTCCTGACAACAGTTCATGCATTTGTTATATTTCAAGATGATATACATATACATCACTGATATATATAACTGATTCACTGAGGCAGCTGATCCAGGCAGGCCTGGGTGGTTATCAAACCCACAACCTTTGAATTACAAGTCTGACATTCTACAGATTGATCTACCATGGCTTCCTCAGTTGGTAGATCATCAGACTTGTAATTCAAGGGTTTTGGGTTTGCTACCTGCCCAGGTCAGCTGCCTCAATGTGTCTTTGTAAAAGGCACTTAGCTCACATTTCCTGAGCATAATATAGCCACTAATGTGTTAAAAGTGCAGTTAAATATAACAACAACAAAAAATCTTCAATTGCACCAAATTGGCTTGTGCATCAATATCATATGTACACATTTCTAGTCTACATTTTTTTACCCCCAGGGTAATGAGGTCATTCGCTTCTTAGAATTCTGTATTGAAAATCAAGGCAACGAAGACCAGGCAATACACAACTATCTGTTGTCACTGTATGCTGAGACTCAACCTGAGAAATTGATGACCTACCTCAATCTACAAGGACAGGTAAGAATGAGAAAGAATGCCAAAGTGGAAAGTTGAATTTTGAGATTTCAGATTCTTCAATAGAGAGATTATTTCTTCCAGTATTTGAAATGGAAGTAAGAAATATTTTCAGATATATCAAGCTATAGCATTTATTTTGATAGATATCAGTTTCTTTTTTTTTTTTTTTTTTTTTGTTGTTGCAAGAAAAGGATATTTTTATTTGTTACTTTAACTCATGGATGGGAACAGGAGTTCTGTTTTATTCATGGTTCTCTCACTGTTGGTTGGATCTTTAAATTTGTGGTCAGTAGCAACCTCAAAATCCACAACAATTGGTACCCCACAAAAAAAGTGGATTCATAATATGGTAAGTTGTACTGTACATCATAGTAGTGTAAATTGTACTGTACATCATAGTACTGTAAATCACACTGTACATAGTACTGTAAATCACACTGTACATCATAGTACTGTAAATCACACTGTACATAATAGTACTGTAAATCACACTCTACATCATAGTATTGTAAATCACACTGTACATAATAGTACTGTAAATCACACTCTACATCATAGTCCTGTAAATCAAACTGTACATCATAGTACTGTAAATCACACTGTACATCATAGTACTGTAAATCAAACTGTACATCATAGTACTGTAAATCAAACTGTACATCATAGTACTGTGAATCAAACTGTACATCATAGTACTGTAAATCAAACTGTACATCATAGTACTGTAAATCACACTGTACATCATAGTACTGTAAATCACACTGTACATCATAGTACTGTAAATCACACTGTACATCATAGTACTGTCAATCACACTGTACATCATAGTACTGTAAATCACACTGTACATCATAGTACTGTCAATCACACTGTACATCATAGTACTGTAAATCACACTGTACATCATAGTACTGTCAATCACACTGTACATCATAGTACTGTAAATCACACTGTACATCATAGTACTGTAAATCACACTGTACATCATAGTACTGTAAATCAAACTGTACATCATAGTACTGTAAATCACACTGTACATCATAGTACTGTAAATCACACTGTACATCATAGTACTGTAAATCACACTGTACATCATAGTACTGTCAATCACACTGTACATCATAGTACTGTCAATCACACTGTACATCATAGTACTGTCAATCACACTGTACATCATAGTACTGTAAATCACACTGTACATCATAGTACTGTAAATCACACTGTACATCATAGTACTGTAAATCAAACTGTACATCATAGTACTGTAAATCACACTGTACATCATAGTACTGTAAATCACTCTCTACATCATAGCACTGTAAATCACACTGTACATCATAGTACTGTAAATCACACTGTACATCATAGCACTGTAAATCACACTGTACATCATAGTACTGTAAATCACACTGTACATCATAGCACTGTAAATCACACTGTACATCATAGTACTGTAAATCACACTGTACATCATAATACTGTAAATCAAACTCTACATCATAGTCCTGTAAATCAAACTGTACATCATAGTACTGTAAATCACACTCTACATCATAGTACTGTAAATCACACTGTACATCATAGTACTATAAATCAAACTGTACATCATAGTACTGTAAATCACACTGTACATCATAGTACTGTAAATCACACTGTACATCATAGTACTGTAAATTAAATCATACTGTACATCATAGTACTGTAAATTAAATCATGCTGTACATCATAGTACTGCAAATTAAATCCTACTGTACATCATAGTACTGTAAATTAAATCATACTGTACATCATAGTACTGTAAATCATATTGTACATCATAGTACTGTAGATCATACTGTACAAGCTGACTTTTTTTGGCATTAAAAAGTCAGTGAAAAATGAGTTTGCAACTTAGATGTGTCACATCTGAAGTAGATATTAATGATCCAAACCTCTTTTTCAAGGCCAGATATAGGGCTGTGACTTACCTGTACGAGTAAGTTAGCATCAAATACATGTAGGATTAAAACTTGGGCACATTTAGAGTTGACTCAGAGCTGAAACCAGATTTTGAAAGTCAAGATGTAAAAGTCAGAATAGTATTAAATAATTTGGACTGGTAGCATCATGTTTTGCTTAGATGTATAGTCAGAATAGTATTAAATAATTTGGACTGGTAGCATCATGTTTTGCTTAGATGTATAGTCAGAATAGTATTAAATAATTTGGACTGGTAGCATCATGTTTTGCTTAGATGTATAGTCAGAATAGTATTAAATAATTTGGACTGGTAGCATCATGTTTTGCTTAGATGTATACTCAGAATAGTATTAAATAATTTGGACTGGTAGCATCATGTTTTGCTTAGATGTATACTCAGAATAGTATTAAATAATTTGGACTGGTAGCATCATGTTTTGCTTAGATGTATACTCAGAATAGTATTAAATAATTTGGACTGGTAGCATCATGTTTTGCTTAGATGTATACTCAGAATAGTATTAAATAATTTGGACTGGTAGCATCATGTTTTGCTTTGATGTATACTCAGAATAGTATTAAATAATTTGGACTGGTAGCATCATGTTTTGCTTAGATGTATACTCAGAATAGTATTAAATAATTTGGACTGGTAGCATCATGTTTTGCTTAGACTCTCCATATGAGTATGCACATGTAGCATACATTGATGAATTACAATGTAAAAAGGACTTTGCATGTCTTACATCATTTTGCCAATATCATTCTCTAGGGTTAGCATTGCCTACTTCAGTCAGTTCTCTCCCACAATATAATTCTTCATTGCCTGCTTCAGTTGGTTGTCTCCCAAAATATCATTCTCTAGAGCTAGCATTGCCTGCTTCAGTCAGTTCTCTCCCATGGTATCATTCTTCATTGCCTGCTTCAGTTAGTTCTCTCCCACAATATCATTCTCTAGGGCTAGCATTGCCTACTTCAGTCAGTTCTCTCCCACAGTATCATTCTTCATTGCCTGCTTCAGTCAGTTCCATCCCACAATATTATTCTTCATTGCCTGCTTCAATCAGTTCTCTCCCACAATATCATTCTCTAGAGCTAGCATTGCCTACTTCAGTTAGTTCTCTTCCACAATATCATTCTCTAGAGCTAGCATTGCCTTTTTCAGTCAGTTCTCTCCCACAATATCAGTCTATGAGTAAGTGTTTCTGACCTACTGAAACCAGTGGCCTAAAGAGGTGTTTTTACTTACTAGTTACCTGAAGGAATTCACAGCATGTGGATAGCATTTAACATTTTGTTTTCTTTTCAGGACCCAGAGAACATTTGTTATGACCTGAAGTTTGCACTGCGTCAGTGTTCTGAGCATAATCACCTCAAAGAGTGTGTCCACATCTACTCCTTAATGGGCCTGTATGAAGAAGCAGTGGATTTAGCTCTAAAGGTAAGTTTATTTCCCATGACCACTATGGCAGAAGGGTTTCCACTCAGGTGTGTGTGAACAAAATAACTCCAGAACTGTTTGATGGAATACAATGAAGTTAGTAAGATTATCAAAGATGATACAAGGAAGGAATGATTAAATTGTATTTCTTGTTTGTCAGCAACTTCTTGAGTATTTGCATAATGAAAAAATATTATCATTATTAGATTCTATGTATGCTATTAGCTTCAGTCACCTGGTATGCTTCGTCTTTCTGTGCAGTAGAAACACACCAGATATAGTCTGTGGGAGATGGAGTTGTCTTCCTTTGGAAAATCAATT
Source organism: Margaritifera margaritifera (assembly GCA_029931535.1). Classification (NCBI taxonomy): domain Eukaryota; kingdom Metazoa; phylum Mollusca; class Bivalvia; order Unionida; family Margaritiferidae; genus Margaritifera; species Margaritifera margaritifera. The sequence continues at coordinate 2,529,100 of JAQPZY010001602.1, forward strand.
ATATACCAATGTATACAGTAGTGGATACAGAATTTTCAACTAGTGATTCATAGGCCATGACAGTTGGGATTTGCATCTTCTTATGACCCTCTGGTTATGTCCTCAATGCTTGCAGTGTGGGGCATCTTGATTTGGTTTTGTATGTCTGTCTGTCCATCCATCCATCAATCCCAAAAAGCTTGTTAATAAGATTGTTCAAGAAACACTCATTGCAGAGCAAATGAAATTTGGCTAGCATATTTATATGCATATGTAGATGACCAAAGTAGATTTTTAAATATTTTTTTAACCCAGTTAGCATGATTACATAAAAACCACTTGAAGCTGACAAATGAAATTTGATAGCCTTATTTGTAAACATGTGTATGTCACTTGATTATGTTCTCAGGCCACATCAGTAATATTTTAGTTATATTACATATTTTGTAACTTGCATAACTTCAGTTGTTTTTATGAAAATCTTGTTAACACCATTAATTAAAAACCACTTGAGGTAGATGAATTAAATTTAATATGCATGTTTGAAAGCATATGTAATTGATCTGATTAAATTTGTAGACCAGTGTTCAAAAAACTCAAATTTGTCGAAATTTCTGAACTTTTTCCACTGCGACTTTTTGGTCTGCAGTGAGGCATACATGTTTTGCAAACACAAATCTAGTGGTATGATCACATTTTCCCATTAAAGAGACAGTAGCCTCTCCCTGCCATGTTCTTTAAAAAATATCAGAGAGCACTACCACCTTCTAATAACACTAAGGTGCAGCAAGTCACATAGAGAGTTCACATGGTATCAGAATCTGGTCAACAAACAGAGGACTTCTTAAAATCAGGCAGGAACAAATGGTAGGAGATTTTACTTTAAGTTTCTTGCTTTTTTACCACTGTGTCAACAGTATTTTAATAGGTTAGGGAGTGAAACTCAATTTTGACAGAACTGTTTATATGTGGAAAATATAGAAGCTTTGTTTTGGAAAAGCTTGGTTTGCTGTAATTGACTTTGTTTTGGAAAAGCTTGGTTTGCTGTAATTGACTTTGTTTTGGAAAAGCTTGGTTTGCTGTAATTGACTTTGTTTTGGAAAAGCTTGGTTTGCTGTAATTGACTTTGTTTTGGAAAAGCTTGGTTTGCTGTAATTGACTTTGTTTTAGCACTTAATCCATAATTATTGAGAGCTTTTATTTTTGATAACGGTCTTTAAGAACACTGAAAAAACACACACATGCATTTTCAAACCCAACCATGAAATTTGATACCAACAAATTTAAAGTGATTCACATACATACATACATACATACATACGTACATACACACACACACACACACACACACATACACATACATACATACATACATACATACATACTCATTGACCATTTTTATTTGGGAAAGTTGAGATGCCACCCCAACCCCAACAAAGATACCAAAAACAGTGCCTATGGTGACAATCACTTCAGATCCAGTTGAAGCCACATCAAGCAATTCCACTCTAGCTGTACAGAAGCCAGTTTGTTGGGTTGGGGGCACACTTGCTACTGGACTTTGTGACAGTGATCAGCAAGTGGACACTGCAAGAGAAGGCTCTTCACATTAATCTCCTGGAAATGCCATTGTCAACGCTTCCAACACTTGGGTAGAACGTATCCAAAGAAAAATGGTTCTGATAATGTTGGAATATTTGGTGGTAGTGAACTATCTCTTCAAACAAGGGGGAGGAGATGAAATCACCAGACCTTTGAGTTGTGGTATGGGAGTATCTTGGTTGGTGTGCCCAATATCATATAAACATACAAGTCTGACATATCCCGGGCAAGCATAATGACCTGACCAGCTCATCAAGGAGAGGCCAACTGTTTCATATGGAGTGGTCTCTCCAACCGTCCATCTTCCATTGGGTCTGTACCCTAACAGTTCTAATACCAAAATAATCTTGAAAATGAGGGGCAGGGCTTGCAAAATAGTTCAGATTACCCCTCTCTGATGGGGCAGATCCTGGATCAACAATCTGCTCGATCTGGCAACAGACGTACCCAGGTAAATTGAAACGACCCCGATGTTGCTTAAGCAATCAAGGTCACCATTATTCCATCCATGTCCAGAGAAACTCCTCCATCACACCTGGCTCTTGTCAGAGGAGACTTGCATGAAAAGGAGTTTGGCACTTTGTATTAGGAGAGATCATGACAGCTAGATGGCCCTCCACTTTGAAGCCGTCTGAGGGGAAATGTCATGTATTCAATGACTGGTGTCATGGTAATGATGACTCACAACTGTCAGCCTCCTTCCCCAGCTGGCTAACTTCTTTCTTTTCCTCTTTGAAGACAAAAGGCTAGCTCCTATCACAATCAAGGAATACCATTCCATGATCTCAGACATGTTTTAGACATCATGGAAGAGACAATATTGGCTGCAACAAGGACCTTTCCGACTTGTCATCCAATTTTGACAAATCAAGGCCACACTTGTTCACCTTGTTCCCAAATAGAACCTCTCCTGGATCTTGACTTGGCTTAACTTGTCCAAATTCAAGCCCCTGTCTTCCACCTCACAGAAGCAGTTAGCAAACAAGACTTGCTTCCTGATAGCACTAGCTTCAGCTTGTAGGGTGAGTGAGCTGCATGCAGTGTCCATGGATCAGAACTACAAGCAGTTCCATTCTGACAGCTCAGTCATACTAATGACATAACCTTGTTTCATTTCTAAAAACAGGTTACCATTGATAGGCAACCAACAAATAACTACTCTCTCTCTTTCCTCAATCTGTTGAGAGAGATGAAGCTGCAGGACTCAGTAATCTCCCTCAAATGCTATCTGAGGTGCACAGAGAATGTCTTTGCTGGCTGTCAAAGGCTTTTACTGGCTAAGGCAGGAAAGCAAGACATAACCCCACAAGTGCTGGCCTTTTGGCTAAAGAGGATTATGAGATTGGCATACTCTGAATTCTCACAGGATCAGGTATGACTCATAAAGATTTCAGTTCATGAAATAGGGTTAATTTCCATGAGCCTGGCCTTCAGATGTAATATCTCAATTCGAGACATAGTGGAGTAAGTTGGCTGGCATGCCCAGTCTTACTTTCTCTGGCTTATATTTCATGACATGGATTTGCAAAGGAGAGAGATGAATCTTGTTGGGCCACTGGTAGCTGCCCAGACAGTTACCATGCCCCATTTATGACAGCACAACCTCAGCCCTGGGCATGATCCTGCAACTTTTGCTGGATTTGCCTAGGAAACTTTTAAATGTAAGACAGTAGCCAGGTGCAGGGTCCTACAGGGATCACCCTTGCTCATGTATAAACGTATAATCAAAGATATATCATTTATATTTAAATATTCACAATATTTACATTCATATAGACTCCATTTAGTTTAAATCCCAAGAACGACCATTAGCATGCTGTGTTATTTTCTTTGCAAGTACAGTGACCTCTCTATTTCCACCAAATAAGATTACCCTTTATCAGTAAGTGCATGTACACTTCCTGTTGTTAGGCAGCATTTGGTTTGATCTTTGCTCATGCTAGTTCAAAGCTCTGACACTTCTGTCGGCGAGAAACAAAAGGTGTCACTGGTTGAGAAACTTACATGAGTAAGCACCAGGCATTACCTATCATTACACATTACCTTATATATTAACATGCTTTACAGGGTCGATTACAATACCCTATGGGTAGCCTTATTTCCCTATAGGTAGCATCACTAATTTCATCTAGTCTGCTGAATCTTGCCCTCAAACTGGTGTCAACTGGACCAACCTGGCCAAAGCTGTAGGCATATTTATTTAGCATGTAAATAACACTGCAAAGCCATATGGTCCTTGTGACAATGGATATCGTAAATATCATACAAGAATGAACTGTTTATTCAGAGGTATTAATTGATGATGAAATATAGTCGTGACCATGTACATGAGTAAGATCACAATCATCAGGTAATTGAACAATACAGATTACAATTGTCCTGTAACCTCTCTGTATTTCTCAAATCTACAAATAAAAACTGCTCTGAATACATACATTCTGACACACTGACACAGCATTGTTTCCTATCTGTCTCTCTCTCTCTCACTTACACACACACACAAATACACATGCATTCACTAAAAACAAGAAGTCTTTATCGAGTTCTTTTATTTTTTCTTGTACATGTAATTTGAAAATGAGGTTACTGTTGCATACAAGTTGCACTTAATTTTTTGACAACAGGTGTTCATATTGTTGCATACAATTTGACAATAAATAATACCTGTAAACAATACATGTACAGACCATCTTAATCATTTTCCCAGTTAATCTGGAATAGCATACCGTGAGACCATTAATATTCATGAAACCGGAAGTTACTAGTTAGCGAAAAAGATGAAGCCAAGGTTTTGATCTGGCTTTGTCTTATACTCCACATTGACTTACATATGGATAAAGAATGGAAAATGTACAAAATTAGTGAATTTGACTTATGCTCCACATCGACTTACAGGTCAGCAAATATGGTATAGCCCATCATGTGCTGAAAAATGGCGTTAAACCACAAAACCCAAACCCAACCTAATATATAGGAGGAAAAATTATGGAATTCTTTACTTACATAAATGGGGCACAGGGCTGACGACGTTAAAAGGTAGCACGTGGCAGATGTCACAATATACTAATAACATCATAATGAAGCACATCCGAGCTGCCATACATAGTCTGTTTTTTTTAACTCTACTGGTCATAGATCAGAAAGAGTTTATGGTATGGCCTGTTGTCCATCATCCATTGTCCATTTGTCTGTACGTTAGCACAAGTTTGTTATCGCTACTCCTCCCAAACTACTTGGAGGATTGCCATGAAACTTTACACACACATCCATCCCAAGGTCTAGTTGGTCCTAAATGAAAATGTTGCTGCTCAGATGTCTAATATGGCCTCCACAGCAGCCATCTTGAAAATATTATCGCTACTCCTCCTGAATGGATGGTCATGTCAACATTGAATTTTCACTAAACGACTTCTTATAAATGATCTTAAAAGAAAATGTTGAACTGACATCTAATATGGCCACCACAGCAGTTATCTTGAAAATCTTGTAATCTCAACTCCACCTGAATGGATGGTTATATCAACATGGAGTTTTACCTGAAGACTTCTTATGATGTTTAGTTGGCCCTAAATGAAAATATTTCCACTTGGACATCCAATATGGCTACAACAGCAGCCATCCTGAACATCTTGTTATCATTGCTCCACCTGAATGGATGGTCATATCAACATGGGGTTTTCACTAAAATACTTCTTATAATGAAATTGGTGCTGATCTGACAGCCAATATGGCCATCACAGCAGCCATTTTAAAAAGTGCAGTAGTCCCCCTCTAATAAGACCACCCCGGTATTGTATTATCTGTACAGTGGTCCCCCTCTGATAAAACCACCCCTGTATGATATTATATGTTCAGTGGTCCCCTTCTAATAAGACCACTGCAGTATGCTATGATATGTACATTGATTCCCCGCTGAAAAGACCACCCATGTATGGTATTATTTGTACAGTGGTCCTCCTCTGATACGACCACCCCTTAACTACTGGCCTTATTAAAGGGGTGACCTCTCTTGAGAGGGACAAAATGTTAAAAATATATATCGTGGTGTTGGGCAAAGTGGCCTCTGATCAGAGCATGGCCTCTCTTGAGAGGAGTCTCTGAGGTGGGAGAACACTATTTCCAAATCTTGCTTTTTATTATTCCTTTAGGTTGATGTGGAATTAGCCAAACAACAGGCAGACAAACCAGAGGAAGATGATGTGGAGATGAGGAAAAAACTATGGCTGAGAATAGGTAAGGCCAAATATATAAAAGGAGATTAAAAGAAGCATATAACTCCTTATGTGCTGGGACAGTAGTATGTTATTTTACACTGCTTGATGCAGAAAGTAAAAAAAAAAACAAAAAAAGTTCTTTGCAGTTTTATTGGAATATAAACATTTCCTTTTTCAAACCAGTATTAACATCAACTTTGTGTTAAGTATATTGGTAATAGCTAGATCTGTTGTATGCATCAGAATATTATCAGACTTTGAATGCAAGTTTAGTAGGGTGCATACATGCACATGTAGTTGGTGATGTAAGGTTAGACCAATTTAGACAAACAAGTTGTTATCATGGTTTTTATGTGCCATCTGCCCCCTCCCCCCAATATCAGGGAATATAGGTATTACTACATCCCCCCATCCTAATATCAGAGGATATAACTATTGTTACATTCCTCCTCCCCCCGGCACAAATATCGGGATATAACTAATATAACTATTGCTATGTCCCCAACCCCATATCAGAGGGGATGTAACTCTTGATTCACCCCCCTCCTCCATATCAGGTGATATAACTATTGCTATGTCCATGTGTCTGCTTGTCTGTCTGTAAACATTATCCTTTCTGGAGCATAATTCTCAAACTGTTAAAGCTTTTGCAGTCAGAAATGGTACACATGTCAAGTAAGTTGCATAGAGGTGTCTTTTAATACTTGAAATTTTCTGCATTCATTATTTTTTTATGTTACCATGGAAACTGTAGCTTATGTTGTTCATTGGTTGGTTGTTATGGGTTTAGCACCATTTTTCAGCACATGATAGGCTATACATGGCGGCCAGTATATTTGGTGGAGGAAGAACCCGAGAAAACCCCTAGGAAGAACCACCGACCCACAGGAAGTTACTGGCAAGATTTCTCACATACCCCACGTTGGCTGAGCCCGAGACTCAAACCCACGTGGACAGAAGTGAGATGTCAGTGATCTGTAAAGGCGAGTGCCTTAGACCACTTGGCCACCCGGGGCCCCCGTAGCTTAAGTAGTATAAACATTGAGAATACTGGGCCATAAGGTACATGTAGTAGAAGTCTTTACATAAGTGGGAACTGGAGGTATATGTCATCTCTCTATGACTCTTTTTACAATATTTATCAATATTGTTTGCCACAAAGATGTATGATATGTATTGATTATATGTCTTTCTTAAAGAACATTTTGCAGAAACTTTAAACAGCTGCTACTGTATCTAAATTCGATAGGAAATTTTCACCATGGATTATCTAACAGTAATGTACATTGTATTTTCTTTGTGTAGCTCGCCATGTTGTGGAAGAAGAGAAGGATGTGAAACGTGCCATGGAATTCCTCCATGAATGTGATTTATTGAAGATAGAAGATGTATTACCATTCTTCCCTGACTTCGTCACAATAGACCATTTTAAGGTTTGTTTATTCTCCTTTGAATATATTCTCTGATCACTTTAATGTTAGGAGAATAAACTCTACCTTCTGAATCCAGCTCTTTGGAAACATGAAAAATAATAATTTCTGTCTATATACCTTATATACAAAGGGAATAAACTCTTACCCATTACCTCCCTTATCACTGCTAGGTGGCTACCCATGAACCAGATGTTTACCATTTGTAAGCATTTGCTGGGTACTATCAACTCATCCATCCAGAAAAGTGAATATAGTTATATGTATTAATGTATTTGATACATGTTGCAATCATTTTATTTATTTCTGATCCAAATTTATTTGAATTATTTTGCAGTTGTGGACTTCATTTATTCTGACCTTCAACTCCAACTTGGTATTGTTGGTGTGTGTTGTTGGTTCTATATTTGTGCTCAGTGCATATTTTTCACTTGTTTTAAGTAACGAGTGTTGTTGTGTAACGAGTGTTGTTGTGTTGTTATTTCCCAAATTTTGGTTCTTGTCATTTACGTTATAAACAATGTCAACAAAATGCAGTCAGTGTGAGAAATTTAAAGATAGACACACATGAGACGTATCTTACTTGCATGAACACATGAGATGTGTCTTGCTTGCATGAAGTGTTCATCCTCACCAGCAGTGTAGGTGCATTATGGTCAGAAATCATATGAACTGTGTTGTAGAAAAGCATCAAGAGCAAGAAGAGACATGTGAAATCTCAGATGGAGTGTGATGTTTTGAGTCTTCACCCAAAATTGGCATTGATTGCTAATGTTGTGGGGGACATCGTGATGGTTCCTGCCCCCAATCATAGAGTTGCAGATGTGTTGCCTAGTACAGGAAGCAACAATGTAGTTGCTGGCCTCAGGACATTTTTTGTCTGTATGTCCATCACAAACCTCCATGGATAGTTTTAAGTTAATGGGGGAGTGTTCTCCCTTATCTAGGCAGCCCAATGGACTTAAGTCTCCCAGCATGTCCAAGCATGTCCTTCGGGTGGGGCCTTTAAGTCCAGGCACATGGGGTATTTGTCAGACCCTAATGATCCATGTCATCATTTTTTGTATTCCATATGCGGCCATAACTGTTGTCTAGTGATCAGATATCTGTCACTTCAATGAGCCATGCTGCATACAAGCCAACAGTTCCATGGATGTGGAACCATATGTGGATCAGTTGACTGATCTGTCCATTTTGCCACACATTCAGCTCCATGATCAGTTCCAGAGCTGACAATCCAGCTGATAGCTGTGCATACCATCCAGCCAGCAAATGTGCTGACCATCCAGCAGGTCGTCCAGCAGCCTCTCCAGCCATCCATATCAGCAAGACAAGCCACTTGCCTGGCCACTGATTGAACCGACAAGTCATTTGTTCATGGCTTATCCATTGGAAAGATACCATGACACACCTAGAGATGATGACAATGCCTTGTAGGCCTGGGAATGTTCTACATGGACATTGAGATAGTGGATTACCTGGACGACTTAGTGTACTCAGAATCCACAATGGAATGGACTGAGTTTAGCTTTAAAATGGCTGTATAGGAAATATATTGTATGTTGCTGACTTCCCTATGCCCACCACCCCCAAATGCACACCAAGCCTTTAAGGGAAATATCAGACCACCTGTAGGATAAGATTGGTAATCCAGGCATTTCTAAAGCATTCTTTTCTGAAAGTGTGGTACCAGCAACATTTTCATCATGCTGGTATCAAACACATTCAGACACATTTACCACTGAGCTTCTGAAATTAGATAAGAACTTTGCAGCAGTTAATATGATGAGCACACTGTTTACAAGGTTGATAAGAATGTTTTCCTTGCCACCTCCAAGTTCATTCATAACATTGTGGCAACATCTTCATTGTCAGACCTAGCATCACTATTCATTTTTCAACTAGATGAAAAATCAGGTAGCGATTATGCATGAGAGTCTACAACCAGGATTGCCAAGGTCAACAGGGCTATGCATGTCTGTCTCCACTCATTGTCACTCAAGCCACATCATTCCTTGGCTCTCCATACTACACCCTTTGGATTGATATTACTATTTGGCAGTAGAAAAGAGGACATGCGGAGGCAGGCAGCAAAGGAACTGCATCACCAACTTGCCTTGCTGCCTGCACCAGTGTTCAGGCCAAATCAGTCTCAGCCTCAACAGAGAGCTGAACATCGGCAAAATGATAAGAGGCCAAATACTGCCCAACAACAACAGTTTTGACCCCAGTCAAATGTCAGGTGGTAACAGGCTCTTAGTTCAGGAGGCAATTCAACAAAGGGTATAAGAAACAACATTTATCTTTCCCCAAGCCTCGCAGCAACTGTCATTGACTCACCATCCCAACAGCCCACAAGCAGCCTACTTGTTGGTACCAGACTCCTTCATTTTTGCTAGTATTGGATTGAAGTAATTTTGCAAAATGAATGTCCAATTTAAGTTGGGGTTTTTTGGGGGGGGGGGGGGGCATTGGATTTCATTTATCCAGCCCCCCTCCCCTTTTGTCTTTTCTTTTCATGACACATATGGAGATAGTTCTCAAACTGAGCTCTCTGGGGTTTTACTTCAGGCTTTTTATTGTTTCCAGAGCCATTGGAAATCTCAGACCAGTTGGCCTGGTCAACAAATACATTGCAGCACATAAGTTTAAAATGGAAATGACATGGTTAATCAGACTTTCAATAAAAAGGGACAAATTTGCAATCAGTTGAGACCTAACACGCATATGTTTACGTCTCCATTCACCCAACTTCACGCAAGATCCTTCATTTTGCCAACCAAGGAAAAATATACCGATCATGTGTACTCCCATTCACTCTCAACATCAGTCCATGGGCGTTCACAAAAATCATTAGATGCATTGTCACTCTGTTTGCATCGACTTCATCAGCAGCAACTGTTGCATATCTGAATGACATCCTTCAAAACACATGGTAAGTTCAGTTTTGGTGAAGGGCAGGAACAATCTTCTGTCCCTGTTAGGACATCTAGGCTTTTTAGTGAACTAAACAAGGTCCAGTTCTCAACCCATCCCAACATTTTGTCCACCTGGGCATGGAGTATCTGACTGATCTCAACCCATCCCAACATTTTGCTCACCTGGGCATGGAGTATCTGACTGATCTCAACCCATCCCAACATTTTGTCCACCTGGGCATGGAGTATCTGACTGATCTCAAACTCATCCATCTCCCTCATATACGCATGGCATGGATTATCAAACTTGTGGAGTTGATTTCCAACAGGGAGTGGATTTCAGCAAGAGAGTTTTTGCAACTCCTCAAATTGCTCAATGCAGCAGCAGATTTAAATCTTCTTGGCTACCTTTTCATGCGCCCTTTGCAGATGACTGCTGGCAGAGTGGCAGCTCTTTTCTGGTCGACTCAATGAGCGAGTTATTATCAGGACCAAAGTAGTACCATTCCTGCATCAGTGGTGCAATAAACATTGGATTATGGCAGGACAGGAATTCCTCTGGAAAACCCCCAACCAGAAGTTTCAGTTTGTATGAATGCTAGTTCTTTTGGTTGGAGAGCCCACCTGTTGCATGCTTCACTATGGTAAGTGGCAAGTGGGGTCTGGAAGAGTTACCTCTTTACATCAAAGTGGGGTCTGGAAGAGTTACCTCTTTACATCAACCTTCTGGAAATTAAGGCTGTAGCCAACACTTTTCATTTCTGGAAGGATCAACTCTTTGGGAAAGTGGTCTTTATTATATCAGACAACTTGGTGGTGGTGTCCTATCTCAAACAGAGGGATGAAATTACCCAACCTATGTATTCTGGTTTGGAAGTTTCTGTGCTGGTGCTTCCAGCTGAAGATAACCATCCAGATCAGACACATTGCCAGCAGGCCCAATACCCTGGCCAACTCAAGAAAGGGCCAGACCCTTCACACTGAGTGATGCATTCATCGATCAGATTGTGCGCTTTGGGTGCGAACAATGATAGACCTTTTTTGCGACATGGTGGAATCACAAACTGCCCACCTTTGTCTCTCTGGTCTTGGACCCAGAAACCTGTGTAACAGATGCATTGTCAGTCAGTTCCAACCCCCAATCCACTCCCACCCCCCATTGGCTTTCATTCTTTTTGTACTGATAATAATACATAAATTGAGAGAATCTTGTGAGGAGAGCCATGTAAAAAATTCCAAAGGCTAGAAGGCCTTCAACTTTGAAGGCCTATGAGGGAAAGTGGCACATTTTCAGGGACTGGTGCAAGGAAGGCCAACATCATCATCCCATTTAGTGCGTTAATTCTGCAGTTGGCTGACTTTTTACTCTGGCTTTTTGAGGAGAAAGTGTTAGCTCTGATTAGTATCAAAGGCTGCTGTTCCATGATATGCAACACTTTCAGGCAAGATGGCAAAGGAGATATATTTCATGATAAAGAGCTATCAGACCTGTTAGCCAATTTTGACTTGAATAGGACAAAATCTCTCACCGTGTTGCCTGAATGGAATTTTGTATGGGTTTTGATGTGGTTCAACTCAGATAAGTTTGAACTTTAAGTAGAACCTCGCTGAAGCTGACATCATACAAGACATGCTTTCTGATAGCTTTGACTTCAGCATGCAGAGTGAGTGAGTTGCATCTCCTCTCAGTGAACATGAACTATCTCCAATTCATATTGAATGATTCATTGATTTTAATGATGCAACCAGGCTTTGTAACTAAGAATAGGTTGCTGTCAGCAGGCAATCAAGGAGTGGTCATATGCTCTCTCTCGCCTATCAATATGTTAAAAGAAGCAACAACCCGAGACCCTGTCCATGCTCTGAAGCATTACTTGAAATGCAGGGATTAAAGTCATGGGGCACAACAACATTTCATTCTTCCAATGAAGGCAGGAAAAGAGGATATAACCATGCAAGCCCTAGCATTATGAATGAAGTGGATAATATACCTGGTGTGCTCTGAAGTCGCAAAAGATCAAATATGCCTTATGGAGATTTCAGCTCATGAGATTAGAGCGATCTCTGCAAGCCTTGCATTCGAACGTAATGTTACAATCTGAGATATTGTTGGCTGACATGCACAGTCAACCTTCTTGAGTTTTTATCTGCATTATCTAGCTTTGCATGCATGGTTGTCATGAGTTGCTTGACTGTCGGATGTGCTGCTTTCATGTTAGAAGAACAGGTTATCCTTCATAAAGGGAATCCAGCCATTGTACTCCTGAAGGATGCCCATGGTAGCAGTAGGATGCTCAGCATTTCATCTTCTGTTACCTATTCTCCTAATGTTAATGTAATTGGGGAATGTATTCAAAGAAGTAAGCAAATTTTATAGTAAATAATGTTTCTCAGAGAATACTTACCCAATCACATTACTATTAAACCCTTCCACACCTCCACTCAAATACAAGTATCCTAGTTGATATGTTGCTCAGCTTTAAACTGGTAAACATCTAGTTAATTGGTAGCCACCAAGCAGATGTTAAGGGGAGGTAATGTATAAGAGTTTTTTCCCTTTGTATCGTGTGTGTGTGTGTGTGTGTGTGTGTAGATGGAATTTGTCTTTTCAGAGGGCTGGATTCGGGAGGTAATGTTTTTTTTTTCTTACGTTAATATGATCAGGTAAGTATGGAAAAATATAATTTACTAAAAATTTGCTTTCTTTTAATCCAGCAAGTTTTAACTACATCTGGTTCATATCCGTAAATTCATTACATCTTCATGTACTACACCTGTTCAATACTTTAAGCAAAACAAAATTTAGCTGAAAGATTATAGAAGGTTGCCATTTTGCTGTGAGTACATTTCTGCCAGCATAAAACTGCATTTTAATACAAATATATATCTGTTTCTAAATTTCAGTATTTGAAATGAAAATATTTGACAGCTCTTCACATATTGTACTAAACAAAGTTAATATCAGTCATTTGTATATGCCTGACATGATTCAGAGCATATTATGTTATGATGTTGTCCATCTGTCCATCCATCTGTATGTCTCTCCATCTATTACCAATTTTGTTTCTGCACAAAAACTTTAGTTGTCCACCATCTACAGTTACCAAACTGTGTTGATGGCTTGCACATGGGGTAAGGAAACACCCTTTTTTTTTTGGACTCAAAAGCTCAAAGGTCAAGGTCAGTGTGACTGAAAGAAGAAATATGGTTTCTGCACAATAACGTGAGTTATCCACCACCTACAGTTACCAAACTTTGTGGATGGCTTGTACATGGGTAAGGAAGAACCCAATCATTATGGGCTCGAAGGGTGAAAGGTCAAGGTCACTCTGACTGAAAGAAGAAAAATGGTTTCTGCACAATAACTTGAGTTCTCGATCATCTGCAGTTCCCAAATTTTGTGGATGGCATGCACTTGGTGTAAGGAATTTTTAAGTCAAAAGGTCAAGGTCACTGTGACTGAAAGAATAAAAATGGTTTGTGAACAATAACATTAGTCCTAAATGTTATACCTCAACCAAACTTTGTGGATGACTTGCACTTTGGGTAAGGAATAAGGTTATTGATTTGGGGTCAAAAGGTTAACGTCACTGACTAAAAGAAGAAAAATGGTTTCTGCACAGTAACATTAGTTCTACATCACAGATCTGGCTCAAACCTTGTGAATAGTTTGCACTTAGGGTAGGGAAGAAGCCTATCAATTTTGGAGTCAAAAGGTCAAATGTCAAGGTCACTGAAAGAATTAAAATAGTTTCAGCACAAACATTTCGGTTATCTACATAGAGCACTAGTGAACATGTGGTGGGTGTATAATGTGCCAGTCATGTGCTCTAGTTTAGGTAATGTCACCCTTGTCTGTCTGGTTAAGTTTTGTGTTTTAAGCAGGCACTAGACTTTTCTAGTTTTTCTGGCAGATTTCTGCTTTTTCTGATCAGGAGGGGTCCTGAGATTTGCCTAAATTCACTGAGAAAATTGGATGGATAGGAGAGGGTCATCATTTCTATTGATGTATGTTGCCAGGTCATGAATAGAGTGCAGCCAGTAAATGGCTGAATATGTTGTAGAACCAGTCTGTGCCAGCAGGTGGTCAGAGTTAGTCGGTTTTCTTCACTCTTCATACACAATAACAGCAGCATCAATATGGCACAAACTGCATGGTGGAAACATAGGAGCTTTTTACCAATTAAATTGAGACTATTGCTAAATGGATATAGAGATTCAAGGACTCCAAGGACAGTAACAATATTGTTACTGTCTTTGAACCACCCCCACCCCCAAATCGGTATATCCATTTACCAAGTCTTTTTCTTTTGTATTGAGCTTCTGTGCTTGAAAGGGGAAAGTAAAATGTCAAAAATATCAACTGAGGTGTTAAAACTGTATGGAAATGGGAATGGATTGAGCAGGAAATTAATGGCCAAATGTTAAACAGTTTTTTCATAAAGTGAGTGTTCCTAGAAAGCATATTGTAACTTGTGTCAGAACATGGGGGTTTTCACTAAAAGACTTCTTATGATGTCTAATTGGTCCTAAATAAAAATGGTTATAATCTGACATCCAATATGGCTCCCATGGCTACTCCTACTGAATGGATGGTCTTTTCAACATGGGGTTTTCACTTAAAGACTTCTAATGATGTCTAGCTGGTCCTAAATAAAAATGGTGCCAATCTGACATCCAATATGGCTGCCATGGTGGCCATCTTAAAAGTCTTGTCACAACTCTACTTGAACAGAAAGTCATATTGACATGGGGTTTTCACTAGAAGATTTCTTATGATGTCCAGTTGGTCTTAAATGAAGATGGTGATAATCTGATACCCAATATGGCCACCACAGCAGCCATCTTGAAAATCTTGTTATTGCTACTCCTCCTGAATGAAAAGTCATATCTTGAAAATATTGCTATCTCTACTCCTCTACAAATGGATGGCTATATCATCAACATGGGGTTTTCACCAATAGACTTCTTATGATACCTAGTTGGTCCTAAATGAAAATGGTGCCAGTCATGCATCCAACATGGCTGCCGCAACGACTGTCTTAAAAATCTTGTCACTGCTCCCCCGAAATGGATGATCATTATGACATGGGGTTTTCACCAAAAGACTTCTAATGATGTCTACTTTGTCTTAAATGAAAATGGTGCTAAGCTGATATCCAATATGTGTACCACAGCAGCTAATTTGAAAATCTTGTTATCACTGAAGAATATCATAGATGGTTTCAACACTCGACGGTTAAAAGGAAGAAATCGTCTTATCTTGAATTTCTGGAAATTCTTTTCACCCAGTAGAGGGTCAGTCCCAGTCCCCTCGAGAAACTCTTGTTTTATAAATGTCCCAGTCTTATGCCTGGTATAAGTGAGCTTTCAGTCACTCTTTTCGAGCTTTTTGACTACTTGATCTTCTCTCCACAGGATGCCATAGTAACATCCTTGCAGGAGTATAACCAGCACATTGATCGGCTAAAGGAGGAGATGGATGAGGCAACACAAAGTGCTGAGGAAATACGTAAAGAAATACAGGGATTTAGAAACAAGTAAGGTCCTGGCTTGTACTTTGCAACAGTATCCATAGTGCAGTATTTTGTATATCATAGAAGCATCACTAAATTACATGCCATATCCCATTGCTCATCCCGCACGATATCTATGGAGGGGGCATACAGTGTTCCCTGTGTCCATCTGTCCCCTCACATTTTGTCACATCCCATCGCTCATCCACCACCATATCTATAGAGGGGGCATATAGTGTTATCCGTGTCCATCTGTCCCCTCATGTCATGTCACATCTCATTGCTCATCCACCACCATATCTATAGAGGGGTCATATAGTGTTATCCGTGTCCATCTGTCCCCTCATGTCATGTCACATCCCATTGCTCATCCACCACCATATCTATAGAGGGGGCATATAGTGTTATCCGTGTCCATCTGTCCTCTTATATCATGTCATATCCCATTGCTCATCCACCACCATATCTATAAAGGGGACATATAGTGTTATCCATGTCCATCTGTCCGCTCATATCATGTCACATCCATCACAAATTTTGTTTCCATTCAGAAACTTTTGAAGGACTTAATTGATCGAAATGAAATTTGGTTTGAGGCATTATATTAAGAAGATCTAGGGCAAATTCGATTCTCACCATAATGGAGTTATGGCTTCTGTTTGGCATTAGAACTTTGCCTTCATTTTTGTTTTCACTCAAGAACTTGTGAAGAACTTCATGCATTGAAATATAATTTGGTGTGAGGCTTTACATTAGGAAGACATAAGTTCAGTTTTCACCGTTTTCCGGCAAAATTGAATGTAGTTGTGGCCCCTGTTTGACTTAGAACTTGGCCTATCATTTTTGTTTCTGCTTAAGAACTTTTGAAGGACTTCATAAATTGAAATCAAATTTAGTATGAGGCGTTACATGAAGAAGGACTGGGTAAAGTTCAGTTTCCACTCAATAGTTTTTGAAGGACTTGATGGATTGAAACCAAATTTGATATGAGGCTTTTATATCAAGAATACCTTAGTGAATTAATTGTTTGACTTTTAATGTTTTCTGGAAATATTTTATGGAGCTATCGCCCCAGTTTGACTTCAAACTTTCTTTGCACTTTAATTGCATCATATTGGTGGTGCATCCAATGTGGATGGACACATTTCTTGTTTGCATATTGACACTGGTCATTATGTTACAACACCTTGATAAGAAGAATATGTTGACATGGTTCTACAGTGTAGTTGAAGATGAGAGTAATTTCCTGATTGCTTGTGACAAATATACCAATGACAGAAATCTCTTGTTTGAGACTTAAAGTTAGAAGTCATCATATGTTTTAATCTTGCTGTTTCACAAAAGTTTTCTGGCTACTTTGCAGTAATGAGGATCAAATATATATATATATATATATATATATATATATATATATATATATATATATATATATATATATATATATATATATATATATATATATATATATATGTATGAAAGATCCTAAAATGGACATTTTTTCTGACATAACCAACAAATGAGCTCAAATGACCATTTGCTCACTGGACATAAGGTGCCCATAAATATCTTATGCAATTGTTTTGGTTATTATGTGTTCCCATTTTGTTTAAACTATAACCACAATGTTTATACTCCTGGACTTATAATAACTCAATAATGAAACGATTGCCCCAGGGTTTGTACTTGTAGACATTACATCAGTCCATAACACCATGTACTTCGTAACTATATTACATCAGTCCATAACACCATGTACTTCGTAACTATATTACATCAGTCCATAACACCATGTACTTCGTAACTATATTACATCAGTCCATAACACCATGTACTTGTAGACATTACATCAGTCCATAAAACCATGTACTTGTAGACATTACATCAGTCCATAACACCATGTACTTGTAGACATTACATAAGTCCATAACACCATGTACTTGTAGACATTACATCAGTCCATAACACCATGTACTTCGTAACTATATTACATCAATCCATAACACCATGTACTTCGTAACTATATTACATCAGTCCATAACACCATGTACTTCGTAACTATATTACATCAGTCCATAACACCATGTACTTCGTAACTATATTACATCAGTCCATAACACCATGTGCTTCGTAACTATATTACATCAGTCCATAACACCATGTGCTTCGTAACTATATTACATCAGTCCATAACACCATGTACTTCGTAACTATATTACATCAGTCCATAACACCATGTACTTCGTAACTATATTACATCACTCCATAACACCATGTGCTTCGTAACTATATTACATCAGTCCATAACACCATGTGCTTCGTAACTATATAGTGTGGTGGTGTGTCTGCACATATCTGATCTTTAGAAGAAAATATGTGTAACCTTGTCTCTAATTAAAAAGATAAAAGATACTAGCAACAACAACTAACTTTTATTATCGTCCTTGATGACTTGCTTGAGGGCCTGATCAAATAAAACTTTACAATTGGACTTGACCAAAAATGCCCGTCAGTTAAGTGTTATGTATTTTTGAGGTAGCCAAGTCTGGTTGGTGTCAATTCATAATTAATTTTTCAGAGCAGTAGAGTAGAATAAAATACTTTTGTTGGGATAAATTTTATCGTATAGTTTTCTGAAAGAAAAAAATAATTTTTTTATTAAATAAATGATTTTAGAGAAAACTGTTGAAGCATTGAAGGATAATACTAATACTAAAGCAACAGCAAGTTCAGAAATGGAAAATGACACATTTTCCAGTACTTTTAATTATTAGGTATGTCAATGTTTTCTTGTTTTGTTACAACTTTTTGAATGTTTTTATATTACATTTTACAAATATCTGACTGCCACAGTAATTTTCCAAAGAAATGTCCAGCAAGAGCCATTAGAATTTCAGGATCTTTTTTTTGCATTGTGTAATGTCAACAAAGAGCATATTAGACTGAAAGGCTGGGATGATTCTTGTCTCTACATAATTAACAGATAACAAGACATATGTATCACTTTCTGTTGGTTATGTTGTTATCATCTTTATTGTAAATGTTACAATTCTGTCTGTTTTGTTTTTGTCCCACCTCTTAAGCATAGGTAAGATACATGTATTACTTTTCTGGCAGTTTTGTTGTTGGCATAGGTGTCAGTGTTTAGTTATTGCATTATGCCAAGTTTCTGTCACTGTTGCATGTATAGTCATGAAATTTGACGGATGCATTTATGTTAGGGATACTTCTCACCATGGATAAAAATAGATCACAGTGGCCTGCTATTCTTGCTCTAGTGACTTTGCAGGGTTTGTGGATTATTCCATGGTGGAGCAGACAAGACATAGCATTCAGTGTAAATCTTGTTGAAAGTTGTATACATGGAGGGTAAAACACATATACATGGAGGGTACAACACATATACATGGAGGGTACAACACAGACTGGTTCATGAGCAAGGCATATATTTCCATGGAATGGTTGAAATGAATTAATATCTTAATCTTCTCAAAAAATTATCATATTTTACTCAGTTTGAGACCCAGTCTGTATTTTATTGTTCACTTAAGAGGTTGTTCCTGAGAGATCTGATAATATTGGATAGTAAAAGTATTTTAATTCTTGTTTAAATCATTTTTTTCTTATTACAGGTATGCCCAGGTGAAAGCAAATGACAAGTGCTCCACCTGTGGTTTTCCATTGATGTCAAGAGCCTTTTATTTGTTTCCATGCCAACACAAATTTCACTCTGATTGTCTCATAGCAGAGGTAGGTCTTACATGAAATATTCTTACTCATTCTAAGAAGAAATATATAACATAACATATATACTCGCATATAAGCCAAATAATTTAAGAAAAAATAAAAGCCTGGAAGAAGGGTGGTGGCGGCTTATCTGCGAGACAGGGTCTAAACTTGAACATTTTTAAGTGTTCTTGTTGACTACCGGTATATATTGGAGGAGACTGATGGATAGATAGGTAGGTAGATAGGAATAATAAAGACAAAACCAGTGTAAAATACAATTAGGTATATTATTGAGTGGAATATGTCACAAATAAATTGACAACTTAACATTTTGTTTATCTTTGTGTCATAAAATTTTTATTCCGTTGATATGATAAATCCATGAATTCTATTATAGGTCACATACCAGCATAAAAATAGTATCCCAGAATGATCCGGTTCACAATATCCTGTAATATGTTAATTTCACATATCTTACACAAAAAAAATGAAAGTCAAGTCCACACTTTTGTGATTCACAGTATCCTATAAAGGTCACTGTCTAATGTCATCTGGTACAAAGCCTAAGAATTCATCAGAATCGTCTGAGTGACCAATTATAGTGCTGAAATCCTCCATTGTTGTCTAGTCATTGTAAATATCGTCCGACTCCGATTCCTTGTCTTTACTGTCATATGCAGGTGCTTATGAGGAGAATGAGCTTGGGCTCTGTAAGTGACACTTCGATCATACAGTCTGTGAAATCTATTAAAGGATGCAACTGAACATGTGCCAATTGTGTGGCAAGATCACAGGGAGTTCAAATAACCACCCTCTGTTACTTGGCACTGAACAAGTATCAAATACACGGCTCGATCAAAGAGTTGTAATGTGGGAAAACAAAGAGGGTGCTAATGGATTAAGGTAAGACATGTACATCAAGTTGTAGGATTCTACTTGGCACTGAACAAGTATCAAATTTGCAGCTCAATCAAAAGGATTGTCATCTTGAAAACAAAGTCAGGTAGTGCTACCTTTACAAGCCACAGGCTTATCAGCCCACATGCACTGGCAGATAACATGGGAAATATCACTTAGGAATTAGATCTGGCTAATGGAAAAAGAAAATATAAATCAAATCAAAACTATTATTGCATCAAACACAGTTAATACAGTAAAACACAAAATATAATACAAATACAGGTTGTTCAGACTTACACGAAAATGGAAGCAATATACTTACTAGTAAACACCTATGGTAAACAATATTGATGGACACTTCACTTTGCAGTGGATAATATTTAATTTAATGTTCATCACACTACCAGGCTGTCCATGCTGGCAAGACAAGCCGTGGCACTTGACCAGCTGCCAATCCAACTGGCAGGTCATTTTTGTACGTCATATCAGTTGGGGTGATACTGTGCCAATCATTGGGATGATGGCATTGCCTTGTCAATGCCTCCATGTTTGGTTTACATGGACATGGACAGAAGACCTCTCCTACAATGAGTGTGGCAATAACCTTGATGACCTCATTCAAATTTCAGGCAGCAACAAGCCGCACAATATCTGGAGGAAATTTAATATAGGGGATAGGAAACAAGGTTTCTCAGTCCCCAAGCATTCCAACAACTGTCGATGACTCCTCACCCCACCTGCCCACAGACTGCCTACTGGTTGGCACCAGACTCCTTCATATCTGCAATGCTTAGGTTGACCTATTTCATTCAAAGTGAATGGGTGATCCAAGTGGTTTCAGAGGGTCTTTGTATTTCATTTATCCAGCCTCCTCCCCTTGCATCTTCCCCATCCATGACAGACACGCTGTCCAATCCAGGAAGGTGGGAATTTTGCAGAAGGAGATCAGGTCATTATTCAACAAGTGGACGGTGGAGAGAGTTCAAAAACCGAACTCTATGGGGTTTTACTCCAAACTGTTTGTAGTGTCCAAAGCCAATGGGAAGCTCAGGTCAGTCATAGACCTCAGCTGGTTCAACAAATATATAGATGCATTGTGGTCAAAATGGAGATGGTATGTTTGGTCAGGCTTTCCATAAAAAGGGACAAATTTGCTGTCAGTTTAGACTTAACCGATGCTTTTTTCATGTCCCTATCCACCAGACTTCGCCCAATTTACTTTGGTTCGGGTTCCAAGGAATGATATACCAATCTTGCACACTCTCATTTGGTCTTAACATCAGTTGATGGGTGTTCACGAATGTCATCAACTACATCATCACTTTCTGCCACTTGACATCATCAACAGCATACCTTTCCCACTTGCATCAATTAGGGTTTGTAGTGAACTGGGACAAGTCAGATTTCATATCATCCCAGCGTGTTTTCAACTTAGGCATAGAATTTTTGACCAGTCTAAACCTCATTATCCTTCTCACATGGGTGGTGCAGATTATCGAGCTCACTGAGTCTATTTCCAACAAGGGGTGATTTCAGCAAGATAGTTTCTGCAGCTCCTTGGTCTGCTCATTGTGGCAGCAGATTTTATCCTTCTCTGTGGCCTTTTCATGCAACCATTGGTGGTGCCCTGTTTCCAGTCAGCTTGATCAACGAATTTTGATCTTGACCAAAATAGTATCATACTTGCATCAGTGGTGGTGCAACAAAGAGTGGTTTGTGGCAGGAATTCCTCTGGAAAAATCCAAACTGAAAGTTACAATCTGAATGGATATCAGTTCATGCTGTTGGGGGACCTACTTGTTACCCATCTTCACTATGGTCAGTGACACATGGGGGTCAGAGGAGTTACCTCTTCACATAAACCTTCTAGAATAATCAACTTTATGGGAAAACAGTTCTCACATGTTATACAACTCAGTGGTGGTGGCCAACCTCCTCAGATGAAGGGGGGGGGGGTACCAAATCACCTGACCTATGTGTTCTGGTTGGGACTTTCTGCACTGGTGTGCCCATCTGAAGATGACAGTCAAGATCAGGTGTATTCCCAGCAGGCTCAATGTTTTGACTGACTCATTGTCAAGAAGGGACCAGATCTTTCACAGCAAGTGGTCCCCTTCATCCATTAGTCTTTCATAGGATTTATGCACTTTGGGCACATCCAATGAGAGACCTTTTTGTGATTAGGTGGAATCACAAACTGCCCACTTTTGTCTCCCCATTCCTGATCCCAGAATCCTGTATCATGGAAAAACTTTCAGTCAGTTGGAAGGGGTTTTGGGCCTAGGCCTATCACTTCATTGTTTTGGGACCTGACATCTCTTTCTTTCTGTGAAGATGGGCAAAGATAATAAACCCCTGAAGCTCTAGCATCATGGCTTAAGTGTATGCTCGGTGTACTGTGAGATCTAAAAAGATCAGCTATGCCTCATGAAGATCTTGACTCATGAGATTAGAGCGATCTCTGCGAGCCTCATCTTTGAAAGTAATGTTTCAATCCGAGACATAAAAAGAAGTCATTAACTGGCATGCGCAGACAACCTTCTCAAGATTTTATCTGCTTAATCAAGCTTTGCAGAGACAAGAATTGAATCTGGTGGGACCAGTGGTTGTGGTGTAGATGACTACCAGACCAGTTTGACATCAGCACAACCTTCTCATGGGTGCCAGTTCAGCACTTTCACCACTCTTTTCCTTATCCATGTACTGTCGCAGCTGGTTATTTTAACTGTTGGTTGTGATGTCCTCATTTTAGTAGAGCAGTTTATCCTTCATATAGGGAATTCAGACATTCTTTCCTCGAAGGGTGGCCATGGTAAAGGTAAGATGCTCATGCATTTCCTTCTCCTATGACCAATTTTTCTACCGTTAATGTGATCAGGGAATGTATTGAAATGAGAAAGTAAATTTTTTTGTAAATTATGTTTCTCCAAGAATACTTACCCAATCACATTACTGTTAAACCCTTCCACCCATCTCTGCAAATGCCAGCATCTTTGTTGATGTATTGCTCAGCTTAAACTGGTAAACATCCGGTTGATGGGTAGCCACCTAGTGGTGGCAAGGGAGGTAAGGAGTAAGAGCGTTTCCCTTCGTCTATGTTATATATACAGGAAAGATGGAATTTGTGTCTTTCTAAGATTGATGGATTCAGGAGATAGCAGAGTTTATTTTCTAACATTAATTTGATTGGGTGAGTATTCTTGGAGAAACATAATTTACTAAAAAATATACTTTTTGTAAAATCAATGCTGTACTGTATGACTCAAAATTACGTGATCATTACATTATGACCTTATTGATATGATGTCAGTTGTTCCTAAGTGTATCATAGTGCTGTGAATTCGGGGAGAGATAAGACATATAATAGAGTTGTTGCATCCTCTGTCTTGTACTAAATAATGAAAAAGAAAAATGCTTTTACAATTTAAACAATCGCAGTGATTGTCTTGTAGAAGAAAACGATAAAGTCAGCATAATGTACACAAGACTTTGGCAAATCTTTAGTAATTTATGACCTGTTGTAATTCAGCTGCACAGGCTTTCTGTTGCAGAAATCTGATATGATCTCAATAAATGTGTTACACTGAAAAAATTCACTCACTAACACACATACTTCTATGTGCATATGATCTCAATAAATGTGTTACACTGAAAAAATTCACTCACTAACACACTTCTAATTCACTCACTAACACACACACTTCTAATTCACTCACTAACACACACTTCTAATTCACTCAATAACACACACTTCTAATCTACTCACTAACACAAACTTCTAATCCACTCACTAACACACACTTCTAATCCACTCACTAACACACACTTCTATGTGCATATGATAAGAGGAGTCTATAATTTTGAACCAGTACAAATTTGATCAATTCTAAAATATTCATTCAGCCATTATTTTATGGACAATTAGTGACAGTGTACCTTTTACCATACTTTTCTATGTAATAATCCTTACATGGTGATAGACATTCAGATATGAGTAGCACAAAAAAATGCACATCAATCTATAATTCTTAAAGTAATTTTGTATTTCTTGGACCCAAAGGAATGGAAAATATCAATTTTTAAAAGAGTTACCGTCAATAATCGCGTATAAAATGGGTCCAAATGCAAAAAACATAGACCCTGATCTGCTGTCGCATAATGCGCCGGCAGATCAGGGTCTATGTTGTGTGTTCTATTGATTAGTCCTTACAAACTGCAAAGATCCAGATCTGCCGGCGCATTATGCGACAGCGATCTGGGTCTATGCAGTTTGCAGTTGGTATGGGCTTATTCGCGAATATTTACAGTAAATACTCCAACGTTTCACAAGCATACCCCAATACTCCAACATTTCACAACAAGATGTGGCTCAAAATCACGATTGTTGCAAGTAGTCTTGAAATACATGGAATTCCTTATATCCGTACAAGTTGATAGTTGATACTTACGGCTAGAAATTCCAATTTCAGTTAATTGAAATTCTTTAATCCCTCCAGTGATTTTCAACTGTCATTTTATTTTAAACTATTTGACATATTTTAATGCAATTTCATGTGAAATTTTTATAATAAAAGTAGATATTGTGTTTGGGTGTTTTATTTAATATTTGTTACCAATTATTTATTAATTATTGCCCATGATTTTAAAATTAATTTTGCATGTGTCATTTCATGGTACAGCAATCATTAGTCATATTTAGCTACTGTTTCTTAATTAATCTTAATTACAGATGGTCATTTGCCTTTTCAGTGTTCTCACACTTCCTCCCTTTACACTTCCTCCCCTTATACTTATTCCCTTTTCATAGAAAGTTAAGGATCTTTTTGACTCCAATTTTTTTTGGTACGACCCTACCATACCTAAGAATGGGGGTAGTGTTATCTATGTCCCTCTGTTTCCTTCTGTCACATCCATTGCAGATTTCATTTCTGCTCAATAACTTTTAAAGGATTTAATGAATTTAAACCAAGATTTGGCATGAGGCCATATATTTGGCCTCCCCTAGCATGCAAGAATGACTCTACCAGTATGATGCAGCTGAAAGTCAACATTTTTAACAGGGGCCATAACTTAATTTTGTTGGAAAATGCTGAAAATCAAATTTGAAGTAGGTTGTTCAAATTTGATTTTAACCATTTTCGAACAGAATTTAATGGAGTTATGGCCCCTGTTTAAAAGATTGACTTTCAGTTGCATCATTTTGGCAGGGGCATCCTTGTGGTTTCATGGATGTAGATTAGGCCTGATGCTCCCTTCCATATCTTGTAAGGGGGACTAATGGAGGCAGGAGCTGTGGTGGTGCATTTATTAGTATGCCAAACTTGCAACCAAATCAAAGCAGGTTCAAATCCTACCATTGGATCAGCCTGAGTCAGCTACCATGGTATGTCCTTGGGCAAGGCATTGTATTTCAATTGCCTTGGCACTAAATAACCTCCTTGTTTTGCTGTGCCACACAACAACCAAACCAAACTGTATCATATGTACAAATTTTTTTCAATAATTTTTTACTTCATGCAAGGGCCTTCATAACTGCCAGACTTTCTTATTCTTTTCAACCTCACTTCAAAATTGAACTTTTGTAGAAAAATGTTGGATCCACCACTGAGTAAAGAGACAAATGCTGATGTTGAGTTTACATTGTTTTATCCATGTTTTGTAATTTTGTACTTAAACTCTCTGTTGTTGTAAAACATTTAACTGGGTACTAACCTAGAACTGTTCAGTTCATTTGAGTGAATTTTTTCTTTGAATATTTCAGGTACTTCCAAATTTAGGCAACAAAATACGCACTAGAGTGGAAGAGCTCCAGAGAAAGATAGCGGAGAGAGATGAAAGTAGGGCTCCAACTCACTCTGAAAATGTAGCTGTTGGAAAAAATGCAGATTTTAGGGTGTGTTTGCTTATCCTCTTGAATTAAAGTTATTGGTTATCTTTTTCAAGCAATTATTCTGTATGTATCTGAACATGTCTATAAGCAGACATAGAAATCATATTTTTTATAGTGCTTTCAACCCTATATTTTTCATGATACAGTCTGATTATATTCCCCAACAACAAATAATGATTTTCAAATGTGAATGCCTGAGTCATGATTGGAATCATGCCTGATCAAGTTTCAGAGTTGAAGTACACATGCAAATTTTGGAGGATCTTTGCACTGAGATAGTCTGAGCTTTTCTCAGAGGCCAAGGTGTCCACTGTAAAAGGGGACAGGTTACATTTCTCTTCAGTTGGAATTTATATGTCATCAAGGAAAGTTACTTCTTATTGAGATTTGATTGGCGCTTAGACATTGGAAACCACCTGACAGCTCTAGAGAGAAATTAATTAGCCTACAATTCAATACATCATGAGACTGACCAATGGGTGTTTTGTTATTCACATCTTACTTGAAAATTTAGGTAACTTAGTTTCACCTGCTAAACTAATTGCAGTCTTTGAGTAACATATACTATGTACCTCTCTCTAGTGACTGACTGGTTTTGAACCTCGGCCACATTCATTTTTATCCATTCACTTTTTAAAAAGTCTCGGTGATATTGTGGTACCCTGTCTGTCTGACTGTCTATCCATAATCACTTCTCCTAATAAACTGCTAGGTGGAAATTCAACAACGTTTGTAGTTTTGTTGCCCTTTTATATGCAGTCAGAGCAGGAGAGATATCATATATGTGACAGATTTTACATTTTTACCCCCTGGGTATCTGTCTGAGGTGGGGATGAGTACTGGGGGAGTGGTGGATGGAATATGCAATAGAAAGCATTGGGATTTGTGATGGCAAACCATTGCAGTTGCTGCTATATTTGTAGCCATGATTTTGTACTTAAAAGTGAAACTTAAAACAATTTGATTTTTTCCTTTTAAGCCTTAGTACAAACATTGACCAGTCTTCTCCTTGTAAGTGGAAATGCAAATATGCCAACATGCAATGTTGTTGTTGCAATCAAGTTGATTCTGCTCATATTGAAAATGCTAAAACAGTTCACCACAACAAAAAGTCTTTATATCAGCAGATATAATGTTATATGTTGGTAAATGATGTAATATTACTTTCCTCATGTAAGTAATGTATAATATTACTTTCCTCATGTCAGTAATGTATAATATTACTTTCCTCATGTCAGTGTATAATATTTCTTTCTTCATGTCAGTAATGTATAATGTTTCTTTACTCATGTCAGTAATATATAATGTTTCTTGCCTCATGTCAGTAATGTATAATATTTCCTCATGTCGGTAATGTATAATGTTTCTTGCCTCATGTCGGTAATGTATAATGTTTCTTGCCTCATGTCAGTAATGTATAATATTTCCTCATGTCGGTAATGTATAATGTTTCTTGCCTCATGTCGGTAATGTATAATGTTTCTTTCCTCATGTCGGTAATGTATATTGTTTCTTTCCTCATGTTGGTAATGTATAATATTTCTTTCCTCATGTTGGTAATGTATAATATTTCTTTCCTCATGTCGGTAATGTATAATGTTTTTTTTCCCTCATGTTGGTAATGTATAATATTTCATTCCTCTTGTTGGTAATATATAATGTTTCTTGCCTCATATCGGTAATGTATAATGCATTATAGGGATAATACCAAGTTTACCAACTTCAAACATTTTTTTAAACAAGAGGAAAGATTTTGAGCTCAAAGATGCAGCCTGAGGGTTCTGATTCTTTCCCAGTGTTTCAATATAAACCTGAACTTATCAGACTGAGTTTTTATGATTAATACTGTTACATGATGAATTATTAAATTAGTTATTTACAAATTATCCACAAACAGAATTTTATTTTATTTTTTAATTTTTCAAATTTGCAATTAGCCTGATCATGTCAGAAGTTAACATTTTATTCCTTGACATACTGTATATACACACTTATAAGATGTATCCAATTGAAAACAACATAGACCCTGATCTGCTGTCACAAATGTACAAGAATATTAGGGTCTATATTGTTTTTTGTACTGATTAGTCCTGACAAACAGTATAGACTCAGATCTGCAGGCACATTATGTGACTGTACTGGTTAGTCCTGACAAACAGTACAGACTCAGATCTGCAGGCACATTATGTGACTGTACTGGTTAGTCCTGACAAACAGTATGTGACTGTACTGGTTAGTCCTGACAAACAGTATAGACTCAGATCTGCAGGCACATTATGTGACTGTACTGGTTAGTCCTGACAAACAGTATGTGACTGTACTGGTTAGTCCTGACAAACAGTATAGACTTAGATCTATGGGCACATCTTGTGATTAGTCCTAACAAGCATTGCAGATATAAATTTGCAGGGACATTAAGTGACTGTACTGAATAGTCCTTAAAAAAACCCAGTATAGACCCAGATCTGCAGGCATATAATGTGAGGGCAGGTCTGGGTCTTTCAATGCTGTTTGCAGTTGGATATGATGTGTATGCAGATGTAATTTTCAGACTAGTATTACCAAGTTTCTGATCTCATTCCATCTATAATCCCACCTTCACTATATCTTTTGCTCTTGCTGTTGCTGATGTAAATTTGGATGCAATATGAATGGTCCTTAGTGTTTATTTTGTTTGGTGTTTAATGGCACATCAACACATGAAAGGCTATACAATGCCAAGGCAGTGGAAGTAAACTGCCGAGCTGAGGGAGACACTTTAGCAGCCAACCCAAGCTGATCTGAGTAAGATCAGAAAACACAACCTTTGGTCTGAGAGACTATTATGGTAACCACTGGGCCACTGTGGCTCCCCCATAGTTTTCAAGAACAGAGTTTGTAATCTGCCATCTCCATTTCAGGCTGAGCTGGATGACTTGATAGCCTCAGAATGTATTTACTGTGGAGAGTTCATGGTCAAGTGAGTATTATGTTTGGCAGTAGCATAGAATTGGGGGGGGGGGCTACCTCTTATTGGATGTTTGCCCAAAATGCCTCAAATGCCAGAAATTTACCGAAGAAGTCATCTGTAAATTTGTAGTGTTCTGCATGCTTTGCATCCTTTGTTCTCTTTCACTCCCATATCAGAGTGGTGAGATTTCAGCCCAAGAACGACATTTGTGAATGCTGCTCTTCTCATTAGGGTGAAGAAATACAAGAAGAACATTATTCACCTGTCAAGAGCTGTCTCGCCCAAAGATGCTGAGAGTTTTTGGAATTAAGAATTTTGATTGGCTTGGTACAATATGTGCCTAAATATTAGTTGAAATGAAGTGAACTAACAGCTAATCATTCCTGCATATTTTCACTAATCCATGTAATAACAAGCATTGCAAATTAAATCCAGCATGCGACCTGAGAGATTCAAAGCTTTTGATTAATACATTATTTTGGAGCAATGGTTTCCAACCTTCTGAAGAGAAATATCTTAATAACAGAAACTGGATTCTTTATTTTTACTGTGAATTTACTATTTTTTGTTGAGTACCAATTGTCCTGGACTTTTTGTTGAGTACCAATTTGTGTGGATTTTTTGTTGAGTAGCAATTGTCATGGATTTTTTTTTAGTATCAGTTGTTGTGGATTTTTTGTTGAGTACCAATTGTCGTGGATATTTTGGTTGCTACAAACCATGAATTTAAAGACTCAATGAATAATAATTCTTCCATTAAAATAATAGGACAACTTCCTACATTGATGAATTTAAATACCAACAAAAATGTAATTTTTCCATTAACCATGAAACTTTGATACCCATGAACAGAAATGAATTCACAGTATTGTGGTTTTTAAAACTGAAATGTGCAGGCAGAGATCCCTAAAAACATGTATTTGCCAGACATGTCCAGTAGGTCAAGGTTTTGACCAACACAAACTCTGAGCAACTTGACATTGGTCATAGGAGTTCTCAAATATCATTATATCAACATGTCTTTCATTTGTTTATCCGTGATACTGCCAATTAAACACCATAATGAAGTAAAATTCAGAGGTTACTATGGTTAATTTACAGCTTGTGTTTTTGTCAAACAATCAATAAAGATGTTGCCAACCAAGTTTAATTCAGGGGTGACTACATTGTTTCTTTGTTGGACTATCAATAGACATGTCACCGACTAAACATGTTTGGTCTCCTGGAATTGTCCAAAACTCTATAATTGAATGATTGCCCCAGGGTGTGTACTTCAGACATTACATCAATCCCTCACACTGCATTGCTTGCATCACAGTGTGTCAGCACATGATAACTTTGGAAGAAGAATATGTGAAACCTAGGCCTGAATTAAGAAAAAAGATAATAGAAACAAGAACAAATTTTTGTTATCATCTTCCAAGACTTATTTAGGGACCTGATCAAATAAAACTTCACCACCGACTTTACCAGAAATGTGTGTTAATTAGGTGTTATGTAATTTCAAGGTAGTACATCAGCTTGTTGTCAGTATATAATTAAGTTTTTAAAAAAGTAGTGTAGAATAAAATACTGTTGTTGGGTGAAATTCTATAGTAGAGTTATCTGAAAGAAAAAATTGTTTTATAAATAATTATTTTGAAAACAAGCCAGTTAATCATGAAAGGATAATACTAATATTAAAGTAGCAGCAAATCTGTACAGAAAATGAGACATTTTCAAGTAATAATTAAATGTATCGGAGTTTTCTTTTTTGTCTAAACTTGTTATATCTCCTTTAAATGTTTTTTTATTAAATTTCACAATACACGGTCACCACATTAATTTTCAGGAAAAAAATATCCAGCAAGACTTTGATTTGAATTTCAGGACCTCTGTGTGCAAGTAATGCAAATCTGTGACAATAACACCAGTCAAAAGGAGAAAATAAATAAATGTATATGGACAACTGATAAAAATTATTTTAAAAAAAATAAAACCACCACAACGATCGGTTTTAGTGTCTGATCTTTTTGTTTTAAAAGATTTGAGTTATTTAATCCTCCTTGATCATATATGTGTAATTGGAAGTTTTAATCAGTAATTGTCTTACCTATTATAAATGACAGTGGTATAGGGTTTTGATTCTTTAATGTTTTTATACACCGTCTACTACTAGAAATTTAATTTTTCTAAATGTATTGTATTTTCAGGAGTATAGACAAGCTGTTCATTGATGAAACAGATCAAGATGCAGCCATGAGTGGATGGCTCTGACATATTTCCTTTCAAGTTCTGACATCATTTCCTCTCAAGTCCTGACATCTCTTCCTGTTAGACCATGATCATGTTCCACATTTCTTACAATTGATACCTTTACTTACAAAAGTCATTGATCAAAATATGTTCCTGTATAAGTTTGCCTAAGGTTTATCATTGATTAAATCGTTTTATTTTTTAGTATAGACTAGTACATCATCCAAGACATAAACAGATATAAGTTTTGCATCAGAAAGTAAATCTGTATTTTTATCCTGCCAGTTTCAGTTACATCAGTCTTTTAAGTCTCAGTCTGTTTTATCCTGCACAGTATGCAGATTAAGGATCCAATGATTTTAACATAATAGTTACATAAAAATCAGTGAGTTTTTCAAAAAAGGAGATCATGTCTTTTACACATAGCATATATAATAATACACAACTTAACCTCTGCAACTGAGGTCAGAAAGTGAGTTGAAGTTATTATCTAGCTTTAAATATTGTAAATTTACTATTTGTTATGGGATACCAATTTTCATGGGGTACCAATTTTCATGGGATACCAATTTTCATAGGGTACCAATTTTTGTTTGGTACCAATTTGTGTGGGGTACCAATTGTCATGGATTTTGTGGTTGCTAGCAACTACAAATTTAAAGACCCAACGAATGACCTTTCTGTGGAAAAATTTTTTTGACCCCTGTCCAAGTCCATGAATTTAAGTACCGATAAAAAAGTAATTTGTCCTAATACAATGAAAATTGATACCCACAAAACAGAATGTACAGTATCAAGTTATCTTTGACAAGTCTAAGGTGGACCCTATTATGGTATATGGAATGTAATTCATAATATTCTTTGTTTGGAAAAACCGTTTGAGAAATGCAATTAAATAATGTAATGCAGTTATTAATTTACAATTGATCACTTTAGGTTGTTAAAATGCTGGTAAAGATGTATTGTTTAAGATTTAAGTTTTTATACATGTTGCTTATGTTTTTGCTATTACATATGCCGTGTATAAATTAGTCTTAAATTTGATTAAATCTATGTGTGCAATAATGAATATAGACATTAATTGTAAAGTATTGAGTCTCATTTAGCTTCTTTGTTCTGCATGCAGACAGACTCATACTGTATCTTATTATCTGCATCATCAAACTCGTTCCTAGGTAAGCTAAATATTCAAGGTTTTAGTTTCAGTTTGTAAAGAATATCTTTAAGGGGAAGAAGTGATGCCGAACAAATTCATTGAGCTTGCATCATCATACACCATGAGCACAGAAAGCAGTTACGCTCTGTTAAACAGCCTGTCCTTTGTTGAGGCATTTTCAACGTGGTGGATCGATGCTTGAATTCAGTTGTCATAACTGTTTTTGTTATTATTTAAACGATATTAATATTCTTCATAGATTGACAAATAAACAATTTTTGTTAGAAAATATACATTATGACAGTACCATCAAGTAAATATAGAACATACACACATGATGATATTAATGGCAAACAAAGCTATAACTAAAATCTTTACACAGCGAGCTCATCTGTGAATGAAACAAAATATGCATGAATTGTTTCAAGAAAGTTACTTTTCTCTCAACTGTAAACTTTTGTCACCCAATGCCACAAACAGCATGTACAGAAGGAATATCAGCCTAGCACTAAATTGTGCTAGCCCTATTGAATGCAGTGCAGGATTCGACCTGTCTTTCCAACCAACATCAGTTTTGGGTGATATAAATATCATTGGACCGACTTCAAATTTGGCACTGTAGGTCATCAGGGGAAATGGAAAACAGCAAGTGAAATGTGGGCCAAGAGGTTAAAGGTCAGAGTTGACCTTCATCACACTTGAAACTTAACTGAAATAATTTTTTGGGTGTATGCTCACAGGAAAGCATGGTGGACTTCGTCCTGATCCTACAGGTGTATTCAATTTTAGTTGAAGAAATTTACAGAAAATTTGGCCTACACATAGGACCACATCATCGACTTTCTTCATCGAATACGTTACCCGATCATAATACCTTAGGAGAACTAATACTACCTCACAAATCCAGCCCTCCAGGCTAAATTTTTTAGCTAAGAAAGCTTAAAGTTACCTGCCCACATAGATGGCAGTTCAATAGAGTGATCTATCCTTGACACAGGGATTGGTGCCAAATCCCATGAATACTTCAGTTACTACTTCCGCTCATGCCGAGTAGCATGCTCTCTCTCCTGACGAGAGGCCTCACAATACATCTGCAAGAATTTTGAAAGTTATTCTACCTTCAAGCAAGTTGGAGGAGTTTTCTCTTCAAAGGGAAGTATACTCCATCTATAATTTTCTAACTTTTTCTTGCTCCTTCTTTCGATGACAGAGTTTTCTGTCTTTTGTAAAATTATAACTTTGTCATACTCACTTACATATGTGCCCTTTGTACATACCTGCACGGGTCTCTAGTGTGTCCTTGCACATTGGTTTAGCTTTATTTTATGTGCAGGTATTGTGTGTGCTATAGAAAATTAGAAGTAAATTGCTGTATAAATTCCGCTACGGTTGAATACATACAGGTAAGTTTTCTATACATAGTTTTTAGTCATAGTGTCCACTTCGTAGTTATTAAAAGCGATGCTTCGGTCACTTTACCTGTATAGGCAGTCTATTTGACCTTTCCTACAGGTAAGTTTATATTAGAATTTTATTTTATAGCATTCACTTCATAAGTATTAATAGCAATGCTTCAGTACTTTTACTTGTATAGGCTGCTACATGAGCCCTTGTTACAGGTAAATTTTCACATAGTGTGAAGCACCGTACATCCACTTTTTTAATTCATAAACTAAGATGCATGCCTGTCTACACCTGTATGTATTGTATGCTCTGTTTTTGTCTTACAGATTTAGACCATAAGCAGGACGAAGTGTAAGCTATGTACACATTGGAAACACAGGAATGACAACCATTCTACTCGTTTACCTTCCTCCAGTTGCCACTCCACAAATACATATCAGATATGCACCTCTTGGAATGAACGTCAGTGGGCAGCAGGACTGGGGGCACAAAAAGGGAATAAGCACAAGCACACCTTGAAGGAGGAGGATGCCATTAGGATACATGCTGATGTCACTTCTGTGAATGATTTACTTTTCGAAGGGTATTGCACTCCAGAAGGCTCATCAGCCACGAAGTGATCAAGTTGTCCCGGTCAGCAACAGCCTCAACATGACACACCTTTTGTGGCAGAACCAATAGGCCTGATACTGCACGGGTTTGATGGCCAGTCTTTATTGGCTACATTTCAGCAAGATCGATATCAAATCAAGCCAATTCAGATACACATCAGAACAACAGACTGGTTCTGTGGATCAAATCTCCCTTAACCTGTCGCAACATAAGCAACAGGTCATCACCACAGTCGATCTTACCAGCTAAGCCAAAAGATGGTAGGTCTTTGTCCATTTTGCCTACCCCACACCGCACAGGCACTCTCATGGATCAGCATTCCCAACATAGTGCCACAAGTCACTCAATGCACCCAGTGCCCAGTTCAGTGCCCCAGTACACACGGAATGTGGATTCACTTCATTCTCATGCCTTTGCCACTCAAAGGGAGCACTTACTTACTGATTGTTTGGACGTGACTGTATCCCAGTCAGGACATTCTGCAAGCATTGTGGGCCACCCCTTTAGACAATCTTCCCTGGCTACATCTCAAATTGCACAGGAGGCATTGGCATTGCATTCCTACAACGAAGTATCCTCACAAGCTCGATCATCTTCGCTAGATCTCTATATGACAAGAGAAGACTCTGCCTTTTGTATGTCAATCGAGGAAGTCTTCTGCCTGTTGCTATCGGAGTTTTGTCCTCCTTCCCCTTCATCAACAGCCTGGTCTAAAGTTTCCGGCATCAGTTGACTTACTAATTAAGAAGGACAAACCGGCATTCAGACTGCTACCACAGTCTGGTCGAGTTCTTTACCTTTTGGGTTGCTTACACAGACAATTACTGAACCCTAGTATCAACAGACTCTTCTTTCACAGCAACACCTTCCATCAAATTTTAGTAGGAGGTTCTATAACACCCACACTCCAGTTTTTCACATGGATAGAGACATGCAGCCTTGGAGATGTCAGAACCCTACTAATTACACATGGACTGGAAGTCTTTTAATGACAAGCAACAGTTGGTACGGAATGGCATGGCAGTGTGTTCTGTGTTGAACTTAGTCTCTATGACAATATCTCTCATCGAATCTCACAGGACACATGTGGGAATTTGTTTCTCAAATAGCACGCATCCTAAACAGAGCTGCATAGCACACACTGACCAATGCTGTAACAGCAGCGTCAAACCTACAACTGGCAGAAAGAAATGCAGTGCTCTCCACTTCCACCTTTCTGAAAGGCCACCACAAAGCCAAGCTAAGATCGCAGTCATTCTCTTCTAACCTCCTCTTCAATGGACAGGTAATGAAAATATGTAAACAAGCCAACAAGAGACAAATTTCCCTCAAACAATCTCAGGCACTTAGGAGGGATTTTCGGGGAAGTAAACAAAAGGATAGAAAGGACACCCCTAGGACACAGCAGACAGGGAAGCAGTCCTACCCATCCTATACCAGTAGATGGCCACATTTCTCAGGAATGAAAGTGGACAAGAGGCAGAGAGAAGGTGATAGTTCTTGCTCTAGTTTCTCTCCACGCCAGCCGCCCTATAACAAGAAATGACACCATTTTCATGCCACCCATGTCAGATATCTCGGTGGGGGGAAGACTGCTATTCTTCGCTGTCGAATGGGAAGGTATTTGCCACAACGATCAGTGGACCCAGCAAGTGGTTCAGAAGGCCTCAGTACCATGTTCAATGCACCTCCTTCATTGTCCAGATTCCCTTCAACTACAGACATCCCCAAAGACCTGTTCAAAGCAGATGCTCTGCAATGAGAACCTTTTCCAGAAAATGGAGGTGGAGATTGTTCCCAATGTAAAATCACTGGATTTATTCCACTCTTCAACCATTCATAGACCTAAGCACCCTCAATCATTTCATTCACGCCCCATGGTTCAAAATGGAAACACCAAGGCAGGTTTTAAATACCATTCAGGAGGGAGACTTTGCTAACAGTGTCCCAATTCACAAAGTTTCCATGAAGTTCTTGCACTTCACTTTGAGGGAGACAGTTTACCAGCCCAGGGCACTCCCTTTTGGACTCAACATCATTTACAACAAGATGGAATGCCAAATTCCCAACCTTTGTTTCACCAGTCCCAGATCTAAAGGTTTGGGCAGTTGATGCTCTTTCCATAAATTGGAATGGTTTGGACACCTGTGCTTACCCTCCAATACCTCTGATTCTGAAGGTGATACAGAAAGTAAGAGAATCCAAGTGTTGCCTCATCCAGATTGCTCCACTGAAGTGGGAAATATCATGGATAAACAACCATCTAATAATCTAGCATTGGAAATCCCAAGGAAATAGAAATATTTCATCTGCTCAGTCTACCATGATGGCAGGCATTTCATCCCAATCAACAGTTGTTGAACCTACACATCTGGATCATATTAAACAAGCCCTCAAGAACAAACAGGTCTCTCAACAAGTGGTGGAGAGAATTGCTCAAGTGAGAAGGCCTTCCACTTTGATAGTATATGAGGGGAAATGGAGAATTTTCTTACAATGGTGTGAGCTTGAACACACTTCACTGCTGAAGGCATCAATAGCAAACTTCCTACTTTGACTCCCTGACATGAAACAGTTAGCTCCAATCACAATAAAAGGCTACCATTCCACAATCTCAAACATGCTGCGTCATCATGGAAGAGAGAATATCGGAGAAAAAAAAGACCTATCCAATCTTCTGTCAAATTTCAATTTCACTTGTCCAAAGGTGTTTGCTCCGTGTCCAGAGTGGAATCTTTCATGGGTGCTAACCTGGCTGAATAAGACACCATTTGAATCATTCTCAAGAGCTTCATTGGTTCACCTTTCATATAAGACATACTTCCTATTCGCTCTAGCGACAGCAGGCATCATCAGTGGAATACATGCCTTGTCAGTTGACCCAAACTACTTACAGTTCTAACAGGATGGGTCAGTGTTGCTCATGATGGCCCCTGCTTATGGGAAATCAATCTTTCGTGGTCAAACCTCTTTCTGTCCTGGACCCTTCAACTCAAGGCTGGTCTGCAGGACCCAGTGAGAGCTTTTAAGTGGTACCTGAAAAGAACCGAGCCAGTGTCAAGGGAGACCCGGTCTATTCTTACCTCTCCAAGATGGAAAGAATGACATATTAAAGCAGGCACTCTTGTCCTGGATAAAATGGGTTATCCGTTCTACATATCGAGAGTTAACCTAAGTTCAAATGAACTTCTTGTTCATTTCAGCACATGAAGTTAGTGGTTGCAACAAGCATTACATTCGAGTGAAACTGTTCCCTAACTGACCTTATACAAACCGTGGGATGGAGGTCAGAGTCGACTGTCTTTAGTTTCAACCTCAGAGAGATTTCATTCCAAAAGGCTCAGCTACACCTGGTAGGGCCTATTGCTGCAGCACAACAGGTTACCTGCCCGGGTCATTCAGCGGATTCCTAAAGGACATGGCTTGATGAATTCTGCCAGATTTGTGGTAGGGAATTTTTTCCCTTTAATGAAAGTCACACCC
This sequence comes from Margaritifera margaritifera, assembly GCA_029931535.1. Classification (NCBI taxonomy): domain Eukaryota; kingdom Metazoa; phylum Mollusca; class Bivalvia; order Unionida; family Margaritiferidae; genus Margaritifera; species Margaritifera margaritifera. The sequence goes on from JAQPZY010001602.1 coordinate 2,567,115, forward strand.
CCTTTTAATAAAAGACAAACCTTGGCATATGGAGTCAATTCTCCAGCCAGGTTATCTATCTATAAGCTGCCTCACATACCATACAGGGCCAGAGATGGCCTCTCCGGGGTAAGAGGATTTAACTGCCTCCACCTCTTGCCTATTATCCTAAGTTATTAATTATTGGGTAGCATATTTGAAGAAAAAAATAATTGTTTCTAGTAAAAAATCTTTCTTCCATAATACTTACCCAATCATAATATGGATACACCCTGCCAGTCTCCCTGCAGTAACATCCTTTCAAGAGAGTGTGCATTCCACTCCAGTAGTAACTGAAATATTCATGGGATTTGTTGCCAATCCCAGTATCAAGGGGAGATCCCTCATTAAACTGCCACAAATGTGAACAGGTAACTTTTAACTTTCTTAAAAGAGTTTCGCCAGAGAGGGCTAGATTTGTGAGGTAGTGGTAGTAGTTCTCCTATGGAATCATGATCAGGTAAGTATTATCGAAGAAACATATTTTATAAGAAAAAATTGGTTTTTATGATCAATGTTAAACAAAAGACTCCTTTTTGTCAAGCTTGACTTTATTGAGCCAGAAAAGACATACATAAAAGATAAATAAAAACTTGAGCTTAATCTAGGGTGTTGATGGACATATGGATGGACACATGGATACAAACTTCTGCCTAGGCAAGCTTGACCACAAAAAGTAAAACAACAAAATACATTTTGACGTTTTATTGAATCACAGCTTAAAATAGTACAGGAAGACAACAAAATCTCAAGTACAATGCACCTGGTGTTTATTGCCCAGAGTCTATATATATACATGCTTGGGATGTTAAACATACAATATGCATGTAATGAAGATGTACCACATACATTTTGTGAAGATGATTTAACATAAAATGTTTACTACTTGCAAGGTAAAATATGGTTAGGTGAATAATTTTTATTATTATTATTGAAAGCTTGTACCAGAAAGCTCGTACACATAGTCAATGATTTTTTTTTTAAAAGAAATAATCAGGTGCATAAAGTGGAATTTACAATTTTAAAGAAATATCTTTTTTGCATTTTTGATGCAGAATGACTGACCAAGTTTAAAATAGATGAGACTGAAGTAAAGATTAAACAAAATTATGAACATTCATGTATCTTGTTAAATATAATTATCAATAACCGTGCATCTAGATCCATTTGTAAAAGGATTGGTATGAAATATCTATAGAGATTTGCATGCAATCACAACTATAACAAGTTGTATTTATTGATGTTTCTAAATGCAGCAAATCTGCAATTACTCTTTGGAGAGAATTTTTCTAAAACCGCAGTTCCAGATCCACTTACTGTATATACTCATGTATAAGCCGATACCAACTGCAGACTGCATAGACCCAGATCTGCCATTGCATAATGCACCGGCAGATCTGGGTGTATGTAGTTTGTAAAGACTAATCAGTAGAACAAACAACATAGACCCTGATCTGCTGGCGCATTATGCAATGGCAGATCAGGGTCTATGTTGTTTGCATTTGGACTCCGACTATACGCGAGTATAGATGGTATATGGACATTATGGATATACAAGGCTGAAATAGTATATAACAAGAAGCCGTCCATGGCCTGTATGTTGAGCCCATGCCTAAGCTATATTCCAAATCTGAAGAGGGTGAGTGAGGGTGGTTTAAAATGGTGCTGAATAAAAGGAAACTCAAAAATCTTTTTAACACCGAGGATGGATATGTACACAGACACCAGAGTTATCGCTGTGTCAAACTTCTGCCTGTGGGCTTGACAAAAATGACTTAATACATTCATTAGTTCAGTTTCTTCACAGTTACTATAAATAAATTTTAGCATCATTAATTTTGTAGCAAATCTTTAAATTTCCATTGGGCGAAAATATAATTATTGTGGTAATATTTCTTTTTTTTTACACTCTCTGAACAGATAATGGATACTCTCATGCAAAGCTTTGTTGACACTTAGGAGATGAACTTGGTTGCCTAATTCAAAACAGCTGGAGACTATAAAAGTGCTCATATCACAAATTTATTCCAACAGAGAGGCATGTTTAAACACAACTGTAGACAAAACATCAATCCCAGTGTTTCATAACAGAAATATTATCCACACATCCCTCTTCCACTTAGTAGTATGGTGGCCACTAATATATAAATCTGGTCACAAACTTTCAAAACTATCTGTCCGGATATTGGTCTGTATTTATATTATCTTTCATCTAATGATTTTAGCCTAAATAAAATTTAAGCAACTATTATTTCACTCGCTATAATTTTTTTATTTACAGCAGCTGGTCTATTGAATCTAGACATAATAGAATAAAAGAAGACTATTTATCATTATGATAGATCTCTGCTGTGTATAAAAAGCACACCCTTCTGTAAACAGCATAGACCCAGATTTGCCATTACACAATGAGCTTGTCATCAGGTTCTATGCTGTTTGCATAAAATCGTATGTGAAATAAACGGTATAGACCCTGATCTGCTGGTACATATGGGTCTGTACTGTTTGAAGGTGAATGCAAATTACAGACAAGCAAATAGGACATATCACAGAAAGGCAGACAAACAATTGAGGTAGGAGAGAAATTATTTAAATGAGACTTGTAATCAGTGATGTACAAATTCCTCTGTGATTTAAACTATACAGTATTTGATGATAAAAGACACAGCACCCAATTCTTGGGTTTGTTGTATAATGAGAGTGTATAGTAGTTGATAAGTATTTTCCTAACAGCCAAAATCCAACAAAAGCTCTAGGATATAATTGTATCCATGATATGATATATCAAAGCTGTATTTATAATCATCGTGTGCTTCTGGTAATTCAGAGCATGACTTTCTGTCCACATATCAAACTTTAATTTTGTATTATCACAAAAGGTCTCTAAAATAGGAGGCACTTGAAGGAAATTGGTATTTTTGAGTCATCCCAAACAAAAATGTTATTAAGAAAGAAAACGTCATACTCTGACCTTCTTTAACTATGCGACCTATTTAGATACTAACGTCATACTCTGACCTTCTTTAACTATGAAACCTATTTAGATACTAATGTCACATATTATTTTTATTTAAAGGCTTTCTCTGATTCAATATTTCTTTTTTTCTTTAATTTTCATAAGTATAATAGTTACACTGTTGGCTCAGATCAATCGGAACACATCAAAGCTTACATAAAATCTACCCTGGAAATATTTCAGTAGAGGGATGCAGCATAAAAAGAGGGGAAAATGTTGGAGAACTTGGTCCAAGGCTAAAGTAATAAATAATACCATAGCAAACACATCTTGATACCATTATGAAATTATTCACACAAGTTAGGCAAAACAAAGCTCTCTAATCAGCACAAACACAAGAGTACTGTGAGCACATTATATGTCCACCCCATGTTCAGTAGTCCTCTATGTAGATAACTTTTTTATTTGCAGAAACCATCATTCTTTTTTTCAGTCACAGTGACCCCAAAATATATAGGTTTCTTCCTTACCCAAAGTGCAAGCCATCCACAAAGTTGGTCCAGGTCTGTGATGTAGAACAAATATTATTGTGCAGAAACCATTTTCCTTCTTTTAGTTAGAGTGACCTTGACCTTTGATCCCAAAATGGCTTCTTCCTTACCCTAAGTGCAAGCCAGCCACAAAGTTTGGTTGAGGTATGCGATGTAGAACTAATGTTACTGTGTGAAAACCATTATTATTTTTTCAGTAACCTTGACCTTTAAACTCCAAAATCAATATACCTTTCCTTACCACCAAGTGCAAGCCATCCACAAAGTTTGGTAACCACAGGTGATGGACAACAAGAATCATTGTGCAGAAACAATTTTACTTCTTTCAGTCACAGTAACCTTGACCCCAAAATGAACAGGGATCCTCCTTACCCTAAGTGCAAGCTCTGGCTACTGTAGTTGGTGGAGAACTACGTTTGGTAACTGTAGATGGTGGACAGCTTAAGTTATTGTGTGGAAGTGAAACTGGTGATGGACAGGCAAGAAAGAAAAACTGATGAATGTCTTCGATCATGAGGAAATCAATTTAAATCAGAGATGCCTTAATGAAAATTTTACTGATGTGTGATGTCACATGACATCCCTTAGTAAACATTGTAGATGTTTACATAATGGCTTCTGTAATATTTCCAAGGTGTTTTTCCGCTCGCTGGCAGAAAGGCCTCGGCATGTTCCGATCACAGCTCATATATGACCTTTATGCTCCAGTTTGCTCAGTATATGATACACAAAGTACACTCATAAAAAAAGACCCAACATATAAGGCCTATATTAAAAAACATTGTATGGAATGGCCAACTTGTATTTTACAATGAGAAACATTCAATGAAGGATAAAAATACTTCTTTTTCACAGTGAACAGAAAAATTATAAAAATTCTTACAATTGTAACTAAAAAAACAAGTAGACCAACATCTTCTGGCTAACTATATGCATAAAACTACAGTAGTTGGGGAAAATTGAGAGGGACAGTAAAAACAGGAAGGTATAAATTCTAAACATTAAGTTGTGTAAATTTTTACAAAGCAAGAAGAAAAAAACTACATATCTACATCTGCTAAAAGATCTATATATATATATACTAACTACAATATTTTGAAAGATTAATGAAAAGTAGCACCCGTTTTTCTGGAACTTGTAAAACTGAAACTGTATACTGGCATTTAAGTACATGCAAAGCATTACAGATTAACATATGGTAAATCTATAGATTCCAGATCTATTGCATTAAATACTTCATTGGATAATAATATCAATCAACCAAATGGCATATATTCATATGCCTTATGGTTAGTTTCAATGGCATATATAAAAAAGAAGCTAGTGAAACAATAAGTTTTAGTGTGTAAAAGTTTTGGCCAATAGAAAAAGCAATATTTTCATTTTTTTCTTAAATGCCATATTTAAGCAGCTTAACTTCTTAGTCTGTAAAAGATGCATCATTTTAACCTATTGTTTGTAATGTCTGTCCATGGGTATTTCCATGGATATTTCAACCTATTGTTAGTAATGTCTGTCCATGGGTATTTCCATGGATATTTCAACCTATTGTTAGTAATGTCTGTCCATGGGTATTTCCATGGATATTTCAACCCATTGTTAGTCATGTCTGTCCATGGGTATTTCCATGGGTATTTCAACCCATTGTTAGTAATGTCTGTCCATGGGTATTTCCATGGGTATTTCAACCTATTGTTAGTAATGTCTGTCCATGGGTATTTCAACCCATTGTTAGTAATGTCTGTCCATGGGTATTTCAACTCATTGTTAGTAATGTCTGTCCATGGGTATTTCCATGGTTATTTCAACCTATTGTTAGTAATGTCTGTCCATGGGTATTTCAACCCATTGTTAGTAATGTCTGTCCATGGGTATTTCCATGGATATTTCAACCCATTGTTAGTAATGTCTGTCCATGGGTATTTCAAACCCTTTGGGCTGTAAAACTGCATGTGATATTTTCATTGTACAGAATACACAGATTTGATTATAAAGCATTCCGATTTACATGTTAAGCGAAATATTCAGGTACACATACAAAAAAAGTTCATTCAATGCCTTGTATTTAGCAACTTGTATAAATGATAAAAAGCAATGACTAGCTACATTTCAATATATGTCTAAAATTCATAAGGAGGAAAACCCAGTTTGCAAATTGTTGGATTGTATTTGCCATGAAGCAAATTGTCTATAGTTATTTTCCGTTAGTACCGTCATCAACTTTTTGCCTATTTTGCTATTCTAAGATACAATCGATCTTTTCTGTAGTTGGCATTAACATAAGTATAATAAAATTATAATGTTCTTTTCTTGGTACAAATTCAGTTAACACAGGGTCTATTGTAAGACCGGCATTTGCGAGATTCATGCAAATTTCTAAAAAAAATCCAAATCACACAATATAAACAAGACATATCTTTGTTAACTTTCAAACAAAGTAATATCCCAACCCCCCACCACCATCCCACGTTGTCAATTTTAGACATTGAAATCACAGAAGTATTACAGATCTATAACCTTAAAATTGTGACCAATAGCATCTACAACTGACAGCTACATTCTAAATTTCTAAAACTTGGCCTACTAATATGTTTTGACTGGTAATAGCTGCCCAAAAGCTGTACAAGTATCCTTAAATATTTTGAACAAAATTACCAATTTACCAGAATAATTCAACTTGTATAGACTGGATTACATGAATAAGATTATGAACATTACTGACATCTAACAATTACCATCGGAACATGCAACATTTTAAAGAACTACAAATCAAAATGTTGCATTTACTACTGTGAATTGATTATTTTTTGCAGGACACCAATTTTCATCGATTTTGTGGTTCCAAGAAACCACAATTTTAAAGATGCAAGAAACAAAGTCCCTTCCATGGAAACAGTAGGACCCATTGCTTATTGCTCAAATTAAAGTATCAAGGAAATGTCATATTTTGTAAAACCATGAAAATTGATGCCCATGAAAATAAATTATTTCAACGTTATTCATTTTTTTATGTTACTAAGGCAAAACTTTGATAACATGACCACGAAGGCTGTAAAGTTTGTTCAAGCAACTAATGAGGTAGAATTGTTTTGTTTTTTTCTGTATAAAATTTGGGCATTTTTTTCTTATCTTAGTATACATTTTTACTCCTACATCTTTAAACATTAGCTGTACACAGGAGTTGAGGGGATAAATGGTTAACTTCATATTTCAAAAAGCACATTTTAACTGCTATGGTTAAACAGCGTACTAATTCCTTCTGAAATCTTGAAGTTAAAATATGAAGGTTTGTGTTTCTTTAATATCTGAAAAGCCAATATTCATTGATATTATAAACTTCTATTGTCTCATTTACGAATAATTCCATTTTAAAAGTATGACCATCACAAAAGTTTGCACATGTATTACCTGCCCCTGATACATATTCAGAAGTGATGTTTATCACTTGAACAAAGAACTCGCTAACATAGACATTATAGTGAGGGAAACTGTGATCGGTTATAAAATGTGGTGATCCTGTGGAAATTTAATAAACTGAAATAGCTAATGCCTCCCCCCTGGTCAATGTGGTCATCAATAGATCAAGAAAAAAAAGGAAAACAAATGACAATTATTGGAAAGATTTATGAAAATACTGTGCATTTAAACAAAGAAGCACAATCTCTGCATATTTTTTACTTTTACATGCATATAAGCCATAATGAGAAAATAAATAAGCCAGATCCCTATTTTGGGTCAAAATTATCAATATTTAACTCTTCAAAAATAAACTGCAGGTTTTTTTAAATTGTACATGGAAGGCCCTTCCACCTTTAAATGTAACCTCTTAACTTCTAGCATAATATAATTTTGCCATGTTCTACTTAATATTTGCTGCTTTTATTTCTCCATCACATATGAAGATACATGTTTGCAGTTCAAATTTCTGTTCCCTATGAAAAAGGGCAACTTATTTTTCAATATTCTTCTTTTCTCTTTCACTCATTTTTTCTCCCAATGTCTAAATCCTTCTTCCAATGTTTGGAAGGATTTGTGATGATTTGATCACTTGTACAATGCTTGAAAAAAATCACAATGAACAGTAAGGCCTATTCATAATATTTCCCAGTTTGACGCAGTATTATTGGTAGATTTCTATTCTTTTTTGCTTTTCGTCTTTTTGAAATTGTATACAAGGAAAGCAATAGCTTTTTTTGTTTGTTTCTGATCACATTTTAATCCTACACTTTTACTTGAAGTGTCAGCTTGTTCTAGAATGATTTGACACACATAATAACAAACTGAGCTTTAGTCAAGGAAGGTAATGCAGTCTGTAATTTTGGACAATCTTCATTAATTTTAATGGTAAATTTTGGGAATTTGGTTGGAGTACATTTTACTGGAGAAATGGATTTTAATTACACATAAGGCTGTACCAAAAGCATGAATAATTAGCATTTTGAAGATTTTCTCCATAAATGACTTTTTGGGTTATTAATATTTCCTATGATAGCTTTAGACTTTTTTTCTGGCTCTATGCTAATCAGGACCAAATTTGTGATGGAAAGTCCTCAATGACATCTAATAAGTTTCTAGAATGCTTGGCAATAAACCCTGTAGTTCCCATGGAAATGTTGTCCTGTTTTTTTTGCAGTTCATTTGAAGATGCAGACCTTGTGGACATTCATTAAGTGTATGGCATTTGTGATTTCTCTCGTTTGAGAAATGATCACCACAACCAATTTACTCAATTTAAAAACCATTACAAATTTACCTGAGGTCTTAATTTGTTCAGTGTGCCCAGAATCTACAAATTGTAGTGATAGCCCTATTTCTCAGTTTAATTAAAACACAAGAAAAAACATGTACTTTTTACAATGAAATATAATAATATAAAAATGTTTCCATTATTTTTTAAAATATCTAAGTAATATTTCAAAGATCCTCATGCATGTAAAACATGTATTCATGTGGTATTCACACAAGTTACTAGTATTTGCATTCAGCTAAAAATATGATAGAAAATAAAGATCCACTGCTATCTGTGATCATGTGGATATAGAGACCAACATGAATGTTCCATGTTGCACCAATTCTTGTTGAATCATTATGTTCATGAAATTCATTCTGTCTCTTTTAAACATCTCTCTTCTGGGAACTTTAGCTTTGCAAGTCATGATTTCACATAGCAGTGTTTTCACATACAAAACCTTCACATAGCAACTCTTTACATACCAAACCTTCACATAGAAACCTTCACATAGCAACTCTTCACATTTGAAGCCTCTTTACACATATCAGCAATGGACAACAAAATTCATACATCCAGCATTCAAATACTCTCCCCCCCCCCCCAAATGTGTATCAATAAGTTTTTGCCATATCATTCTGTACCATGATTTCCAATAGGCAACTAAACACTGATGCACACAATAAGGGTGTGTATCGCCACTTTAGTCCGGAAATGATATGTATTGCAATACATACCCTTCTGTTCGCTGTTTAACAAATACATGTCTTAAAGATCATTTCATTGAGACAGTATAATATCAATCTCTTGAAATTTTAAGAAAAAAATAAAATGGTCAATTTCTTTGTCACATGCAAATATTAACTTGTACCCTGTAAGTAGAAGTGACTTAACAGATCTGTAGATTCACTTTTGTAGCAAGTGTAAATACCTTTGGAATATGTACATTGTAACATTACTTTTATTTAATGGAACATAATTTGATTTTTTTATCATACAAGTTGTATTGCGATACTAGGGTCAAGATACAATATATTGTATCACCAAGTAAATATCACAATATCCAATATGTATTGCTACATCCCTAACACACATACTGGTATCGCTTTAACAGATTATTCACATTACTGCTGGTTACATGGAAATCTACTCGATCTTGAAACATGATCCAAATGAGCAAAATTATTCCATCCTCCTTTCTGGTATGACCAAGCTGATGAATATCATTGTGGTAGGATTCATATTACAATGTATGCTCCTAGCTCACTTTTGAGAATAAAATGTCTCCAGACTGGTCCACTGATTCTTCAGATTAAACAAGCCATCTGGGAAATAGGCCAGCATTCTTTGGTATGCTTACCTGTCAATAATGAGTAACCATGCACCGATCAGATACTCACAGTTCACATTTTTTTAAATATTATTACTGATCTGATATTTTGTGCAAGGCTTGTTTCATATGGGAAGGCACTCTTTTAATCTGCCTGGTGAAGGTCTGCTACCTGAACTTTTAAATAGTGCCTCCATTTCAGAGTCTGTTGAAGTCTCATCTGCTGATGGAGAGTTTGAAATTAAAACTCTCTCCTGAAAAAAAAAACAAAGAAATTTAATAACATTATTGATGAAATGACATCTCATGTGTGTATATATGGGGTTGAAGTACTTAAAATATCAAAATGTGTCATCTGAACTGGATGAAAATTCCTTTCTAATTTCAGCATGGTATCACACGTCAAAATTAAAAATGAAGTGAAAGTAAAAAAAACTTGCCTTATTAATCCATCCTAAGTTTATGCCAGTGAAAACACCTGAGAAACTTGGATAATGGATAAAGTAAGTCAGAGTCACTAAGATCCTTGTATATACATGTATGCCAGACTTACAAAAACAGGGAATTTCAGATTTTTAATTTACTTAGATGAAGTTGATTATCAATAAATTCTAAATCAGTGCTCTGTTAGAGATGGTAAAAATAAAAAGAAAAAAAAAATTATAAGTTCCTTTTTTTTTCAAACACGAGAAGGTATAAAGGAAAACTTATAATCCCCCAGATTTATTCAAGGAATGCAGCCTTCAACATGGCTTTGCTAGACTGGTACTCTAAGCTGTTTCTTTATCTAAATATGACTGAATTACTAATTGTGGTTTTATGTTGTTACCTGATGGTTTTATTTAAGTTAGCAAATATACCATTGTGTAATTTTCATTTACTGGTACACAATAAAAGGCTCAAAATAAGGTAGTCCTGAAAAAATGACCATCTTGAAAAAAAAGTCAGACATTTTTATAAATTTCTTCTTCTTTGCACTGAAAATCAGGTAGCCTCTTACAATAAGTCATCTGTTATTGACAGTTTTTGGTAAATCAGAATTCACTGTTCCCCATCAAACTCTTGGTAAATCAGAATTCACTGTTCCCCTACTGATTGCTTCCTTTTCTATGTAAACAGGACTTCCTAAAAAGGAAACCTATCTCCATAATAAACTCAACAAGAATTGCTAATATTAAATTTAAACCAGTTTATTTCAAATTTGACATTTTTTTTTCTTTACATCATATGTATCGATGAAGAATTACTTACAGATTTTTTACTAAATCTAAAAATATGCCACTCCCTGGGTTGCCTCTCAGAGTTAATAGTTTCTGTACTAGTCTGTTGATAACTTGGATTAGAAAATGAGGTAAGTGCAGAGAGGTCTTCCCCTGTATAGTGTCTTCTTCTTTGCCTGCAAAAAAAAACAAACTTTCATACATCAAAATCTTAATTCTGTATGTATCTTACATGCAAGCTCTTTGCATAAGCTGGATAATTCAAAATTCATTTTTTTTTTCCACCCAGGTAGGCAAAACATAAAGTTTTATAAATTTGAAATGAAATGAGCACAAATTTAGGATTGTATTATCTTGATCATAAAATATTTGAGATATCTCAAACATTGCACTTCAACCTAATCTGAAACAATGATTTGATATCAACACATGAAATATCAACGATATTAAACATCAAAACAAGGACATGTGATAAAGTAAAAAATAGTATATACTTGTGTATAAGCTAATACCAACTGCAAACTGCGTAGACCCATATCTGCTGTCACATAATGTGCCAGCAGATCTGGGTCTATGCAGTTTGTAAGGACTCATCAGTAGAACAAACAACATAGACCCAGATCTGCCGGTGCATTATGCGCCGGCAGATGAGGGTCTATGTTGTTTGCATTTGGACTCAGATTATACGCAAGTATATATGGTAATGACTTTACAAGCCCATTAAATTTTATTTACACAATAAGAATGAATTTCTTACTGGTAGTTAGACACTTCAGATAATCTATCAATAGCTCTAAAGTAGATACTCGCATGTAAGTTGGATCCAACTGCAAACAACATAGACCCTAATCTGCTGTCGCATAATGTGCTTGTAGATTAGGGTCTATTTTGCTTGTTCTACTGATTAGTCCTAACTACATAGACCCAGATCTGCTGACACATTATAAGTTGGCAGATCAGGGTATATTTTGTATGCAGTTTGATCTGACATACACGAGTATGTACAGTATTTATTGTATAACACTCGCCTCAATTTTATTTTGCAACAATTGTCCATCGCACTGAAGCGTAACATTTATCAATGTCAAATAGCTGCATCACTGAGTAATGCAAAGACCTTAAATTTATCTGGTAATCCTTACCAGTGTTCATTTAACATAAAATTTATGAAACTCGTAAAACAAGACATGATTAAACTATCATCATAAATTTTGTATCAAATAAACACTCCTGTAAGATACTCTATTTATGTTTAACAAGGCAGTGTAATAAACAAAAAAACACTTAGACTAGTAATTCTGTTGAAATGATTAAATATGGAGTATCAAAGTGTTCTTCCTCACAAGTAAAGATAATGGTACACTACAAAACAGATCTTCTCTAGGTTTAAATAAATTTTGTAAAACATACAATGAATTGATAATGTGAAATTTAAATCGACTTACCTTCTCCATATAAGTATGATGAGTAATAAACCTGCTAAAGCTATGATTATAACCACACCCAAGGTTATATATGCTCCTTTTGAGGGGGTACCTGAAATATACAAGTAATTACCAATATAGCAAGGTCAAGGCCTGCTTGTTAAGCTTATAATCAAAACATAGCTGTAAAATGTGACCTTGACCTCAAGGTCAAAAGCCTGAGTGAGCATGTTACAGAATGAATTGTCTTAACTTCATAATGATTCATCCAATGTATGAACAAAATCCATCAAAGAGTTCATAAAATAAAAGCAAAAAAAAAAACTTTAACCAAAACCTTAATGCAAATTTTCTATGACTGTTACCTTGACCCAAAGATTTAAAGAAGCAAGAGTGTATGTTGCAGAATGAATCATCTTAGCTTCATAATGACTCATCACCAGTATGAAAAATCCATAAATGGGCTTAGGAAATATAAGCATATTTATTTAAAAAAACTTGAACCAAAACCTTCAAGCACATTTTCTATGACTGTGACCTTGACCCCAAGGTCAAAGAGGCAAGCATGCATGTCACCAAATGAACTATTTTAGCTTTATAACAATTCATTCCAAGTATGAATAAAATCCATCAAGGTATTTAGGAAATGTAAACAAATGAAGAAACTTGAACCAAAGCATTAACACAAATTTACTATGACTTGACTTTGATCCTGAGGTCATAAAGGTGTCGTAAAATGAATTACCTTTATAATGTTTAATGATGAGAATCTATCAAAGTGCTTAGGAAATCTAAGTGAATGAAAAAACTTTAACCAAAACCTTAATGCAAAGTGTCTAAGACTGTGATCTTGATGCCAAGTTAAAAGGATAGAGTATACCATTCAATGTATTCTCTTACTTTCGTAATAATTCATGCCATGTATGATGAGAATCTATTCAGGGGTTTAGGAAATCTATGCATGTGAACAACTTTTAACCAAAACCCTAAACTGTTGGCAACAATGATGTCATTGCCACCACGGTCTGAAGTGTTGTGTCTTACTTTCCACTAATAATTGCTTCACAATAAATGTAGCACCCCTCTCTTTCACTATCAGTCAAGACCCATAACACTGGTCCAAAACTAACACCATGCAAATTGCCAATTACCACCAGGCACCTACATCACTGTACACACGTGCAATATTCTCAGAGTCAAGAGGTATGCACTTGAACTTAAAGTTATGGTCTATTGGCAATGCATATGCTTATTACAGTAGTGTTATGTAAATGAACCAATAAAAAAAAAAACTCTAAGTTAAGTTGTTGACATTAGCATCTAAAAGATGTGCCACTGATTATCACATTGTGCACAATTTAATACTAAAGATATCTGGGGTATTAAACTTTTCCTCTATGTGGTTGATTGGTTTGTAATTCCAAACATCACGAGACAAAATGAGACACTGGTAAAGCACAGAAACATCTAATTTGAACTGGTGAGAAAAATTAATTATGATTGTATGATTGCTCATCAACATAAATGGTACTAAAACAGGTAACAAAAATAGCAAAAGACACATATGTGCACCCAATTTCACAGATATATCTTGAACGGTTTTTGAGTTGTGCTCAGGAAATAAAAAAAGGGACAGATGGACTGATGGATGGAAGGACTGACAGATGGAATTCACTTCTATATCCACTTCCAAACAAAACGTGACATACTAATAGCTGGAGTTATGTAGTCTCTCATTCAAATCATTAAATAGGCTATACATGTATTGAAATCGTGAAGTAGGCTTTAACTCTGCTCCAGTGACTCATGAAATTATCTTGAGAACCATGAAGGGTAAGTCAATGTTTGAATGTGGGGACTCAATTCCCCATTCATTTTCCAGTATACATGTAATAAGTTTGTAGCTGAGTAAGTATATTTGACTTACCTGGTTGCTGTTTATTTTCCTGCTGTTTCTTTGTAGTACAAAGCTCCAGTTCCTCCTCCTGGGGAGTGCAAACAAATGGGGGCCATTTAGGGGTAGCCCCAGGAGGCTGATCGGTTGGAACAAAATTTCCATCTGTAGGAACTGTAAGATTGAGAAAAGATCCATGGTGAAATCTCATTTCTATAAAGTTCATCCATGGGACTTGCTTGATTTGGTCTTTATATTGGGGCATGAGGGGGGTGGGGATGGGTCTTTTATACTGGTAAAGTATGTACTGATTAATGTACAAAACAAAATGTACTTCTTGTACCTAACCTTTATGAGATTTTATGTAGATGTGATTGGAATAGCAGGTCTGAATGCATGTGTAATTATGCTTCACACATACAGAAGTATCTATATCTAAATGTATATATCCAAAGGCAAGGTTTAATGCTCTTTAATTTTAATTTTTGATAGATTTGACCTCACAGATGTTACTATAATTCACACAACAGACTTTGAATACATATTATCCAATACAGACTTGCAGTACTATTCATTTTGATTTGCTGTCAGTGTTTTATACTGTTGCCATGACTGTATTGTTTAGAGGTCACACTCTTCAATTGAAAGCCAACCTGTTTGTTTTACTGACAGAAGCAGTTGTATTATCAAATAACCAGAAAACATCCACGTAAACAAAATCTGGGTTAAGCACATCTGGGAAGGCACATGGATTTTCAGAAGTGTGGGCAAGACACAGATGATCATATAATGTTTTGTATACAAAAGATCCCAACATGCTGAATTTTCCAATGGATATGTACAGAATTATTAAACTGCATTTAACAGAAAGAAAAAAAAATCATCTTCTGAACTAGACACACCAGGGCAGGCACATATGTGCCCTGAAGGAAAGGCGACACACAGGTGTATCTTGGACAGATTTATCTCTTGCACTGTCTTGCATATAAATGACTGCAACAGAGTGCATGTCTACATTCTGGACTTCATTACAGTGTGATACATGCATGCTAAAATACTGTACACAAGGCCTGTCAGACAAAAGACATCAGGGAAGGCACAGGTATGCCCTGAATAGCATGAAAAACACACATGTTAATTATATACCATGCAAATATAAGACTAATCTATAATTAATGCCCAAATTGAGATGCAGAGCATTTTTCCCAGATGATTGCTCCCAGCTAATTTGACATGTGCTTTAATAACATCACCTGTATTAAAACACTGAAATTGTATATGCTACTTCAGCACTGGGGTTTTCATTTTTTGATGCACCTCTTTCTTTTGTAGGTAATTTGTAAATATTTAATATTTACTTTGTGATTGATCATGTAGAAATAACAATCATACATAATAGTTTCTTCCATTAAAATACTTGCACAGCACTCAGGAGAGATGAACTGTCTGGTTCCAACTCTTTCCTACATGCTCTGCCTTTAAAAATTTGATGGTTGGTTGGTTTTTAATGGCACTTTCAACACATTACTGGCTACAGCAAGCCAAGGAAATGGAAGCTAAGTGTCTTTCACAAGGACACAACAAGGCAGCCAGCTTGAGCTGGCCTGGTATGGTATCGAACCCATTACCAGTGGATTATGAGTCCGATGCTATACAAACTGAGGTACCATAGCTTCCTTTTGAAACATTTGAACTTAGCATATACAATTGCTTAAAAGTCCAACTGCAAACATCACAGACCTAGGTCTGCCACTGTATAATACACCAGCTGATCTGGGTTGGTACATTCCGTTATGAGTAATCAATAGAACAAACACCGTAGATCCTCATCTGCTGGCGCATTATTTGACATCAGATCAGTCTATGTTGTTTGCAGTTGGCCTCAACTTATAAGTGAGTATATATGGTAGTATACTGTTTATAATCCCCATATGATACAACACACTGGAAAACTCATAATCCCCATATGATACAACACACTGGAAAACTCATAATCCCCATATGATACAACACACTGGAAAACTCATAATCCCCATATGATACAACACACTGGAAAACTCATAATCCCCATATGATACAACACACTGGAAAACTCACCCTGATAGCAAGGTCTGTTGGGGTCAGGCACGTCAGGGCAGGCACATGTATGACCTGTAGGGCTGGCAAGACACAGATGTGTGCAGCCACCATTTCTATCTGAACAATCATTGGTCCCTACAAAAGGAAAAAAGCAAAGGAGTGCTTAATGATGAAGTGTTTGAATTAAAAGTCCGGAAAATATGTAAATAAAATGTGATTTCTAGGCACCATCTACAAAAAATTCATGATCTGAGCTTGCCAATAACAATGAGGTCATATATCAATCATACTGGAATTATACCATAGGCATACTTGAAACAAATATGTGTACACAGAAAATAAAGACAATTCCATCGGCACATTCAGATAATAAATGTTAGATTTAGGGTCCTTTAAACACCACAGGCAAATGAGTGATTGGTAATTTAATGTAGACCCATAAAGAAAAAAAAATCTAAAAAGTCAATTAAAAAATTCCCAAATTCATTGCAAATCTGATACTATTAATAACATTGCTGTGTTATACCAGTTAAATTTTATACACAATGAGTGTGACACAGCAATAACACCCTTTTCTTTGGTATTCAGTAATCTAAACCTTTCTTAAAAATTGGTACCAACTATCCAAATTTCATAATATTTTAAAGTGCAATGTGACATACCATATGTACTCGCTTATAAGTCTAGTCCAACTGCAAACCAAATAGATCCCAATCTGCATTCAGGGTCAATGTTGTTTGTTCAACTGATTACTCCTAACAATCTGCATAGACCCAGATCTGCCAGTGCATAAAGTGATGGCAGATCTGGGTCTGTGCAGTTTGCATTTGGACTTCACTTATAAACGAGTATATACAGTAATGCATGATTATGTATTCCTTCTAAGAAGAGCAAAATATTCATGGGGATAAATCCAGCTCTTTTCACTGTATTCCCTACCAACATGATCAGCAAAGTACTGTTAATTTTATTTTTTCTTTAAATTGTTTGTATGATGATGTGAAAAGAGTCGAATAGAACAAGTTCCAATCTGTACTCTGGATATAAATCTTTAACTTGAAAACAGAAGAACATAACTGGTAGAGTTTTCACTTCCATTGAAAGAAACTTTCGACACATTGATCATCAGAAAGGAAGGTACATTACTAATTAACAAAATTTGCTTTTGTAAAATATGTATACCGACAATGCAGACTAAAATGTCAAAGTACAAAAATGGTAAAACACTTAAAAATGTGAAAAACTGCAACAATGGCATGAAAATCAAACCAGGTCATTTACATATGCACTCAAACATCCATGATAAATTGTATTTCTACTGAAAGTGATTTTAGCTTTTTTTAAGAAAAAGTTCAACTCCAAAAAGTTTATAAAATATGTAAAAACTTTAAACTTGCTGCAATACATGAAAATTTAATCAGGTCATCTACACATAAATACAAATATGCCAACTAAATTTCATTTACCTACCTAAAGTGGTTTTTGCTTATTTGTACTAACAAGTTTTCTTCCAAAAAAGTCTGTATAAAAAGTTCAAAATATTTTTAAATAATTGAAAAATTGTTGGAATGAAAGGAAAATGTAATGAGATCATCTACATATAAATAACAATATGTTTACGAAATTTAATTTGTCTATCTCAAGTGATATTTGCTTAATCATGCTGACAAAGTTTCTTGTATTAAAAAAAAATAAACCAACATCCAAAAAGTTTACAAATGTGCACAAAATTGCAGTAATAGCCTGAAAATTTAATAAGGTTATAAACATATGCATATGAATATGCTAGCTAAATTTCATTTGTCTATGTTGAGTGGACCTTGTGCAGTTTTACTAATAAGCTTCTCAGGACAGACAGACACATGGATTGATGGACAGGTATAAATATCAAGATGCCCTGACTGCAAGCATTGAGGGCATAAACAAAAAGAATACAGTAAATCACACAATTTTCGCACTTAAACTTTACCAAATGTAGTGAGACAACTCTTCTGCAAAAATTTTACTACTTTCTTCGCAACATAATTCTATCATTTCCATGAGAAAATTTCCCAAATTATTTTTATTACAAATGCATGCTGATTTGGGGAAAATATAATGATGTTATAATATAATGATAAACAGCTAAGGGAAACTTTAACTTCAATTGTCATCTTTCTTCGCAACATAATTCTATCATTTCCATGAGAAAATTTCCCAAATTATTTTTATTACAAATGCATGCTGATTTGGGGAAAATATAATGATGTTATAATATAATGATAAACAGCTAAGGGAAACTTTAACTTCAATTGTCATCAATGAGTAAGAGACTAACAAACAGCATCAAAAATGACAGTGGATACATGGGAATTATTTTAAAACCAGAACCATTTTTCAATACATGCTCTCAGGTAAAGCCAGCATGCACACTGCACTTTGAAACAAAAGACCGATTTTCATTCCTGTTTGTCATAGGAATCAAATGAATATTTAACTCACCAACTTGTCTGGAAGGTGTGACAACCTCAATGTCCATTAATCCCTCCAGAAACCTCTGTATTACAATAGTGTCTTTCCCTGTGTTTTTGTTGGCCCGCTGAATTACTTCCGTCTGCCAGTCAGTCCAGAAAATGTAGTCACCAAACTGAAATCATCATTATAGTGATAAACAGTTACAAGTGACCTCAGACATTCATTACAGAAATTGCAGTCTACTGTTTTCAAACATTTACCAGAACATGAAGAAGTCTCAAGATTTCAAACTCTTACCAAAGTGTTCTGCCACAGTAAACTGTGAATGATCATTCCAAAGAAAGCAGTGTCAAGTGTTCTGCCACAAAGCAAACTGTGAATGATCATTCTACAGAATGTAGTGTTGAGTGTTCTACCACAAAGCAAACTATAGATCATCATTCCACAGAATGCAGTGTCATGTGTTCAGCCACAAAGGAAACTGAATGATCATTCCACTGAATGCAGTGTCATGTGTTCTGTCACAAAGCAAACTGTGAAAGATCATTCCAAAGAAAGCAATGTCAAGTGTTCTGCCACAAAGCAAACTGTGAATGATCATTCCACAGAATGAAGTGTCAAGTGTTCTACCGCAAAGCAAACAGTGAATGATCATTCCACAGAAAGCGGTGTCAAGTGTTCTGCCACAAAGGAAACTGTGAATGATAATGCCACTGAAGGCAGTGTAAAGTGTTCTGCCACAAAGCAAACTATGAATGATCACTGCACAGAATTCAGTGTCTTGCCTTATCCAGGTCTGGTTTGGTTTTTTTGTTGTTGTAACGTTTAATGGCATTTTTCAGCACATGATACATGGCAGCCAGTATATTTGATGGAGAAAGAATCATGAAAGAGTCCAGGAAGAACCCACTAACCCATGTGGGAAGCTAGTGGCAAGCTTCCTCACATAGCTATGTTGGTCGAGCTGAGACTCAAGCTCATGTGGACATAGGTGAAATGTGTGAGTGATCTGTAAAGGCAAGATCCTTAGACCACTCATCCACCTCGGCTCCTTGCCTTTTTCGGAGTTATGGGTTTGCAAAAAACTTCAACACTGAGTTGATGCTGATGACACCAACCACATGCTGGACATTTCACATCTCACATTTTTATCCCAAAAAGGCAAGCCAATAAATTATATAATCAATTAATTATAAGTATCAACAAATTAAGTTCTCCTAATGTATATACATGAAATAGATGATCTCCCTTTTACAAATGCTCTGTTATGTGATCATACATTAGAACAAGTTGCAAAACAAGTATATAATAAAACCATCAAAAACAACAA
Organism: Margaritifera margaritifera; assembly: GCA_029931535.1. Lineage (NCBI taxonomy): Eukaryota > Metazoa > Mollusca > Bivalvia > Unionida > Margaritiferidae > Margaritifera > Margaritifera margaritifera. The sequence goes on from JAQPZY010001602.1 coordinate 2,587,100, forward strand.
CAACTTGCAGACCACAATCAGCATGCCCTTTTAAACTGGGCACTCTAGATAGAGGTAATAAAGCTGTAATTAAGGGGTATTGGTAATTACTTATAACACTTTATGCTAGGATAACAATTAAAAAAAAAAGTGTTCAAAAATATTCTGGAAATATAAATCACATGAAAATAACTAATGACCAAAACACAGTTGACCCCATTTATATGAAACTCATGTGTTTTAAACAGATTCAATTTTGACAAACAAGTTTTATTGTTCCCTAAGGGTTCATTTGAAATAAGTTCCATAATATTAACTTAAACTGGTATATTTTGATTGTGGTAAAGAATAATGCAAGCAATACCAAAATTTGGTTAATTTTATGGAGTACAATGGTAGCTCAGTTGGTACAGCATCACACTCGTAATCCAAGATCGTGGGTTCGATACCCGCCCAGGCCAGCCCAAGTCGGCTGCCTCAATATGTCCTTGGGAAAGGCACTTAGCTCCTATTTCCTAAGCATGATATAGCCAATACTGTGTTAAAAGACCCGTTAAAGCCAACAGGAAGAAAAAAACTGTTCCTACTATTGCTGATACAACTGGACATGCTTTAGGTTCTTTTGACATCATTTTCTGTGCCCAATGTTGATTCCACATCTTGCATCGTTTTCTGCGCCCAGTGTTGATGCCACATCTGGCATCATTCTCTGTGCCCAGTGTTGATGCCACATCTGCTTTTTTTTGTTGCAATGCAAAATAAATGTATTGCAACCTTTTGCCTTCCTTTCTTCCTTCCTCTACCAACCTACAAACAATGACAAAATTAGCTCAAGAACCCTTACCACAGTTAGTCCAAAGGGGTGAGCCACATGGTCTATGAGAGTTACTCTGTTCTTTCCATTCAAGTCTAATGTTTCAATCTTGTCCAACTTTGCATCCACCCAGTACAGTCGCTTGGCTTGATAATCAATGGACAGACCATTGGGAAAACCTAAAATGGAGGGAAAAAAGCATTTAAAACAGAAGAAAAAAAACTTAAATTTATTATCTCAATAAATCTTTTATAAATACTGCTCTATGACCCCAACAATAATCCTTCTTCCCCCTCTCCCATGTTATCCTGAATTTTTGATCAAGATACCTTTTGGAATATTTCCGATCTATTAATGTACTAAGTATGATGACAATCTAATAATATACCCAGCATGAGTGTAGAGTCACTTAAAAAAAGCAACAAAGTTTTAAATGGAAGTTGGATGAATAATGTTGAGACAGACAATTGATATCTTGGTGACTGCTTAGTTTTACCATTTGCCACAGCTGTCACTGGCAAAACAAACGAGATTACTTAATGTCTGACAAGTATATTCCAAGGCTCTTGTCTATGAAACTTTAAGGCATTTACAAAATCTACTCTTCAAAGTACATGCATGATGGCAAAATAATATGTGCATAAAGCATGAAAACAATTTTTTGAAAAAAAGTGTTAAATTGACAACTGTGACAACAAATTCTGGCCATTATTAAAAACTGATGAGAACTTTTTGGAAAGTTAAGTAAAGAATATGAGATCTGGGACTAATGAAGGCATTGGATTTGAGAAGACAAGGACCCACTTTTCTCAAGTTCCACTATATGATAAATTCTAATCACTATTCTTACCAAGGTCAGTGTCCACAATGACTTTTCTGTTGGAGCCATCTAGATTAGCTTTTTCAATCTTTGGCACAACTCCCCAGTCTGTCCAGAACATTAAACTGAAATGACATAAAGTACTATTACTATATATACTCTATTCAAGTGACTTTGCATGTCTTGAGTTACAATCACAGGGTTTAAAAAGTAATGCTGAATGGAAAATATGAAGCAACCATCTTGTGTACAACCCTTGGTGTGTCAATTTTCATGGTTTTGTTAAAAATGACCTTTTCATGGTAGTTCTTTTTGTGGAAGTGCCTGAGGTGTCTGTTTTCTTTAAGGGCAGAACATCTTGCCATGGGTCTTGAAATCTGTGATTTAAGGCAACCACAAAATCCATTAAAAAAAATTGGCACACAATGAACAGAAGCGAATTCAAAGAATTTTGAATGAAGCAAAGGCCATAATGACAACCATTGACTCCAAAAATTAAGATACTTATACACTAGCTGTACCATGGTATAAACTCAATGATTCCTCCACAAGTTTCACACATGGGAATTCCACCTCTGGCATTTCTGAAAGAGGGATTTTCAATTTTTAAGGGAGGGGAGGGGAGGGTTAGCAATTTTTATATGAGAACAGTATCTATGAAAAGACCCCTTATAGTATGTTTCAACAAACATGTGTGATAAATAACTTCTAATAAATAAAGATAAAACTGAAAGCTGTTTATATTCATTAACAGCACAGCCATACCAATTATGTTATGACAATGGTACTATATTTTATATATTAGAACTGTATATAACAGCAGAGACATTACCACTGAGCACTGAAAAGTTCATATCTGTCATTGTACAACTTTGACAAATGCAGTCAGTAAAACACTTCAAGTAGCTATATAATCAATGTAAATAACTATATAATTAATGTAAGCAACTATATAATCAATGAATGAGCCTCATTGCTCAACCACAAAGTCAAGGTCAGTTAGTAAGTGCTTGATTATGATGGTTAATCTAAAAGTTAAGCGCTTACATATCAGACTGGGTTTTGCTAATATTAATGAATGCTGCAGGTTTTGTTTTGCCCACAGAAAATCATTATATACAATATTTACGCACTTGCTCATTTTTAAAGGGTGGGGATTCATTAAATTTAGGGGGGATTTGTGCAATGGCATGTCCTGGAGAAAAACACTGTCAGTTGTAAAGTACAAGTGGCATATTAGCAGTTATTTCATTCTACATTACAGTAATGAGGATTCTTGTACCAAATAACTATTTACTCCGAATTTAGTTTTAGAATTATTTCTTCCATGTAACACAACATCTCACCCCAGAGACTACAATATTACATCATAAATATTGTATGTCTTACACTATGAAATAACATCTCACCATCACTATCACAACATCTCACCTCTAAGACTATAATATTACATCAAAAATATTGTTATGTCTTACACTGTGAAATAACATCTCATAATCACTCCATCACATCTCACCTCAAAGACTATAATATTACATCATAAATATTGTTATGTCTTACACTGTGAAATAACATCTCATAATCACTGTATCATAACATCTCACCTCAAAAACTATAATATTACATCATAAATATTATGTCTTACACTGCAAAATAACATCTCACCATCACTATCACAACATCTCGCCTCAAAGACTATAATATTACATCATAAATATTGTATGTCTTACACTGTGAAATAACATATCCCCATGTTTATGTTGAAAAACAGTCTTTGCACTTTTATGATTAAAAAGAAATCTTGCTCATGTTCATAATGAATAATACTGTCGTTGCACTTCCATGATTATAAAAGTCTCACTCGTGTTTATGCTGAGTAACAGTCTTTGCACTTTTATGAATAAAAAGAAATCTCACTCATGTTCATGTATGCCACTTAAAGCAAGCTGCATGTGGCAGATGATCTTATTTAACTGTTTTCATAAATTTTATATCTAATGACCACTCATAAGAGACCTTGGGAATTTTTCTTGGATAATTGGTCATGGATCTAGGAAACACCATTTTGGGAACAAAGATTAACCAATTGGTTTTATCATTTTCTGGAGTACATGGCTAATATTTGGAATTCCTCTGATTTGGGAAATATGTTTAATTGGGATGGAGACACAGTACTGGCTTCCAAGAAGCCCTATAAAATAATGGATACTCTGTTTCTCACATTCCTATATGCGTATGATCGTGTTTTCCAGTGTGGAACACCAGTGCAGGATAGCTTTATCCTACCTCATACATGACCTTTATCCTGACTCGTGGACTATTCTGACCATCTACTGTGAGCATAGTGCACACAAAGTAGCAAACACTTCCAGATTTCCATCATCACTTGAACATTCTTTCACAATTATCAAGATAAACATTAATTGCAACACATTTACATACTAAAGCAAGCAGTGGTTGAAGTAAAGTGTCCTGCAAACAGGCTGTTTTGCACTGATTGACCTAGATACATGTACAGCTTCTTTAGTGAAATTTCAAGTCTAAAAAGCAATTGTTGTAAAAGTAATTTTTTAAAATTCTTTTTCTCATTATTATTTCTGAGGGGTAAATCAATTCTAGATCGAAGTTGAATTAAGAACTATTTCATTATTTTTTGTCTGTCTCGATTAATCTTATGGATAACAGTGGACTTTATTTTTTACCTGTTCAAATTTGTATAATTGTGCAAACTATCTGCAGTACACAATTCAGATGCTGTGTATTACCATTACCATAGCCATTTCAACCATTGTTCTTGGAAAGCTAAAATGTGTTAAAACATTTAAAGTTTACACTGAATTTTTCAGTGTAAACCTAATTTTTTACACTCTATCTTAAGTAAGGATATTTTCAGTGAGTGTTTTGCTGTTTGAAAATTACATCAGTATTCACAAAATGTCATTTTTACTTCGACCTTCATTTTTTTTGTGTGTAGAAATGTGAGAAAAAGAATAGTTCATTATGCTTCAGTGTACAATAGGAAAATTCCATCCTATCCTACACCAATGCATATGAAGGATTCTATTATTCGTACCCTTTTTTGGGATAGAGGGCGATGGCTCTTGGTTGATCCAGATCCTCCTTCACTAGAATTTTGCGGCAAGACCCATCTAACCACGCCACTTCTATAACATCCCGACCTGAAAAATGAGCAGAGAAATACAGCCTTGTCTAGTTTTGCTACATAAGATTTACCCAACTACTGTTTTGACAAAAGATCATAAATTAGCACACTTTATTTAAAGTCATGAAAATTAAACCCATATTATCTGACAATCAAGTTTTTCTGATTTGTTTGACAGAAATTTTTTGTCATATTAAGGAGATTAAATTATGGTTAGTTTTTTTTATTATAAAAACAATCTAAAAATAAATAGTAATTTTATAACTACTGAGTTTTATTTGATATCTTAATGTTTTCCCATCATTTTCTCAAATTTTTTAACCAAACTATGTTTATAAAATTCTATCTAATGTGACTTGTCAACACATAAGAATGTGGAATCCTCTGGTGTGGAATTTTTTTTATAGATATGCTTTATAACCACTTACTACAACAATCTGGTGTCAGATCAAGATAGTTTTGTTACACAAAATCTAAAAGAGTCACTGTTTTACAACTATTGTTATCTATTGTTTGATATGCAAATCTTTTCTTGTAATTTTCTTGATCCCAAGTGAAAGAAATTCAATGTATTTTCTTTTTTTAAACCAAGCTTTGTTTATAGAATTCTGATCGTACCACACATAATATGGATATAAGAATGTAGAAATCTCTGAAAAAGAGTTTTAGACATACTTTATAACTTCTTGCTTCAGTCAAATGACTTTATCTGAAATGGTGGAAAACTCTCTCTGTGACTTGCATCACATTGCACAAGCTGACAACAGCATGTAACTGATAAATTCTATAGATCTGACCAAAAAAACCTTAGGATCTAAACTTACAGACTGATTTTGTATCACAATATTTGGAGACTGGTTTTCTTTTTTTCACAAGACCATTATTGACTGAATGTAATGTGATGCATGACTGTTCATATTTCCTTCAATAAGGAATGCTATAATTCAATGATATGGGCCCTGTTTCACCCCTTCTGAATGAAGCATGAAAAAAAAAAAATCAAATGACCAGAAAGGTCAACTAAACAAATCCTGTGATAGTGGGAATCATGAGAACATATTAATTGCATTTACTGGTAGAAACTTCTTGTTTCAGTTGTACTACCTGTATCAGTCCAGTAGAGGTTCCTAGCAATCCAGTCTACTGCAAGTCCATCTGTGGTGGACAGATTGTGTGATACAACTGTCTCCATGTCTGTACCATTCAGGTTAGCTCGTCTGCAATACAAATGTATATATGGTAAGTTAAGTTAAATTGATACTGTAATAAAGCTGTCCTGTCCCCTTTTGGGAGGGCCTTCTCAAGAAAAAAAGCAGTTCCCATTTTATGAAGCCTCCTCTCAAGACAGGACACTCCAGATAAGAGGCCCCTTTGTCCTAAATCATATAGCATATTGTTACCATTTTGTTCCCCTTATTTTTCATGGTTGGGCTGTAGTTCAGAAGCTGTTTAAGTAATGAAAATAAAATATTTTGGATGGTGTGACACGTACCACTATCAAGATCCTATCTGCAAACTTAAGATCAAAGTCATCTCAAGGTTACTTCCTTGTGATGTCTTGGCTATAACTTAAAGCCATTAAAAGTAGTATTATCCAACACTGTACAATTTCACATCTTGATTTTTTGTGACTTTCAAAATCTTAGCCACAAAGTTATGGTCTCATGCCAATATGCATATATTTCTTACCAAGTCTTAAACTAAAAACTCATATTTAGAGAGATGAAAATGAATATGCTTATATCCATGACAATTTGACAGTGTTTCATATAACACCTTCATGGTTTTATCTTAAATGTTAAGGTATTCAATTTTTGTATCCAGGCTGTAGCTCTGAAGCTGTTTTAGGAAGAATGTATGTATACTGATAAATAGAGTGTGTTGCAAACCATGTTCTATGTCATTTCTCAAGGTCAAGGTCAAGCCAAGAACACTTGTGGTGTCATGTTTAATTATGATATGACTATTGATGCATTTTTTACAACTGTCTTAAATTAGGCATATTATGTTAACACGCTGTCTGTCCATCCTTCAGTTAACATTTGCTTGTCCAGCCCATAACTTTGTGACAGCTGGAGAGATTTCATAAAACTCTGCCCATGTATATATCATGACCAGACAGTGTGTCACATACCATATACAGGTCCACTGCCACTAGGTTAAGTTCACAGCAAGGCAAGGGAAATGGAATTTTGTGATTTTGTACATTTTCTGAAGGATAACTTTTAAACTACTGAAGATATTTTAATGAAATCTGAACCAGTTATATATCATAATCAGAGATACCATAGTCATGACTTCAGTATTAAGCTAAAGGTCACAGTCAGGGAAAATATAAATCTGCAAAAACAAGAAATGTCAGTAGCCTTATCGAGGCTGTCACTTTTTAACTACTTCATATAATTTGATGATATTTTATCCAGCTGCACACTTTATCATGCAGCTGGCAGGTTTGTAGATCTAAGGTCAAGGTCATTAGTAGGGAAAAGGGCACAAGATGGGCATATAATGTGCTGTGTGGTACTCTTGTTACTTATAGCCTCAAGGTTGTGTCACATCTCATTGTTTTGGAGCCATCTTCAAGATTAAAGCTGTAGACTATGAGAGGGTTTTTCTACATGCTTTTACCATCAACTCATGTGACACTAAGGTGAAATAGTGGGTGCTTTGAGTATATGCATCTTACTGTATATACTTGTGTATAAGTTGATACCAACTGCAAACTGCATAGACCCAGATCTGCCATCGCATAATGCGCCAGCAGATCTGGGTCTATGCAGTTTGTAAGGACTAATCAGTAGAACAAACAAAATTTACCCTGATCTGCCGGCGCATTATGCGATGGCAGATCAGGGTCTATGTTGTTTGCATTTTGACCCGGTTTACATGCGAGTATATACGGTAGCCACCTTTGTCATGGAATTTTCATCAATTTTCTGTGCATGCGGCTATAGCGGTATAGGGTTAATAATACATAAAAGGGAGGATCATTCAGACATGCTGTTTTTCTGAAATTTCCTTCTTAAAATAACTTTCTATTAATTTCAATATGACACAAATGTTGGCACCAAAGAACTCTTCACATGAACATATCTGTGAAATAGGCTTAGAATATGAAGAGTGTTCCAACTGCTCGAACTTCATAGAGAGTGAGACATGACACATACAGTATCATACATTATTCATTTATCATCTGTCCTGAATGAACTTATGAAGTTACAGAATTTTAGTTTCCATAACAATCAGATCAATTAATGTTTTTTCACATTGCCTCCATAGCAACCAAGCTTCTTTGACATCAACCAGGTAGAAATCTGTTTTAATATTTTTATAACTATTATGGCAATTTAAGTAAAACTTTAGAAATAACAAAAAAATCTTTTACATTTTCTAAAATGGCTGCATGTATGACGAACTAGAAACTATCTGCCAAGAGACCAACAATTTATTGTGGCAGAGGGGGAATGGAGGCACCTTGGATTTTCTTTCAAACCAGAATCTGTTTTCACAATATTACATTCAGATATTTAATTCTTTTCAACTAATATAATTGGACATAATTAGTTTGTTTTCCCCCTCAAATTAGAGTGAGATTTTAAAGCTATCTGAAGTCTGGAAATTTGTAGTTTTGGGGATACAATATTCCAGCCCCCCCCCCCCCCCCCTCCGCCAAATTAAATGGGCAGTCCCCGAGATTAATGCAACCAGGAGAACAATCTCTGAACCAAGTTTAACCTGCAGATTACTATTTTTTTTTATACTGTTATTTCAATCAAAGCAATGTGACCCATACTTGGTTCTTTTCAAGTATATTTCAAATTCACTTCATGTTTTGGAAAGGAGTCAAGAGTTGCGACCTGTTCAAAATATTTCCATTTATACTTTCATGCCATTAAGTTGGGGGTATATGGGATTTACTTGGTCAATCTATGTATGTGGATCTATCTGTCTTACAAGTTCAAAGTAAGCTCCTATACAGCTTCACTTATTAACATTAAACTTGCTCTATGGAATGAGTATGTGTTGACCATATAAAAAAACAGACAGAGGGCTCATCCTTTTATTCTTTTAAGAGATGTTATGACATAAACTTTCAGATGGTAACACTCTGAGATGGCCCCTATGATCACATTATGCAACAAATTACTTGCTTTATCCCCTGCTCTAATACTGCATATAAGACCGTTTTACTTCAAGAAGAGTACATTACCATGTATTAAAGCTATTTCATCCCATTAGCGACAGCAGTACATAGTCTTTTATTATCACATAAATTAATGTGAAAGCATCAACATCCACTCACACGCAGTTTACGCCTTAGATTACTATTTCGGTTTGTCATGTGATAATATTACACGTAGTCATGCTCTATTTTTAGACGAGTAAAGCCCTATGTACATCGAAGTTTGACTGTCTTTGAACACGACTTTCAGCCTTATTAGATTGAACACAAGCTTAATTTCAAAATCTGTAGACATTTTGAATCAAATGGTAAAAACAAAAGCAAAGTAAAATGTTTTGAAAATGTATGCAGTAGTGTTCCTTTAAGGTACATTTAGTCAATATCTAAATAATTCTGAGCTGATGTCAATATTTGTGGTGGATGAAATCCTAAGCAAAAACACTGCATATCAAAGACTTCCAAAATCTCTGTAAAACCATCTTCCTTAGGAAACTCTTAAAGAGACAAGCTATATTCACTGACTGTAAGCTTGTATTCTGATTGCCATGAACTAACATCCCATCTAGAAGAGTTAACAACATTTCAGATTTGCTTTGCATTACTTTTCTTGTTGACAGCAACTCTGCTGCTGTGTGTGATATATATTCAAGGGAGACAAAAGATGTGAACCAAACTGTGAATCATTACCTAATAACATCCAGCTGTACATCGGTGAAATAGAGTTTTCTGTCCCTGTAGTCATAGTCAAGAGCAATGACATTGTGAAGGTCACTCAGTGGCAAATAGACATCAGTGTGATCAGGCATACCCAGGGAAATGCGTCGTATGCTGTTCCGACTGGCAAATAACAGGTACTCCTCAGGCACTGTGGTTAAAAAAAAAATGAATCCCTTAACAATGACTAAAAGATGATCATTTTCTACCCAAAATTTTTCAGAACTTACCAACAGTCATTTCCTTATACTGGTTGTTATGATATTTAATTATGTTTAAAGTTAGAATACTCAAAATTAAAATTCTCAAATTTTAGTCGTGTCCACAAAAGGCGAGACATATGTTAAAATCTCCTACAACTCTCTTCATCTATAACAACTCTTGCCAAAAATTTCCATTGCAATCTTTCAAAATATTTGAGCCTTCCAGATACTTCAACAGATTTTCATTAAATCAAACACATAAACACACCAGAAAATGGGAAATATACCTGGGGTTTAACACTAAACGCAATATTCATTGCACTGAATAAAAATATAAATGTTCATGTTTTTTATTTAAGTTTGTTTCAACTTTTACAAGTACTACAAGTACCACGTACTGGATATACAGTCAGTGCTTATTTCCTTGCAATAACATGCACTTACTTAAGATAAGATGGGTCATGGCATAAGAGTGATTCCATAAATAATTAAAACTTGGCCATCTAAAAAAGACATTATTATCCTCTCCCATGCTTTTTTTTAAGGCATTAACCACTGAATGGTACTCACTTGATTCACAGGTCTTCTGATCTGTACGAAGCTGTAACCCCGTGGGACAGGCACAACTTGTACCATGTGGATTGGGTAGGCACATATGACTACAGCCACCATTGTTCTTAGTACACTTGTTTACAATCCTGGCACTCGCTGACAGAGCAAAGTGAGAGCAGTTTATGTGTTAATTTATGTCCAAAACTTTAGAAGATTGTCATCTACAGTTTCTAAACAAGTTTTGCAAAGAAAGCATATGCCTTCAAAAGCCACTTTACTATTTTCACTTGATAATACAATGCATGTTGGGGTATAACCAACTGTCAATCTAGAAGAAACTCATGTGATTAAAAGGGAGTTATGAAACAACATGACAGCTGTTTCTGACAATGTCATTCAAACTGCTTTAGATGAAACAAATACCAAATTCTCCTATTTGAATATTCATGGCATGTATTTGGATAGAATTTGAATATTCATCAAGGTTAAGCTATCAAGTTGTCTTTTTTCTTTCTTCTTGTTTTTTTGTCTACCCTGGTATTTATTTACAAATCCCCGACCCCTCCACCACCAAGCTGCATTGAAAACACTGTGAACTCAGTCATCTAAACCTAATTAAATTATATTTGAGGAGTCTTGATAAAAGAGTTTTGGATTCAGAATAATAATTAGAAGAAGGCTGGTGCTATTTTTGCTGTTTATCTTCGAACTCAATATGACCAGAATGTTCGTCAAGTGCTGAAGACAAGCTATAGGTAAAAAAAAGGGAAGTAACTCTTGATTACATCTTCAGTTATATCAGGAAACTATCAAAAAATAAATTCTATAGGAAGAAATGTTTAAAAATGAAAATCGCACAAATCAATTTTCAATGTAACTTGACTGGAGTGTGAAAAATTAAAGACAATTCATGTACATAATCTTATTTCTTAATTTATCGTGTAAAAAAAATTCCAATTCAGACCGAATTACAGGATTGTAAGTATTTAATCCAAGAGGTCTCAAATTCCCAATTAAGTTACTTTGCTGAAAGGATTTGTTGACTTGGATATGACCCCTGTTCAATACCATTTTTTCTTTATATCATGCAGTGAATAGGCCACTTTCAATTCTGATTTGTTGTAAGGGCCGATACCAAATCTATTCCTGCCAGAGTAAACAATAACCACTAATCAGACTGAAAGCAACCTATTTACTGCATGACATACCGGAAGTGTGTACCCTTGAAACTGGATCCAAGTAGACAAGACGAAGCAATGGAAAAATGTCGCATAAAAGTGGCCAATAAATGATCAGTAAAGTACTTAAATTGTATATGGGGAAAAAGTTTGGAATAATCTCCTTTATGTTGATAAAAGTTATGAGTGGCTGAATATGCTGACTGTATAAGAAAATAAGTATGGAATTGGCAATGGATCAGATTTTGAACTGCATGAGTTAGTCACCTTGTCTTTTTGATATGGAGAGGTGGAGTGGGTGTTATCAATAGTTTTCCCATTTTTTACTGACACAAAGGAGTGCCTGTGGTCAGCATGGTTGATTGCTGTGTCTACTTAAGGTGTCACTACCCACTAACAAATGATTATTTAAATATTGATCTTCTATTCAAATATTTGCGAAGAAGTATTCTGATTGTAATGTTCAGTTATTCATTTCAGTTCTAAACTGCTTATATTACTTTAAAGTATATTATCATGCTGAGATTCATTGAGAAATGTGACAAACTGGATAATCTAATCAATTAAGTGTACATAATCATAGGGGATAGATGTAACACCTAGATAATCTGCATTTAAATGTCAGCAGAGAGACAAAGGAAATGACACAAATATTTTCAAGCTGAATAATTTCTATTTTTTTGCAAACCTTGTAAATAAAATTATTCAAAAGTTTTATAAATTCTATATGAAATGGGCACAAATGTTATATTATATTTATTACATGAAAAAAATTATTGATCTTATTCAGCAAAATACAAAATAGTGAAATGACCTAGATCTAACATTCCAAACCATTAGACTCTTTTTTATGTGCTCATTCAATGTATATCATCATTCATGACATGATATCACACATTTCTAATATACAAAATATTAAATTGGTTATGAAACATAATATGGATGACTTTTACTGTTTTGCTCTCTACTGGCTAAGATTAATTATTATTTTATATCATAAATAAAACTAATATTTTTTCATATTACTTTGGTAAATTATCAACGCAATTACTTACCAAAATCATTCATTTGCACGGCATGAATGTCCATCAGCCCAGGCAGCTTCTTCTGGACTGGGTCTTTGGACTCCTCCCCTGTGTATTTATTGGCTTGGAAAATTGAGGTTTTCTCCCAATCTGTCCAGAAAATGTATTCCTTCCACACAGCCAGACCATAAGGATGAATGACAGAGGACACCAACACTTTACGATTTCTCCCGTGCAAGTCACATGTCTCTATTTTCTGAAATGAATAGAAGGGAAAAAATAGCAATTGACAAATTATGAAGCACACATTCTATTGGGAATGAAAATAAACATTTATCATTAAATCTAATTTGCTAAAATATGAGACATGAGATACAAATCAGTATCTCTTGAAATGACAAATAGGACTAGATGTTGCTTAGCAGCCTATGATGATAATGATAGGAAAAGTAAAATAAATTAAACAATTTCTTTATCATCTCAATATTATCACCCACCCCCCTACATCCCAAAAAATAAACCATCCCTAGCATGGGAATGCATTAGTGATGTTAGTCATTGCCTATAGTTGGACTGTAATATCACCACATTTTTATGGTATCCTTACAATAATATCACAATGTTTATACAGTGAAGATACATGTCCAGCCAAGTGACAAGGTCAAAGTTGCTCATGGAAAAAACCTCCATTTTTTTTCACTGACCATTGCCTATAGACGGTTGCTATTTATATCTGACAAACATGTACTGATTTAAATGTATTAATGTTGAAGACACAGCTGATTACAGTAAACATGCTACTCTGTTTTAGTGCTCTGTATTGCAGTTAATTGGAAACAGACTTACCTGGGGGGAAGGGAATCTAAAATCTATATTATTTTGCTGATACCATCTCCCTGCCAAATCCAATGATACATCACAATGGCAACATATGATCATAACAAGAACAGAATGAGTGATGTTTTAAACAAACAAAAACAACAAATACTACAGCCACTTTGATAGCATGCATTGCAAATCTCCATGCTTTTTATAACATAGAACTCCCCTATCGCTGGGCATTGACCAAGGTGTCAGAAACTTAAATATGTTACATGTATTATGTGTTTTTTATATGGCCGTATATATAATGTTTGGTCAAAAGATATTTAAAAATGTATAAATAAATGAAATGTTAGCAATTTTGAACTTAGACCCCCACCAATAACTTTCAAATTTTGTGTATTTCCACCCAGTCATTTTGATGATGTGGCTATGGACAGACAGACAGTTGGACATATGGATGGATCACAATATCCCCAATGTGTTTTTAAAAAAAAGCTTAGCAATGTTAACACATTAATATAGCAATATTATGGTTGTTACAAGTTGAGCATTTCTGAGAATGAAATTTAAAACATATTGTGCCAATTTAATTATGTATTCCAGCACATCTCCCAAACCTTACAGAGTATATACCACCCCAATGATTTAATTTACAATCACAGTATTCTGCACACTGTATGTTATATGTTTGATGTACCACATATATACCGGCTTATAAGTTGACTCCAACTGCAAACATAGAACCTGATTTGCCATCACATAATAAGGCAGATCAGGGTCTATGTTGTATGTTCAACTGATTTCTCCTAACAAACTGCATAGACCCAGATCTGCCAGTGCATCAGGCTATGGCAGATCTGGATCTGTGTAGTTTGCAGTTGGTCTTGACTTACAAGGAAGTATATACAGTAACTTGAAGTAACTCGGTAATTCAATGATACTCTTCTGCAACTTTCACAAGTGACTGACACAATTCAGGTTATGTGTGTAAATTTTATAAGTACTGATGTCAAAAAAGGCTAACATAAATTTTCAAGCCCTTGACTTCTACTGCACTTCAATTCATTATGCAAAGTTTTCTATTAAATGCATTAACATGTACATGAATCGCTTTGTCTTGTCTATGTCCAAACAAAGTTTCAGTGGATTACTTTGTCTTGTCTATGTTCAAACAAAGTTTCAGTGGATTACTTTGTCTTGTCTATGTTCAAACAAAGTTTCAGTGGATTACTTTGTCTTGTCTATGTTCAAACAAAGTTTCAGTGGATTACTTTGTCTTGTCTATGTTCAAACAAAGTTTCAGTGGATTACTTTGTCTTGCCTATGTTCAAACAAAGTTTCAGTGGATTACTTTGTCTTGCCTATGTTCAAACAAAGTTTCAATGGATTACTTTGTCTTGCCTATGTTCAAACAAAGTTTCAGTTGATTGCTTTGCCTTGCCTAAGAATTCTGCTTTGACGTTTGTTATATGATTAAAAAACTTTAATGAAAACTTCAACACAATGTCTCAAAACTGTTAATGATGGTGACAACACTGCAGTCGTAAAAGTGATACTATGTCCTGCCCTCTGCTTATTAAGACCAGACATACATAAAATTACATATATGTTTTGCTCTGGCATAGGGATATGTGTCAAGGTCATCAGACCAAGATGTATTCATATGCTGTATCATTCAAGTCGTTTCACCTGATTTAGAACAAAGCATGAATGCAATTTTATATTTATTACATGCACCCTCTTTTAGCTTCAGTGCATCTTAGAATATCAACATGCAGACGTTAGTGAAAACTATTACGGAAATATAGATTCGACATCCATATCAAATGCCAAATCAACAATGTAAGATTAACTGAGTATGTCATAAAATAAATTGTACCTCAGTCCTGGCATCTGCCCATATCAGTCGGTCTGGTTTGTCTACTACAAGTCCATTTGGCCAGCCAAGATCTTCCATCACAATAGCAGTCCGCTCTTGACCATCCAAAAAGGACCGTTCAATTTTTGGAGTCTTACCCCAGTCAGTCCAAAACAGGTACCTGTAAAAGTGAAAGAGATTGAAAGTTTCAAGAATGTAAGAACATGTATTACTGTTTGTTTGGTGTTTAACAGCACATATTGACAGTTCAAAGCAAGGAAATCCTGTTGTACAAGGCCTAACTTAGGAATGGCAGTGCAGCACTTTGATCTACTTCTTAACTTTTTGTAATTAAAAATATTCTCATTGAAATTAATAAGACATGTAGTCTTCAAAAGAATGTTTAATGTAGCCAAATATGAGCTGCAATGTCTTTAATGTTTCTCAATCTCAAATGACTTTAAGTGTCTCAATTCTGAATATAACGAGGACCAATCTGGTTACCCTGGCAGATTTGGGTACTGTGACATTATATCCACAAAAAACCTCAAGTCTTCTGAATACTACCTACCCTGCCTCATAATAGATCCACAAAAAACCTCAAGTCTTCTGAAGACTACCTACCCTGCCTCATAATAGACAGCTATAGCTCTGGGTTTGTCAAGATCCTCCCAGAAGAGGATCTTCCTCATGGATCCATCCAAGTTGGCCACCTCAATCCGGTTCAGACCTGTGTCCGTCCAATAGACTTTTCGTCCAATGTAGTCCACTGCCATGCCATCGGGAGTATCCAGTCCATTACCTATCACAGTCTCTACCTGTGACCCATCCAGATTAGCTCGCATAATTTTGTCCAAAACTGTATCTGTCCAGTATACCTTCCCTGGAATTGAGAGTGTGTGTGGTCATGAAACAAAACACTTGCAACAAAGCATAACTATAAGCCTGAAACAAAGGACCTGAAAATTTTGTCCTTGATAGTTACTTGTTCTTCATATGGAAGAGTCTCCCAGATGTGTGTAAATTTATATGTTTACTTATGCAAATATTTTATTTTCACCAACAATATCCCATTTACTTTTTGCTCATCATTTTCTGCTACTCTGACATCTGAAACAACTTATCTGATTAAAATTCCAAAAAACATAGCTAAAGCAAACAAGAGAAGATGTGCATAGTACAAATTCTTAAATGTTAAAATCCAGTTTTCTATAAACTAATTTTATAATCTTTTTAAACAAGAAGCCATATCGTTTCTATGCAGTGACAATTTACATTTAAGACAAAAATTAGTGTCATCTGTCCATATTATATAGGTGTCCTTAACAGTCATACAAAGATATTAATTGGGGATTTTTTTTTTAAATGTCTTTTGTGGGAAGAAGTTGTTTACATATTTGTGTTCTTGAGGCCAAGTCTGTATTCATTGGAGATTAAGTTTACACCAGAGATTTGTGTACATACAACCACTCCAGAATGTTTCCATATAATTTAAGGCAAAATCTAGTTCCATTTTTCTCAACTCATCAAATCTGTCCTTACGAAAAGTGGAAATTTTCTCTTGTGTATAAAATACCTAATAGGAGAAGCTTTTGTAAATCTTAATTGCCCGTTTCTGGTCAATAACTTTGCTTTTTAATCAAACATGCTTTAAAATATGTGTATCAACAGTATAGAGCAAACCTGTTCCATTAGCATGGTGACATGTATACAGATTTTATGACATACAAGTTGACCTAAGCAAATTAAAAATATCAACTTTTTTTTTTTTGCCTTATAAAACTTTATTTTCACCATCCAAATAATCAAATCTTCTTATGATCCAAATGATCAAATCTCATTCTTACTATTCAAATGATCAAATCTCATTCTTACTATTCAAATGATCAAATCTCATTCTTACCATTCAAATGATCAAATCTCATTCTTACTATTCAAATGATCAAATCTCATTCTTACCATTCAAATGATCAAATCTCATTTTTACCATTCAAATGATCAAATCTCATTCTTACCATCCAAATGATTAAATCAAATCTCATTCTTTAATATTCAAATGATCAAATCTCATTCTTACCATTCAAATGATCAAATCTTTTTTTTACCATCCAAATGATCAAATCTCATTCTTACCATTTAAATGATCAAATCTACTTACATCCAAATGATAAAATGATAAAATCTTGTTCTTACCTTCCAGATTATCTACACTCAAAGCTATTGCATTTCTCAATTCTCCGATAGGCAAAACCACACTGGCATAGTAGCTGACATCTAGAGATATTTTCCTGATGTCAGTTCGTCGGGCGAATATCAGGAAGTTTGTCATATCTGATAAAAATGGAAAAGGATGCAGTCAAGAAAATCTGTACCTGTATCAAAAGAAAAGGATGATGTCCAAATATAGGCCAAGGTGTAGCAATCCTATCATACTAGACCATTTTCATCTCCTCAACAGGTGCCTACATGCAAGCACCAAGACTCCGGTACTCGTGAGGACATATATAAATGGAAATCACACCCAACACCCACCAATCACCCAAACACAATTATCTGAATATGCTATTAGTTATCCATTCAGATGATGACATGTGAAGTATACAAATTAAGATATCTTTATGATGTTGCCTAAAAATCAAAGCAAATGGCCAAGCCCATTTTTTAATATAATAAAGGTTGCTTGGTAAAGTAAAAGATAATGGATGATATTATGAGCATTTTACAAAGCATTAAAGCAATAACTGTTTCAAGCCTAACACTAAACACTAGAAAGAAAAATATCATAGGGTAGGATATACTAACTGGGAGCCAAAATGTTAACGACTGTGTTTCTGGTATTATCTTCTGTTGTAAAGTATTTTTTGTACCTGTACATTTCTGTCTGGTCAAAGGTATTATTTTGTACCTGCAACAGGGAAATCATACCTTTCTGACAGGTCTTTCCATCTTCCATCATTAAAACTCCAGTGGGGCAGGCACAGGTGTGACCCCGGGGTAGGGGCGCTAGCAGGCACAGGTGACTACACTCTCCATTGTTAATCTCACAGATGGTCGAGACTAGAATATGAATTCCACATTTAACACAGCTTTTGTAACACAGAGTTGGCAATTCTTTGCATAATTGATACATTTTTTCCCATTCTCTTATTTTTTTACCTTATGAGTTGATAAAAAAAGATAACTTTAATACATGAACAAACACCATTATGACCAAGCTTTTTATGCACTGAAGAGCTTCAAAGATTTATTGAATGCAATGCATTCTTACCCTGAAAAACCTCTGACCTATTGTAGAGGGACATAAATCATAAGTCTCCTTGGAGAATGTGTAGATTGGTCATTTATGTGCGACTCCCCGAGAAATACCTGATATAAAAATTGTCTTAAGAAACAATTAATAACTATTTATTCCCTAGTATGCTAAAAAAACTGATTACTAAAAATAATTTCTGCAGAATGATTCTAGAATGATATGTGATCCACCCTGCTTAATACACCTCTCTATCAAAAACTTGTGCACAATGGGGTCCAAACATATAGACTGCGGCATATATAAGGGCGCGAGTTACTCAGGGACCTCTGAAAATTAAGAAAGGGAAGGACATCAACAGTGAGAACTTTTCTGTATAAATTACCTTTATTTTCAATATATCCAATCTCTGAAAGATCGTTCAAAACTCTATTCCAAGTGGTTTCAACACACATCACATGTGTACCAGCAAAAACATTGTGTATTACATCACTGCTTTTTGATGTGAATGTGGATACATTCTAGTGTTACTGTAGATTCAGAATAAAACAAGATTCTTTATTTAAAAAAGAGTGACATTTATTTAGAAAAACAACATAAAAACTCCATTTAAAAGAAAAAGAGGTTATATTAGTAAAAAAATGATGCTGTAATTTGGCAAGTTATAGCAAAATTTCTGCTCATCCTTGAGCAAACCTCTGAATGCCTATTTGGGAATTTTAAGTTCACTATCAACTTTGGAACTCACTTCTCCATAATGAACCCTATCTGCAAAATTAAGCTTTCCATGCGCCTAGTACGCCTTTCAGTTTGAACCTTTCCTATCACATTTGTGAATGAATATGATAAACCACTGATTAATGTTTGATACTTTAATTATGTTATAAATACTTACAGTGTTCTTAGTTTAGATTAGTCAATTGAAATGAGTTGACTTAACACACCACCATGACCACTAGCTCTTATGCAAGTAGGATTTGCATGACTTTTAACTTTTTATTCTACCTCCTTTACTTGATTTAATACAAAAGACTTATTAATGTGATAATACAATGAAGGTCAACTTTTAACTGACTGTAAGTTGGAGATCAAAACACAGTCAGTACTTGATTGGGTTCTCATGGAAATGCTCATGGTTATCGCTGTGACATTTGATCAATACTTTTCACATTTGAATACAAGAGGGCACATCACATTTATAATGATTACACTGAAACCAAATTAAAAGATAAAACATATTTCACTTGATAAGACTTATTTAATTGATATTTATTTCTTAAAGTATTGATACCAGTAGTCATTACTGATATTTTAATTGATCAATATTTTATCATGTATTGTTATCTAGAATGTACTGAGAATTTGTTTAAATGACTTTTATTAAAAGTAACAAATTTCATAATTTTTAATCGAATTTCCGGGCACTAACTGCTGTTTTGGATGATAAAACAAGTAATATATCAAGGTTTCATTTACTAATTTTGCTTGCAATTTTCTTCATGGTCAACTAATAGGGGCCATATCTTTTTTTATTTTCTAAAAGAAAAAAAAAATGTTATCCACACCTAATCCCACATTATCAGCCAGTTCATGAGTTATCCAGGCACAAGTTATCAAGGGAGAGGTGTACCTATAATGTACATTCCCATTCATTAGCCTCAGGATCATCTGAATTAAATTCCATATCTTCCGACGAATTGAATAAATGAAGCTATGTCTATATTTAACCAAAATAATTGATCCTATCTACTATAACTATCACATTGCAATCTTACTTGGCTGTCGATGTCTATGGAAGACTCTGATATCCATTACATGGCCAAGATTACTCTGCAGTGTCTCACGACCAGAGCCATTTTTCTTGTTGGCGGAGTGAATTCCCTTAGTCATCCAATCTGTCCAATACAGCTTATCCTCATACAGGGTTAGACCAAAAGGACGTGGCAGATCCACTGCTATAACAACCTGAATTTGCCAAGCATGAGTAATCATTCGACTGTACCGTATATACTCGCGTATAATCCGATACCAACTGCAAACTGCATAGACCCAGATCTGCCATTGCATAATGCACCGGCAGATCGGGGTCTATGCAGTTTGTAAGGACTAATCAGTAGAACAAACAACACAGACCCTGACCTGCCGACGCATTATGCAACGGCAGATCAGGGTCTATGTTGTATGCACTTTGACCCGGATTATACTCAAGTTTATACAGTATGTATTTTATCAGTTCAATTTGGTTAAAGCTTTTACTTTCTACAATCTGTATACCTGATTAATCATTAAATTACAAATGTTATCAATGTGAATTTTTTTAATTAAAACTGATGCATGTGGCCAGAGTCAGATACTCTGCTCATTCTAATTTACATGAATCAAAATCCTCAGCAACCTCCTCCCAAACCCAAAACCAGTGGTTTATAAAATTATGTACATAGAGTACTAAACCCATGAGGAAATAGCCAGTTATATTAAAAAGATCAACTGCCTTCACATAATACACACTTAACACAATATTATGTTACTATATCCCACAAAGTACATCCTACTAAGTTTCAGCATATGAAAGTGTAAGCAGTTGCCCATGATCCATGATGGACTCAAACTTTTGGGCTAAGTGATGTCTCTCCTGCGCCAGAATAGTACGAAATGGTGGGAAAAAGGGAGAAGTGTATAAAGAGAGGTAAAAATCGATAATGTTAAAAACAGTTCTTTTTATTACCATTTGCATGAAATAATATAAAATCAAAAGAAATAATAACTGAAGTGTTTATGAAAATATTAAAATTTTACTTAGTCTACTTCAGCAAAACTGTTGTAAGAATTTCTTTTTTCCAAAGATGGTGACCTCAGAAATAGGTTTATACTAAAAACTGGTGACAGATATCAATTTATAAGCACTCTCTTCCTATTTTTACAGGCTGAAATATGAAAAAAAATTGTTTACCTGTACTAGTAATCAGCCTCTAAACCTCCACAGAATAATAATTTGCTCATGATTGGGCTACAAATGCATGCAATTTCACTCAGTTCTTCAAGCTTCATGTGTACATTTTTTCAGCAGGAACTCTTGTAGAGTGAAACATAATTGCCGACATCAATAATCATTAAAATGACACAAAAGTTTATCAAAAAGCAAGAAAAGTACTTTGTTTAAATTGTTTTACATTGCCCTTTGAACAGAAAAAGACAGCTGATATTATACTCAGAATATGACAGGCAATGAGGCACCCGTTTCACCTCACTTGCCCCTTTAGATGGACCCTGGTTGTCCATGTAAGGATGGTTGTTTTCTATAGGTTCTCCATCTCAAAGGCAATCTAAGATCAACATACATATGAGCCACAGGAGTGTAGTGTTCAAGTTCCTAGAACTTGTTGTATAAATGAAATTAAATAAGACTGAACGTTTAATTTCACTCACTTTGCGATCCTTCCCATCCTGTGTACTAGATTCTATGTTGTTTTTGCCAGCATCAGTCCAGTACAGCCTAGGTGTAGACTCCTTGTAGTCTATTGCTAGTCCATTTGGCCACTTCAAATTCTCACTGATCAGTACAGTTTTCATCAGGCCATCCATCCCTGCCTTCTCAATCTTAGCATTCTTACCCCAGTCAGTCCAGAACATGTATCTACACACAGGAAAAATGTTGGGTTATCATACAGAGGAACATGTATGATCTAACGATGAAACAGACTAAACATTCAGATCACATTGGACTACGAGCCAGAATACTTGGTGTCAAATTCATCATAAGGAGGCTAAAACCCATACCTGCCAAACCCACAAGAGGTCAAAGGGTAATCTAAGTGGACACAAAGCCTAATCTGAGCATAAAAAGTGCAATCTACATATCGTATGTCATAATTACAATAAACTGTATGAAACATGTACATTTATTTTCTTTACTAACCTGTATATTATTCTGTTTTAAGTTCTTGTCACAAATATGCAAAATCCAAGTAGATTAGAACAAGAATTCAAACACATATTTACAAAGTCTATTTATAACACACTGTATTTAGACTACATGTAGAATGTTCCACTGTGAATGATCATAAAGTCAACTCCACAAATTTTGCAACAAGCATGACGATGTCCTACATACAGCTGCTATAAATAGAACACTAGGAAAGTACATGTATGATATTTCTACTCTTTTGAGTATGTAAGAACTATACAGGAGGTTTTTTTTCTACAATTTTTTTAAAACATAAATAATATTTGGGGATAATGTGGATTTTAAAAAGACAAAGAGCTTTTTACTGCTTTATTTCATTTTATTTTGATCCATGTGCCTAGAAGTCAAATCCATATATAGGTAAGCGTATGACGTAATTCAATGAATAAATTCTTAATGATTATGTTAAAATCATGATAATGGTTGACAGGCATGTAAGACCCAGTGAATTCTGTGGCCACAGTTAGCAGTGATTAGGAATATTCAGGGGAGCTGGAATTTAACAATTTCATTGTATTAGATAATTGCAGAAAAAGTTAGTAATGTGGAAAGTTGTCACAGTGATGCCAAATCACTTTAACAAATACAATACCAAAGCTTTCAAAATAATAGTTCTGGTTTCAAATTTTCATGTATAAAAACTTATAAAACAACAAAAAAATAAATAGGTTGATACAGATAACTACCATTTTCTTATGTGTTTTCTAACTAGACTTTTATGAATCAAAGTATTGAAAACACTGATGGTTTGGAGGGTTGAAGTGTTACACTGAAACCCCACTATAGCAGACTTCATTATAACGCGAATTTGGATACAGCACAGTCGTGGCATGGCTCCCAAAATTTTACACTAATGTCACCAATTGCCTGAAGCACTACAGAGCTTTCTTTAGTGCCAAAATAAACAAGAGCTTAATATAATAATTTGGCAAGATATGTTGTATTCTTCAAGAAAAAAAATACAGAGCTTTCTTTAGTGCCAAAATAAACAAGAGCTTAATATAATAATTTGGCAAGATATGTTGTATTCTTCAAGAAAAAAAATATCATTCCTTCTTGCTTATTTTTGAAAGATATTAGCTGCTTAAAAAGCTGATAATTGTTAATCTTATTATTATTAAACCATCAACAATAAAACCATTAAGTCTTCTTTGTGATCGTCTTTAATGCAAGGTAAACAATAGCTAACAGATGTCTCCAGATCTTAAACTACTGTATATGCACCAAGATTAATTAACCTTCTCTAAAGAGTCCACATTATATTCCACCTTTATTCCTTAGACCCAACTCTTAAAGCAATTAATGCTGTTTACTAATTAATGTATTTACATTGAATTAGTTTTTTTTTACATGTGCTACTTGGTATATAATTTCAATCTTTCTTTGTTTCATTTAATGATGTCAATATATGTTAACATATATGGTACAGCACAAAGCCAGGTGTTTACTCGTGCAAGTTTATTAACCAGTGATGCCTTTGTACTCACTGACAGAGGTGTCAGATCTTTGAATATAAAAAGAAACAGCTACACTTAGCAACAGCAAAGATCTGAGTAAATGCTGCCTAACTACAGGAAGTGTGCATGCACTTATTGATCAAGGGTAATCTTCTTTGGTGGGAATGGAGACAACTTGCAGAGAAAACAACACAGCATTCTAAATGGTCATTCTTGGGATTTAAACTAACTGGAGTTTATATGGATATAAATCTTGTGAATATTTAAATATAAATTATGTGTCTTTGAAATTGAAGGAGTATGGTATGGAATTACTGTTATGGATACAGCCAGATCAGCTGGTGACTGGTGAGTACACATACTATTTACGCTCAAGTTGCCGATTTTTGTATACATTTATATGTACCAATGAATGGTTTCTCTGCCAAAAAAAAATAAATATTAAATATGTAAAAACAGTTTTAAGTAATTCTTGTTTAATATGGAACAAGCAGATAAATGCTGACATCATACACATACTGCTCTAAATAATCTTTTTCATATGTTTCTAAATTTTCGTTTGCTATATTTCACTATAAAATTATATTAACATTTGAAACATTAATTGAGAAATTATTGTGATTTCCTTTTAAAAGTATTATCTACAATAATTTCATGCTCTACCATCAGTGGAACGATATCCAAGGGAGATAACTACTAACAGGTCTAATGATGTACACAAATTTGAATTACCTCCCTTGGCTTATAAAATTGACAGGAAAGGCTAGTGGATATATATTTTGTTGCAATTTTAGCAAGACTATAAAGTTTATTGCTATTTTCAGTAATGCAAACTATATTTGGTAAAAAAGACTGAACACTTACAAGATGAGCATCTCAGTTCTACAATAACATTTCATCGAAGACTATTTCATTCAAGTTTTAAAAATTCAATCATTAAAAAATATGGAATAAATTAAATACAAAAATTTAAAATTTTGGTATCTTTTGGGGATTAAATTTTTGCTTACTCATTGAATTGGGACATATATACATGTACATATATCGATTTGATATCATTTTCCCCTCCACCCTGATTTCAGATTAACAAAACTAATAGTTTATGAGACACTTAATAAAAGATGTCCTTCTTAAAATTTTAGCCAATAACTATCATGATTATGTTAGTTTACAAAACAATGCTGCCAACATTGAGAATCAAATTTTGACTAAATACTAATATGTCTCAGGCTACAATGGGCTTGAATTGTGAAGAAGTGACAGATAAACCAACAAGAGATCCAAGTGAGCTTGCAATCGCTCACCTTGCTAGCATCTACCTAATAGCCAGATTCAAGAGCAGTTGACCAAAAACTCTGAGACTGCAGTTTGCTTTTTGTATAAGATTTCTCCAATACTGTTGCATATGTTCTGCAACAATTGTTTCAAGGTTTCTCCATTTTTTTTCTATCTCCATCCATATTGTATAGCACATGAGCATCATTTGTCCAATATTGAAACATCTTTAAGCCAGGATGCAATCTGTCAAAGTTAGTAAAATGCTGATGAGCAGCTTTTTTAGATAAAGTTTCAATATTTTTCTGCTTTTAGTAATGGTAGCCTCATTTGAAGGTGGATAAGTTTTACTTGTGCAATTTTAAAATCATTTATGCCAGGGTGCTTTCTAACAAATCTGAACAAATTCTGTCAAGTGTTTTTTGTGAAAAAGTAATTTCAATGTTTTTCTATTTTACTAACAGCGGCCCTGTTTGAAGGCGTATCTGCATCAATTGTATAAACTTTAAAGCTCTTCATGCCAGAATGTTTTCTGTCCAATTTGGTTTGATTCTGTTCAGTGGTTTTTGAAAAGAAGCCATTTAAAAAATTTATTTTTTTCTTTCATACTGGTGGCCATATTTATGGGCCAATTGGTATCATTCATAATTTCAATTAAATTTGGTCAAATTCTGTTAAGCACTTCTTGAGAAGCTGTTTTCCAATTTTTCTATTTTAAGTAATGGCAGACATATCTGAAGGTGGATCAGCATGAGTTGTATGAATTGAAAGCCTATCATGCAAAGATGTTTTGGTCAAATTTCATCAAATTCTCTTAAGCAATTTTTTGGAAAGAAGAAATTTGAAGGTTCTTCTATTTTTAGTACAGCAGCCATACTTCATCATGAAATGGCATAATTTGTATAATACTGAAAACCCTATTATGCCAGGATGTTTCATCTCAAATTCAGTCAAATTCTGTTGACCAAATTTTATAGCAACCTTGCATAAAGGACTTTCAATTTTGTATAAATGAATTTGGTCAAGTTCAGCTGACAGCATCATATAGTCAGTATTGTGCAGATATGCCATTAAATATTACCGGTATACATAAATACATACAAATTATTTTGAGGGAATTTTGAGAAGTCATTTAAAGGTTTTTCTATTTCTAACAATAGCAGCTATCTCTGATGGCAGACCAGCATCATTTGTGTAAATCTGAAAGCCCTTCATGCCTGGATGTTATCAAATATGGTCAAATTCTGACGAGCACTTTATGAGAAATCATTTAAAGTTTTTTATTTTTAGTAATGGTAGCCATATTTGATGGCAGAATGGCATCATTTGTAAAAACTTAAAAGCCCTCCATGTTAGCATAATTTCTGTTAAATTTAGTCAAATTCTGTTGAGCTGTTTTCGAAAACGAGTTGTTTTAAGGTTTTTTCTTGTTAGTAATGGCAGTCTTATTATGGCAGATTGGCATCATTTAAATACCATGATGCTTTTTGTCAAATTTGGTCAGATTTTATTCAGCAGTTTTTGAGAAGAAGTTGGCATAAAACGAAGAGAAAATCGACAGGCTTTGAAGCCAGAATGATCCCTGTAAAATCATGTGCAAATTGGTCAAGTGTTCATTTGAAAAGTTGTAAATAACAATTATAAATGGATAATACATGTCATATGAAGAACCATACAACCATACAATATGCACGCCTGGCCCTATAGCCATTGACTGAAAATTTTAGGCTGATAAAGATGGTATTCATAGCTTGGTATCAATTATTCACTCTTACTAAAAATATGTAGGGGAAACCAAAAAATGGAAAGGAAACATTTGGACATACAAACATACAGATAAAAATAAAGCATTATCTCCACTCTACTGAATATAGTAGGAGGATAAAAAAGAAAATGTCCACAGGGTATGTAGCCCAACAGTTGCCATTTTAATTGTGATATTGTTATGCACTATGAGCCTTTATAAGAATTTGGGAGGTTTAAACCACATATAAGGTCAGAGTCTGCATGTTGAGTCCATGAGCAAAACATTGCTGTAAAATGTGTAATCTTGACATCAAAGTCAAAAAGTTGAGCCAGCATTATGCAGAATTAATTTTCTTAGCTTTATAATGATTCATCTTAAGATTGAGCAAAGTCCATCAAAGCATTTAGGAAACATAAGCAAATTTTAAAAAACTTTAAGCAAAACCCTAATGCAAGTATGAAAAAAATCCATCAAGGGGCTTTGGAAGTACAAGCAAATGAACAAAAGTTTACCAAAACCTTAATGCGAATTTTCTATGACTGTGACCTTGACCCCAAAGTGAAATGGGCTAGCAGGCATATTGTAGCATGAATTGTCTTTGCTTCATAATGATTCATATCAAGTATGATGAGAATCTATAAAGAGGCTTATTAAATGTATGTAAATGAAAAACTGTAACCGAAATCATAACAAATTGTTCACAATGGCAGTGTTGACAGTAAAATGACTGCCATGTCTCGCTTCATAACCAAACCTGCCCCTAACATCAACTCTGATCAATAATAACCCATCCTGAGCAGCAAATTTTGCCCAGGCTCCAAGTCACTGTAGAAATAAACCTCTATTAAACAACCAGCTTTCTTCAGTGTCCATTTTTCTCACTTCCCAGAGGTGGCTGCTGAAGACAGGTTTGACTGCATCTAATACTTTAGTATTGCCTTGTGTCTTACCCTGAGATGGGATCCACAATAATATCACGAGGTTGGTCCAGGTTCTCCCAGATGAGTATGGACCTCATGCTGCCGTCCAGGTTGGCAACTTCAATCAAGTCCATTTCATCTTCTGTCCAATAGATCTTGCGACTGCCCCAGTCCAGTGAAAGCCCAGCTGGACTGTCCAAGTTCGACCCAACAATAATCTGTTAAAAAAAACAAAAAACATGTATATAACCACACCTATATTCTCCAAAATCTCCAAATTTTTTAAGCATGAAATTCTAAATCAAGCTTTAGAATCCTATGTCTCGTCATCACAAGGTCTAACAAAAGAAATCCATATGATCGAAATTAAGCAAGCAAGAAGAACACAGCAAACTATATATGATAATCATTGTTGCTCAAATTCTCCATAAATTGTCCTCTACATAGGATCCATATACAGAGGCAATGATGCCAACCCCTCCCAACATGAAATAGGAATATGAGTGTTAAAAAGTCAGAATCTGAATATAAAAATATGGCCACATCAAATTTGTATCCAACAATTTATTTTAAGCATTAAACCTTACATATTCAAAATGATTTATTTTAAGCATTAAACCTTACATATTCAAAATGATTTGGTTGAAATAAGCATCCTACGACCTTCTTTCCTACCATGTACCATGCTGGTTTAGGTGATAATGTACTGCTGGTTTAGGTGATAATGCAGGTAATAATAATGATGAATAAAAACAAGTGTGTTATTGTAATAAAAACAAGTGTGTTATTGTAATAAAAACACGTGTTATTGTAATAACACTCTGGAAAGATTCAGAACCTTTGGCTTTGTGTTTGACTTCAAACTCTCCCTTATTGCTGTAGCAAGTAGCTTAACAAAGTAACCCATGTCTGATCCCTATACCAAATTAAAGAAACATGTAGATCTTTTATTATACTGCACACAATGATATTTAAACACAGTTATTAAATCCTGCTGTCCAAATCATAAAGCCAGCAGCTTTTGCTAACAAGTAAAAATATGTCTATCATGTTTAAGCATTAATATCCCATTAATATTGAAGTTTAACATTTGAAAAACTTCAAATATACATAGCATAAACTGGTACCCTTGGTGAAAGTATACACACTTCAATCTGGCTTTGCATAATAGTATGAAGTAATTTATTTTGTGGGTCTCTGTTTCAATAGTTTCACAAAAAAAGATTGTCTTCAGTACTTGAATTAATGGATGGGAGGAGAGTAATCAGTAGAACAAACAACACAGACCCTGATCTGATGGTGCATTATGTGATGGCAGATCTGGGTCTATGTTGCTTGCAGTTGGACTCATCTCATAAGCAAGTATATACAAATAATTCACATTATTTACAATATTACATAAGAACAGCTTTTGTCTGTAACAACTATTTTGCCTTTTAACTTGTATTTGGTTAATGGCGATTTACAATCTACCTGTAGAGCTCTGTAGTTTATTTATTACCAATTGAATAATTTAACAAACAAAAATATGAATGTACGAGAAGATGCCATTGTTATTTCTGCTTTGTCAATGTCAGCTGACTGGTTCTTCTTAATTTTGCTAGTCTAAGACTAGTCTTTGCTAAAAGAGTCAGGAACCAACCAATTAAAGCTAGTAACCAGTCAACTTATAGTCAGAGTTAAAGGTTCAGTGAACACGATATCTCACTGTAGGAACAGAACAATGATACATTTTAATAATTACAAATTGTAGGAACAGTACAATCATACATATTAAATAATTATAAAATGTTAACATAAAATTTTAACCAAACATGAAGATGAAGACAATTCTGTCATCACCCGGTAAGTAATACCATTGTTTCACTACCTCCAGACAGGGAAGAAACTGAAAGTACTTCAGAATGGATGGACACATACCAAGTCACTGCGTAATCAACTGTAAGTTCAGAAAAACCTGTCTAAACAGAAGAGTCAAGGGATCTCAAAATTTTGTGCTTTACATCAGGGAGTCATTTATTCAGAGATCAATTTATTTAAACAAAGAGGGGTTTAGAAATTACCTATGTAGGTAGCTGCCCTTTATCTGAAGAGTCCACTAAGGAAGGTTTCACTGTAAGAGTGATTGCACATAGTTACCTCCTCATTGCTCCCATCCCACTTGGCTCGGCTGATAGTGTTGGCCCCCACATCTGTCCAGTAAATCGTATCATTTGTGCTGTCAAAGTCCACTGCCATTGTGCTCTCGATGTTACTTAGAGGAATTACGACATCTGACTGATCTGGACTATTCAGAGTGATCCGCCTCACATCAGATCGAGTCGTAAATAACAAGAACAGGTCAATGTCTGCAAATGACATTAAAAGATCAGTAGTCAGAAAAGTAGTAATGCCATAATTTTGAAACATTATTTGATTGTGGACATACATGCTCTGAAAGACATTTAAACAAGAAAATTTAAATAATTTTAACTTCATGATTCTCATTTTTGTTTATAACTATTTAAGGCACATGGTGATAAAAAAAGATTTAAAAAAAACATAGTTTGTAGCATCTGACTGAACACAAAGGGTTTTTTTTTAAAATTACTTTCAAAGGCACAGGTACAGATTTGGTCACCTGACTCAGCCTTTTCTCCCTTTTCCTCAAAATGTGTAAACCAATTGAAAAGTAACTGTAACCTACCTTGAATTAAAGTCATGCTGAATATAACACACACACACACACACTCACCTAGCTTACATAACTTAACAGTTGACCATTTCACTAAACAGGCTTATGTAGTATTTTAAGAACACAACCAATGCATACTATCGCCAAACTTTATATCATGTCAATTTTACTTATTTTATTATAGTCTGATGCAAATTCTTTCCAAAGATAAAGGTATAATTAATATGGAATGTTTCTCACTCATAATTAAATCATCCAACATCTTAACAAGTTATGTTTACTGATAAAGCTTTAATTTGTGGTATAAAGAGTCAGAAGGCTTTCACACGAATTGAAATTATAATTTGCTTGGGTTCTGGGCTTGGTTTTTTAAGGTCAAGAGTTTCTTTACGCTTGGTAATTAAATATGAGATTGTTTCTGGAGAAAGGCATATTAAAGTATTTTCTTATTAAAAGCTAAAATTACAAAACACAAATATCAAAAAATTTGTGAATAATGGCACTGAATATACAAAATGCCATAAAATAATACACAATATATGTAATAACATAAATGACAAATGTTTTGGGCACTTTAACATGGCAATACATGAAATAACAACTGTCAAGCTATATTTCACCAAACATTAAACATTCTTCCAAATATTTCACAATTTCAAATGTGGTTATGTTTTAAGAAATAATTCTCTGCAAATAAATGTAAAAACTTAGACATGGTTTACGCAAGAAATACGTTCTTATTTGAGCAATATAATTAGACAAAATCAAAATTCCTTATAAAAAAATATCTACAATTGTGTCAAGAAATTCTGATCCTAAATTACAACAGTGCATACTGTTTATGCTAGCCTGCAATTGTATATTAACTCAAACATCAATGCATCTAATCAAATGATTCCTCCATACTATCTTTTTTTTTGTTACCAAAGGATACAACACAGAAGCTAACCGTGCCTGATTTGGGAATTTTACCCTGTACTCCTGCAAAGGCTTCCAGCATTCTAACCACTCCTATCAGTTGCTATCTCGTCATCCATCCATAACATATTATTATAGTATATCAAGATTGCAATGATTCATTGGTTTTACAAACTTATTTTATGCCAATTATTTACTTAAAGTGTTACTTGCTATGTTTCTATTTTATACTTTTTCTTCAGTTATAAATTACAAATTATTCATTTTAATCCCTAAGGTGTACTATTTTGCGATAAATAATATAATTGCTCCACTAAAATGTATGCATCTTGTATTCTATAAATGTTTATATCTGGTTTGCATTTGTGCATGGGGAAGAACTCTGTGTAACACCAACTATGTGACTCTCGATAGTCAATATATCATTTATGTTATTACATATATTGTGTATTATTTTCCCTTACTTCCCTTACTTTCCTATAAAGACAGAAGAAAGGTATTTTAAAACAGAAAACAAACTGACTACATAGCGTACAAATTGAGAACTATTTCTAACTCATTTGAATTTCATTAATATGTGCAGATCCTGCTCATAACAAAACATGATATTTTGATGATATAAGCCTACTGACCAAGTTTGATCAAAATCTGATCAGAAATAGTCACTAAAGAGCTGATAAGCTTAGAAATTCAGATGCAAGATCACCTCATCAAAATATGTGTTGATCTTGCTCATAACTGTACCCATCCAAGATCTTGATGATTTAAGTATATTTACCATTTTTACTCAAAATTGGATCAGAAATAGTCTCTAGGGTGAAAACAAATTCAGACAATCAGGTGACCTCATAATATGTGTGGATCTCACTAATTATTGATCTCAAGTGAGATCTTGACTATATAAGCCTACAGTGTATATTCCAAGTATGATCAAAATCTGATCACAAATATTGCCTCCAGAGTGGTAACATTCTCAGCCAATCAGATGCAGGATCACCTCATTAATATGTTTGGATCTTGCTTATTAATCAAATTTGGCCATACATTGCAAGTTTGATCCTTGTCATATCAGAAATATGGCCTTCAGATGGCAACATACTCAGCCTATCAGATGCAAAGTTAACTCATTATTATGCATGGATCTCACTCATTATCAATCTCATCTGTAATCTTGATGATATAAACATATATTACACATCTGGTCAAAATCAGATTTAAAAAATATGGCTTCCAGGGTGATAACAAGCTTAGCCAATCAGATGCAAGATGACCTCATTAATATCTGTGAATCTTGCTCATTATCGAACTTCTCTTTGATCTTGATGATCTAAGCAAATATTCCAAGTTTGATCAAAACTGGATCAGAAATATTACCTCCAGAGTGGTAATAAACTTCTGTGTGGATATCGCTAATTATCAAACTTAGGTGAGATCTTGATTAGATAAGCCTATATTTCAAAACTGATTAAAACTGGATCAGAAATACTGCCTTGGAGTGATAACAAGCTCAGCCAATCAGATGCAACATCACCCCATTAATATGTGTCAATTTCACTCATTACTGAACTTGTCCACGATCGCGATGATATAACTATATATTCCAAGTCTGATCATATGTTGTATTAGAAATGCGGCCTCCTGATTGGTAATATGCTTAGCCAATCAGATGCAAAATCACTTCATTATGTATGGATCTTATTCATTATCAAACTCATCTGAGTTCTTGATGATATAAGCATATATTCCAAGTTTGATCAAAATCAGATCAAAAACATGGCTTCCAGAACAGTAACAAGCTCAGCCAGTCAGATGCAAGATCACAATATTTTTATACATGGATCTCACTCTATATCGAATGCATCCGAGATCTTGATGATATAAGCATATATTCCAAGTCTGATCAAACTTAGGTCAGAAACATGGCCTGCAGAGTGGTAACAAGCAATTGTTGATGGATGTACAATGGACAACACATGATGCACGACAGACACAGGGCCATACCATAAGGTCACTTAGCCTTAAAACCAGGTAATCTAAAAAAAAACTTTGATGTAAATAGTGGCCATTTTCAACTGCCCTCATGCTCGTTGCTCACATTATGTGATACTAACCTCACTGATGTCAAAACAATTCAGTGACGTGTCATCAAGAATAGCACCATAGACAATAGTACGAAGTTATGGAAACCGAATGATTTCTTCAAACTGTTTATTTAATAGTGCCAGGACTTGCATTAAATATTAAAATTGTAGGTATTTCATTCATGGTGATATGTTATGAAATGTTATTTTCAATGTCTATCTTTCATTATCAACTATTCTTCATATACAGCCAGATGTTCATCCACCAAATACTTACCAGTTTGGGAAGAATCATTGTGATTACTTTTGAGTCTCTTTCAATGAGTCCAAGTTATTTGACTTGCATCAGAAATGCAAAACTTCAATGGCATTTAGTGACCTTGGAGATAAAGGAATCAGTAGCAACAAGGGAAATTACCAACTATGCATGGCCAAATGCTAAACCTAGCACTTATCAGCAGATCTGGAATGAAGATCTGCATGTACATGCCAAATTAAAAAAATACAAATTCAGAATCTTTGAAGCCCTTGGCACTTTTGCACAAGAAATATCAGCCATGTTGAGAACGATCAAATATAACTTTTTATATTATCATGCAATAGTAAATGAGCATGCTTACAAGTTTCGCAGTTTCTTGCTACATTCTCTTGCATTTAAAATAAGAATATAAGAACAAAGCTTATTTAGGAAAAACATACTTTCAATGCACGTTTTCTTGTCCTCCTTCAGATGCAATCCTGTGGGACAGGCACAACTATAGGACCTGGAGTTGGGAAGACACAGGTGACTACAACCACCATTATTTCTCCCACAGTGATTTCTTGCTGCAACGAAACATTAATTTTGTACAATTTTACATAATTACAGATAAGCATTGTGGACTAATGGTAGACACCGTAGTCCTGCCCCAACATTTGCTGTTTCACCCTACAGAAACCTGTAGGTCAATATTACTCAGCAATCAGAAATGAACAGACATTGGTAAAACTACATTAGTACGAAATTTTAGAACAACAATCAATAATTCAAGATCAAGACAGGCACCTACATGACCATGCTGATGTACACTTTAATCGGCTGTAACTATATGTCATGTACAAATTCAAACACTCAATTACTGCAGAAATTGTCATCCAATTTTCATAAAATTTTCAGTATATGCTTCACATTTTTATCACTATGTATCAGGGCTATTGTCAATGATAAAACTTTGATGTTATATTGAACATTAAGCTAATATGTAAGTATGGTTATCTCAGTTCTGGCAATAGGTCATTTCCATTATCTATTACTCTAAAAAAAACATTCCCTATAGCAGTATCAAATTTACTTATTTGTTTCCTACAATATGAGAGATCTATTATACAGAACTCACAATTCATGAATTTCATGCTGAAAAAAAATCCTAATTTTACCACAAAAACAATCTGCATGCTAAATTTCAATTTGCTGCATACCTTTAAGTAAAAATTACCAATAAATATATATTGGAATATTAATTATACTAATGGATACTTCAATCAACTAATAACATATATTGATTATGGAATAAAATGATCAACTAGTCTTCAAATAAATAAATCAAGCCTTAAATTAATCAATCAATAAAATTATAAATTAATTATCAATAATTTATGAAATTATTCAGTCAACTGATCAATCAGTCTATAAACTGATCAAACAAAACTGAAATATGTTTGCATATTACAACACCAAGCATCAAATATTTACTGCCTCCCATATAATTTCACCTGATCGGAGATCAAGAAATGACAACATACCTGTATGCCAAGTGTTTATCCCAAAAATTAAGCTCATAATGTGTTTTAAATTGTAGCAACAAAGAATTTCAACCCTTTGTTCTTTCGGAAGATAATAACTCAAGTCCTAATTGCATGCTACTGTGGCACCTATATGGAAGACTTATAAGGGAAGTAACTCTTTAATTTCCAATGGTGACTTGAAAGCATGAAACAGTCCTCTGAATCTGGAACTCCAAAATTCTCATGTCTAAGATCATTCCACAACCCGGATTGGCAATGAATAATCTACGTACCTGGTGGCTGTCTCTGTGGATGAAGAGTGTGGATATCCATGGGGAAATGAAGTCTGCTGCTCACTGTTTCCACATCATTTCCTGTGAATTTGTTGGCCTTATTGATACTCTTTGTGTGCCAGTCTGTCCAATACAACTCATCCTCAAACAAGGTCAGTGCAAATGGATGAGGTAGACCTGAATGGAAAGTAAACTCAGCTATACAACAATTACTACAATATCGAAAACCATGATGTACATACAGAGTAAGCAATACAAACTAGAGCAAGTAGTGGTGGGTGCATCACAAAGGGGCATGCCCTCTACAGATTGCTTGTCAGGGCCTTAAACACCTTGATCTAATCATGTAAGTGCTTTATTTTATGTTCAACTGCCAAAATCAAGCACTTACTAAGTGACAATTTGCAACTCAGCAATGAGATGCTCCCACTGATTATCTAGTTATTAAAAGTTTTTTACTAACTGCGCTTGGCAAGTTTGTTCAATGGCTGACAAGTAGTTTCAGTACTTGGTAGCAATGTCTCTTTTATTACATTAAGTTCTAATGCATACAACATAGAGCCATTGTCGTAGCGCATGATCGCTGCCACAGTGCCGATAATGCAGATAAACAACCATAAGCTTTATCATTATTCATTCAAAGTTATTTATCAGCACATACAATTGTTGTAACAGATGCAGTTCACATATAAAATGCCCAACCTTAAAAACTGCAAATGCCCCTTGTGAAAATGGCTAAGCTAGAATTCCCCCTCTGTGTGAAAATCCTGGAGCAATCACTGTCCCAGAGGTTAGTTTTCTCCATCCTGCCCACCAGCGATACAGAAATTCTGATAGCTCTGGCTGACTATTTTTTCTCAGAAATTAACATCGTAGGCAGATATTTGTGATTATAAAAACACTCAAAGGAGATATAGGAAGTTGTAACAAAAAAGATATCATTGATATACTTAATTATGAAACATACAGGAAAATTTGTCATTTTTGGTTACAGATTTGCTGCTGCTTCAGTTTTAGTATTATAAAGATAAAACTTATTATAAATTATTACAAAATTCCAAGCTTCACTAGTTTTCTTTCAAACTCTTTATTAACAAAAATAATTTTGTTTATTTCAGAAAACTGTCCTATAGAATTTCACCCAACAAGAGTATTTTATTTCACTCTACTGTTCTTAAAAATGTATTATTGACAACAAGCAGAGTTACTACCTCATAAACACATAAAACTTAATTGATGTGCATTTCTGGTCAAGTCCAACGGTAAAGTGTTAATTGATCAATCTTCATACAAGTACTGAAGGATGATCATAAATGTCAGTTGTTGCTGCTACTATCTTTTTTCGTTTTAATTAGGCTACACATATTTTGTTCTCAAGGCCTGACATATGCGGACACACTACCACACAAAAAGGTTAAAAAGCAGATGGTAATATCTATGGTACAGATCATTCAATTATTGGATTTTTATAAATCCAGAAGATAGGCTTTCACACCTGTTTTGTCTTGTTCTTTGTGGATATAGAGCTGAAAGAGTCGGTAAACATAATGACCAAATGGGATAATTACAGGCACTTTTATGCCCAATGCCCAGTGTGTCAAGTTAGCAAATAGACATCTGAACTCAATGTGTCAATCAAGTCCAGCAAATATGGCCATTTTGGGCTCTCTGCTGCTCACACATGGGAAGATCCTATTAAACCCTTACCCTGGCTGATGACAGTTCTCCGATTTTTCCCATCCAGTCCAGCACATTCTATCACATGGTGCTTGGCATCTGCCCAGTACAGTTTATCAGCAGCGTAATCCAGGGTCAGACCATTTGGCCAGAAAAGGGATGTATTAGCAATGGTGCCTCTTTCTGACCCATCCATACTGCTTCTCTCTATCTTTGGAACACTTCCCCAGTCTGTCCAAAATATGGCTCTGGAAAAAAAGTTAAAGTATTGATCATTCTATCATAGTTCCAGCTTGATCAACTATAAAGTAAAGCCCAATTAATAAAATAGGGCATTTTACAGTAAAACCTGTCTTAGCCAACACCTCCATATAAAGACCACCTGCTCATAATGAATAATGAATCTATTTTCTTCATAACAGTTTAACCTCTTTATTAAAGGAAACCTGTCAATAAAGGACAAATATATGAGGTCCCCCTTTAGTGTCCTTTTTTTACAAAGGTTTCACTGTATAATGAAAGTAGTGATGATTCATTGCAATCTGTACAAATACTGTTATGCTCTTCTACTGATTCCAAATTTTGCTGGAAGACCTAAAGAACCAAAAGGCCCCTGCAGGCTTATAGATGTAGAAATGACCCAATGCATCTTCCTGCATGTTATATGAGGCAACTAATGGAGACAACCTTTTTGACCTAGTACATGACCCATAATGCTCTAACTGAGAAGGTCTTGGACTTTTAAAAAAAGTCTGGTTTATATCAAAGATTGGACTTTATATTTTAATGATTTTACTCTCTTTGGTTTTATCTTTGTTTTGTGGATATCTAAACTCATTCAGCACTGTAAAGCCAGGATTGTGCTAAACTCTATACATATACATACATACAAACCAAAAACCCCAACATGTGAAACATTGTAGTGCACTCTTATGACACAGGTTAAATAGAACAACCACATTTCCTCATGTATAACACATCCCAAAATGTGAAAAGCGTAGACCCAGAACTCCCCTTGCATAACACACCATGCCACAGTTTCAGAAAAATTCTCAAAATTTTCTCCTCAGTTAGAGATTTTACATTATCATGCATATAATACTTCAGAATATCAATATATTTGTCCGAATTATAGATAGTGGACAGGAATCCAAAATCACATTTTAGTTTTCAAATTTAACACACACATAAACCATTTTAATCTTGAAAAATAAGAGTTGAGAAATTTCTCAAATTTGAGGAAAGTCTCAAATTTTCTTCAGAGATAAGGCAAGACTCGCTGACTCATTTAAGGAAATTTCCAGATTGTATTACAGTTTTTTAATCCCTGATGCATGATGAATGTACAGTGAAAAAAATTATTGTTACTAACCAAGCAAAAAGAAAGATATTCAAAAATCGCAATTTTAGAAGAAATTTTGAGATGTTTAGTGAACTGGGGACAAAAGATCAGGTGGTATCCTGTCCAGTCTATTTATGAGTATGACTGAACACCCACAACTCTGACATGCTGTCATATTATAGGATTGCAGGTTATTCTAAGATGTTCACAATTTGGTAAATGTCTGACATGCTGTCACATTATAGGATTGCAGATCAGTCTATGATGTCACATTATAGGATTGCAGATCAGTCTATGATGTTCACAATTAGGTAAATATAGTAAATACTGTGTACCAGATATTTTTTGTTTGTTAAAAAACAGGAAATTTTAATTTGGCTAGTAATATTTTAATAATTGTGGACCTGGATAGGTTGTAATTTTTAAGGTGGAATATTTCAATGGGATTTATTTTCCTTAACCCACTCTGAGACTGCTAATGCACCAACATTTCATCTGCCACTAAAATTTCCCACTATACACTACAGTATTAAAATTCCTGCTATAAACTACAGTATTAAAAATTACTGCTATACACTACATTGTTAAAATTCCCGCTATACACAACAGTATTAACAATTATCACTATACACTACAGTATTAAAAATTCCCACTATACACTACAGTATTAAAAATTCCCACTATACACTACAGTATTAAAAATTCCCATTATGCACTACTGTATTAAAAATTCCCACAATACACTACAGTATTAAAAATTCCTACAATACACTACAATATTAAAAATTCCCACTATACACAACAGTGCTATCGACATTTCAAAGACTTAGATGACCATTATTTTATATGAATAAGATTATTTTTTTTAAATATTTATTTTTAGGGAACTTAATTTTACCATCAAAATGTACCATTCCAATATCAGTTGTAGGCTGTATTTAGTACATGGAACTAACACTGAAGATAAATGTACCCAAATGGTCATTTATTTCAATGAAAAAGTATTCTTTCTTAATACTTGTCCGAGAT
This sequence comes from Margaritifera margaritifera, assembly GCA_029931535.1. NCBI lineage: Eukaryota > Metazoa > Mollusca > Bivalvia > Unionida > Margaritiferidae > Margaritifera > Margaritifera margaritifera. Next base: position 2,626,805 of record JAQPZY010001602.1, read on the forward strand.
GTCAATTAATCCAACTGCATGCTAAATTTTAAAGTTTACTGATCCCTTTAATAATGACAACACGCATTTACCACCATATTCTATAACATAAATCCATCTCAAAATAAACAGGTAATAACTGTCAATTGCACTTATATAAACAACTTGTTGCACTCACCCTTGTCCTGGATGAAGGACAATGGCCCTGGGTTTCTCCAGACGTTCCCATATTAGCACTTTTCTCATGTTTCCTTCCAAGTCTGTTACTTCTATCCTTGATGTCCCAGAGTCTGTCCAAAACAGTTTGTCATGAATCCAGTCCACTGCTAAACCACCTGTCAAAAGTTAAGCTTTTTACCTGCAGTATGATTCTTATACAGATAATCATGGTGTTTAATTGTATATATGTAATAATCATGGTGTTTAATTGCATATATGTAATAATCATGGTGTTTAATTGCATATATGTAACATTTTACACATTTTCAATAAATCTTGGAAGATAGTCTAATTGTAGATTTCACACGATAGTTTTGCATATCAAAATTAAAATTAAACCCAAACAAAAGGATATTAAAGGCATCACATCTCTTACTTTCTCTGCATCTTCAATGCTTGTATTGAAACAGGGTCTTAGCTGAATAGGGAGCTGCAATAGTTCAGTTGGTAGAACATCAGACTCTTAGTCCAAGGGTTGTGAGTTCAATACTTGACCATGCGAGCCCGGGTTGGCTGCCTTAGCTTGTCCTTGGGAAGGGCACTTAGCTCCCATTTTCTCAGCATGATATAGCCAATAAAGTGCTAAATGTGCCATTAAAACCAACAACAAAACTGAACTTATCTGAATAATTGAAGTGACACTGTCTTTATAACTTGTGATATATTGCAGTTTATGTTGTGGGTAGCAAGTTTGCACAAAAATGAATGGGGTTCAGTTTGAGACAGTCTGTCAAGTAAAAGATCCTCTATATAATCCGAGTAAACCTAAATTATTCTTTGGAGATAAGACTTTGTTTTGGAGACAAGACCTTGTTTGGAGACAAGACCTTGTTCAGGAAATAAGACAATGTTTAAGAGATAAGACCTTGTTTTGGGGATATGACCCTGTTTTGGAGATATAATCTTGTTCTGGAAATAAGACCATGTTTAAGAGATAAGACCTTGTTTTGGAGATAAGACCTTGGTTTTGGAAATAAGACCTTGTTTCAGAGAAAATAAGAGATAAGAACTTGTTTTGGATATAAGCCTTGTTTAGAGATAAGACCTTGTTTCAGAAATATACCTTGCTGTGGAGATAAAATGTGGTTTGGAGATAAACCCTTGTTCATAGATAAAACCTTGTTTTGGAGATAAGACCTTTTATTTTATAGATATGACCTTGTTTGGAGACAAGACCTTGTTCTGGAGATAAGACATGTTTTAGAGTTAAGACCTTGTTTGGAGATAAGACCTTGTTTTGGAGATTAGACCTTGTTCTGGAGATAAAACCATGTTTTGGAAATAGAACATTGTTTAGATATAAGACCTTGTTCAGAGATAATACCTTGTTTAGATACAAGACCATGTTTTGGAGATAAGACCTTGTTTGTAGATAAGACTTTGTTTGGAGATGAGACCATGTTTGTAGATAAGACCTTGTTTCAGAGAAAATACCTTGCTTTGGAGAAAAGATGTTTTTGAGATAAGGCCTTGTTTGGAGATAAGACCTTGTTTGGAGATAATAGATAAGAGCTTGTTTAGCGATAAGACCTTGTTTCTGAGACAAGACCTTATTCTGGATATAAGACATTTTTTTTAGATAAGGCCATGTTTGGAGATAAGACCTTGTTTTGGAGATAAGACCTTGCTTTGGAAGCATGCAATGCACATATTCATGTATTTATGTGTATTATAAAATGCTCAAATTTAGCTGCAGCATTATTTCACTTCACCAACAGTGTAGCCACAATGAGACAAAAAACAGAAAATTCAACAAACAATATATGTGAACAATGGATTTAAACAATATATGTGAACAATGGATTTGAACAGTATATGATAGACTACACCTAATATTTGTATTAATTTGACATACAAAATGTATGAAGGTGAACAATATATTTCACATCTATCACCCTTCTATATATCTGATAAATTTCATTGTAAACATTATGGCTTCTACAGTCCAACCTATCCTTATGACCACCTGTCAAACAATGCTATCCACCATTTTTTAGGCAACCATTCCCAGTGACTCATGAGCCATTAACAGTTGTTGATCTTTCAAGTGTCCACCTCCCAGCAGCGATCAACAACTGCGATTTTCTGACAAAAAAATCCATCAAGGCATGAGTGTAGCAACCACCATTGTTGTTGTTTCATGATTTATGCATGTACCTAATTCTAGCAACACAATGTACATATATGCATAGACAGAACACAACCAGCTGATCAATGAAACAAACTACATGGCTGGAGTGAAAAAAGCATGCAGTTATGACATTGGATTTAAGAGTGCAAGTTTTAAGGGACTTTAGAAAGGGCAAAAGTTGCTAAAAAGTTGGAAAAAGTTTGGAAAACTCAAGTTCAATCCATATTAAAAATGAAAACTTAAGTTTTAGAGCACTATGAAAATAACATATCCAGGAAAAGAAAACACCACAGTATTACAACAGAAAATGATGCAATTAATGAGATTGTTTGGAAATGGTTCCAGGATATGGTTTCAAGGAACATAAATGTAAATGGTCACTTGATACAAGAAAAGGTTTTAAAGTTTGCAGTGAAGATCAGAAATTCAAAATTTACTGCTTCTAATGGATGGCTTCAGTATTTTCTTAAATGGAATAATATTATATTTAAAATTATGTGAGGTGAAACGGACAGATATATATGAAATATTAAAAACATGCAATAAATTTTAAATTCATGTGAGAAGTTTAACTTAAACTTATTGACTTATTGATGAATGTATGTATATATCAGGTATGCAAAATAACCTGACAACAATTAAAGTACATACAAACATGCTTAGAAATGGGTGTTTCTTTTTATCCCTTAGTTAAAAGACCACCCGTCTCAAGTGACCACTTTTGGATCATCCCTTAAGTGGTCTCTTAACAGAGGTTTTACTGTAAAAACACTGTACATTTTCATTGATACTGCAACAGCAAGGAGACTTGACCATTTTTAAATTTGGACAAAAGATACAAAATTGTAATTTTTCCATATTAGTACAAAAACAAATCACTTCATGTACATGGGACTTTCAACATGTCATTCAACATGAATAAAAAAACAAACTGGTACTTTAAAATCTGGATTTGAGAGGGAAAATTTATTTCCAAACAAGAATAGACTTTTGAAACCATTTTGTAAGTTCAGACCTTCTTTAGACAAAGGATTCTGTACAGAGTAACAACATAAACAAGAAATCAGGTCTGTACCTGGACTTTCCAATCCAAATTTAACGACCTCTTTTATCTCACTCCCATTCAGATAGGCCCTTTTAATCTTGTCCAGGGTGACATCGGACCAGTACACATAACCCTTGTCATGGTGGAAGTCCAGGGCTATAGCATTCTCCAGGCCCTGAAGGATGGAATCGTACTCAGATCTGTCTGGAAGAACGCGTCGGATGTCCACACGGTTGGCAAATATTAGGTACGCCTTCTCTCCTGTACCAACAAAAATAAATGACAAGATATCAATATTCTTACATGACTTTGTGAATTATGAATAGCAATAACCAAAGAAAAAAGTGAATAAGTTGATAGTTATGGACCTTTTATATCAGTCACATGACAGAGAAAAGGGAATATTTCATGGGAAACTGTAGACAGTTTGATATATCTGTTAGGGAAAAAAGATGCTGACATTATTGTCTGCATATGTGTTCTAACTAATATGTGTGTATGTATAGGGGTTAACAGCATGTCAGCACAATACTGGCTATATAGAGCTGATTACAAGTTAAGTTCTAAAAAAGTAAAGATAAAGAACTGCAAAACAAACTTTAGGAAGATAAACCCTTCCAAATATATGTAGACATGTAGTACCACAAGATGAAAGATAAAAGGAAAAGATATATAAAAAATAAATTATAAAGGTAAAAAATATAAAATCCCTAATTTTTTTTATATAAGCTGCATATCTTCAAAAAGTCCAAGATTTTTTCTGCTGGTACATCATCCTAAATTTTCTTAATTGAGTTCACATAAAAAAACTTTAAAAAAGCAAACTATCATTTTTGGGAAGTAACATTGCTGCAAACATTATGTATTGTCCTTTATTATGATATCTGCTTTTAGCTTCTCACTCTAGTTACATATGATCCCTAGCAACAGGCTAGTTACAGACGATCCCTAGCAACAGGCTAGTTACAGACAATCCCTATCAACAGGCTAGTTACACACGATCCCTAGCAAACAAAAGTTAAATTGTGATAAGAAGCATCAAGGCTGCTTTATAAACATACCTTATCAATTACTAATAGTTTTAAAAATTTGCACAGGTCAAAAACAGAATGCTTCAATCAAAGTGGCTGTAAACCCAAGTCAGGCCTTGTGTTCTTGTAAACCCAAGTTAGACCTTGTGTTCTTGTAAACCCAAGTTAGACCCTGTGTTCTTAAAAGATTTTGGGCAAGAAACTAGTAGTCAAGTTTCAACTCTGAAAATTTAGACATTCTGTAACTTTACTCAGCATAAACGAATGTACCAAAGCACTTCCGGAATTTGTGACCTTTGGTTCCTCTTACAGCCTGCAAAAACAAGTTAGGAATGCTTCCACTGGAGTGCTACCAAATGCCAACTAATAAATATGAAACAGACAATGGACTGATGTTCCACTGACAAAAGAATTTCCAGGAAATCAAGATCAGACCATTTCTTCTTTTTAACTGCCAAGTGTTGAAACCATCTCTGATATTTCTGAGCAATAACAAGATTTTCAAATTAGCCACTGTGGCAGCCATATTGAATGTAAGATCGGCACCATTTTCATTTAGGAGCAACTAGACATAATTAGAAGTCTTTTAGTTAAAACCCTATGTGAATATGACCATCCATTCAGGAAGAGTGGCGATAACAAGATTTCAAAATTGCAACTAGTGTGGCTATAATGGAAGTCAGATCTGCATCATTTTCATATAAACCCAACAAGACACCATACGTCTTCTGGTGAAAACCCCCATGTTGATAAGACTTTACATTTAGAACGAGAAGTCATAAGATTTTCAAGATAGCAGCCATGGTGGCCATATTGAATGTCAGATCAGCACCATCTTCATATAGAACCAAGAAGTCTTCTCATGAAAAACCCATGTCTATATGACTTGATCTTGCCGCCAAGCTTTAATTTTGCTGCCGGGTAATTTATGTCGACAAGCGGCCAGTTCCGACCTGTAGCGATAATTTTTTTTTAAAAATAGCAGCCATGGTGGCCATATTGAATGTCAGATTGACACCATCTTCATTTAAGACCAACTAGACATCACATGAAATCTTTTGGTGAAAACCCAATGCTGATATGACCATCCATCTAGAAGTAGCAATAAAAAGATTTTCAAGATGACCACTGTGGCAGCTATATTGGATGTCAGATCAGCACCATTTTCATTTGTGACTAATTAAACTATATGTCTTCCAATGAAAACTTCATGTCAATATGATTTGCCTTTCAGGAGGAGTAGCGATAATAAGATTCTCAAGATGGCTGCTGTGGTGGCTATATTGTATGCCAGATCGGCACTGTTTTCCTTTAGGACCAAGTTGACATCATAAGAAATCTTACTGTGAAAACCTCATGTTAATAGGACTTCCCATTCAGAAGGAGTAACAATAACAAGATTTTCAAGACAGCCGCTGTGGCAGTCATATTGGATGTCCAAGTGGCACCTTTTCATTTAAGACCAATTAGACATCATAAGAGTCATATGGTTAAAACCCCATGTCAATATGAATTTCCATTCAGGAGGAGTAGCGATAAATAGATTTTCAATATGGCTGCCATGGTGGCCATATTGGACGTCAGATCAGCACCATTTTCATTTAGGAGCAACCAGATATAATTAGTCTTTTAAAAACCCCATGTCGATATGAATTTCCATTCAGAGGAGTAGCGATAACTAGATTTTCAATATGGCTGCCATGGTGGCCATATTGGACATCAGATCAGCACCATTTTCATTTAGGAGCAACCAGATATAATAAGTCTTTTAGTGAAGACTGCATGTTAATATGACCATTCTTTCGGGAGGAGAAGAAATAACAAGATTTTCAAGATGACCACTGTAATGGTAATTTTGGATTTTCAAGCAGCACCAGTTTCATTTTTGATCAGCTAGACATCATAAGAAGTCTTCTGGTGAAAACGGCATGTCAATATGACCATCCAGTCAGGAGGGATAGCAATAACAAGATTTTCAATATGGCCACTGTAACAGGCCATATTTGATGCCCAAGTGGCACCATTTTCATTTAGGACTAACTAGACCATGGGATGAATGTGTGTGTACAGTTTTATGGCAATCCTCTAAGTAGTTTATTAGGAGCAATGATAAAAGCTTGTGCTAACGGATGGACGGACAACAGACGACAGACCCTCTTCTGCTCTATCACCTATAGAGCTTAAAATGATCAAAAAGATCATAACAAGAGTACAATGAACAGCACATTATATGCCTGCCACATGTTCATAATCCTCTATGTAGATAACTGGAATTTCTGCACAGAAACCATTTTTCTTCTTTCAGTCAGAGTGACCTTGACCTTTTTCCTTTTGACCCCAAAATCGATAGGCTTCGACCCATCCACAAAGCTTGGACCACGTCTGTAATGTAGAACTAATGTTATTGTGCGGAAACTATTTTCTTCTTTCTATCAGTGACCTTATCGCAGGTATATAAAAAGTGCAATAAATCTATTCCTTCAAATAGCTACCTATTGCCTTGCATCCTCTTCCATCTGGTTTGAGTGTGTACCCTGCTGCACAGGAACAGTCATATGACCCAGGAACATTTTTACAGATCTGACTGCAGGTTCCAACTACTGAACACTCATCAAAGTCCTCACAAGTCTTCCCATCATCCCCAAGGAGGTAACCACGGGGACAGATGCACTTGGCCCCAATTTTTGTCTGCTGGCAGGTGTGGGAGCACCCACCATTATCTGCACCACAACTGGCAGCAAGGTCTGGAAAGGTCACATAAAGATAAAATTCTGAAATTCTAACTGAATGCAACTTTATGTTCTTACCAATGGATTTGATTTTGATTTCTCAACAAAGACAACAATTGGAAATGACAGAAAAAATAAATGTGCTAAAATCTGGTACATCATAGTTTTCCTAAAAGAAATTGATCTCCTTAGTGTAAATAATTATATTTACTTTTATGACATGTTACCCAGGGTTATATTTGCCTAGTAAAATTTCTGAAACATTTAATAATTTGCAGATGACAACCCGAATTATACCAGATTTTGCCACAGTTATCTGTGCGATTTTAATAGGCTTGACTGGTTATTCCTTGTTTTACTAGAATCATTGCTGCAAAACATTTTAAGAACCACCTGAATAAAGCCTGGAACCAGTAAAGTAACAATGGAATTTAACTCTAGAAAAACCTAACAATGCTGCATCTTGGTATGTTGATATGCACTGTTGTTAGTGCAATCTTCTACACAGCATAACTGTACCAAGAGTATGTACATCACACCCTCACAATAAGGCCCTTCATTATAACACATTTTCTGTTAAAAGGCAAGTATAGTCATGGATTCCATTTCATTAAGTTGTAGTAAAAGTATATGTATAATGTACTTCATTATAAGGTTGTCTCAATATAAGGCAGTATACTCTAAGACTCACAAGGACAGTGTTATAATGAGGGAGTACTGCGGCTCAAAATCGATTCCATTATTTTCATTTTCAGGGAATTGTGAACTACTGTTAACTAAAGTGTAACCAGGAAGTAAATGATCACATGTCTGGTCTCTAGCCTCACGAAAAATCTAGATAATTTTGCATGAATGACACCACAGGAACTTAACCATACAATGCTTATGTCAACTGTCTTGAATTACAAGTGCTCCACAGAAGACTGTCTTTTCAGCATACCACATTATATTGCACTTTCTCTATAAATTATTAGGAAACTTACATACAGCCTCTTAGTGGTGTCACTGCTGAAAAGTGATGACAATGTTTCTAAAGCCGCCAGTCTTGGTGTATGTTCCTATATCTATGTCTATAAAGACACCAGTCTTGGTGTATGTTCCTATATCTATGTCTATAAAGACACCAGTCTTGGTGTATGTTCCTATATCTATGTCTATAAAGACACCAGTCTTGGTGTATGTTCCTATATCTATGTCTATAAAGACACCAGTCTTGGTGTATGTTCCTATATCTATGTCTATAAAGACACCAGTCTTGGTGTATGTTCCTATATCTATGTCTTTAAAGACACCAGTCTTGGTGTATGTTCCTATATCTATGTCTATAAAGACACCAGTCTTGGTGTATGTTCCTAAATCTATGTCTATAAAGACACCAGTCTTGGTGCATGTTCCTATATCTATGTCTATAAAGACACCAGTCTTGGTGCATGTTCCTATATCTATGTCTATAAAGACGCCAGTCTTAGTACATATTCCTATATCTATGTCTATAAAGACACACGTCTTGGTGTATAATCCTATACCTAGGTCTAAAAAGACACCAGTCTTGGTGTATGTTCCTATACCTATGTCTAAAAAGACACCAGTCTTGGCATATATTCCTATACCTATATCTAAAAAGGCACCAGTCTTGATGTATGTTCCTATGCCTATATCTAAAAAGACACCAGTCTTGGTGTATGTTCCTATGCCTATATCTAAAAAGACACACGTCTTGGCATATATTCCTATACCTATATCTAAAAAGACACCAGTCTTGGTGTATGTTCCTATGCCTATATCTAAAAAGACGCCAGTCTTGGTGTATGTTCCTATGCCTATATCTAAAAAGACACCAGTCTTGGTGTATGTTCCTATACCTATATCTAAAAAGACACCAGTCTTGGTGTATGTTCCTATACCTATATCTAAAAAGACACCAGTCTTGATGTATGTTCCTATATCACATGCAAGCTAGGTCTTTAAACTGACTTTATCAAAATTTAAATGCTACTGTATATGTTAATTTGTACTTACGACAATTTGTCTCATCTGAATTATCTCCACAGTCATTCTTCATGTCACACACTTTCAGGTTACCTATACACTGTCCATTGTTACAGTGATACTGGCCTGGAGAACAGGTGCTGGAACCTGCAAGATCAATGAATGACTGTTGCTGTATCTGTTATTTTATTACAATGTCACTGGTGGCATTATAAAAACTGCTAATTGAACTCACCAGTGTAACTGTGACAGTGATTTACTCGATGTTTATCTTTTCAGATCCTTTAATTTTTGGTGAAGAATGCACTCATTCAATATCACTATCAACATCCATCTCTCATATCCAGCCAGTGTCTGATTCTCCCAACTCTTATTCACAATTATATTTTACCTCTCTTTAACAGCCAGCTCCCTTAAAGAGACAAATTTGTTCAACCCTGTAGGTGGCTGATGAAGAGAGGTTTTACTATATTATACTTTGTGAACAGCTTGAGAACATTTGCAAAAGATTCTAGGACTACAGCATTTGAGAATTTTAAAATAGTGTCAATAATGCAACCATAGTATATTAAATATTTTAAAAGTTATGAATAAGTTAACTACACAGAGAAGAAATATTAAAAAATATGTATGTACTGTGTAAAAATAAACATGCTACATGTATTCATGATTTATTATTTTTTGTATATTCATTACTTCTCATTTCCTAAGTCTAGCAGTCTCAGCTTATGAGATACCTGCATGTCTGTTTGGTTGCACATGACTTTAGTCTGTACTACCATTTAAAGTCATTCAGTTTCTAACTTGTGTTTCGAATCAATCTGCAAAATCAATGTATCCAATTTACTCTTTACTGTCTATCTGTCTTTATTTCCAGCAGGGTTAAAGTGGGGGCAGGTGGTGTGGAAGTAGTGGGGGCAGTTGGTGGCAAAGTGGTGGGGACAGGTGGTATGGATGTGGTGAGTGCAGGTGGTGTGGAAGTGGTTGGGGCAGGTGTGGGAGCATGTGGTGGGGAAGTGGTTGTGGTAGGTGGTGGGGAAGTGGTTGGGGCAGGTGGTGGGAGCAGGTGGTGGGGAAGTGGTGGGAGCAGGTGGTGGGGAAGTGGTGGGGGCACGTGGTGGGGAAGTGGTAGGGTTGCCCAAAAAGGAAAAAGAATTAGATGAAGCCCTGTGCTACTACTGACCACATCCAATTTCATCACTGTTGTCTGAGCAGTCATTGTCCCCATCACACTGCCACTTCTTGCTGATACAGTACCCGTTGTTACATTGAAACTGGTCATGTAAACATCCATTGTATGCTTAAATACACAAAATTCAGCATATAACTGGTATGTCAAAAGTATATCAACAATAAACTATGGTATAGCAACTATAAGCCATGGTATATCAACTACAAGCCATGGTTGTAAACAATGCAATAAACATGTGCTTTGTAATGAGAATGCTAAATTCACAACAAAAATGCAGAACTAAATTTTTTCCAGAAACTTTTTGGGAAAAAGATCCATGACTTAAAGACTGTATCACAGATTCGAGTTCAAGATCACATTTAAACCCATCATGTGATACTTTTGAGATCTTAGCACCGAGTCAAAGGACTAGTAAATTTTTGTCAGTTTGTCTGTTTATATGTCTCTTTGTCTATTTATTCATTTTCTTTCTTTTTCTCTTTGTTGCTCTCAATATTAAAACACATACATATACACAACTTAGTCTCATTTCTTAAAAAAACTGGTAGAGAAATCATATATACACAAAAGCACCATAACTGTAGAAAATATGTTACTATGGGTAAAAAAGTTTGGTTTGACATTTTATAGCACATCAACACATAAAGGTTATATTGTGATTTGCTAAACATTTCTGGTCAAAAGTCCAACATACTATCTAGTGAGTCATTGTGACTCTCTGGCAAATAAGAATATTTAAAGAATCTGCAAAAACTTTACTGTGTACACCTGGTGTGAGATATGTGATGGAGTTATAAGAATAACTGTAAATAAACTCACAGCATGTACACCAGGTGTGAGATATGTGATGCAGTTATAAGAATAAATGTAAATAAACTCAGCATGTACACCTGGTGTGAGATAGTGATGAAGTTATAAGAATAACTGTAAATAAAATCACAGTATGTACACCAGGTGTGAGATATGTGATGGAGTTATAAGAATAACTGTAAATAAACTCACAGCAGTTTTTCTCATCAGATTTGTCATCACAGTCTGGTTCCATGTCACATCTCCATGTCTCATTGATGCACACACCATAGTTACACTGGAACTCACCCTTCTTACAGTTATGCTGTCCTGAAGGTTTGTCTGGAATTAAAGGTATAGAGTACAAATAAATATCTTTACTGTTTGCTCCCTGTATCTTTCATTGTATCCTGCACAACTAGGAATTTCTGCTGATATTATTTTCATCTTTTTTCAGAGGAATTCTTTAATTTCAAAACTTAGATTTTACAGCATTTATGTCTAGCTTAATCCTGCCACATACAACATTAAAAACAGTATATTGCCCCCCTCCCCTCCCCCCCAATATTATTTTTCATTTTTATATTTACAGTATCTCTTGGAATTGAAATATACCCATCATGCAACATCCCATGTAAATGCATTGTGTAGGATGATCCAGAAACTTTTCCACTTACTGGACATTGTCAAGCACTTACTTGACATTGTCAAGCACTTACTGGACATTGTCAAGCACTTACTGGACATTGTCAAGCACTTACTGGACATTCTCAAGCACTTATTGGACATTGTCAAGCACTTACTGGACATTGTCAAGCACTTATTGGACATTGTCAAGCACTTACTGGACATTGTCAAGCACTTACTGGACATTGTCAAGCACTTACTGGACATTGTCAAGCACTTATTGGATGCTGTTAAGCACACACAGGACCACAGACATTTTTTGCTATGTGATATAATGCTGCAGCAGGTCTTTCATGCCATATTTATCTGCAATTCATTCATAAAAAATCACCTTTAAGATTTCTCTTGAAATGTATTTGTATTGACTTTAATTTTGTGAAAAGCAATTCAAATACAATTAATTATGTAATAAATTAGGCAGGGGGGTATATAGTAAATAAATTACAGGTAAAGTGTTTGTACTGTTTGGTATTGTGCTCTTGCCTAAAGTACATAGGGTTCCACAAGCTCACCCCATTGTACTTTTGTCCCACCAACAATATCCAACAGTAAAAACTCAATAATATTTCAGTATTTCCTTGGTATCCTAAACTTTCACTAATTAGAATCAAAATTGACTGCTGACAAATAATACCAAAGCAAATCAATATAAACTACAGCTACCTACTCCCTATAAATAGCACATGCCACCTGACACTCAGGTGACAGGAGACAATCTTTTATTACTGTAACGAGATCTGCAAACGAACACATTATATCAATAAAATACTGCATATGGCTGACACAAATTCCATCTAAATATGTCTGTGCCTCTGAAAAGACCAGACTCTTACCACATCTCTCATCTTCACCATCTTCACAGTCCACCACTCCATCACAAAATTTCTTGGACGGTATGCACATTTGCTGCTGTAGGCACAGAAACTCACCCTCCTGGCATGGAACCTTGTCTTGGTCTGCAAAGACATGTCAAACTTATTGTGAATTCATTTGTTTTTGTTGGCATAAATGTTCATGGTTTTGCAAAAAAATGGCTACAACCTTTAGCACAATCTCAAAGGATGCACAATAATCAAAATTATGCCATTTAATCAACCTGATTAGAAACTCAACCTTTGATGCAATCAGCATGTTAGGCTTACAGCTGACAGATATTTATATGTAAGCCACTGAAAATATGTATGCCATACCTTGCTCAGTTTGGGATTGTTTTATTTGCTGTATGTCTTTTGAACCTCTTATTATGACAGGATTCAGTTTGCAAGACTTGTCTTTGTTGAATATATCTGACAATTTAGGTAAAACATCCTTAGTTACACTGTCTGGACATGTGCATCGGTAAATACCAGAAGTACCACTTGCGTGTTTGTTCACACAGTAAAAGTTTATGGGCATTAAACTAAACAAAGTCATTTACATGTATAAATATTGCAGCCTTAGCAAAAAATTATATATTTGTTGGGACCTAAATTTGTGGATTGAAGGAGTTCTATCGTTTCCGCAGAAGTATAATTGTTTATTGTGGCTCTGAATTCGTGGTTTGTAATGAGCACAAAATAAAAAAAACCTGGTATCCCATGAAAAATAGGGAATTCACAGTATTACCTCCTTTGATCTGTTTATAACTGACCTACTGCCAACTGTCAATCAATTACTGCTTATTGGCAATCCCAGTGGTCACCTGACCAATGAAATTGCAAACCATCTGACACTTATGATGCAATTGCTCCACTACTGCTTATCTGTGCCAGTTTCACTGACTAAACTCTGTTACCTGGACAACTTTTGCTATATATCATGTACAAAGTCAACTTGCTATATATCATGTACAAAGTCAACTTGCTATATATCATGTACAAAGTCAACTTGCTATATATCATGTACAAAGTCAACTTGCTATATATCATGTACAAAGTCAACTTGCTATATATCATGTACAAAGTCAACTTGCTATATATCATGTACAAAGTCAACTTGCTATATATCATGTACAAAGTCAACTTGCTATATATCATGTACAAAGTCAACTTGCTATATATCATGTACAAAGTCAACTTGCTATATATCATGTACAAAGTCAACTTGCTATAAGTTGACTCTTTTTCTGACCAATTTTGGCAAAATTGTCAACAGTTACAGCTGCAAATTTTCACACCAAAATCGAGAATTTTATAGAAGTTGAGATAATAATGAGATGAATAGGTTAAGCAGAGCTGATAGTCACCTCAAATAAACTGATGATAAAATTGGTTTACTGAACCATAATATCATACAGTTGTGACTCTTTCCCAAGAAAAATTACATTCAATCTGCTATGTTGCAAGAGACAACAGTATTTCAGATCTAATTTTATGTCAATCTGTTAAGTTGTGAAAGACAACAGTACTGCAGATCTAATTTTATGTCAATCTCTGTTGTGAGACAACACTACTGCAGATCTAATTTTACATAAATCTGCTATGTTGTGAAAGACAACAGTACTGCAGATCTAATTTTATGTCAATCTCTGTTGTGAGAGACAACTGTACTACAGATATAATGTTGTCATCACTAAATTCTAGCCAATACATGTTATCTAGACTTGATGTCAACATCAATTAGTAACATCTTAGATTCTATGATCCACATATTTCTTTCAAAGTCTCCCTGAATTAGACACAATGCTCTACTTGTTGATATTTTACACTGGACCATTATGTCTTCATGCTGATATGCAATATGATATAGTCATCTCAAATCCTGAAATCTGGAATTCAATTCTGATATCTGGCATAATGTGGAACTTAAAACCTGGTATTCAAATTACCGTATTTACCGTATATATTGGGACAGGATAAAATAAATGATTTTTTTCCTGTCCCATAACTTATGGTTAAACTTTTTTTCAACTAGATCATATGTCCCAAAACTTAAGAACCGAAACAAATTGTGTTGAATTTGCCCCCCCCCCCAGCACTTCATGTTAAAATAAGGTAGGTAAATTAAACGTTTATTTGATAATAAACTGAAAGAAACTAACCTTGTACTGTTCTCATTTATTCCTCTTTTTTGTTCTTCATATTCAATTTATGTATAAAAGTCACAAACGTATCCACTAACACATGCACCGGTAATGTAGAGTACCGGTCTTGTGTATCGCTTATGTCAGGTAACAACATTGACACATTATTTTATTGACGTGAATATAGACACACGAATCATGTTTGGTTGTCCTCAGAAGTTTGAATACCGGTATATTATCAAACTTAAAATTGGATCCAGTAAAATCACAAACAATAGAAAGAGAGAGACAGAAATAACAACCGATTGCTTGAAGGCACCAGCAATTCATGCATGATCAGGTGTATGGTGCAAAATAACCAAGAGTGTATTATATCCAGGTTAACAATATAACAACATTTCGCAAATAAAAATCATTATTAGGAAATACATTCACGATGAGAGCAAATGACAATATTTTCGCTAGCATGGGATACAGAACGTATTCTTAAAGACAATTAATGCCGTGTATATTATTTACCCTGCAGACATCAATGCCTGTTTGTATAAGTTACAATTACAGATGGCAAACAACAGAAGATCGGGTGGTGAATAAACACAGCTGGTAGCGAGCAATAAACTCATTGTTTCAACTTACCAGTAGGATTTCAAATACAAAGTTTATTTTATTACAAAGCAAGCAGACCCTGGAAGCCAACTTTGGATTATTTTAAGTGTGCAGATTTTTTATATACAAAGTCGGCAGACCAAGGGAAGCCGGCTTTGATTTCTTTTAGCAGTATTCACAGGAATTTTGCAAATAAATTGAAACAGTGGAACAGTCGGGGTCTGTAAGTGACACTTTGAGCATACATTGTGAAATGTACTGGTATTAAAGGATTTGCCACAACTGAACAGGCGTCATTTGTGCGGCATGATCATAGGAAGTTCAAATAAATTCTGTCAGCTGAATATAGGACTCTACTTGGCACTGTACAAGGATCAACTCGGCGGCTCAATCAAAGGGTTGGGAAAACAAAGTGAGGCTGCCTATACAAGCTAAGGGATTTGCACTGGCAGATAACTGAGGAAATATTACTTGGGAATTAGATCTGGCTTAATGAAAAAGGCAAATATAAATCAACTCAAAACTTTTATTGCATCAAACAGTGTTTATACAGCAAAACAAAATATAATACAAGTACGGGTTGCTCCGACTTGCACGTATTTTGTTCGTAGTGCAAACATCTAGTCTCCTATATTGCCCATAGATTTATCAAATTTTGTTCTTCAAAAGTTTGCAGATAAGAAAACAAGTGTAAACATACAACACTGACAGCGGTTTTTATTTCATTTATTTAATAAAATATAAGTTCGAGTGCATTTTTTTTACCAGCTAAGCATCGATATTATGATTTAAAAGGTGTCCCAAAACTTACGACTCAAAAAAAACGATCTGTCCCAGAACTTACAGTGCACAAAAAAATTACTTTAAAAATTAATTTATGGTGTCCCAACATATACGGTAAATACGGTAGTCTGGATAAATCTGAGGCATGTTAAAAATAAACATACCACATCCTTGTTCATCTGACAAATCTGCACAGTCTGGATCTTTGTCACAGACCCAGAACTGCTCGATACACATTCCATCTCCGCACTGGAACTGACCCTGATTGCAGCTGTGTTCTGAAAATATAAACAGACATGACAGGAAACCTCAAAAACATGCTTAGAGAGTGGATGTATGGCAGATATGATCATGATTCCATTAGGTTCAACTTGCACCAATCATTATTGCCAATTTCTAACAATTTCCCATAAAGTTTTTCAGTTTTGTTTCCCTGAAAATTTCCAGTTGAAATGATGAGATTTCAATGCGATAGTATCAGTGTATATTTTGACAGTGTCACAACCCCTAGCTACAATATTTGTCTATATTTTAATAGTGTTATGTACCCCTTTGCACCATTTGACTACTGTGTTATTTAGGCTCATTATTCTATATCATTTTTTTTTTACTACACAAGTATAGTAACATCTCTTGATGTCACATGATGTCATGACACCATGTAATGTGAATGCATAACATCTGAGACATCCAAATCTATTTACAGTTTGTTTGCTGTGCCTTCACAGTCCATAAAATTGAAAACATCTTAGAAGAAGTACAGGACAAATCTAAACATATTAATCCTTACATGATTTGAATAATAGGTATGAATGTGGGCATGTGATTTCAGAATTTTTAAACTTGAAGTTTTACAATGTCATTCTTTTCTATCATCATTTTTATATGCATCTTACACAAGTGGTTGTCCACTAGAACAGCCAATAACAGGGAATACAGTCTAATAATAATAACCATATGTCTTCTGTGAGTAACTTGGTGCCTTCTATAGGTGAACTGGTGCAATGGTTAGGGTCAGCACTGCAGTCCCATGCATGTCATGATAGTTAACGTCAGGTGCCAACCAATCACATCTTGACCAAGTGCTGTTAAATCCACTGAGTAACACCTGTGTGGTAATTCTTCCAAAGTGCTTATTTGAGAACTAGTGAAGTTAAACATTTTAACCTCACTTTATAAAATTCTGGAAAAATTTACAGAAATAGGATCAGTTCAAAATTGCTTGGACATTCAAAATTAATTTTATTGCTGTTTAAAGGGCTGCAAACTGAAATCGGATCAGCTCAAAATTGCCTGGACATTCAAAATTAATTTTATTGCTGGTTAAAGGGCTGCAAACTGAACAATAAAAGTTATTTCCCCATACTATTTAGCATTTTTATTTTAAAATCTCTTATTTTTCATGATTTTATAAATAGAATTTTACATATGTGCTCATTTCAAATGAAATTTACTGAAAAATTTGTCCAATAATTTAAATCCTTTGCTGCCCAAGGCTCATCAAGGCTGCCCAAGGCTCAAAATAGATAGAAATTATTTGGTTCATTTCACAAATTTCATTGACCTTGATCTGCTGGTGCAATGTGTGATGGCAGATCAGGGTCTATGCTGTTTACATTTGGGTGCATGTTATACATGGATATCTATGATAGGTTCCTGGTTGCGGTGCTACAAGTTACATGTTATACATGGATATATATGGTAGATTCCTATCTGTGGCACTGCAAGTTACATGTCATACATGGATATACATGTATATGGTATATTCCTGACTGGCACTGCAAGTTACATGTTATACATGGATAGAGACAGTAGATTCCTGGATATGGCACAGCAAGTTACATGTCATACATAACCATGGCACAGCAAGTTACATGTCATACATAAACAGAGACAGTAGATTCCTGGATATGGCACAGCAAGTTACATGTCATACATGAATATGTTCAGTGGACTCCTAACCATGGCACAGCAAGTTACATGTTATACATGAATATATAATACAGATTCTTGGCTGTGTCACTGCAAGTTATAGTCAAACTTCAATCCATACTCTCATTCTTTAACACAGACAATGATTTGGTAACAAGAGAGTCTGAATACTAGCAAAAGTCTTACAAAAAGTCACACTAGGATGGAGAACATGCAGTTGGTCTGGATAAACAAATCCTTTGGATAAAAGTCTTACAAAAAGTCACACTAGGATGGAGAACATGCAGTTAGTCTAGATAAACAAATCCTTTGGATAAAAGTCTTACAAAAAGTCACACTAGGATGGAGAACATACAGTTGGTCTAGATAAACAAATCCTTTGGATAAAAGTCTTACAAAAGTCACACTAGGATGGAGAACATGCAATCAGTCTAGATAAACAAATCCTTTGGATAAAAGTCTTACAAAAAGTCACACTAGGAAGGAGAACATGCAGCTGGTCTGGATAAACAAATCCTTTGGATAAAAGCCATAAAAAAAAGTCACACTAGAATGGAGAACATGCAGTTAGTCAAGATAAACAAATGCTTTGGATAAATGAGATTGAGATGCATGTAACTGAGTTTGCAATGTAACAATGGTCTGAAATCAGAAAACAGTTGCAAATTCTACTTTATAATATTTTTTGTGGCATTTCAAACTATTTGGAATCCTCAGATCATTGGATCCTAGTCAACTGATCAAAGTTAAACCCAGAAATTTGGACTGATCAATTGATTTTACATGTTATTAAATTATTTATAAAAAAAAATTAGGAATCCTTCAAAAATGAGTTTCAAAATGGGAATCCTCAAAAAGCAAATCTAATGATCTATGTCAGAGCAAATGGATCTTGTGTGAAAAAATCCATGCAAGAACATTAATTTCCATGTAACAAGATGGCCATGAAACTTCTATGGAGTTAGCATTTTAGAAAATTACATACTGATGTCATACAATTATTACTAGTAATCAATTTAATCAATTTTGGAAAATGAGCTATCATACCGAGAACAACTTTATGTCGTTATGTGTCAACCCTCTGTGGGATTGGGGATGTAGAACAGGCCCGATGCACCCTCATGAATGTTGTAAAGAGGGCTCACAACCAAAAGGATGAGAGTTTGAAATCCTACTATCAGATCAATCCAGGTTAGTTAATCAGATCAACCCAGGTTGGTGTGTCCTTGGGCAATGCTCTTTACTCCAATTGCCTTGGCACTAAATAACCTAGTTGTGTTTGCTGTGCAGTAAAACACCAAAACGAAACCAAACTTCCTGAGTCAGTCAAATACATATTGGAACAGACTATTCATTTTTGTATAAGACCAAAAACTTTAATTATTCATTAACTGGTAATTAAACTTTTAAGTCTAAAACAAAAAATGTGAAGAGTAATGGAATGCAGAAACTACAGAGAAGGTAAAAAAGGACGCACTCTGCCATAAAGATGTATTTAACAACTTAGATTTGTTAAAATCATGTTCGAAACTTCAACACATCTAAAAACTTGCTATCTCCAACCAAGAATCCACTTTATATATCAATGTGTAACATGTAACTTGCAGTGCCATGGTCAGGAATCTACTGCATGTGAAGCATTTAAAGTTACAAAGAGATTATAACACACATGTAAACATGCTCTCCGTTTTAAGAAGATTCATGACATTAATGGATTCTTGATGAATAGGAAACCATGCATGTTTGCACAACAAAAGCCTAGAACATGTTCCCCTAATCTTTCCCAAGTAATTATGACATGACAGATTGTACTCTGTTCACATTGTTAAATGATTTGAGAATGCATATACACTCATTGCTCACTAATTTTCATTAATGTGATTAGACATGATGAATAGGATCAGTAGTTCAAAAAGTAATACCTTGGTATAACAAGAGTTCCTCAAAGGCACTGACACTCAACTGGCCCAAATTTTTTTTCCAGGAATCCAAGATAAGACCATTTCTTCTTTTTAACTGCTGAGTGCTGAAACCTGTTCTAATATTCTATTCTAGAGCAATAAGAAGAATTTCAAGAGAGCCACTATGGCAGGTATACCGGATGTAAGATTGGCACAATTTTTAATTTAGAACAAACTAAACATCATAATAAGTCTTCTTGGTGAAAAACCCTATGTCATTATGACCATGCACCCAAATGTAGTGATAACAAGATTTCCAAGATGGCTGCCATGACAGCCATATTGGAGGTCAGATCGGCACCATTTTCATTTAGGATCAACTAGATTTTGTAGATTTAGGACGAACTAGACAGCATAAGAAGTCTTCTGGTGAAAAAACATACATGTGACAAAACCAGGACATCAAATCAGTACATTTCAAAATTTTATAAGATTGGCTTCTGAATCAGTTGGATTTTTTTATCAACATTGTTTTAATGCATTTTAAGGGACTGAAAACAAAACAAGTGCATTTTTTGCCATAATATGTATTCTCTTCATATTATAATAAAACAGCAAGTTTTGAACATGAATCAGATTCTGATGGTAAATGTTACAACAAGATTCCCTAGAAGGGGCTGACACTCTACTGGCCAAAAAGAATGTCCAGGAATTCAGGATAAGACCATTTCTTTCTTTTAACTTCTGAGTGTTGAAACCATCTCTGATATTGATATTCTTCAGCAATAACAAGATTTTCAAATTAGCTGCTGTGATAGACATATTGGATGTCAGATTGGCACCATTTTGATTTAGGACCAACAAGATATCATTTAGGACCAATAAGACATCATAAGAAGTCTTCAGGCAGAAACCCTATGTTGATACGACTTTCTGTTTTGGAGGAGTAATGATAAGATTTTTTAGATGGCTGCCATGGTGGCTATACTGGATATCAGATTGGCACCATTTCCATTTAGGACCAATCTGACATGATTAGAAGTTTTTTGGTTAAAGCACAATATCAATATGACTAGTAATCTAGAAGAAGTAGTTATAACAAGATTTTCAAGATGTCCATTGTCATGGCCATACTGGAAGTCAGATTGGTACCATTTTCACTTACAACCCAACCAGACACCATAAGAAGTCTTTCAGTGAAAACCTCATGCTGATATCACCATTTATTCAGGAGCAGTAATAAAAAAAATTTCAAGATGGCCACTGAGGTGGTAATATTAGATGTCTGAGCAGCACAATTTTTATTTAGGAGCAACTGGTCTTCATAAGAAGTCATTTTGTAAAAAAAACCCATGCTGATATGACCATCCATTCAGGAGGAGTAGCAATAACAAGATTTTCAAGATAGCCACTGTGGTGGCCATATTGGATGTGCAAGCAGCACCACTGTCATTTAGGACCAGCTAGACATCATAAGAAGTCTTCTGGTGAAAACCCCATGATAATATGACTTTGTGTTCACAAAGAGTAGTGATAACAAAAATTTCCAAGATGGCTGCTATGGCAGCCATACTGGACACGAGATTAGCACCATTTTCAATTAGGACCAGCTAATAATCATAAGAAGTCTTTCTGTAAAAAAAGCCATGTTGATATGACCATCCATTTTGGAAGAGTAACGATAACAAATCTATGCTAACGGACAGTTGATGGACAACAGACCATCTCATCTATGACCAGCAGAGCTATTAATAATTAATTCATATGAGTCAGGGTATTGTCGATAAAATGAAAAAGTAAGAGTTGTATATTTCATAGATCACTTGCAAAGTCTTTTTTAATGTAAAATTCACAAGCCTCCTTTGATCTCATTATTACTTATAACACCTTAATAAAATATCCTGCCTTTTGGCCTTATACTCTCCAAATTACAACAATAAGATAATCAACTGAGAGCTTTTTGTTTACAAATGTCAGTCTTAATCAGATTACTCAGCATGCATCACTGCACACATCACTGCACTGGTAGAATTGGTTCCCAGTAGACTGGTTCTAGCTGGATATGTAATGTCTGGATAGAATGTGTAAAAACTTTTTTTTTTTTTACAAATCATTTAATTTTCAAGAGCGGTAGATTTAAACTATAAAACAGTATGTATAGTAGATGGACTTTAAAATTGTATTTCTATCCTACTGCTGATATAATCAGATGTATGGAAACCCCACGTCAATATGACTTTCGTTCAGAAGGAGTAGCGATAACAAGATTTTCATGATGGCTGCCATGATGGTCATACTGGATGTCAGATCAGCACCATTTTCATTAAAGATCAACTAGATTTTGGGATGAGTGTGTATATAAAGTTTCATGGCAATCCTCCAAGTAGTTTAGGAGGAGTAGTGATAAAAATACTTGTGCTAACGGAAAGATTCACAACAGAAAACAGGCAATCCCATAATCTCTTCTGGTCTATGACCAGTAGAGCTAATAAATGAATGCATCCATTTAGCTATATGCGGTCTACCGATCATATTCCTAAATTGTCACCACTGCTTCCAATCCTTCCTGTATTTGTTTCTTTTATTGTCCAGCATGATCATGGACAATAAAAGAAACAAATATGGGAACAAATGGAAGCACTTCATCCTAGATTCACAAAGTTCCACAACAATTACAGACAAGAGTCAGTCACACATTAGATATCTGATAAAGTCATCCAGACCCTTCTTAAAACTTAGGAAGAAAATGCAAAACAAGCTAATGGTTCCTAAATGGTTTCAGCAGAATCAGAAATCCAACAATTTTGTGATTATGTATATTTCTGGTATCTTTAGATGGGCTATTCACATGGTCAATGCATTCAGTGTCCCATTGGCTTACATTAGTGTATTAACCATGCAAGAGAGCAGGCAATTCCAGATTAATCCAGAAAATTATCACAACAGCAAAATATGACCTGAGTAGGTAAGAAATATTTGATAATAAGGTCTAAAAGGTTATAAAAAATCAGAAATCCAGGAACTTACTTATGTCCTAGCCAATGATGCCTTAGCACTAAAATGTCAATCTTTTCATTTTTTATCTTGATGTTTGTCATTAGCTATAAGGTCCATGACATTATAAAATCATAGAGGATTCCCTGATCATTCAGATATGGAGGTTTTTGATAGAATATGGTTGTTAATATGACATGAACCAACATGAATCGTAATAAAAATCTCCAGATCTGAGCCATGTGGGAATCACGTATGATTTTATAAGGTCTTGGTCCTTAGTGCTAACACCGAACATTCTAACTGGTCATCCTCATGTCTATATTCCTAGCATCTTCGCACAAGCTACTTACGACAGTTTTCATCTGACATGTCCCCACAGTCATCATCTCCATCACATCTCCATTTGGCCAGCACACACTTCCCATTATTACATTTGAACTCATCTCTGCTGCAGTTCTTAGGGGCTGTGATGACAGGAAAAGGAGATTGTGCTAATTCAGGGTGACCACAAACATTTCATGAAAAATCTACACATTTTCACATGAATTCCACAAAAATCCACAATCTAACAAGAGTACCATAAATGGTACATTACACACCCACCATGTCAAATTATTTTTGCAGAAACCATTTTTTTAGTACCATTGATCTTGACCATGGACCTACTGACCCCATTGGTGGTAATTGCTTTCCTTCTTGGAGTCCCAAGGCCCTTGATCTTTCACCTTTCAAACCCTAAAGTCAATAGGTGTTTTCTTTGTCTCAAATACAAACCATCTATTAAGTTTTCTGGAAATCATTTTTTTCCTTCATGCATTCCCAGTGACCTTGACCTTGACCCCAAAATAAATAGGTATCTTCCTCATCTCAAATTCAAAACAAAGATAAAGTTTGGACAAAGAAGGTGATAAAGAACTCAAGATATTTCATGGAAACCATTTTTCTTCTTTGAGTCACTGTGACCTTGACCTTTTATCTTGACTCCAAAATCAATATGTGCCTTTCTAATCAGAAATGCAAACCATTTACAAAGTTTGGTCAAGGTATCTGGTACAAAATTCAAGTTAGTGTGTGGAAAGTTTTCCTTCTGTCAGTCCCTGTGACCTTTGACCTTCTGAGCCCAAAATCAATAAGTTTCTTCATTGCCCAAATAATAATAATAATAATAATAATAATAATAATAATAATAATAATAATAATTTATTTATAAAGGCTGACTCATTTAGTCAAGGACTACTCTCCCTTGAGGCCCTCTTAAGAAAAGCATACATAGAAAAGCAAAAGTGCAAATATTGTGAAAATTTTACAATTTGTAAAAAAGTAGTCACCTGGCTATTTTAATCCAGATCAAGAAATGCTTTGAGATCTAGATCAGGTTTCATTATAACAAACACTGTAACCACAATGTGAGATCCAGATCAGGTTTCGTTATAAAAGACACTGTAACTACAATGAGATCTAGATAAGGTTTTGTTATATCAGACACTGTAACCACAATGAGATCTAGAGTAGGTTTTGTTATAATAGACTCTGTAACCACAATGCAAGATCTAGATCAGGTTTCATTATAACAGTCACTGTAGCCACAATGCAAGATCTAGATTAGGTTTCATTATAACAAACACTGTAACCACAATGAGATCTAGATCAGGTTTTGTTATAATAGACACTGTAACCACAATGAGATCTTGATCAGGTTTTGTTACAATAGGCACTGTAACCACAATGAGATCTAGATCAGGTTTCATTATAAAAGACACTGCAGCCACAATGCAAGATTTAAAGAATTATCATTTCAGTCAAAATAATATCTTTTCCGAGTTAAAATTTCCTTTACTATTAACTTTTGGCACCCTTCAAAGAATCCTCATAATTAAAGTGTTGTTAAGTGGTTTACATGACTGGTAAAAGTTTCTTTTCCTTTTCACCTGTAAAATTCCAATCTCACTCAAAATTATGGTTTCATAAAAAAAATGTATTTTCAAATTTTTATACAAAATGTTTTTTTATTTTTACACCTGAACTGAATTTCAATAAGAGAACTAAGTCTAGACTTATATTTAAGTTCAGAATCCAGTGATCTGATTGGCTGAAATTTAAGTTGGACTTAAATTGAACAATCAAATGTCTTAAGTCTAGATTTAATTTAAGACTGATGTTAGTGAAACTGAGTCCTGATCAAAGAAATATTTAACTTTTATCAGGTAGTTCAATCCATTATTGACCTAACTGAAAGACAACCAATTAATAATGTACTTACGGCACATCAATTCATCGCTGCTATCACCACAATCATTGTCTCCATCGCAAACCCACTCCAGTTGTGCACAGTGCTGATTCCAGCATGTAAAATGGTCAGCTGGACATTGTGGGGAGTGTCCTGAAACAAACAAAACAAAGCTCTGAACATTTTAACATATTCAACACAATTGTGAGATACTTGGTCCCTCACTATAAAGTGACAATGTATAAGATGATTTCTCATATAACATCCCTTACCATAAAGCACCTCTGTATAACATGATCTATCACATAACAGCCCTCACTACAGAGTACCTCTGTATAACATGATCCCTCATATAAAAGCCCTCATGATATATAGCACCTCTGTATAACACAATATCATGATCTCTCATATAACTGCCCTCACTATAGAGTACCATACTATAACACAATTCCTCATATAACAGCCCTGACAATATCGAGCACCTCTGTTTAACATGATCCCTCATACAATAGCCCTCATTACAGAGTACCTCTGTATAACATGATCCCTCATACAATAGCCCTCACAATTTAGAACACCTCTGTATAACATGATTTCTCATTCAATAGCCCTCATTATTGAGTATCTCGGTAAAACATGACCCCTCATATAAATCCCTCACAATATAGAGCACCTCTGTATAACATGATTCTCATATAAATCCCTCACAATATAGAGCACATCTGTATAATATGATCTCTCATATAACAGTCCTCACTATAGGACACCATAGTATAACATGATCGCTAATATAAATCCCTCACAATATACAGCACCTCTGTATAACACAATATCATATAACAGCTGTATGGTCATGGATCCCATTTTTGGGATTAATATATTTTATATTTTAAACCTACTATAGTAATAGGCAAACTTGCTAATAATGTGGTACACTTTTATGGCTCCCCTAAAACAGTGTTACAGTGAGAGACCACTGTACTAATAGTCATAAAGGAGGGTATTATTAATAGCTCTGCATGCATATTTGTCAAGTAAAGAATTCATCATGAATTTATTTCTGAAGACTACCTTGTGAATTCTTCATTACTTTCATATTTAAACCAGTACAGAAGACAACTTTTAATATAAATTGTTTGCATCCAGTTTGAGGAGAAATCCAACATAAATTTGAAGACCAAAGTTACTGAGACATTAAAACCACGGAGACATAAAAACCACTGAGACATACAACAAATAATGCATTTCTGTTTCATGCTTTTAAAAAAGGGTTGGTTGGTCAGATTAAGATTTTTTTTTAAAACTCATTTTTTCCCTTCCATTACTGAAAGTGACACATCATTGTATGACATAATTTTATCCCATTGGAAAATGGAGTTGTCAGTTTTACTCAAGAACACAATGTCACACAACAGTCAGATATACATTGTCTATATAATCACTCAAATAATTTGCGCTGGTGTGATATAACTTGCTGTAAATCTGAAGCTGACTATGATTAGAGAACAGCGTTCAAAGGCA
This sequence comes from Margaritifera margaritifera, assembly GCA_029931535.1. Classification (NCBI taxonomy): domain Eukaryota; kingdom Metazoa; phylum Mollusca; class Bivalvia; order Unionida; family Margaritiferidae; genus Margaritifera; species Margaritifera margaritifera. The sequence goes on from JAQPZY010001602.1 coordinate 2,653,564, forward strand.
GCTATTACTGAATCATACTTTCTAGTCTATGTCCAGAAGGTGCTTAAAAATAATGGGAGAAATAGTAAATGTCTTAGTCAGAATGATGTCTAATACTGTTATCTATGAATGAAATGAAATGCAGATTGGTCAAAACATTAAAAAAAATTCCTGAATTCTTTTCTTTAAATTGTAGTTTTTATTGGGGAGTAAAACTAATTTTAATGATCTTATACCAACCTGTTGCTATTGCATAGCTGGTACTTTTTTGGGTGGAAAATACCCTGACCTTATGACAAGAATTCGTCTTCCCATTAGGATGAACCAGAAGATTTGAGAACACAGGATCTCCCCTGGGACACCCCACATATTCTGCTCATGCATACTGCCTTTCAATCTTTTTCTAGGGAGCAGCCCAACTTAGTGGGACATCATTGCAGGACAGGAGGAGGGAATCTGGCAATAGCAATAGCAACAGGTACGTGTTACATCATTAAAATTAGTTGTACCCCACCACCACCAAACAAAACCTACATTTTAATATCAGTAATACCATACCTGTTGCTATTGCATAGCTGAATTTGTCAGTTTGGTGGGAGGCTGATGATCCCACAACTGGCGAATAAAAACAAATACAAGGATTACTCACCCTCATTGCAGAGTAGGTGACTACTGTGGGAACGAATCCGCATGGGCCCCTTTCTGAGCATCGACAATTGGGCCCAATGAGAAAATGCCTTCGCTTTGATGAGCTAACGAGTGAAGGTAAAAGGAGGAGAAAGTAGAATGAGAGTGCCAAAATGTAGCTTTCATCACATCTTCCAAAGACGAATGAGTTAGACAGGCCGATGAGGCAGCAATAGGGCTTTAATTTCATGAAAGACAGGTCCCTATTGGTATGGGACTGGTAAGCTCTCTTGACAGTTAATGCAATTCACCTGGTGGAAGCTGAAATATCAGTTGAACCATCCTGCTGCTCCTCCATAACGGGGGTGCATGAATCACTCTCCACCTGTTTATAATCTTCCTTGGGAAGGGCCCCACTAACCCTAAGAGTCAAGGAAGAGACTTGGGTAATCCTTCTCTGAGACCCAAGGGACTCCGAGAATCAGAACCCTAGAAAATTCAAAGGAAGACAAGGAAGGAACCATCTTCCTGGTTTTATAGGTATGTCTAGTCTCTGTGAGATCCCAGACCTCGTCTGACCTAGGCTACAGAAGGGACAATCATCTGTCCTCTCACAGCCTGTACAAGATATGCTAGTGGGGTGTGTGTCCCAGGGGAATTTTCTGTGACCACACCTTCCCACACATTGCTTACACATTGTTCATGTAAAAGAAAGCTGAAAAGAAGATTTTTAAACAAAAAACTTCTATGTAACTAAAAGTAAACACAATGTAATGTGTGGACTTAGTCCACACTAATATAATTTCAGTAAGAAGTCACCTTACTTGGGTGTTTTCACAAAGTTTAAATGCAAAAAAGAAGCCATGCTAAAGCTCAGTACAGAAAAATACATTATAATCAAGTCAACCAGGCTTAAACGAAAGCTGGGGGGGGGACTACTAAATTAGCAAAAACCCAGTAGGTTATGATTGCTAATAAAAATGGTAAAAATCAAGGAAAGCTATCCGAACCTAATTTTGAAAAAGAACCTATGTTCAATAACCAAGCACTGATATGAAGGTAAAAAGTGGTGTGTGACCTGCTTACCAAGTATAAAAATAGCACAATTCACAATATAGGGAATGTGAATTACGATGATATTGTAATGAACAATAATATGAATCAAAGCGAGTCTGAAGACCGCAATTGATGCAACAATAGGGAAAATTAAACAAAATACCTACCCTAGCTAGAAAAATGCACAACCAAATTAGAATTACTAATGCCCTGTGAAGGGGAAAAAAAGAAGAATAAAATGCAAAACTGTACACAATGTGCATGAAACAAATGCTAATAACTCTCAAGAGAGCTTAAATTATCAGAGATAGAACTCGATCAGTGGTATAATCCAAACGTTTATGAAGAATATCCCAGATTGGCATCATTCTCATTCAGGACCAACTAGACACCATAAGTCTTCTGGTGAAAACCCCACGTCAATATGACTTTCCATTTAGAATGAGTACAGACAAGAAGATTTTCAAGATGGCTGCCATGGTGGAAAAATATGAGGTCAGATTGGTACCATTTCCATTCAGGACCAACTAGATATCAAAATTAGTCTTCTGGTGAAAACCCAATGTTGATATGACTTTTCATTTTGGAGGATAACAATTGCAAGATTTTCAAGATGGCTACTATGGAGGCCATACTGGATGTCAGATCGACACCTTTTTCATTTAGTACCAACTAGAGTCTTTCTGGAACTGAAAATCTGGAGAGAAAATTTCCCCCTCTATTTTAAAAAAAGGGGGAATTTTTTTAAAATAGTAAGAATTTAATGAAGAAATAAAGATAGATCCTGAAAATATGACGCATGATTTTCGAACATTCAACTGATTTTTGGGCGTGATTATTTATAAATTCGCATTTATCCCACAATTGTGTATCCTAGAATAGACTCTGCCCTGGGCAAGGCTCTTTACTCTAACTGCCTTAATACTAAAATAACCTTCATGTGTTGCTATGCCATAAAACACCAAAACCAAATCAAACCAAACATCCTAATGGAATTTAAACTTCTCTGTACCAGAGATTGCAATAAAATTATGGATGGTTCACAACAGAATTAGTGGGTGAACACATTACCCAAGTGTAGATGAAAAAACACTATTCTCACTGATAAAAATATGATTAACTGTGCTTTATCCAATATTCAAATATTCCAATGAACAAAGTTCTGTCTAAAGCCTGGTTGATATATCACATTGAAGATTTAAATAAAAAGAACAAAAAAAGTGGCAGGTTCAGTGCTATCTGCTGCAGAATCATTACAAAAATGTTCACACTAAACTCCCAAGGTAACACATTATTCAGAGAGAATCTAATTATGAAGTATAGCACTCCCTCACTATAAGGCCTTTCATTATAACACCATCCCTGTTATAAGGTGGGTATACCTGTAGTAATGGATCCCATTTCATGATTTAGTGGTGAAATATATATAATGTACTTCATTATGAGGCAGTGTCACTATGTAGTACTATACTGTCTCACATGGACAGTGTTATATAGAGGGAGTACTTTATATATAATGTACTTCATTATAAGGTAGTCTCACTAAAAGGTGGTTTACTCCATGGCTACATAGACAGCATTATAATGAGGGAGAACTGTATTACAATAACTACAGCTTTGGCATTTTCTGTGCGATGTAATTCAGCATTTCCTGTCTCCAAAACTAATTTCTGAGGAATTTACATTAAGCAACAGCAAATAATTACAAGCTTGACTACAAACAGAGGAATGTTTAATTGACTGAGTTTTTCTGGAAGATAATTACTGCATGCCAAAATAGAATATTCACTTATAGCTATTTTAAGATGAAAATAATTTCTTCCAGAGACTTCATTAATCTCCCTTCTAAAATGCTTCCTGACCTTTTGCCAAAATCTACAGTACATAGCTTAGTTTATGCTTCCTCATTGCCATATAAAGATGTCTATAAAATTGCTTCCCTTTAGAAAATCCTGGATAATTAGACATAACTTCTACATGTATGTAAATACTAAAAAGTTATAAAGACATGATGAAACATTATTCAACTTATTAAGATTTGTAAAAATACATGCCTCTCCAATTTGCTAAAAAAAAAAAAAAACTACTGCAGCTGCAATGGCTTACCATCACAAATTCCTACCCTTTTTGTTGCATATTCCAACCACCCCCACCCCATTCACCCACCCTGGTACTCACCCCCATCCCAAAACAGTGACCCAGGGGTCATAATACAAAATCTGTCATCTGTATGATGCATCTCCCTGCTATGATTGCATATATGACTTTTTATCTAAAGATATTTGAAAATTTCACGTTGTCACTGAATTTTTTGTACATCTGAACTTTTAACACCGCCCATCCCCCCTCCCCAGGGGAACATAACTACAAAGTTTTGTAAATTTCCACCTATTGTTTTAGAAGATGCGGTAATGGACAGAAGGCTGGATGGAGGGTAATACAAGATCCCCAGCTAAAGAGTTGGGATAATAACTAGTTCCTGAAATAATTCAATAGCACAATAAAACATAACTTATGGCTGACTGGCTACAGGACTGATCAGTCGGCCATACAAAATAAAATGTAACTTATGGTTAGCAATAGGCCTGTTCAGTAGGGCACACAATATATGGTTGGTTGGTTGTTATGGATTTAATGCCATTTTTCAGCACTTGATAGGCTCTACATGGCGACCAGTATATTTGGTGGAGGAAGAACCCGAGAAAACCCCCGGAAGAACCACTGACCCACGGGAAGCTACTAGCAAGCTTTCTCACATAACCACGTTGGCCAAGCCCGAGACTCGAACCCACACGGACAGAGATGAGATGTCAGTGATCTGTAAAGGTGAGCGCCTTAGACCACTCGGCCCCCCGGGGCCCCCCCAATAATATATGACAATTAAACATAACTTAAGGGTGGCAATTGGACTGATCAGTAGGCCACACAATAAACATAACTTATGGTCAGCAATCAGTAGGCCACTAAAATTTACCATTAATTTTAACTGTCCATTAAATTAACTGACAGCCTGCACCACATGGAAGAACATGGGTGACCGGTATAATTGACTACCATTAATTTGAATTCACAGCAATGTATCTTTCTACATCCCTCTTTTTCTCATCTCCAGAAGAAACAATTGGGAATAAAGAATCACATCTTTGTTAAACTTTCTCAGCATTCCCTTCAGAAGTCAACACCCAATTTGTTTCCAGAGTTTATCAGTAATAACTGAAAACTTGTATTTGTCTGAATATGTGTAGTGAGCCTGAGCCTAAGGGAAACCAACAACAAAAATCAGTATTTCTTCATCACATGCCAGTTTGGGTAATAAAAAAAAAAGAAAAACGACTGCTGACCTCAAACAAAGCACCAATTTTCTAATCCATCAATACATCAGTTTATCAAATTATTTCCCTGACAATATATCAGCATAAAAAGTCTCCTAACAGCCACAACACTGCATATAATGGCATAACTTATCACTCCTTGTGCACGATCTGACAGAAGCAGGTATAAACACTGATGACTTTTTCACAATATTGGATGTTCTGTTTTTTTTAGGGCGTGAGAGTAAGAATGCAATAAAAAGTTATCATCATTATCTACAGCAAGCACCATTCTACAAATGGGTTTTTGCAGAACAAAAATCTCATTTGTGCTGGAAGACAGATAGATACATATCACCTCTTGTTACTGGCAAGCTCTTTTCATGAAACCACATGGGAGGGAACTACATGTCATTTATCCAAATTACACAAGGTTGTCAGCCATCCAAATAAAACAAGGCAAAAACATAATTTACACATTCCAAAAAAGACTCGCTGAAAGACTGACCTGGCCTCAAGTTTGCTATCATTAAGAGGCATCAATGCACTAATTAAGTTTCTTACAAAATTCCTTAATTTTTTTGCATTTTTTTAATGAAATCTAGTGCATTAGTTTATCTTACTTATGTTAGTCACAAGCTTTGACACAACATACACAAGAGTCCCTCAAAGGGACTCCTGCATTAATGGCTGAAAAGAATTTCCAGGATTGCAAGATAAGACCATTTCTTCTGTCCTTTTATTCTTTTTAACTGTTGAGTACTGAAACCATCTCTGATATTCTTGTGAAACTCGATCATAACAAATTTGGTAAGAAAAATATTTTCTTACATGTCTGAGTTAACATGTTCGCAAGATACCTGCAAGTGCAGTACAAAATTCTTTGTTATGGTCTTTTATGTTGAGATCATGAATAGAAAATTACTGAACTTGTATCAGCCATTGACAAGATATACCCACATGCTAAGTTTGATTAAATCCATAATTATTATTTGGGGGGAAAAAAACAAAGTTATTTAAGTGGCATCATTCAAGGTATTCATCAGATATATCAACAAATTGGGTTTGATAATAATCCATTTATACTTGTTAGTGTTATCATGCAAACAAACCATTCACACTTGTTAGTGTTATCATGCAAACAAACTGGTACAGCTAAAAACCTGAGTCTACACCTTGTTTGTGTTATCATGCAAACAAACCATTCACACTTGTTAGTGTTATCATGCAAACAAGCCAGTACAGCTAAAAATCTGAGTCTAGACCTTTGACCTTAAAACCAATGTCAAAGTGCTGACTATCATCACCTTCATTGACATGCAACTAAATACCAAGTCTGGTCAAAATTCACTTATATATGTACAAGTCACTGTGTTCATAAATTCAATGAAGTACAAAAATGCAAGAAATGACCTCTGCCTTGATCCCAAGGTCAATTAGGTCTGGTTTTCAAAACTCCACAAAAATGCAGATATGCTGTTGTCAGATCAGCACCACTTTCAATCAGAACCAATCAAATATTGCAAGAAGTGTTTTAGTGTAAACCCCATGCAAGAGTAGTAGTGATAACAAGATTTTTGAGATGGCCACTATGGTGCCATGTCAGAGATCAGATGAGCACCACTTTCATTCAGAACTAGCTACATATTGCTATACTAATGTTTCAGTGAGAACCCCATCATAATAAGACCATCTGTTCAGCAGAAGTAGCCATACACATATTTTCTGAAAGTCATCAAGGCAGACATTTTAGAAGTCAGATCAGCATCATTTTCATTTAGGACCAATTAGACATCATAACAAGTCTTTAGTGAAAACCACATGTCTCTATGACCATATATCAAGAAGAATTTCAATAACAAAATTTTCAAGATGACCACCATGGAGACCATATTGATGGTCAGATCAGTAGCATTTTCATTTAAGACCAACTAGGCATCAAAAGGAAGTCTTGACCATCCATTCTGAAGAAGTAATGATAACCAAGATTTTCAAGATGACCATCATGGTGGCTACATTTTATGTCCAAGCAGCACCATTGTCCTTTAGAACCAACGAAACCTTGGGATGAGTGTGTGTATAAAGTTTCAAGACAATCCTCCAATCAGTTTAGGAGTAGCGATAACAAACTTGTGCTAATGGATGGACAATGGACAACAGGCCATCACATAAGCTCTTCTAATCTATTACCAGTAGAACTAAAAAAATCGGCTTTTGTTATCTTGCATTTTTCTGGAAATAGCTGCATTTTAAATTTTAGTCTGGAAATTTTAGAGCAAGAGGTTTTCCTTCTGGTTGAATCACACCTGTTCGCTCCATCATCCTATACAAAAGTCAAGAGGATGAATTCAATAAACATGTTATTTTTTTGTTTAGACTTTAATGCTGCTTTCCCCTGAATTCGAATAACATTCTTCACTATTCAGCTGATCTTCATGAAAAATCAAAGAATAAATATCAATGATTTTCTTAGGGACTATAATAGGTTGCAATAACAGATGAATAATTCAATTTTTCTTTTTACCCTTATAGTGGCCATATTTGATGGGGGATCATCATTTGTACAGATCTAAAAGACCTTAATAATGTCAAGATTGTCTCAACCAAATTTATTCAGCATTGGTTAAGCATATTTGCTGAAGAAGTTATTCAAAAGTCTTTTGGTAACAGAGGCCACATTTGACAGCAGATTGGTATCATGAGAATCAAACAGAAAGGTCTTGATGCTGGTTGCCCTAGTAAAATCTAATTACTTTTGGTCACGGATTTATGAGACAGAACAGATGAATAACATATTCATGAAGGACAATGCATAGTGAACACAGGGCCATAGCATAAGCTGACATGACCCAATAGCTAATTGAACTAAAACTATTCTACACTCAACAACAGTTTATAACAGCATTTTTTAAAATATATTTTAAAAAAATAATTCCAGTTCGGAAATTAATTTTACAAACCTTCAATTTGAGTATTTTCCAATATAATTACTATTATAAATGATGGAATCCAATATTAGAATTCCCTTTTTCCCTTTTTCACATAATTCCCTTCTGAGAAATAATTGGGGTGTAAAAAAGATTTTCCAAAGATTCCAGCACAAAAATTACAGCCAGTTTGGAGGGTAACTTCTGACTGAAGGGGTTGTCTCTGAAGGTGACAGAAGAAGAACACATAATATCACACACATTGCAAACAGAACACCCCCTTGTTGTTTGATTCATCCAACTTGGATGCAATCCATCTTCGTGATTTTATTTGTAGACTATCAGAAACATCGTGTAATTCTACCAAGGCTAGCTTTTTCAAGTTATTTCTTTGTGAACAGATTGTATAGCTGATTTTATTCAGGTATGTTATGCTTGTTAATGAAAAAAGTAGCTAATAATTGTAATTATCATGGAAAAACACCAGGATTTAATTATTTACCATCAACTATAATATTGGAAATTCGAGTTTTTATACTCTGAAGTGGGTCATCTGAAGATTGTTTTGGTCTTCTCTCTTTAGTGCTCCTCCATTCCAACAATTGACATTCCCCAAAAATATAAAAGAAGCAAAGTTTAAGTACCAATCAAAATATTTTTTAAAAATTTGCCTCAATTATCTTAGATTTTCTTTAATTTTATCTGAAATCTAAATGAAATTTTTCTGCATTGCAAAGTTTCAAACAACAGAGATAATTTATCTATCATTTCCCCATCACACTATTTAAGTGTAATAAAATTACATTTGAAAACCAAGGCAACTGAACTGTCAGAGAGGATTTTGGTCTAAAACTGTATTTACTTTATCAAGATTGGCAAAAAATAAGAGATAATTGGCAAATGTTGCAACAGATATGATATTTTATACTGTAGATTAGATCCTATAACATTTCACATCAGTCTACTTGATAAGCCATTAGCAAAAATGCAAGACCAGGAGTAATGTAAATGGTATATTATACACCTGCACAGAGTTTCATAGTTCTACATTATCGGCTGTAGGAGAGCATGTCTGACTCAATCCCAACACCATTCACTGATGGCACACAGTAATCTTGACCTTGGTATTGTAACCTTAAACACTACTGGTTCCTTCCTTGCCCTAAAAGGAAAACTATTATGAAGTTTAGCAAAAGAAAATGGTATAAAATACAAGTTAAAGTGTAAAATAAATTTTCTTTACTAGGCTCATCGTTACCTTGACCATTAAACTATCTAGCCTAAAATAATAGGCAAGAAATCTTCAGAAAATGTGGTGCCAATATGTCATTTGTAAAATACATTATTTAACACAAAAGTTTTCTGTTGCTTGTGTCACAATGACGTTGAGTGTTGACCTTTTGACCCCCAATATCAATAGGTATCTTTCTAGCTCCAATTTCAAGTCATCAACAGTTCTGGTACAAGTCTGTGGTCTAGAACTAGACTTCTGTACAACAAAAAAAATATTTTCTCCTTCTTTGGGCTACAGTGACCTTGACCTCTGATACTTTGACCACAAAATTCAATATATTTATTTCTTAGCCCAAGTACATGCCAACCACACAGAGGACTAGAAACAAGTTCTTCCGCAGAGATCACTTTTCTTTTTTGGGGCACTGTGGCATTGACCTTTGACCTTTCTAAAAAAGTTTATTTCTTACCCAAATGCAAGCCATCCACAAAATTTGCTCAAGGTATGTGGTCTACAACTGAAGTTATTGTGCAGAAACCAATTTTCTTCTCTGAGTCAGCATGATCTTGACATTTGACCTTTTGACCCCAAAATCATCAGGATTCTTCCTTACCTCTAGTGCAAGCCATCCACAAAGTTTGGTCCTGGTATGTGGTCTAGAACTAATTACTGCATGGAAACCCAAAACAGACAGATTGACATACAGACGGACTCAGACAGACATACTATATTATAAAATGATACTCTCTAGCTTATGGCAGGCAAATAATAATTCAAACCTTTGTGGAAAGATATGCTAAAAACAATTTTTAAAAGTAAGCCTGGAATGAAAGCTTCTTTAAATGAAAGAAACATGGATGAGAGCAGATTTTCTCTTCATGTAACATTTCATACAACTGACCAACTTTACTGCTGGTATTGAAAATTTAGCACCTACTTTAAGAAAAATCAATGGCAGAATACTGTGGCAAAAACATGATCAAACCTTCGATTTTATGACTTCAGTCAAGGCTTTTCTTGGAGCAATATTTATGTATTTAAACTGTTGAAGTACATTCTAGTGCACTGTATTTCCTATTACACCATTACAGGTGTGGGTGTGGATATGAAATCTATCTTAACAGAAACAAGTTTCAAGAAGGATGGGGAAATTTACTTTGGCAAGCAAACTGTTAATGGAAACTTTGCAAGCCAAGTCAGCATTCTTTCAAATTTTGTATTCCTTCATGCCCCATTTACTTAAATGTGTTTCCACCACATCTTGGCATGATCAAGAGGCAAGGTAGGAATCAGATACTCAAGCCACATAAAGAGTTGAATTCTACCACATACACACCTTGCATACCAAATCACTTAAATTGTCAACAACAGCAGGTAAAACTAATGCCAGAAGAAGCCTGAAGTATTATGCAGTGGAAAAATTATGACATTTGAGGGTAAAGAATACAACTTGGAGGCTCGAGCTTCTGTCATAAGCTTTACTTTTTTTACCCTCCGTCACTGTCATTTTTACACTAAATGATACTGCAGGCTCCCTCCAGCATTTGTCTACCCTCCTTTAAATGATCTCGTATGCATGGGTGTGTTGGATAAACCTGTATGATGCAAGCGGAAGCAGAATTCTCTAAACAAATATTTGTTTCTAAATGCTCCATTTCATTTAAAACTCATCAAGACCACAAATCATCATGACAAGATGATAGAATTTAGACTGAGAACTAAAAAATCTACATTTCCAAATGGGAAAGCATCAAAAACATATGTGAATCAGCTACATTGGATTTCTCTGGGAGTGATGTTTGTATTTCTGCATATGCCCCATTACATCTAAATGTATTTTCCAGTTAATTAGACATCCCCAATGGATTGAGAGGGCGTGTATTGCAATCTGATAGACTTGGAAGAAAAACTGTAATTTAGTTGGTAAATATTTAAAGATTTCAAGGTAGAAAAAACTTTAACTTTGTAAATGTAATTATCCACCTAGTTCTGCACATATCCTGGCAGCACAGTTGCCAGTATTGGTGGCTGCAGACTAATTTACTAAGTTACTAATTATTAGTAACTTCTGAAATATTCTACTTGTATATTTAATACAGCTGATAAATATTTATGCATTTTCTATTTTCTAAGTAGAAAAAATGTAATGTTTGTGTGTGTATATGTATGTATGTATGTATGTATGTATGTATGTATGTATGTATGTATGTATGTATGTATGTATGTATGTATGTATTTATGTATTTATGTATTTATGTACATGTATGTATGTATGTATGTATGTATGTATGTATGTATGTATGTATGTATGTATGTATGTATGTATGTATGTATGTATGTATGTATGTATGTATGTATGTATGTATGTATGTATGTTTGTTTGTATGTATGCATGTTTGTATGTATGTATGCATAGGGTTTAATGGTACATCAGCACAATAAGACTATAGAGTACCAAATAAAATTTAGGTTCTAATAATACAATGATAAAGAATTGGAAAAAAAAACTTTTTGAGGCTAAATCCTTCCAAATTACAGGATAAAAAATAAATGGTAAAGATGGTAAAATTCTTAAAAAGTTATGACAATAAAAGATAAAGTTTAAAAAATATTATGCACCAGGTTCAACACATTACATTCTCAGACTCAAAACTGTCATGGACTTGAAGGATATGCAGTCATGTCTAATGAATTTTCATGGACTTGAGGGGCATGCAGTCATGTCTAATGAATTTTCATAGACTTGAGGGGCATGCAGTGATATTTCTAATGAATTTTCAAAGATTTGAGGGGCATGCAGTCAAGTCTGCTGAATTTTCATGGACTTCAAATGCATGCAATGATCTCTAATGAATTTTCATGGACTTGAGGGGCATACAGTCATGTCTAAGGCCTTTTCATGGACTTGAGCAGCATCTAGACATGTCTAATGACTTTTCACGGACTTGAGGGGCACCCAGTCATGTCCAATGAATTTTCATGGACTTGAGGATCATGCAGTGACATCTAATGACTCTGCATGGACTTGAGGGACATGCAATCATGTCAAAAGACAAACTGATTTCCAGTGAACCTTATCCCATACATAGATTACAGTATTTCTGCCATGATAAGACCAGGAGCCCAACCTATCAATTTGTCAAAATATAGGATGTGGCTTTTTATTACACAAGATTATCATTAGTAGATATTTGTCAAAATTGTGTATAAATAGGGGGGGGGGGGGGGGCCATCATCAGAAAAGTATGGTGTTAGTATGGTGTTCATTAAAGTAGAGAATACTGCAGTGGGCTCTGATCTATTGGCACATTATGTAATGACAAATCTAGGTCTACATTGTTTCCAGTTGGGCACGCATCATATACAAGCAAATACAGCACTTCAGACCATAAACTCTGATATGAACCTTGTGGTACCACCCTTATTCAGAAAATGTTGAAAATGATTGGCCTATATTGTGAAACATAAGCTACATTATGTTGGGGGGGGGGGGGGCTGTGGTAGCTCTGTTGGCAGAGCATTGTATTCGTAATGCATGGGTTGCTGGTTATATACCCACTCAGGCCAGCCTGGGTCGGCTGCCTCAGCATCCTTGAGAAAGGTGCTTAGCTCCCATTTCTTTACCATGATATAGCCAGTAATGTGTTAAAAATGCCATTAAAACCAACACACATACATTATTTTGGGGCTGTGTGGGTGTGGGTATATCAAATATAGATACATGTACTGTCAAAATTCATTACAATATAATCACCTTCCTCCTACCCCTATCAATGTCCTTATCCATGTTTTAATTTGATTCCCTCCTACCCTTATAGGCATAAATAATTATCGTATATACTCGCATATAAGCCGATACCAACTGCAAACTGCAAAGACCCAGATCTGCCATTGCATAATGTGCCGGCAGATCAGGGTCTATATTGTTTGCAGTTGGATTCAGCTTATACGCGAGTATATACGGTAGGTGTCACAATTAATCAGAGAACTTGGCAATACAATTTCATTCATATGGTGACTAAAACTCCCATTTCTCTACACCAGAAAAATGAGATAGTAAATAGATTAGAGCAGTCAAAGATGTAAACAGGACAAGCAATGCTTACACAGACAATCAGCATGTGAAAAGTGAGTCAGGAGTATCCTACAAAGTTACTCCCTGATTGTGAATACCACATTTTATAGGCAATAATGAAGCCAAAAATGGAGTGATATCCAAGGAGACAAATGCAGTATATGCACAGATGTTGAGACAACATATATGTGGACAAATAAACAATATCAATTAGGTATCACTGTATTTCTGAAAAGTACAGAGCAGCGATTTCCCTTGATTTGAAGGGACATGATGTTTGACATGGTGACTTGGACCTGTTGGCTGTCAAAATGGAATCCAAGGATACCTATTGCTAGCGGAAATCATAACTTAGAATTCAGGGAAACAAAAAGACACCCTTAAACCCAAAGATTACAAAATGGCAATTCCACGGGATAGTGCTATGTCATGGAAAGAACTCCTATGCAAAGCAAAATTCTGGCAGTGACCACTGCTATCTAATTTAGGCCCTAAAATGCATCATTGCTCATACCTTGTTGCTGGATAACTCTTTGACCCTTTGTAGATGCAGTAATTTGTGAATGGACCACTCATCTGCTTAACAAATCAGAGGTCTAATTTCTAAATGAACTAATTTTATGTAAAATCAATCAGAAAATCTGATTTATAACTGATGGAGCAAGATGTCTACTAACTAGCTTCAACTCAGTCTAACTATAATCGAGACAGACACTGATACGAGGTCATGTTCTGGTGACTGCTCGATTCAACAATCGAGTTATAACCATCACATTAATAAATGTGAAGAATACAATTCAGAATATAACTTTTCAAAATGATTACTCTATCTAACATGAAATGCAACTCTTTATCTGACAGGTTACTGAAAATAAGTGAACTGGGAATTCCCAAGGTCACAAGAACGTGAACCTATATCGATGCCTGTCAGATAGACTAATTATGAACTTATCTCTTCAAATTGAAATCCTGATGGCAGAACATATACTAATACAAACCCTTGTCTGAGTTCCACAACTGTTTTCCTTGAGTTATATAAAAGTGCCTGCAATCATCAGATATCTGTTTAGTTAAGGTGGTCTCTATAATAAGGTCAACTGTTTATCTGCAGAAAAATGAGGCCAAAGTAACCAGAACCTAATCAGGTCTTGGTACCTACTCTATGTATCTAAGTATCACATTTGATCTGTTTGGCTCAATAATTCTTTAGCTTTCTTGCTAACAAGAAAGTGTGATGGACAGAGAGACTGCAAAACCAATATGCCTACTAAATTTCATTTGTCATTTGTCTACCTCAAGATGTTTTTGCTTCTTCATGCAAATGTTTCTCAGAAAAAAAGTCAAAAACTTCAAAAATGTGTAAAAAAAATATATAAAATAAAAACTTGCTGTAATGGCCCGAAAATCTAATCATTCATCAGTCTACATAGAGTGGTTGTTGCATAATCTTACCAATGAACTAAATCAAGATTTTCCTGCTGCAAACAGTGGGGGCATAAAAAGTCTTGAGGAAATAGTTCCTCCAACAATTGTTAATGTAATATAAAATCATTAATATAGTTTAATTCAATTAAAATCAACAAGGTATGATTTTGGTGGCTTTTTTTGTAACAGAATATTAACTAGTGCACTGAGCATCCCAACACAACAATAATGCTAACAAGCATGTTACTGTTTTATTGCATCTGGGATTGAAACCAGTACCCTACATACTCGATTATAAGTCAAGTCCAACTGCAAACAACAAAGACCCTAATCTGCCATCATATAATGCGCCGGCAGATCAGGGTCTGTGTTGTTTGTTTTACTGAGTACTCCTAGCAAACTGTACAGACCCAGATCTGCCAGCACTTTATGCGAAGGCAGATTTGGGTCTGTGCAGTTTGCAGTTGGACTTCACTTATAAGTGTGTATATACAGTAACAGCTACTACCGTTTTTCAGCACCAGCATCTTCAATGCTGTGGCACATTATCAGCGGCACCTCTAATAGTTTCTTGAATTTTGCTCATGTCAACAACATAATCAGAAGGCTCCATTGATAAATAAAATTACCAGCAGGCTGTATACAAAAAACTAAGGTTCTCCAAAGAAAGCAGACAATTGCAGTTGACAGGATTATGGATGCTGAAAATCTTCTAGGATGTAAAGCCAGCACCAAGTATGCAGAGCTAGAAACTCTTGTCAAAACCTGTAAAAATGCAATTAAGATGTGAAGGAAAATTCTTGGTACGATCAAGTAGAAAATCTTAAGAAGCTCTGAGCTGCTGTACAAACGAGAGACAGATGATGCACACAACTGACATTTCAAGCCCATTCAGAAGGCAGGATATCTTCAATAATCTTTACAAGTTTCCTGAAAGCTTGCCACAATGCTCTTGCTCTTCAAGGTCAAACAAATTTTGTGCCCAGAGTTAAGATGCCGCCAAAATCCTGGATTGGGCTACTGTATATTGAAGTCACATAGCCCTGTGGGCTATTGTATAATATCATGAACTGTTTTATATTTTCTTCAAAACATCCTAACAAAAACACTTTGCAAAGGATAATAATTGTTAATGACACTTAATAAGGTAAAAAGGATGGTCTAGAAGCTTAAAATTTTATATTTATGGGGAATCGGTTCTGAAATAAGGATCTACCGTTTTTCTAGTAACACCCTAAAGGATGATAACACAGACAATTACTAATTAATGTCCCTTTGATAATTTATTATCATGAAGTGTTCCAACATATGTGTTATCTGTACACAAAATCTGATATGGTTTAATGCATCTACAACAAACAATATGGTCTACTTGACTGATGTTTCAGTGGCAGCGAATAGCCACGGAATTCAACAATGCTATTGCTACCAAAATGTATAAAATGTCTAAAAATTAAAAATTTTGCCAAGAAACCTTATATTTAAAAAAAAAAATAATAATCACTCACCCAACAAGCTTTAATTGAGAAAAATGTCAGCACAACAATTACATTCTGAATTATTCAAATCTAACTTTAGTTATTTCATACCAGTATATTATCGTATATACTCGCGTATAAGCCGGATCCAAATGCAAACAACATAGACCCTGATCTGCCATCACATAATGTGCCGGCAGATCAGGATCTATGTTGTTTGTTCTACTGATTAGTCCTTACAAGCTGCATAGATCCAGACCTTCCAGCGCATTATGCGATGGCAGATCTGGGTCTATGCAGTTTGCAATTAGTATCGGCTTATACGCAAGTATACGGTAGGTGAAAACTGTACCGAGTCCATTTATGCAATGGACCAACTAGGAACACTAAAAAAAGGGATATTTATGAGAAAGAAAAAAACTTATATACAATATTTCAAACTAAGACAGTCCTCATTATCTGAAAATTATTATCCAACAACAAGAAACAAATCCAATTCAACCAATTTACAATCTTTCTCAAGTAATAATTACAAAATTCCAAAACCACAGAAAGAACTATTTCAGAGAAGTATTGCATATTGTGGCCCACTGATTTGGAATAGTTTACCTAAAGATGTGAAAGAAGTACCCTCATTAAAATGATTTTCATCAATGAATATGAAATGGTTACAGATACATCTATATGATTAATAAGTACATTCTTTCATTCCTACATATTTTTTTTTTACCTCTTCTTATTTTCCACACAATATCTATTTTCTTTTCCCCTCCTTCAATATCTTGTTTAGGCAATTGTAAATAACTGTGGTATAACACATCTTTGTACATTTACTTGTAAATATGCGCATATAATTGAGGGCTCAAAGGGAGATGAGTTTTGTAAACTAACTGGGTTACCCCTGAAGAAAAGACTTTATTAAATTTTATTGTTGTTGTTGTTGTTGTTTTGTTATTATTATTACTATTATTATTATTATTATTATTATTATTATTATTATTATTATTATTATTATTATATGTACATGTTTTCTTTAAAATGCAGAATGCTTGCAGTTATGAAGACATGCTGTAGGTACTAATCATTCACTTTAAAATCAATATGACTTGGAAATAAGTGTTATTTTTGGCATAAAAAATAGTCATGTAATCCAAATATAACTGATCACATTTCTAAAAGTACTGTAATTTAATCAATTACTCCACCCAAAAGTGACAATTGTAATTGAAGTCAAACTGTTTAAAAGTAATTGTAATTTACTTGATTACATTTTAAAGTAATTGATCCCAGCTCTGGATATAAAAAAGTACACTTTCAGCAAGTCCAACATTTAGAAGTCGACTGAAGCATGACTTCTTGCATGTCCATGTCAAATATTTGTAAACAGATTTACAGAAAATGACAAATGCATAGTGGTAGATTTGAAAATGGTTCAAAACTTTTTCACTAACTTCCTCCCAAGCTTACTGATCATTCTTACAGAGAAATATTTATTCAAACTCAAGAAACTCCTCTTGATTGTCCACTGAATCATGGATACAACATTACATTTATAAACTTCATCTTGGTCCCACAGGTATAAATGATAGACTGGTGATAGCTGCGATGAATATTCAACATACTGAGCTTAGAACCAATCCATTATTTATATCTGTGGGCAAAAACCAAGGCATCCAAATATTTTATGATAACTGTTTCAATTTCACATCAGCATTACTTTTAAATAGTGGAAATTCACTTACTGATGTGCCGACACTTAGTAAGCCTGCATAGACGAACATTACTGATACTTTATTTGGCACCTATAATTGACACATTGATCAATTATGAAAACTGTCAGTCAAAGAGTCTATCTCCAATCATCTCTACAGTTGATGGACTATTCTGTAGCGGTCAGGATTTTGCATCTGGAGTTGAATTCTCAGTTCCGTACCCTACACCATCGTAATTCAGTCTATCAGAGTTATGCAAATGGCTAAAAATTGCAAAATGCCTAAGTTCGTACCTCTAATTAAATTCAAGTAACCTTCAAAATTGGTCTATCTGTCATCAACTTTTCACACATTTTCAATTTGATGAGCAGACAAGGTGCAGCACTCTGAATACATGTCATTTTTATCATGAACCTTGATTTAAATAAACTTCCTTGGTCTGTTATTCCACTGCATCTCTCAAATATTTAAAACCGTTCAATCTGCCCATTTGAGATGGATAGATATTTTCAGGTACATCAAATGATCTTGACATTTAACCTTTTGACCCCAAAATCAATAAATGTCTTTCTTATCTCAGATACAAGCCATTTACAAAGTCAGATTCTACTCGGTATGCAAGTCAAGCTATTGTATGGAAACCGTTTTCCTTCTTTCAGTCTCTGTGACCTTAACCTTCTACCTTTTTGAGTCCAAATTCAATAGGTTTCTTCCTTGCCCAAAATGCAAGGTACTTACAATGTTTGGTAATGGTAGATAGTGAAGAACATGAGTTACTGTGTGGAAACAAACTATGGAACAGACAGACAGACAGATGAGAATTGATGGAAAGACAGATGACATCATCACATAATATGCTGCGCCTTATAGCTGGTGTATAAAAATGCATGTAATATTTTTTTCAAAACTAGTGACCTAGGATATTTAAAAATGATTATCTGTATTGGAGAGGTAAATTGATGAATCAACAAAACAAAGATGACAATGTAAATGCAAACCTACAAAATATCATTTTTAAAGTTTTTTTTTTTTAAAATAAAGATTTTATTTATTATTTGAGAAAGTTTTCATTTCATAGCACACTTTTTAATGAGAAATTGATCAATCATACTGAAGTGTCAAGACAGTATTGGTTTTGGTTTGGTATTTTACAGCACAGCAACACAAGTAGGTTATTTAGTGCTGAGCAATTAGATTTAAGTGCCTTGCCCATGAAAGAGACACCATGGCAGCCAACATGGGCTGATTTGATTGTAGAATTCTAACCTGCACCCTTTCGATCATGAGTCCAGCATGCTAACCACTGATCCACCGCAGCTCCTTAAGACTGGATTGAAATATCCTATATAATGAAAGCTACCTAGTGTCTAACCAAAACAGTCGCTGCCTCAGAGTTAGACAAGCTTAGACCTCCAGGTGTAAATATGTAATGATTCACATACAACACAGCTTAAGATTGGTTGGTGATCAGAATTTCAAATAGCATATTTAGCTGTGTATTATGTACACCCAACTGTAATCCATGTAAATATTGTCATCTACAGGTTTGGGCTATTCGCTTGAAGTTGTTTGGGCTATTCACTTGAAGTTGTTTGGGCTATTCACTTGAAGTTGTTTGGGCTTTTCACTTGAGGTTGTTTGGGCTATTCACTTGAAGTTATTTGGTCTTAACTTGGAAGTTCTTTGGGCTTTTCACTTGAAGCTGTTTGGACAATTCACTTGAAGTTGTTTGGGCTATTCACTTGAAGTTGTATGGGCTATTCACAGGAAGTTGTATGTACAAGGAAGAGTGTAAATCCTGATCTGCCAATGTATTATGTGATGGCATATCTGGATCTATGCTGTTTGCAGTGGAGTGCACATTATACACAAGTGCATACAGTAAACAATGATTGACTGACAGTAGTCACAAAACTGCCTAAATACAAAACTTGAACACATGCTCAAATTTGATAATTTTTGATGTTCTATAAATCAGCTACGAGTGGGTTAGAATTAAGAAAATTTTGGCATTATCTTGTAGTTTAAATCCATACATACTGCTAAATTTCAATTATACTTAGATATTCTACGTATTATATTTATGCTATAATTTTGGATTTGAATTCGACTTCTGGGTTCTGTTTTTTTCATGACTACAGCACCTGGTGGTAGATAGGTGGAGCTTGGGGTTTGTGACTATGGGGCCTGATGGTAAGTTAGGTGGAGCTAAGGGTTCATGACTACAGGGCCTGGTGGTAGATTGGTGGTACTTGTGATTCATGACTACAGGGCCTGGTGGTAGATAGGTGGTACTTGGGATTCGTGACTACAGGGCCTGGTAATTAAGATTGATGGAGCATGGAGTTTGTGACTACAGGGCATGGGGCTAGATCGGTAGTACTAGGGATTCATGACTACAGGGCATGGTGGTAGATAGATGAAGCTTGGGAATTTGTCAGTTAGGGACTGTAATTCTTATTTTACCCTTCTTGATCACAAGTGGCTCTTTCATACAGTGACACTTTTCTTGTTTAATCCATGATTCTGGCTAAGGCTGCATTATATTAAATTATATGATCGTGCAATTACTTGGCACCTGAACAACCAGTCACTAAGTGCTCTTACATTCACTCTTACTGATTTAAATTCACTGCCATTAATATTCAAGCACAGGATTTATATGAAATAATGTCAATATAACCATCCACTCGTAAAAGGAAAGTTTTCAACAACAAAAAATCTATTATCAATACACAGTACTTCACACAGAATAATTAAGCATTGCCATTAAATTAGAAACTTCATAACTCAAATACACCCAGTGAAATAGGGGATTTCCATTAGGCCTT
Source organism: Margaritifera margaritifera (assembly GCA_029931535.1). Lineage (NCBI taxonomy): Eukaryota > Metazoa > Mollusca > Bivalvia > Unionida > Margaritiferidae > Margaritifera > Margaritifera margaritifera. The sequence goes on from JAQPZY010001602.1 coordinate 2,674,219, forward strand.
TTTATTTACATATATACGATAAGACCCTAATGTTCTTTATTTTATTGCAACATCCATCCTCAGTGTCAATGTCATAACATTTCAATCACATCTTTATCAACACCTGTATCAACTCTTTCCAGTGCCAAAGTACTTTCTTGTCAACATGTATTTGGATATTCAATTTAAGCATATTTTTTTGGTAAATGTACAATTAATTTATGTGCAAAATTAGTAAGGAAAAGAAACATGACTTGTGGCAGTGTCCCTTAATAGATGTAGTGGCTGCAAAAGAATATACATGTACCTACATTGTATATTAGTATACAATCTTCATTTCAAGTAGTTAATGCATGATTTTTGTAACAAAAAGAAAGCAGTCAGAAATCAGCTTGTTTGTTCCCTAATTCAAAATTTTCAATAGACACCAGTCAGTTGGGTTCACTAATAGATCAATTTTAATTCAATGACGTGTAAATTTTAGAAAAATATAATTTGAGTGTAACTGGCATTTTTCCTCTGAAATGAATATCCGAACATTAGAATTAGAATACTTTTTTGTGAATATTTGAATAGAAAATTGGTATTTGAATATTCCTTTTGTCTATCCAGCTAGATTGCCAGCATTTGTAAAAGAAACAATCAAGTCAAAATGTAAACAATGTAATGATGAATGAATAAGTTTTTAAGGGAACGACTTAAAACCTGCTAAATCACCTGAAACTCAAATCCTGACTAACAAGTATTCATGTCAAAATTCTGAATTATCACACTGTTCACTACATCGACATTTCTATTCGGTATACTATTGAAAAGACAGCGTGTAATATAGCACATTGGTGAAGAACATGGTACAGAATAGAGGTCATAACAAAGTCAACATAGCTTTTACGTATGTCAGCCAGAGCTACAATAAACGTGTGAAATATTGTCAGACATTCTTTCTGTCTGAAGCAATTGTAGTCAATCCCAAAAACCATTACCAATCCCCACCTCCAATTATCTTACCTCAGAAAGGTAACTCCAATGCAGTTCCATATTTGGTCTTTAACTCATGTTTGTAAGTCATTACACAGCTCTGGAATTACCAATATGCTTAAAAATCTGACTCTATCCTTTTCTTTATTTTCTTAAAAGGCAGAAATGCAGATGTCAGCTTTGTATCAATAAGATGTACATGTGCCAGCTGAAATGACTTTGGAAAGAATCATTTAAGTTTTAGAGGTCAAGAGTTTTCTATTACAATAAAGCTTGTTAACTCTGTTCTTGCAGCATTGTGCATTCGCACAAAGCCATAGCTACAGGTACAAGAATATATTCCAATTTTGTGCAGGGATTATTTCACTTTTTTTCCCTATGTCTTTTTGAAAATGACTTAACTGTTTATTGGGAATCCCTCTTCACTCATGAAACCGAATGGTCTACTCCCAAACTTGGTTGAGGCTGGGATGTAGTTCCCAGTTAAATGGCCATATCACACACACCTATTGCAATGTACATCTTCTGTATAAGATGTTGTCAATTTCAATTGACACAATTATTTATTAGGTCTGAATATGAGTCAGGCATATACAAGTATGACAAATTCCAGATACCTGCAATCAACACATCCAAATATAATTAATTAAATTGGCCACATGTCAGTTCCAAAAGAAATTGTTTACATCATCTCTGCATTTAGCCTTGACTGGGAGTGGGGGGTGTCAATAAATGCCAAGCAGAAAAAAAAGAGGATGGATTTGATGCCTTTATTAATATCAATGAATATTTTAATCTTATTGAAATACATTCAATGAATATTCCAATTGGAATTTTTTTTATTCATTTCAGCTCTACTCAGAATATCCATTTTAAAATTCTCAAGACACGCCTGATTTGATTATATTGCTTCATAGACATGGCAATTCTACACTTCTAGTGTCAACCTGGTCGAATAAATTTTGTGCCCAAAATCCTGGGAACATCAGCATGCTGGATTTGTGTTGAACTCGCATCTCCCAGTTGGTTAGTAAATATTATCATAACTTGTTCTATTTTTTTTTCATTGTTCAAAACATAGCTGTTAAAAATACAACAAAAAGAAGATAATTATTAGAGACATAACAAGGGAGACAAAGTGACTTAGTGATTAGTTTGCCAGACTTGCAAATGAAAGGGTGTGGGTTTAAATCCTACCACTGGATCAGCCTGAGACAGCTATTGTGGTGTCTATTTGGGCAAGACACTTTACTCCAATTGCCCCAGCACTAAATAACCTACCTGTGTTGCTGTGCCACAAAAAAACAACAATAACAGCAACAACAAAATCATAATGAGGGAAAAGGATGAAAGTAACAGTTCAATAATTTGAAGTGCCCTCTTTGGGCTACAGAAGTAAAAATCGGAGCTAACAGGTCCTTACTATAAAAAAAAGCCTGCCAGGTTATTATCTGATATTGAAATTCATCGTATCTAGATTGTATCATATGATAAATAGAATTATAACTGTTGCACTTTTCCAGATCCATTTGAGCATGAGATATTGACTATCAGAGTAAACAATTAAACAAGAGGTCTAATTGGGCCTGAGATCGTGCACCTGTCTGGCATCTGCCTGTCAAATGCAAGAGCTGTTGGCCAAGAAATCTGAGTTTATAGGAAGCCTACTGTCCAAATTTCTTTGAACAGACTGTTGATCTGTTATGAAAACTGTTGCTTAAAGCTCTTAATTGATTTGTATCTTCATCCATATTTGACAACAGATCAGAATCTAACATGTGCAAAACTAGATTAAGGCCTGAATGCATTCTATCAACAAAAAGAAAAAAAAAACATAAATAGGATTCTTCCTAACAATGAGTACAAGTCATCCACGAAGTTTGGTCAAGATCCATAATGTAGAGCTAAAGTTATTGTACAAAAAACAAAATGGATGGATGTACATACATCTACAACATCACAGCACGTAACACTCCACAATCAGTGGGTGTATAAGGTATCAGACTTGGTCATTAGGATCCGAGATGAAGCTCAAGACCAAGTGATTATACGAATACCTGAGGAATTGCACATTTGATACAATTAGATATACTGTCTCACCTGCATAACCACAGTGAGATATAGTAGCCACATTTCCACTGCCACCAGTGGCAACGTCATCATTGGCAGTAATGTTTTTGAAAGTCACGTATCTTCTACATTATCTGCTGTATTCAATAAAAATGTTGGGATAATATTACCATGGGTCTAAAGTTTATACCATGATATGCTAGCAGTTCCTGTCTTGCCTGTCTCACCCACTTATGCAGAAAGTTTGCTGCATCAACGTGAACAATGTTAAAGTTTTGCATTAAAGTTTTTGAAAGTCACACACCTTCAACATTAGTTGCTGTATTTAAGTGCAACTTTAGAATAATACTACTATAGGTCTAATATTTATACACTGATATCCTAGGAGTTCATGTCTTGTCTGCTTAAGCATCATGGTCAATAATTTTAAAGGTCTGTGTGAAAGTGTATGAATGTCAGATACTGGGGTTATACTGACAAGCACACAGATGCAGTTGAGACACAGGGTCCCATGGAACACTTTTAAATTATCCATTTACAGTAATTTTTTTGAAGGGACAGGTGGGTGCCTGGACACAACAATTAAGACCTATATTTGTTGTATGAACCACTGGATGAACCACTGGACAGCAATAATTTTAGATGGTTAGGAAGATGTGACAATCAAGTGCATGGATAAAAGGGAACATGGTTTTGTCATTTGGGAAGGTTTTACAATAGCTTAATTAATCACTGCAGCAAATATCCAGAAGAATTAAAACTTTATCATATTTATCAATGTATTATGTGCACCATATGTGAACAGCATAGACCCTGAAAAGTGCTGGCAGATGTCTAGGGGTCTATGCTGGGTTTTTTTAAAAATGATAATGGAACACAGTTTATTGAAAATCGAACTCCTATGATGTAAGACAACTAAAGAATTCAATTATTCTAAAAAAAATTCCTGAGACTGGAAAATGGACCCCTCATCTGAGCATTACTCACAATGTGATGGATGAGGGGCATTCTTTGAATACCAGACAAAGGTGGAAGGGTTCAATTGGCAAGTCAGTTTAGACAATGACTGCACATGCTACTTATAAGAGAATGAAAGAAAAAGTCACCTTGACCCTCCTTTTGTCCTTACCACTATAAAACAAAAAATGTTGCCTGTGCCAATTAAGTCCTCTATTCAAAGTAAAAGATGTTTGCTGGTGACAAAATCTGGGTTGGATAGCAACAACAACTATATACAATCAATAGATGTATTCCTCTCTGAAAACACCATAGTAATATTTCTTTAGTCAACTTATACATAGAACTATCCAAGCTACCAGCTTTGGTCATGTACCAAAGAACTGCGGTGTTATCACTCTTGATGCAAATATGCTTGTGGATTATCTCACTGCAGAAACTTTTCAAACCAAACTGAACTGCTAACAATTCCAGATATATATGTGGAATTTTCTTTCTGCTTCTGTCCATCTGCCACCAATTTCAAGATGATCAAAATGTGCACACCAACCTGATTCGGATGCATCAGTACATAGATAATGAGAAATGCTTGGTGGTCATATAGCCTTCCCATTCATTTTTTTTCCAAGTCATTCAACCATAAGTGAACTTCAGCCTTGCCGGCCTCCAACAATGTCATCATATCATTATAGTTACACTTACAATTGGCCAGAGCTAGGTTCTTGTCCCTGTACAGGTCCCTATAATACAACTGTACCTAGCAAACAGTTTTTGCAGAGATATAAACATTCCAATTAACCTTGCAACACATCTTATTTTCACTACATTCCCTCTCAACACAGAAGTGTACAAATCTAGAATCTTCTTAATTTTCTCTGTCTCAAATAGAGACAGCTATCATACAAGTTTTGACAATTCTTGGGGGTGCTTTTAGTGGGTTGTCTCTTCAGAATACAGAGATACTAACACAATTCTGATCTACTTTTGGGTCTGGAATGTCTGATATGACTGATGTGATGGTTTGAGGTCTTTGCGCATTAAATATTTATTGCCTCTGAAGAGACAACCCACTAAAAGCACCCCCAAGAATTGTCAAAACTTGTATGATAGCTGTCTCTATTTGAGACACAGACAAAGTTTTCTGTTGTAAACCAGATGCCAAACCTTAAACTGGTATGGAACCAAGCCCAACAAGTTTCTGGATATCTTGAGGAGATTTATCCCATTGCTTCACCACAGCAGACAACAGTCTCCAAATTTCCCGATTAGTTCTTGGTGGAATGATAACTTTACAATTTACAGGGCCTAAGATCTTATTATCCTCAACATTCTTGACAGATTGACCTTGCTTTTAACCACGGTGGATAAAACAGATTGCATTGAATCAGCAATCAAGGGGCCAAACACCTTGTTTTTAAAAACTGAGGGAAGTTTCAACTTTGGGGCCTCATACCCCTCATGCAAGCAGTTTTTCCTAAAGTGAGCGCTGTATGTTTGGATCGCACTTACCAAGTGCTCATCAGATTCAGACCCAAACATTTCACCAAGCTCAATTTCCTGGTCATGATTAGCATCAGGCACTGCAGTGATAGATGTCGATGCCACTGGAGCTACATTTTGCTTTACCCTTTTCCTAAAGTCATTATAGCCTCCTGAAGCACTGCAAGTTTCTGTTTTGTGGTCAACCCCTTTTCTTACCTGCTTTCTCTGTCGTCTTTACACATTTTGGTTGTTTCTCAACAGCAGTCAAATCATTCATATTTTGAAATCCCCATTTGTTATTTTTAGAATAACCAGAAGAGACTTCTGGTTGCGCCTGCACAGATATGGATTCATTGGGCACAACACCACGTGTTGACCTCTTCTGTGCAGTTTTCTTCCGCCGAGTAATCAATGTTTCAACAGGTGAAACGTCTGAAAAGAACATTTCTCAAACAAGAAGGCAGTCTGCCTTCTTTTAGCCACTTGTTTCAACAACTTCTTCCCTCATAGCAAAAGCTACTTCATCATCGGGAAAACCCTCAAAAATGTTGTCAGCATCCAAGTCATAAAGGCTGAAAGAGCTAGAATTATCAATGTACATGTAGATTTAAAAAAAGACCCAAAAGTAAAAACAATGATTGCAGGAGGCAAAAGAATAAAAAAAGGAGGAAAAATTTAAATTAAAGTAAAACTTCAAACTGAAACATGTGATTTAGTCTCAGGTGTCACAACAGCTACTTGTCCATGTACCACCTGTAGTGCACTTATGCTAAACTGAAAGACGAATTAGCACGGGCAACACTGGGTTTTATAGTGGTAAGGACAAAGGGCAGGTCAAAGGTGACTTTTTCTTTCATTCTCTTTCAAGTAGCATGTGCAGTCAGTGTCTGAACTGAAATGCCAATTAAACACTGAACAGCTTTGCTGGTATTGGAAAGAACATCTATTTGATCAAGGTGCAAGCTACAGCAATCAGTTTTGAATAACTGATTTTTCATAAGTGATATTACACAAAAATAATGATATCAAATATTGTATTTAATAACCTACATTCTGCAATGATAATGATGTACAGATCTTTATCACCTTGTTTCATGTAGTATGTAAACTTACAAATGACATGGAGAGAAAACTGGTTATAATTTTAAATTAGAAACTAAAATTACTAAATTATGGATAATTGATAGTAATGAATATTTCATTGTGTTTACTGTCACTGTAAATGTCCAAGAAAGATAAACTATTGTGTATGAAAACCCATAAAATATCATCAAAATTGTCACATGCCTCTCAAACTTATTTTCACCTGTAATTTAGCTCCATTGACAGGCATGAAAGATACTCTGTAATGATTATTGACTGTATGTCAGGTACATTAGTGAGTGGGATACCTGCAGGATGTGTCTCTCTTCTAACTGTCCAATAAATATATGCAATTATATTTTGATTTACAAAATTTTAGAAATTCCACTAGGCCTAATCTACAGTACAAGATACACATGAACATGGTACATCCACCAAATTATACACTATTTTCCTCGACATTCCAAGACATTGCACTTATGCTCCAATTAAAGTTGGAGATACTTAAAATAATTACTTGACTCATTAAGGCCAAATGCCATAATTTTGCGTCATGAGGTAGTATTGTTCCAGGGTCTGTGACATCATCACAGTTCAAAGTAGACCCAAGCGGGTGGTTATAGTGAAAAGAGGAAAGATGTAGCTTTACAACGATGCCAAGTAATGAACATATTCTACTTGCATTAAAAAATGCAGCTGAAAAAACTGAACTTTTTAGACCAGATTTATTTTTGGCAAATAAATTGCCGAATCCTGAATCAAAGTTTGTGTCTCATTTGATCCAAAGCTGACCAATCCAAACATTACATGGACAGACAAACCTTTGAGAAAATATGGGTAAGTTTGAGATTTGGGGAGAAAGGGAACCTGGAGTAAAAAATCTTGTGTCCAAAAAAGCAAAAAAACAAAATCAAAGCGGTTGAATTTTCACCCATCTACTCATGCATAGGTGAAATAACCAATCCAAAACAATTTCTTTTCCATGTCTAAGCAACTGGCAATATGAAAGTCTCTCTGAATCAGACATGCTTGGATTCAACTGAAAGAAACAAGAAAACTTTGTCTTCCACCCCATCTCATGTGAAAATGAATATAACCTCCTGGCTTTGACAAGTTAATACTGTTGGGCAGTGATAAAAAAGTGCAGTTCAAGTAATTAGTGATTCTTAACACAAAAACAGGAAGTATCATCAAGAAGAGTAAGATGTGCACATGTGCAGAGTTTAAAATACAGTCTGATATCCCATATGTTAGAAGTATTCAGAAAATTCTCAGACACTAATCCAGTGTTGAAAAAAACCCAAAAAGTTTGAGTGATTTTAAGAGAACCTTCAACAGTACAATTTCCTTAATGATTTATTACTCTATTCTATCGTGTTAAATAAAATTACAGACGTGCATGAACAATGATGTTGAACACTATCTTGACAAAACGAGTCTCCCAATCAATCGGATATGATTTATAATTTTTTTCCCAAATGTCATGGTGGTTTGGACCAGTAAATTTATAATTTTAAACAACTATTTCCTACTTTTTTCCTAAAATAATAGCTAACAGTAAAGTTTGATCCAAATATGCATGTTGAGAAATAAACTTAAAGTGTGAAAACCATTTTCCTTTATGGGTCACTGCCAACTTGACCAGAAGATTCTGCCATAAAATAAACTGGTTTATTGCACCTCTACTACTACTAAATTTGAGAGCTTTATAAATTAGGGATATAAAATAAGGCATAAAACTAAGGCCATATATGGGGCACAGAAACTTTCTTTTTTGTGACTGTAAACATCCTACACCTTTTATCCCCTAAATCATTTCATATTTCCTTTTGGTGCATCCATTCACTGTTTTATGAAAGGTAACACGGGCTATAGTTTAGGCCTGAAAAATAATATGCATGTTTCCAGTTTAATGTTAAAAAAATTGAGTCGGTCAGTCAGAATAAGATTTTTTAAAAATTCATTTCTTCTGTCTCCATTTACTGAAAGCGAACCACCACTGCATGACCTAATTTTATTCCTTTGAGAAAAGACCATGTCAGTATATTTAACAACACAATGTCATACTCTCTATATAAGTACATAAATAATTTGCATTTTTTTTTATATAACTTGTGGGAGCCACAGTAGCTCAGTTGGTAGAGCATAGGACTCATGATCCAATGGTTGTGAATTTGATACCCACCCAGGACAGCCTGGTTCGGCTGCCTTGGTGTGTCCTTGAGAAAGTCACTTAGCTCACATTTCCTCTGCATGATACAGCCAGTAACGTGTTTAAAAACCCATTAAAATACCAACCAAGCAGGCAACTGATACAACTCGCTCTAAATTTGAAGCTGACCACAATTAGTGACTAATGTGCAATGGTAGCCATTACTGTATCATGCTTTCTAGTCTATGTCTAGTAGGTGCTTAAAACTATTGGGTAAAAAAATAGTAAGTATCTTAAAGAGTGTCATGTCCAATAATATTATTTAAAGAACAAAATGAAATCCAGACTGGTCACAATATTCAGAAAATCCAGAATTTGCTGTTTATTTTTTAATTCTTTTTTATGGTCAGAAACATTTCCAAGTCAGCCGGCCAAAAATAGTGTCGGTCAGAAAACTGGAAACAAAATTATTTTTCTTTTAAGCCTTATATAATGATCACTCATCAAAACAACATATGTCTCTCACCTCTAAAGAAAAACCTGGAACTAATAATAAACGTATTTTCACAAAGAATATATTTTTGATCACAAGTACTACATTCAGTACAAATGAATAACTTCAAGGCACTTAACGAAAATTACACTGAAATGACATTTATGAAGGAAACAATTATCAAGATATCATCACTGACTTCAGATGAAACACACCTTGTGCAATGACAAACCTGACTCTTCATGAATTATTAATGTCATACAGTACAAACTACTAAAATTTAGAAAAAAATATTTTTAAATAATAACTCTTTAATTATACATCGTTTACTGTAAAGCCAACCAGGGATTAAAGGTTGAAAAAAGCTAATAAAATATAGTGCAGGGGATGTGTAGACAAACCATATCATGAAGAGGCAGCAGGTTAAAATAATTACCTACACCAATTACAGAATAATGTCTAAAAAGCATTGGAGCATGATCCAACATATGCTGATGAATAAGATAAACTATGAATTGGTTAACTGAAAGTAATTTTAAAGAAATAAGTCAACTATCTGTCTTATTTAGCCTGTGTCAAACCTGAACACTTACAGAATCAAAGATTTTGTATAAAAGGTTTATTGTAGGTTTATTGTAGTTTGAATTTTATTTACTCAATCAACTCTTCCCTAACAACTTTATTGTTTTTATCTAAAGAGATGAAAGCAAGACATATAATGCAATGGCAAGACATATAATGCAATGGCAAGACATATAATGCAATTAGGCAGATTATGCTGCAACTCTTTTTAACATTAGTGGTAGTCAATATTTTTTTGCTAGATTCAAAATAGGTGCCTCAATCAATGGAATACATATTGAGATCACTTTCCTTGTAATGAGCTCCTTTACCAATGTACATGTAAAATCAGTCAATTTACTCAGGAAGGTTTAGGAATTTCAGCTATTTTCTTTCCAAACAAAAATGTTGATATGTATGGAACAAGAGTGTGTATTTATGTGTTTGTAACATGTGTCCAAGTTGGGATGGATGGATATATGTTACTATATACAACACTCTATTACAATAAGGCCCTTCATCAAAGCACTGTTCCTGTTTATAAGGCGAGTATGGTCACAGGTCCCATTCATATATGTTACTATATACAACACTCTCTTACAATAAGGCCCTTCATCAAAGCACTGTTCCTGTTTATAAGGTGAGTATGGTCACAGGTACCATTCATTAAGTTTTAGTAAAATTATATGTATCATGTATTTCATTATAAGGCTGTCTCACTATAAGGCCCTTCATCATAACACTGTTCCTGTTATAAGGTGAGTATGGTCACAGATCCCATTCATTATTTTGTAGTAAAATTATATGTATCATGTATTTCATTATAAGGTTGTCTCACTATAAGGCCCTTCATCAAAGCACTGTTCCTGTTTATAAGGTGAGTATGGTCACAGGTCCCATTTCATTAAGTTGTAGTAAAATTATATGTATCATGTATTTCATTATAAGGCTGTCTCACTATAAGGCCCTTCATCATAACACTGTTCCTGTTATAAGGTGAGTATGGTCACAGGTCCCATTCATTATTTTGTAGTAAAATTATATGTATCATGTATTTCATTATAAGGTTGTCTCACTATAAGGCCCTTCATTATAACACTGTTCCTGTTATAAGGTGAGTATGGTCACAGGTCCCATTCATTAAGTTGTAGTAAAATTATATGTATCATGTACTTCATTATAAGGCTGTCTCACTATAAGGCCCTTCATTATAACACTGTTCCTGTTATAAGGTGAGTATGGTCGCAGGTCCCATTTCATTAAGTTGTAGTAAAATTATATGTATCATGTACTTCATTATAAGGCTGTCTCACTATAAGGCCCTTCATTATAACACTGTTCCTGTTATAAGGTGAGTATGGTCGCAGGTCCCATTTCATTAAGTTGTAGTAAAATTATATGTATCATGTACTTCTTTATAAGGCTGTCTCACTATAATATGGCTCCCATGGACAGCGTTATAATAAGGAAGTACATGTACTGTATTTACCAATGGGATAATTGTTTCATGTTTAATTTTTAGTATAAAGTTTAACTAGGCCAGTTTCATGACAAATCCTGAATTTAAATGAATTACTTCTGTATACATCACATAGGTTATGACTTCATTAAACCTACATTCAACTGATAATCTTCAATATCACTTGATACAAAAAGTTACAAGTACTTCAAAAATGCTACATGTTTTTATACTCATGCACTTGCATCTGAAACAATGCATACTGGTAGACCTGTCTTTATATGATCTGCCTTATTCTTATGGAGTTATGAAAAGTTATCTAATCAAAAACAATTTTCAGATATAAATACACTAAATACAATCCATTTGGGAAAATTGATTTTGAAAATTAGAAGTACATGATGATTCATCATGAATGTTTTCTAACTACAAGTAGTGTGACATACTTTGTACAGTAAAACATGTCCTACAAGACCATTACTATGAGAGACCATCAGTCTGGAGTCTTGAGAGATCTGATTCGCAATGTATGGATTAATTGACTGTATATAGTGCCATGACCTGTCAAGAGAACCCATGATCTTTTGGTGAGAGGAATGATCTTTCAAGACAGGATCTGGTGTAACTGTAAAAGGGGTGATCTTTCAAGACCGGATCTAGTGTACCTGCAAATTCAGATTCCTATACCTAATAATCCATGTTTAAGAAATGGGTTAGTGCTATAATTCAATTCAGTTTTTGTTGGTTTTAATGGCACTTTTAATGCATTATTGGCATAAGCATGCTGAAGAAATGGGAGCAAAAGTTTTTGTCCAAAACAACTCCAAGTCCCAAAGCTTAAAAATGTGTAAAACATCGAAAAACTGCTGTAATGGCCTGAAAATCTAATCAGGTCATCTACATATGCATACAAATAAGCTACCCAAATAAATATAATCAAGATGTCAGTGACAAAATTTAGATCCTAATCAAAACAGGTGCTTCTGATGGATTTTATTCATCATCAAACTGAAAGGAGCAAAAGGGACAGACACTGAGTAAATAACATCCTCAAATAAACAAGCCAATCCAAACAGCCACTTCTGGTTTATTTTTTAATGCCAGTGATGAAACAGTGGTAAAATTATGAATGGATCAAATTTTAAAGGCTGAGTTCGCAAACCTGCTTTATGGGATAGAGTTTGCAAATCTGCTGGATTGGATCAAGTTTTCAACAAACCTGCATGTGGGGATTGAGTTTGTAAGCCAGCTGGTTGGGCTTGAAAGAGTAGGTAGCATACATCATGTTGCACATGAACTGTGATTGGTCCAGGCAAGTGAACCTTCAAACAAGATGTGAAAACCCTAACACCTATGGATTGATCTGGAGGTGATGCATATAGTCTTGACTAATTAGCCTAAGTCTACAGCCAATTTACTTTCTTAGGTAAATAAGCAGAGGTCAGCTTGCACAACATTTCAAGATTTACCTGTCAAATCAATTGGCATATTGCTTCCTTGTAAATCAGGTCCAACTGCAAACTGCACAGACCCAGATCTGCCATTACATAATGTGCCAGTGGATCTGGGTCTATGCAGTTTGTTAGGAATAATCAGTAAAACAAACAACATAGAACCTGATCTGCCATCACACAATCACAGATTAGGAATAAGTTGTTTGCAGTTGGACTTCACTTATAAGCAAGTATATATGGTATATAACTATCAGGTATTTACCAAGGCCAGTCAGTCAATCAGATTCCTGGTATATAACTATCAGGTATTTACCAAGGCCAGCCAGCCAATCAGATTCCTGGTATATAACTATCAGGTATTTACCAAGGCCAGCCAGCCAATCAGATTCCTGGTATATAACTATCAGGTATTTACCAAGGCCAGTCAGCCAATCAGATTCCTGGTATATAACTATCAGGTATTTACCAAGGCCAGCCAGCAAATCAGATTCCTGGTATATAACTATCAGGTATTTACCAAGGCCAGCCAGCAAATCAGATTCCTGGTATATAACTATCAGGTATTTACCAAGGCCAGCCAGCAAATCAGATTCCTGGTATATAACTATCATGTATTTACCAAGGCCAGCCAGCAAATCAGATTCCTGGTATATAACTATCATGTATTTACCAAGGCCAGCCAGCAAATCAGATTCCTGGAATATAACTATCATGTATTTACCAAGGCCAGCCAGCAAATCAGATTCCTGGAATATAACTATCATGTATTTACCAAGGCCAGCCAGCAAATCAGATTCCTGGTATATAACTATCAGGTATTTACCAAGGCCAGCCAGCAAATCAGATTCCTGGAATATAACTATCATGTATTTACCAAGGCCAGCCAGCAAATCAGATTCCTGGTATATAACTATCAGGTATTTACCAAGGCCAGCCAGCAAATCAGATTCCTGGAATATAACTATCATGTATTTACCAAGGCCAACCAGCCAATCAGATTCCTGGAATATAACTATCATGTATTTACCAAGGCCAGCCAGCAAATCAGATTCCTGGTATATAACTATCAGGTATTTACCAAGGCCAGCCAGCAAATCAGATTCCTGGAATATAACTATCATGTATTTACCAAGGCCAACCAGCCAATCAGATTCCTGGAATATAACTATCATGTATTTACCAAGGCCAGCCAGCAAATCAGATTCCTGGTATATAACTATCAGGTATTTACCAAGGCCAGCCAGCAAATCAGATTCCTGGAATATAACTATCATGTATTTACCAAGGCCAACCAGCAAATCAGATTCCTGGAATATAACTATCATGTATTTACCAAGGCCAGCCAGCAAATCAGATTCCTGGAATATAACTATCATGTATTTACCAAGGCCAGCCAGCCAATCAGATTCCTGGAATATAACTATCATGTATTTACCAAGGCCAGCCAGGAAATCAGATTCCTGATTATGAGCAACTTTCTTTGCTGCTGCATGTAGCGAAGCTCAGACTGAGTTAAGTATAAATCTTCTCCCCTTCCAAGGGACTGAACATGTAATTTTTGAGGGGGGCCTGGGATTTTCTTTCCATTTACCTCAAAATAGTTTATTTTTTTGAAACTAATACAATGTATATAATTAGTTCTCTTTTACTACTGATCAGAGGGAAAAAAAATTTGTTGAAGCTACATACATTTGGGGGCCGTAAATTTTATTTTAAAAAATCTCAGACCACCCCTCCCCTCTCGAAAATGTAATGGTCAGTCCCTAAAGCAAAGTCTTTCCAGCAAGCCCTTGTGAAAAAGCAGGGATAAAGTATGGGTACTTTTTTAAAAGAAAGTTTGGGAAAATAGGGATATTTTATAAAGAACAATACATGTAATATGAAATTTTATGTAAGTTAGCAAAAAAATAAAACCTTTATTTGACTTACACTGTATCTTCATACACTTGAACTAAAGCATTCTCTCACATACTAGCTGTCTCTTTTGTCCAGGTTACCTCTATCTTCTTAAACACCCAGCTCAACATCACAGAGACCATATCTAAACTTGATTTGCTACAGCCTTTCATGCAGTAACCAATTTTCAACATTAACTTTAAAGAAAAAAGTAGGGAGTCTGCCAAAAAAGTAGGAAAAGTAAGAAAAACAAAGGCTGCCAGAAAAACTGAGTGGAGTCTTGGTTTTTAATAGATTCTTTTCAAATGCCAGCAGTATAACTGCATATCACTGCTTCGAATCTATCTGGCATTATCTGGATAAAGAAGTACATGTAACTTGAGACGGAGCAAATTGCAGTATCATGTATCTGCTTAAGTTGTGTTATACTCCTTCCATTTTTAATCTAGAGTGTCATGTTATGTCCTTGGTGTATTTACCCATGCTTAATTGGCTTCTAGCACAGGTGTTATTAAGATGTAAACAGGTGTAAAACATGGCCTTTGAAGTAGCTTAATAAATCTTTTTACACCTGACAATGTATCTGCAGCCTTACCTGAATGAGCAAACACAAAGATATAGAAAAGTATTAGATGTATAGATGTAAAAACCAGTTAGGCCACTAACCAGCGAAGAATCAATTAAAAAAGTCTTCATCTAATCTATCTAAAAATAAGCATCAACCACAAAATAAATGTATGTACCTTGAGAGTTTGATAACAAGCATAAGTAATTTTTAAGTTTATGGGCCTGGTAAAATTCTTTCCAATTACAGTCAATACTTATCCAATGAAGTCGTCTGCACACAGAAAATCATCAGATGAAAATAACTGTCAGATAAACAAGGTTTACCTAAAGATCTTGCACTTGTTATGTATTGTGTGTAAGTTTATCAAAGAGTGAGAGAAAGATTGAAAAAAAAAATCAAAGGAATATAAGATATAGGAAGAAATTCCAGAATGCATGTATTTAAATATTAATATAAGAGTTGCTGAAAATAATTGATGTAGATTATTACAAAGACATGTTGCATGTACAAGCGTAACATATAAAATGCTGACTTTCTCAGATCTATAGTACAAATAGACTAGTACTGTATCCATAAAACACTGATGCCCCTGCCTAAGATAATGGAATTAAAGTGCAAAGATCCTAGTCAAACAGTCATAACTTCAATAAATTTAATGGAAAATAGTGAAAATCAAATTTAACATACATCTTTTTAATGTAAAGCCTCCTGCCAATTTTGATTTAAATCCTAAAGTTCTTTAAAAGTTATTGAGTAGAAATGAAATTTGTGACCAATGTGATGTGATGGCCACATATGGGCAACACTAACCAATGTGATGTGATGGACGCATATGGGTAACACTGACCACTGTGATGTGATGGATGGATATGGGAATACTGACCAATGTGATGTGATGTGATGTACAGATATGGGTAACATTGGTTGATGTGATGTGATGTTATGGATGGATATGGGTAACACTGACCAATAAACCCCATGCCAATATGACTTTCCATTATGGAGGAGTAGCAATCACAATATTTTCAATATGGCTGCCATGGTGGCAATATTGAATGTCAGATTTGCACCATTTTAATTTAAGACCAACTAGACATCATAATAAGTCTTTTTTTTAAAAAACTCATCTTGATACATGTACAACCATCCATTCAGGGGAATTGTGATAAGATTCAAGATGGCTGCTGTGGCAACCATACTGGATTTCTGAACAGCACCATTTTCATTTAGGACCAACTAGACCTTGGGATGAATGTGTGTGTAAAGTTTCATGGCAATCCTCCAATACACTGCAAAATACATGTACATGAGAAATGTCAGTCTGTGTTGTAAAAAACACATATGAACAGACACCATAGTTCCAAAAGTACCATCAAATTCAAGTCTGCATAATATTGGTACCTCAGTGTGCACTGTGTAGATGTGCAAGTGAAATTTACAGTTGGCCACTATGGCATTATATATTATTTTTCAAACATATAATAAAACATAAACATTTAATTTTTAAATAACAAGTAACAATGATCTGTCTTTGCAGTAGAAAAATCCAGATACAGGTCCAATTTTTTCTTTAAATAATCCATGATATAGGTAATACATCAAGCACAATATATTCTTTTAGTGTTAGCCCCCTCTCAGGGACGCATAGATATGGTACAAGCCTGAAAAAGACAGGTGTTGGTGAAATGAGATGCCTACAATGAAAGCCTAATGAGAGAAGAAAGCGTACATAGTACATGTATTTAGACAGAGAGGGAGCCTGCAGCTATGGTATTGAGTGGTACAGCAACAAATCTGCTGACTTCATATTACCTGTGTGAGATAAACATAAAGTCTGTTTCATTGCATTTATAACCAAGTCTTCAAAATTTACTAATCTGAGGTAAGCTTTAATACCACAAAAGCTAATGTGTGTGCATAATTGCACAAGTTAGAAATTTTTCATGCACTAATTTTTTCATTCTCTGTCATCTATATCTAAAATTGGCAAAATGTGCTCCCTGTACAGGTAGAACGAATGTTATTCCCAACACAGCCAAATCTGACCTCATACAGGTGTATACACATGTACTATTATTTTCTAACCTTCACCTGGAACTTACCTGCATTAAGGGCAAGGCAACCAAGTCATGAACTGGGAGGGGGGGGGGGTGTTTTGGCTGCTTATGACAAGAAATATGGTTAGGCCTAGATCATGACCCAGATATATTTGGTGACTTTGGTTCAGCTAACTTCTAAACCGGGTTCCAACCTCAGGTCGCAACCCAAATCAGGGTGGGGGGTGGGTTGGGGGTCCTTAGTAGGGTTGCAAATGGTCATCAGAAGAAATTTTTTAATTCATACCATAAGCCTGAGGGTCGGGATGTCCTGTTGATGGTCATTTTAGGGTTGCAGCAAAAAACGGTTGGGAACCACTGTTCTAAACAAATCTCTTTCCTTTAATCATAATCAAGGTTAACAAGAGTCCCTCGAAGGGACTGATGCTCTACTTACTGAAAAGAATCTTCCAGGAATCCAAGATAAGACCATCTCTTCCTTTTAACTCTTGAATTTTGAAACCATCTCTGATATTCTTCAGCAATATCAAGATTTTCAAAATTAGCTGCTGTGGATGTCAGATTGGCACCATTTTCATTTTGGACCAACAAGACATCATAAGAAGTCTTCTGGTGAAAACTCCATGGAGAAGTAACAATAACAAGATTTTCAAGATGGCTGCCATGGTGGCCATACTGGATATCAGATTGGCACCATTTCCATTTAGGACCAACTAGACATTATAAGAAGTCTTTTGGTGAAAGCACAATATCAATATGACCCAAGTCATCTAGGAGATGTAGCTATAACAAGATTTTCAAGATGGCCATTGTGGCAGTCATATTGGAAGTCAGATCAGCACCATTTTAATTTACGTCCAACTAGACACCACAAGATGTCTGTCAGTGAAAACATCATGCTGATATGACAATTCATTCAAGCGTAGTGATAACATGATTTTTCAAGATGACCACTGTGGTGGCCATATTGGATGTCTGAGAAGCACCATTTTCATTTAGGACCAACTAGACATTATACATGTAAGTCATTTAGTAAAACCTCATGCTGATATGACCATCCATTCAGGAGGAGTAGCAATAACAAGATTCTCAAGATGGTCACTGTGGCAGCCATATTGGACACCAGATCAGCACCATTTTCATTTAGGACCAACTGGACATCATAAAAAGTCTTCTGGTGAAAACCCCATATCAATATGACTTTCTGTTCAGAAGGAGTAGAGATACATGTAACAATATTTTCATGATGGCTGCCGAGGTGGCCATATTGGACATCAGATGAGCATCATTTTCATTTAGGACCAACTAGACATCATAAGAAATGAAAACCCCATTTTGATATAATAAGTCTTCTGGTGAAAAACCCATGTCAATATGATTTTCCGTTCAGGACAAGTAGTGATAACAAAATTTTCAAGATGGCGGTCATGGCAGCCATATTGGACATCAGATTGGCATCAGTTTCATTTAGGACCAACTACAGCATGGGATGAATGTGTGTGTAAAGTTGGCAATCATCCAAGTATTTTAGGAGGAGTAGTGATGACAAAAGTGTTCTAACCGACAGACGGAAGACAGACAGATGACAGACGACAGACCATCCCATAAGCTCTTCTGGTCTATGACCAGAAAAGCTAACAACACACCTGAACAACAAAAGTAAAGGTGAACCAATTTTCTGTTCACAGCACCTTTTGGCACCTTTGGTCATGCAGTACTGGCAGTACACAGGTTGTGTTGCATTCCACTAATTAAGATTTTTTAAATTAAAAAAGTTTTTGTTATTGTTTGTATTACCTATCCCTGTCTATTTTCAAATAGCCCTTTCTACCAATACAAGGAATGCAGATGCAACCTGTGATCACCCACCCTACCAACCATGGCACAAAGCCATATGCCTAGTAATAGGTCAAAACTGACTGTTAAGAGAAGTGACATGGCTTATGTAAAATCAGGATAGAACTTGTTAAATAAACAATGGAAAAATGAGAAGAAAAAAAAAACTTTCTAGTTAGTCAGGTATGCCAACAGCAATTACAGCTCTCCTCATTATAACATGGTAGTTGGGGTGCATAATTGCTGAACATGTTATTTACAAAACCACTGTATAGTGAGAATGGTGAAAAAGTCCATGAATACCTCTATGTGTGTCATGGGTGTTAAACAAAACACCACTCAAAAGTACAGTAATTATACTAGTTTATGTAAATTAAATATATGTTTTCACTTTATGGTATTTATACATTTAATTGTCGAATAATAATGTTTTAAAAAGGAAATAAATATATACCGTATTACTCGCGTATAAGCCCATACCAACTGCAAACTGCATAGACCCAGATCTGCCGTCGCATAATGCGCCAGCATATCTGGGTCTATGCAGTTTGTAAGGACTAATCAGTAGAAGAAACAACACAGACCCTGATCTGCCCGCGCATTATGCGACAGAAGATCAGGGCTTATGTTGTTTGCATTTGGACTCGGCTTATATGGTAAGCTTCATCTTGTTGACTTTCAACCCATACTGTCATACATTCGACCGATCAATTCATGTGCAACGGTTTAATTTTGGTCATGGGGTCCATAGCAGTACCTCGTTATATCAGGAATCAATTGCAGGTTCGGGGATGTAGAACAGGCCTGATATGTTCTCCTGCATGTCATAAGAGCCAACAAATGGAGGCAGGAGCCACGGTGGCTCAGTGGTTAGCATGCCGGACTCATAACCGAAAGGGTCTGGGTTCAAATCCTACCATTGGATCTGCCCAGGTTGGCTATAAGTCAAGGCCCTTTACTCTAATTATTCAGCACTAAATAACATATTTGTGTTGCTGTGCCATAAAAAACCAAACCAAACCAGATTTGTACTATAATGAAAGGCAGTACAAAGAGGGAGAGCTGTACTATGAGAATTTTTAAGGTTTGCTAAAAAAAAATGTGTTTAGGTAATCATAGGAATCAAATGGACAATAAACTTGTACTTTCACTCAATTACAGATCAAACCATAAAAAATATACATACATCAGCAATACACATGTGTATTGTTCTACTTGATTAGGGTATAAAATATGCATGACATAAACAACTTTAAATACAATCCCATGTTATCCAAGTCTGACAGAGCTGCCATTACAAAATGTGACACAAACTGCAGCAACATTTACATTTACAATTGTCTGATGCATGCAATTTCACAAAATTTCCTAAAAACAAAGTACTTAAACCAAAACTAAGACAAGAAAGCCAGGGCTTGCATGTCAAGCTGATGATCAAAGCACTGCTGTAAAATATGTGACCTTAACCACATGGTCAAAAGACTGAGCAAGCATGTCACAGAATTAACTGTATTAGTTTCATAATGATTCATCCATAGTATGAAAAAAATCCACCAAGGGGTTTAGGGAATATAAAAAAATGAAAAAACTTTAACAAACCTTAGGGCACCATTTTGCATGAGTGTGACCCTGATGCCAAAGTCAATGGGGTGGGAGCGTGTGTCTCAGAATTAATTGTCTTAGCTTCATAATGATTCATCCCAAGTACGAAGAAAATCCATCAGAGGGTTTAGAAAATATAAACAAAGGAAAAAACACTAACCAAAACCTTAACACAAATTATCTATAATTGTGACCTAGTCTCCAAGGTCACAGGGTGAGCAAGCATGTCATTGAATTAATTGTCAGCTTCATAATGATTCATGCCAAGTATGATGAGAATCTATCAAGTGATTTATGAAATATAAGCAAATCAAAACACTTTAACAGCAACACAAATTTCTATGACTGTGACCTTGACCTCATGATAAAAGGAGTCAGTCAACATGCTGTAGAATGGATTGTCTTAGCTTTATAATGATTCATGCCAAGTATGATGAGAATCTATCAAGGGGTTTAGGACATATATGCAAATGAAAAACTTTAAACCCATGATGGCAGGAAAGTGATAGCTATGTCCCGCCCCTGGGCTCAACAAAAACAATGAATCTGGGCACTTCATGCCCTGGGCAAGGCACTCCCTATAAGGGCAGGGCATCTTGTTAGTACAAGGGAGACTGAAAAGCCAAAACAAAACACAGCCTAGCAAGCTACATTTTTTGGGGAAAAGAGAGTAGCGTAAAATCTGGCCCCAACATTACAAACAACTCTCACACTCAAACTCAGCTTCAATTCAGAATTATGATGTCTGATTGGCTAGCTTTAATTAAATGACAAATCAAATGTCACAATTCTGATCACTGATTGGCTAATTTCAAATCGATGACCAATTAAATATCAGAATTCTGATGTCTGATGGGCTGATATCAAATCAATGACCAGTCAAATGTCAGTGTTTTGAGTTGAGTCTCCATGTAAGAATTGTTTGTAATCTAGTGATCTGGATAATAAGTATGCTTTTGTTTGAAATATAATGTATTTACACTATATTTTTAATAGGCAAGTGTGAACAGTGAAATATTCAACAACTGAACAATATGCCACAGTGTACCAGTTGTAATTTCTACCCCAATTACTTTTGGATTCTTCTAAAGAAATTGAAGAAACAAAGTAGTTGACTTGATATATTATAACAGATGAAATTAGAAACTTGTCCACTGGAGTAAGAGTTGCAGAGAAAAGATAGTATTATGTAATTTCTGCATATACACTAAATTACTACCAGAAAATGGAAAGTTTCACCTGTGATTATTGTCTGATTACACCTATTTTCATGTATGCATCTTAGTCATCCAGATTTGACTGTTTTCATTCTTAAAACTTAGAGACATAAGACTACTGCTCTCCACAAAACTATCCCTCTAGGCTTATGTAAACAAGTACATGGATCAACTTGACAAGCCTCAATATCCCCCTTGATTTAAGAGGATAAAAACAAAGTTAACTGTAAGCTAAATAAATGGGGTTCTGACAGCTCTAAAAAGAACATAAATAAGGACATTACCCTCCACCATCCCCACCACTGCACCCCTCCCAGCTTCCAACTATTAATGATACTGTATAACTTTTTCTTGTTCTTTTCTTACAAAAAGAGAACTACATCTTGTGGATTTTCTTCCACCAACAGAAAATCATCTTGTGGATTTTCTTACAAAAAGAGAACTACATCTAGTGGATTTTCTTACACCAAGAGAACTACATCTTGTGGATTTGTTCCCACCAAGAGAACTACATCTTGTTGATTTTTTCCCACCAAGAGAACTACATCTTGTGGATTTTTTTCCACCAAGAGAACTACATCTTGTGGATTTTTTTCCACCAAGAGATCTACATCTTGTGGATTTTTTTCCACCAAGAGAACTATATCTTGTGGATTTTCTTACACCAACAGAACTATATCTTGTGGATTTTCATCACATGTGTAAAAGAGCCATACAAACATCAACAGAAATAAAACAACTCAGGTGCAGTACAGGTTCTGATCATAGCAAGTAAAACATGCAAGATGTTAATGAAGAGCAAACAAGGTACATATCATTCAGACTGAAGATAGGAATGTTGTATAAAACAGTTTTTGAGAGAACTGCTTACAAAAAAATGACAGTAAACTGCACTTACTGCAGCCTTGTTCATCCACATTGTTGTCACAGTCCTTACTGCCATCGCAAACAAGTCTCTGCGGAATGCATTTGCAGTCACCACAGGAGAACTGGTGAGCTGCACATGTGCAGCTATTGTCACCTAGCGATTCGACAGCTGAAAAATATATATATTTTTTTATATCATTACATTATATAACATTACATTATATTACATTAAATTATAATGTTGTGTGATGTAATGAAATTTATTAGACTTGAACTGAATTATCAATTATACTTGCTTATAAGTTGAGTCCAACTGCAAACTGCACAGACCCAGATCTGCAGGCACATTATGACATGGCAGATCTGGGTATATGCAGTTTGTCAGGACTAATCAGTAGAACAAACAACACAAACCCTGATCTGCCAGCACATTATGCAACAGCAGAACAGGGTCTCTGTTGTTTGCAGTTGGACTTGACTTATAAGTGAGTACAGACAGTACCATTTATCATGGGTTACTATCCACTGATTCCATAATGCTAATGTGAGAAAACCTGAATCAATGCAGTAATATATTTCCAGCATCACAAATTTTGCTTCAAAGTACTTTAAACTTAAAAATCTTACAGAAATATACATGCAGGCCTAGAATTTAACATAAATTTCTTTGTAGCCAGAAGAACTAGTAGATTGAGAAATTTACTAGTCCTGTTGAACCTTCACTAGTCCTTCCTATAAAAGCTGACAAGTGACAACTGAAACTTTACTAGCCATCGGAATATTTAAATTATGAAAGCTACTAGTCCAACAAGAAATTTACTAGTCTCTTGCTAAAAGACTACCACTAATTTTCAAGCCCTGTACATGTATGTAAAAAAAACTTTGATATACATGTACAAGAAAAGGTTTCCACAAAACATGGGAGCTCACCTTGTTTAGAGTCAAGGTTTTGCACAAATTTAAACAGAGTTGACGCTGTGGGTGCTGAAAGACAACGTCATGACTGCTATGTCTCTCAATTTTCCCCAAAAAAGGCATGAACAAAATTGGGCTTGTCCTTTTTTAAAAATTTTATCAGTGAATATATAACTTTATTCCGATTTGAATTATTGTTATGTATCGACTGTGCAAACTGACAAAAACTAATATAAAATGCACAGACTCTGGGCCGTACCTGCTGCCACATTAACAGTACACAATTTTCTACTTGTCAGGTGTGAGTTCTGATAGCCAAATATGTTAAATGGTTAGTTTACGAGGAACATTTCTGAATCTGGCTGTCATAGATTCAAGTCATCATGGCAATGAATACATATACTAATGTAATTTTTTCCATGCCTTATTGAAAATTTGAGTTCCAATATCATTTACAACAACAACCACCACCACCACCTCCTCCTCCTTCTGTAGTTCTCACTGACCTGTGTGGCCACAGATAAAATTTAATATATGTGAGAAAGCATAGTGTGTACTAATGGTATAATTTCTACATCTCATTTAAATTTTCCACTATAAAAAGAATTCTAGCAAAAATAAGCCCTTGCATGCAAACTAAAACAAAAAATTAAAAAGAATCATAGCACAGTAAAATGTCTCTTATCCAGATGACAGCTGTAAGGACATCTCAAGCATACAAACTAACAGTCTCCCCCCCCCCCCCCCCAAGACACTACTGTCAACAAAATGGTCAGAAATCTAGACAATCATTTATACAGAAATACCTGATAACCTATATTGTAATGTACACTGTACCATTCTTTTGTCAAGTTCATGGAATAGATACAGGATGGAGATTATTAGTGACAAAGCTGAAGTTCCATTCACATTCTTTTCTTTGTAATGAAGTACTAAACCAATCTGCATACATTTATCTCAACTGTTCTACAAAGATGTATTATCCCTTAAAATTACCAAAATATTTAATTATAACCATCCAACCTGAACATGACTGGTACACTACTATTTCTAATCTGTATCAAGTTCACTGCCTATCAAATTTACAATTGTACTGAACATTTTTGTTTAAAATCATGTTTTTTAAAAACTACCATTATAAAACCTGCAATTAATTCAATTTTGTGATGCTCAGTAATTAAATGTGGCTTCATAAACTTGTAACTTTCTGACTGGTTTTCTTTGAGCCCCTGTAGGAAATTGCATTTCTAATGTTATTTGGGTGACCTATTTGAACACCTGTATTCCAAATCAAGAGAGGGCTCTGCTTAGAGAAGGCTGTGTTCACAGTATCTATTCACTGATTGGTTTATTCCACCACAAGAAAACTCACCCAAAGTCATTAGAGCTACATTTAGATATGGACATCAACATTATAAATACCTTCTAATTAAGTCCTTCATTGACAAATTATGAAGATTTGGTTTGATAGGTTTATTCCACCACAACAAAACTCACCCAAAGTCATTAGAACTACATTTAGATATGGATATCAATATCATAAATACCTTCTAATTAAGTCCTTCATTGACAAATTATGAAGATTTAGATATTTAGTGCCTAGGCAATTGGAGTAAAGAGCCTTGCATAGCCGACTTAGGTCGATCTGATGGCAGGATTTGAACCTGCACCCTTTTAGGTCACTCATGCAACACACTAACCACTGAGCCGCCACTGGTGAAGTTGCTGAAGTTGCAGCTAGCATACTGTAAAGTTCGAAATAACTAAAATGAAACTGACAAAGTTCAACAGGAATTGGAATTAAATTTCCAGAAGATCATATTTTTTAGGATTCTTGCGATTTTCTTGAGCTGCCTTTTTTTTTGTATGTGGAAATTTCTTTTCTGAAAATGCCTATCTTGTAACAGCAATGACTGTCTATTCAGCCACTTTGAGTTGTATGGCTGTATCAAGGGCTCACTCTTAAAGAAAAGTAACAGGAGACCAATCACCTTGAAGTTAATATAATACACTTAATGTTTGCTTATTTGTTGTTCCAGGTTTTGTAATTGTCGTTACAGTTGTTGTTGGTTGCTGCTGATGATGAAGCTGATTTTGGCTACTGATCAAATTCTTACCATATTTAGCAAAAGTAGCATGAATGGCACATTATACACCTGCCCTATGTTTAATAACCCTTTATGTAGGCACTAGTAGGGTATGGTTGACTCAGGAGATTATTGGCCAACATGTTTCAATAACCTCGACCTTTAATCAAGGTATGTGGTCTTCAACTAAATTTAATGTGCAGAAACCATTATTTTTTTTAACAGACTTTACATGACCATGATCTCTGCCCATTACACCCTGAACCTATAGGTCTATTTATTACCATAAGTGCAAGCCATAAACAAAGACTGGTGTAGGAACTTACTCGAGAACAAAAATTATTCTGCAAAACCTATTTTCTTTGAGCCACAATGACCTTGACCTTTGAACTTATGACCCCAAAATCAACAGGCCTCTTATGTACCTTAAGTCCAAGCCCTCCACAAACTCTGATCAAGTGCATGGTCAAGGGCTGTACAAACTGGATTGCCTTCCGTCTACAAATAGTCCAGTGTTTCAGTTGGGCAATTGCCTTACAGCAAGAATTTGGTCCCGAGCAAGTGCATTTGTTTCAAAAATGAAAATTGGGCATGTGCTGTTTTAAAAGTAATAAATTCACTGATTATTCACAGAGAACATTTGTTTATTTATCCCATGTTGAAAGAAGGACAAAGGAGGAATTTACAAACAATTACTCTGATTACATCCTTTATACATAACTGACATGGGTTGCTTAACACTTTGGCTGGCACGTACAGCAGCAAGAGCAATAACAATGAGTGGTTACCAGGTGTTTGCTTCTAAGCAGATGTTTTATTTACAGTATGAGTCAAAAGATGGAGTATCATGCAGTGGGTTTGACCACTCAAATTTGTCATGTTTTCTCTGGTTATCATAGTCGCTTGGTTGGACAACTGTCCTGCAGCAAAATTTACTAAGTTGATGTTTAAAACATCAAAAGTCATTTGTGTGCTGTGTTTAATAGCAGACTGAATGCTCTCAACCCAACTCATGATTACCTGTCCTAGCTACAATATCACAGCCTCAAATTCTACTGACATTTGTATAGGTTGAAGAAAGAGGCAGGGGTACTAATATTGATACTATTGGTACAGGGGTACTAATATTGATACTATTGGTACAGGGGTACTAATATTGATTCTATTGGTACAGGGGTACTAATATTGATACTATTGGTACAGGGGTACTAATATTGATACTATTGGTACAGGGGTACTAATATTGATACTATTGGTACTATAACTGTCTGTGAATAAATGTTAACATGAAAGAACATCAAAGGAAGAATACAAGTATATGATATTGGATAGAAACTTAAGTGATTAAAGACAAACACATGAGAAGTATTCATATTAGAAATACTTTATTTCTTATTTATTTGAAAACAAAAACCTACTGTAAAATACACAGACTCTGACCATCCCATTTCAGCTTTTGTTTAGTTCTATCTTAGGTGATTCTGGCAACTCAACTTAAACTGTAGGGTAGCAAGTGTTGAAAATAAATAAAAATGACAAAAAAAACAAAAAATTCATTCTTGCTGTTCTTATTAACTTTCATTACACTGATTTTATTTGCAATCTTTTTTCAGTAAAATTTCCAACAGCAAGGCAGAGATGGTGTTATGGAGTGGTCTCAGAGTTGAGGAAATTTGCTAAGCTATTTATGTATGTCAGTCAATTCAGTGTAATGGAACTAGTATGAAATTGGTCAAGACAAGTAACTTTTTCTAAGTCACTTGTCCTGGACAAGTAAATAAACAAAATATCTGTACAGCCCTGTGGTCCAGAACTGAAGTTATGCAAAAACCACTTTTCTTCATTCAGTGACAGTGATCTTAACCTTTCACCTTTTCACCCCAAACAGTTGACTTATTTCTTACCCAATGTACAATCCACAAGCTTTGTTGAAGGTACATGATCGATAACTGGATTTTTAAAATTAAAAACAACAAAAACATTTTGCTTCTTTCAGTCACAGTTACCCTAACATTTGACCTATTGACCCTGAAATAGATAGGCTTCTTCCTTACCCTAAATACAAGCCACCCATTTTGGGCCAGGTCTATGATGTAGAACTACTGTTATTGTGAAGAATCCATTTTTATTCACAATGACCTTAACCTTTAACCTTTTGAACCCACAATCTTACCTCAAGTGAATGACATGCATAAAGATTGGTACCTGCAGATGATGAAAAACTCAAGTTCTTGCGTGCAAACCATTTTTCTTCTTTAGTCACAGCGACCTTGACCATTAAACCCGAAATAGATAGTGTTCTTCCTTACCCCAAGTGCAAGCCAACCACAAAGTTTGCTAACGAAACTAAACCAAACCTGTGATGTAGAACCAATGTCACTGTCCAGAAACCATTTTTCTTCTTTCAGTCAGAGTAAACTTGACATCTGACCTTTTGACTACAAAATCAAAAGGGTTCTTTTTTACCCCAAGTACAAGCTGTCCACAATGTTTTGTGGAAGTGCTGTATAACTTAAGTGATCATGCAGAGGTCTTCCCCACCGCATACTGCTTGCAACAATCATAAAAAAGTTAGTTACATGTATAAATTTGTCTTTTTATACTCAGTAAGTGTATATATGGTTATAGGGAGGGGATCTCAATAGTGTCCAAGTTTTAATGCAGGGGATAAGTCCTTGGAGGCTGGCATGAAACCTGGGGTCAATGTCAGTTGCATATATAAACTTGTCTTTTCATGCACAATAAGTATATATATATATATATATATATATATATAGTTTTAGGGTGGGTGTCTCATTGTTTTTATGTTATGAACCCGGGGCTAAGTTCCTGGGGGCATGAAAATACTATGGGGCATCACATAGGGGTCCAAATCTCAGACATGGGAGATATATACATGTATACAACTCGAGAGTTATTTGAAATTTATGTAAAATCACCCTATCCCTTTTAGCCCCACCCCCAGGCAGTTGATTAAAATTCCAAGAGTTTGCACAATCTACACCCATATAACTATCACTGACCCAAGGTTCATGTCTAACTTCAGTGATGAAGGAATTCAAGGACATTATACATGTACATACACATGTATGCATGGACATACAAATGGACTATCACAATATCCATGCACTTCTTTAAAATCGTGGGAATAAAAACTGAACTTGGTGCAGTTATGTTTTACAGTCATAATGTTAACTTGTGTATACAGAGCCATGTGACTTGGTGACAGGTGTACAATCTTATATCGGAGACAAATATGATGATTATGGTTTGCAACAAATATTGACAGAGCACCTCTTCACATTGGTTAAACAAGTTGAATGAAGCCAAAGAAAGACCATGGAGACTGATACCATATTAAAACATACTCCACAAGAAACCCAATATATGTTCACATTTTAAACAAAGTGTCATCATTACAGTGTCACAGGAGCACTATCAGCTATAAAATGGAATTATCTGCCTGTTTGAACTTAAAGGTTAAATCATTGGCAGAAGCAGGGTTTTTATCCAACCACAAAAACAGGTGACCCTTTGTTATAACCTGAATATACACTTCTCTTCTGACTCCAGCAGGACAAGCAAATATAAATCCTGCTTTTATTGTTTGCCCTTGTGTGCCCAAGTATCTACCGGGTCCAAATGCAAACAACAAAGACCCTGATCTGCCGTCGCATAATGCACCGGCAGATCAGGGTCTATGTTGTTTGTTCTACTGATTAGTCCTTACAAACTGCATAGACCCAGATCTGCCAGTGCATTACGCGATGGCAGATCTGGGTCTATGCAGTTTGCAGTTGGTATTAGATTATACACGAGTATATATGGTACATGGTCTAAACTATCAGAGAGGGAGAGAGGCACAGTTTAACAAGGGTTCTACAGAAAAATATGTTTTAACTGCCACTCATGCAGTATAAACCAAGCAATGATGATATCCTACAATCATGTAGACTGACTGCCAGTCCCTTTTATAGCTTCTTATCTCTCTTAACTGTTCAGGCTAGAAAGTTATTATTGAGTCCCTGTCATGCTGAAGGGACTGGTGAAGTTTGCAGCTAGTCCTTCTTACTGATTCAAATTCAAGTTGGTAAAAATAGTTAATAACCGTTCGGTGATTGCTGTGTCTAAAATCAGTTTCCATACTCTCAATTGCCAAGATGTAATCGCTAAACCTGTGAGACCACAATCGCCTTACTTGAAAGAGTAACGATGGTCAACGCAACAGAAAAACAAACTGATGACATGGAGAAGAAAATATAGGGTGGTTGTTTTTTAAATAATAAATTAAGGACCTCAATTATGCTCAAAGTTTAATTTCTACATTTTCTTATAAATATTTTCATAATTTTATTTAGTAAACACTTCTTTGCTAAATAACAGCAATTACCATAGTAGTGTGCATTGAGAAATACATGTTTGATGAATCTGTATTGAATTTAAGTAAAATTCAGACCAAGGTTCAGTTAAACCATCTTAGGAGTCACTGCAGTTTTAGACTGAAAGCAGTGTGAACAAAGGTCATATTATTTATTTATTTACTTACTTATTTATTTATTTAACTTTTATTTATTTATTTATACTTTAGTTATACCTACTTTTGTTTTCAGAAATTGTGTTTTGCATCGTAATACCAACAGAAATTGTGTCTTTCATCAAAATACCAACATAAATTGTGTCTTGCATCATAATACCAACAGAAATTGTGTTTTGCATCGTAATACCAACAGAAATTGTGTCTTTCATCATAATACCAATATAAATTGTGTCTTGCATCATAATACCAACAGAAATTGTGTCTTGCATCATAATACCAACAGAATTTCAGCAATTTTCTAATAATACATTTGATTCTGCTGCTCGCTTGGATCAAGAGTAACATAATCTTATATATAAAAGAAAAATGCATGCGTGCCTCTAACAAAGCCAGCTATAAGAAGAAATGGTAAGAGTACATCCAAAGGCATTGGTATGTGAGAGGGAGTGTGTAACTGAATACTGTACATTTTTATATGGTTGTACTGCTAGGGAGTGTGTAACTGAATACTGTACATTTTTATATGGTTGTATTTCTATTAAGACAGAGTAAGACAGAGCACAACGGGAAACAAAAATTGCAAGTTCAGTTATTTTTGTCAAGGACTGTCAATGTTGGAAGAAAAAAAAATGCAGGTACATGTATAATAAAGCAACAATTGCATCTTCTGTAGGTATGATATTTCATACCCAGTGCTTGGCTTCGTAAATTCCAAAACATTTCAAGGCTTAGAACATTACTTTTGGTACTTACAAGGTATTTGCGAAGGTTTTTAAGATACTTCTAGTTCACTTTCATACATATTTGTAAATTATGATGATATACAATACTGTCTGACAATGAAACTGGTACAAGTTCTTACAACAGGTAGATAGATGATAAGGGAAAATGAGTATAAGAGAAAGTTTGCCCCATAGCAAAATAAAACATCTTATTTTAATAGATGCCTTGCTGTAAGATGATATCATCCTAACCTTTGGACTACCTACCTTGTAGATCTCTTTCAAAAAATTTCACATAAAAGGTTAAAACAGGATCTTTTTAAATGTTGACAAAAAGACCTTCACAGAAGTTGATACTTACAGTAGCAATAAATTATATGTATGACATTAAATTACATTTATGACATCATTAAACAAGAAGGCCAGTGTCTTCATGTCAACCCAACAATCATAAAATTGCTGTAAAACATGTCACCTTGACCCCAAAGTTTGAGCAAGTATGTAGCAGAATGAATACTCTACGCTTAATAATGATTCATCCAAAGTATAAAGAAAATTCATCAAGAGGTTTAGTAAATATAAGCAAATGCAAAAACATTAACCAAAACAGTAACATATTTTCTATGACTGGCCTCACTTCCCACTAGCATGGGCTGTATAGCACGGGCTGTATAGCATGGGCTGTATCTCACTTCCCATTAGCATTGGCTCAACAAAAATTATATCATCTGACTCATCTCTAACTCATTTGTCTATACATTTTTTGGGGGGTGGGGTGGAGGGATATTTATGACTGACTTGAAAATTTCACCACTATCCACAATTTTTGCAACAATTCAAATATTTTCAGTGTAAATTGACAGGACTTTTCATTTCTTAGTTGATATTTTAAAATATAAACTGAACTGAGCAAAGATGGTACATGTAGACCATGATAAATCAATATGTGATAGGCTATCAATTATTACATATAATAAAAATATATGTATATTGTGCCCATCCATGAGAGCCTGTGATTAAACTTGTTTCCCATATCTTCTATACATCTACCATATATACTCATTACGTTGGGTTCAATTGCATAGATGCAGTTCTGCTGTTGCATAATGTGCAGGCAGATCTGGGTCCATGCAATTTGTTAGGAATTATCAGAAGAACAAACAACATAGACCCTGATCTGCTGGTGCATTGTATAATGGCAGATCAGGGTCTCTGTTGTTTGCAGCTGGACCTGACTTGTAAGCGAGTATAAACTGTACCATATCCAATTTCGAGTTTGCTTTCTGACATAGGGTCATTACCTTGTCCATCAGTACAGATCAAAAGATATATGATGTCAGGTTCCACTTTTATAGACCTGTGAACTTTTTGTACTCTAAGACAGTCCTGACAACAATCACATCACACCAATTGCATGATTACTATCAGAAGTCCATTACATGGCTAGCAATGGACTTCTGGTAGTATACACTAATTGGTGTTTATTTTATTTGCCATTGTGAATGAAATGCATTATCTCTGATTTGCCTGCATCCATTGCACTTGTCATGGATATATGGTTATATGTTAATGCACAAGAGATGGGGACCTATACCAATATGTGTACGGCAGCAGTGATTACTCTAATGGAACTAATGACAGTCACTAGATGACCTGATAGTGTCAAATCTCAAGATGAAAAGAATATAAGGTCTAAACAGCATGAAAAGAAAACCCACCTACAAACTTTTCCACCATACAACAGGTACTGTAAACTATATCAGCTTTCCAATATACAGTATTGAGAGAGAGAAGAAAAAAAACTGCTGCCCCTTTTCTACCAGATCTGACCAATAGAGTTGCAGAAATCTCCCTGTATTAGAGGAGGTGGCTTCCATATCTAAAAATTATGCAGCAAATTTTCCTTTAAAATGTCTACACTTATCCCTGCATGGATTGGCTTCTAATTATATGAACATTATTTTTCAAAGTATTTCCAAAGTGTATATATACTGAAGATGAAACAAAAAAGGTTTGAAATCTAGAATTTGAGCAAGAAGGGCAATAGTGTCTAACTGTAATGCTGAGGACACATGGGCAAAATTGTAAGTTTTCACATCATAGAAGACTATAAGCATTCTCCTGAACTTCAACTTACATTATATATTATCTATCCATTATTGGGAGCTGTGGTAACTCAGTTAGTAGAGCACTGAACTCGTAATTCAAGGGTTGCAGGTTTGGTACCTGCCAAGGCCAGCCTGGGTCAGCTGCCCCTATGTGGTTTGGGAAAGGCACTTAGCTCTCGTTTCTTAGGCATGATATACATGAAGCCAATAACGTGTTGATAGTGCCATTAAAACCAATAAAAAAAATTTTAAAAAACACAAATGCTTGCAGTACAAATATCATCTTAAACATGCAAAAAAAGTGCATAAAAATTACTTCTTTCATTCAGAGGGTGCCCTCAGAAGAGCCCTTCGGATGCTTACAATTATTCCTGGACATGTGTCCTGAGACAACACTAACAATTTAATGTGATATTTAAAAAAACAAGACTGCTTTTTAGAAAATAATTTTTTTTTTTAAATCTGCACACTAGGAGGTTACTGTCTCCTTCAATCCACTATAATTTAAGCAAATACTTCAAGGGGACACCCACCCACCCTTACAAATCTAAGTTGCCAGTAGAAACAAATTCTATAAATGATAAGAGGGAGATACTGCCAGTAACACCTGTGGTTTGCCTGCAAGGCTTATGGGATAACTAAAATGACATTACATCAGGTCAAAACAGGTTGAATTTCCCACAAACTCTGCAAAGTAGATTAGTTTTCACTTTAATCCCTGCATCAAAAGACCTGATTTTCAATTATCTACATTCTCAACATCTGTTGTGATAAAATAAGGTTAGCAGTGGCTCATGGATACAATTTTGGGGAATGAGCTTTTAATATTTAATATATTAAAGTCAGTTTTGACAGCTGCAATTCTGAAGACAAAAATAGCATATTTGCATTTTAAGTTACACAAGTCTACTTTTTTAAGATATAACAGCCAATTTACCCCAACCAGATACTGTAAATAAATCTTCATAAATTCCAAGCCAATCTAAAAATATAAATATCAGTGCCAAAAAACCACAACACTCTACTTATCATCAAGATGCAGACCGTCACCTAGATTTACGTTATGTAAGGGAAAGGGTATGACTTCTGAACTGTACAGTTTAATGCAGGTTTATGGAGTATTATAAACAAATCTACCCAATATGTTGTCTTTAACTATTCTACTACAGTCTGATAAAAATTCTTTCTAAAGATAAAGGCATGATAAATATGCATAGATCTCGCTCATAACTGAACTTGTTTAGGGTCTTGCTGATATCAACCTATTTCCCAATAGTGGTAAAAAACTGTGCCAATCAGATACATTTTGCACTTGTTTTTGTTGGTTTTAACAGCACTTTCAACACATTATTGGCTATATCATGCAGACGAAATGAAGGCACACTGAAGGCAGCTGACCCACGCTGGCCTAGGTGAGTATCGAAC
Source organism: Margaritifera margaritifera (assembly GCA_029931535.1). Classification (NCBI taxonomy): domain Eukaryota; kingdom Metazoa; phylum Mollusca; class Bivalvia; order Unionida; family Margaritiferidae; genus Margaritifera; species Margaritifera margaritifera. Next base: position 2,708,724 of record JAQPZY010001602.1, read on the forward strand.
CCACAACCCTTGGATTACAAGTCAAACACTCTACCAACTGAGCTACTGCAGTTCCTGCCAATCAGATACAAGATTATCACATAAATATGCAGAACTTGCACATGATAAACTCATCCAACATGTGATGACATAAGACTATTTCACAAGATTATCACCTAAATATATCAAACTTGCTCATGATAATCTCATCCAACATGTGACGATATGAAACTATTTCACAAGTTGGATCATAATCTGATCAAAAATGGAGCTGCTAGAGAGTTGACAAGATCAGCCAATCACCAGCAATATCATTTCATTAATACACACAAATCTTGCTTATAATTAAATTTATCCCACATTTGATAATATAAGACTATTTAACAAGTTTGATCAAAATCTGATCAGAAATACAGTTGCTAGAGCTGTCAAGCTCAGCCATCAAATGGACGGTCATGTCACTATTATGCATGAATTTCACTCATAATCAGACTCAACCAAGATCTTGATAAAGTAGGCCTATTTATCAAGTTTGATCAAAATAAAAATATCTAGAGGCACATATTCTAAGTTTGTCTGAAATCAGATCAGAAATATGAACACCCAAGTGGTAACAAGCAAATGTTGATGGTCAGATAACACATGATGCATGAAAGATGCAGGGCTATACCATAAGCTCACTTCACCTTACAGCCAGGTGAGCTAAAAAATCATGCTGAAAAAATCAACTGAATGTGTGAAAAGTGCACATCATATTTTTAAGCCCTACCTTTGTGTCTGCATTAAATCTCTCCTATATTTAAAGATTCCTCCTTTTTACATGGAGGAGGGGGATTTCACCTCATAATTTTCAGTTCTAGAATAGACCCTGTCTCGAGTGGTAAAAAGCTCTGCCAATATAATGAAAGATCACCTCAGCATGTATAAATCTCAATCATAATAAAAACACATTTAACATTTTAATAAGATATGTCTGTTTATCAAGTTTGATAAAAAAAATTGAATCAGAAATACAGCCTCAAGAATGGTAACAGTTCAGCCAATCAGATGCAAGATCATCTCATCAATATGCATGGTTCCTGCTCATTATAAAACCATCTAAGATTTAATGATATAAAACTACATTCCAAGTTTAATAAAATCGGACAAGAAATATGACCTCCACAGAGGTTACAAGTTCAGCCTATCAAATGCAAATCAGCTCATTAATGTGTATGGATCTTAATCATTATCAAATTTATTTCAGAAGTAAATGACATAAGCTTTATGTTCCAAAATTGATCAAAAATTAAATAAAAAATATGGCCTCCAGAGTGGTAAGAAGTTCAGCCAATCAGATGCAAGATCACCTCATTATTCATGGATCTCGCTTTCTGTCTAACTTGTCCAAGATCTTGATGATATCAGCCCATATTCAGAAAAATGGCCTCAAGATTGGTAAAAAGCAAGTGTTGATACATAAACAGATAGAAGGACAACATATGATGGGTCATAACATAAACTCTCATGGCCTTATGGCCAGGTGAATTAAAAATAAGGAGCATGATATTCCAAAATTTAAGGATAGATATTGCAATTGTAGCAACTAAAATTACTATACTCTAAATGATAAAACTATCTGTGCATGACTTACTCTTCCTGGAATTAATATAAATTTTGCTTCTATTCTAGTGATGAAACTCATGAGCAAACGACATAATATGCCTGTCTCTTCCTCAACTTTGGCTGTAAATCAGTGTTTCAAGTTGAAAAGTTTTGTCTTTACAATTACAGAATCATCAGGCACAAAACTTTGGTTGTAAATAGGTATTTTAAGTTGAAAAGTACAGTACTGAGGTCTTTACAATTAGAGAATTATCAAGTGCAATTCTGGTTGCAAATATGTATCTTAAGTTTAAAAGTAGGTCATTACAATTACAGAATTATTAAAAGCAAAACTCAGAATTATATATTTTTTTTTTAAACAATTAATACAAATCTTTTTCACAATAAAAAATTTGGAGCATGAGAAAAAGTATTCACATCATTACTCCCCAGAGAAGACTTTTAAAAAGGGCATTATGCTGCTCTGACAAATTGTTTTCAAAAGGTTGGTAGGTTGCTTAGTTTTAACAGCACTTTTAACAGATTATTGGCTATATCATGCCAAGGAAATGGGAACTAGGCCTGGGCAGGTATCAAACCCCATGACCCTTGGATTAGGAATCTGATGCTCTACCCAAAAAAGGAGTATGAACAGGCATACACTGTACATGACTTGTTGCCACACGCAGAACAAGTTCTATGAAACAAGTTGTCTCACCTGTGTCCATATGCATGTCAAAATAACCCTTGCATCTGACTTTTTAACACAAAATTTTAACATTGTTGACTATAACACAAGACACTCCAGACAGGAACTCCACACATATCAGCATATAATCTTTAACATTGTTGACTATAACATTTAAGTAGGCAAGACAGTCCAGACAGGAACTCCACACATATTAGCATATAATCTTTAACATTGTTGACTATAACATTTAAGTAGGCAAGACAGTCCAGACAGGAACTCCACACATATCAGCATATAATCTTTAACATTGTTGACTATAACATTTAAGTAGGCAAGACAGTCCAGAGAGGAACTCCACACATATCAGCATATAATCTTTAACATTGTTGACTATAACATTTAAGTAGGCAAGACAGTCCAGACAGGAACTCCACACATATCAGCATGTAATCTTTAACATTGTTGACTATAACATTTAAGTAGGCAAGACAGTCCAGACAGGAACTCCACACATATCAGCATATAATCTTTAACATTGTTGACTATAACATTTAAGTAGGCAAGACAGTCCAGACAGGAACTCCACACATATCAGCATATAGTCTTTAACATTGTTGACTATAACATTTAAGTAAGTGAGGCAGTCCAGACATGCACTCCTCACATATCAGCATATAAACTTTACTATTGGTGTAATATAATCTCAAAGTTTTAGTTGAATACAGTAATCTATGTTGAAGATGTGACTAAAAAATTTTAATGTTGTTGACGATGATGACGTTGCCATGGTTGCCATAAAAGTGACTACTATATCTTACCATGCTTACACTGGTGAGACAAAAATGTATGAATGAATAGAAGTTTTCATTGACCTGAATAGTCGCTGATAATAATATGAATGTAACCATGGGGCTTTGAAATTCTATCATTGTAGTAAGAAAAATGTCAAAATATCTTTAAAAAAACAAATGAATTTTTTTTTCATTTTGTTTTCAAATATTTTGACTTTTTCTTACTACAATGATAGAATTTTAAAGACCTGTGATGTGACTATACATGTATATAATTTATGGTACAGAAATCTGGACAAAAACTGTATAGGAAACTTACTGGCAACTTGATTACATTGTGTGCAACAAAAATGATACTCAGATTAAATATGGTCTTTTCAATCATTCAAAGCTAATAGATAAATAACTGCCAATACATTCCTGCAACTTTTACATTGCATACAAGTAGCATATTCATGCAGTAGTTGATAGCAGCAAGCTGTGAAAATTTTCTTTCAAAGAAATTATCTGTAGAGCAGTATTAACTTCACTACTGGATGGTTGGGAGATCTGACCTTACTCTTATTTGAACTGCTGATAGTGTGATATATTCCAAATGTTTGCACCTAGAAATCTTCCGGTTATGATATTTCTAGCCATGCAAATATGTCTAAGTTATGAAGCAGCAGGTGGGGGACATTTAACAAAATCTGAAGAGATCCACTAGTTCAAGTTCAAATCTGAACTTCAAAGCATGACGAGTTTACCAAGAGGACCAAGTGCAACTATATCACTCACCAGCATAGTTTAAATATGTCCACATGTGAATGCAAATTCACACATGTATTGAAACTGTATATGGGAAAAAAAAGTTTGAAGCACATGGTTGCCACATTGACCATTAATGTTGCTGTCATTCTTTCCCAGGCCAAATATATGATCACTTTCTTGGCATAGAAAGGTCACGTCACTTTTTTACAACCAGTATTCTCCCTTGGATCTCTTGCTCTTGACTAAACTGTTTCATAACTTTGCAACTATCCAAATTCCCTCCTTAAAGTACACGCACTTACTTGGCATTATTAGGGAAGTTAATCTGTGCAGTCAGCATGGATTACTGGGTCTGTCCTTACTCGCTTAGGTCCCCATCCCTGGAGTCATAATTTGGAAACCACTGAGATCCCCACACAAGGCAGCTACAGTGGTTAAGGCATTGGGTTCATTACCAGAGAGTTGCAGGTTTGACTCTCACAATCTGATCAGCCTGGATCCTCATTAATATGCATGGATTTTTCTGAGATCTGTATGATACCAGCTTACATACCAAATCTCATAAAAATCTACAAGCTCAGGCAATCAGATGAAAAACCACCTCATTAATATGCATGGATTTCTCTTGTAAAAGAATTCATTCAAGATCTCAATGATACAAGCTTACATATCTAACGTCGTCAAAATGTGATCAGAAATATGGCCTTTAGAGTGTTCACAAGCTCAGCCAATCAGATGCAAGATCACCTCATTAATATGCACTGCTGTAGCTCAAAACATCCGAGATCCAGGTCATATACAAGCTATCAAAATCTGATCAGAAATATGGCCTCTACAGTGTTCACAAGCTCAGCAAAACAAAATGCAATATCACCTCATTAACATGTGTGGATGTTGCGCATAAATAAACTCGTCCGAGGTCTTGATGATACAAGCTTACATACCAGATCTCATCAAAATCTGATCATTAGTGTGGCTCTTGAGTGTTCACAAGCTCAGCCAATCAGATGTAAGATCACCTCATTAATAAGAAATGGATGTCAATCATGAAAGAACTCATTCATGAGCTAAATGATGTAAGCTTACATACCAAATCTCATCAAAATCTAATCAGAAATATGGCCTCCAGAGTCTTCATAAGCCCAGACAATCAGATGCAAGATCACCTCATTAATATGCATGGGTCTTGCTCATAATCACACTAATCCGAGGTCTTAATGATATGAGCTTAACCACTCCAAATCTGATCAGAAATGAACTTCTTAAAGTGTTCACAAGCAACCACAGACAGACAGACAAATGATGCACAAAAGACAAAAGGATATACCATATAAACTTACTTAAGGTTTGGACAGGCAAGTTAAAAAGGGCATTCCAGAGGATGACAATTCCCTAGCCAAACTAGCTTGTACAACTAAAAATTATTGTTTGATAAGTGAAACTTCAAGCAAGTAGCTCAAGTTCTACATTAAAAAAAGAAAACCAATTTGAATTTGTTCACGGTTTTCCTTGAATCATCCTTGCCAGGCTTATTAGGTCAAAATTGGAATTGTCGCCTCTTGCATTCAATTATGAACCCATTTGGTCTCCCTTTACAACGCATGCAGATATAAAGAGGTACATGTATTTATCTTGCACTACATATACCTCTGTTGGAGGTAGATGTCACCAACTGTAACAAAGTGTGATGTAACAGTGCAACATCATCACAAGAGGTGCAGCCAATGGGTGAGTGAGAAGCTCACTTGCTGTAGGTTCTCAGCCAAATTTTGTTTATTTTTCATGTGAAAAACAATTAAAAAAACTTGAAACCAGGAATCTATTTCAAAAGATAAATATCTGTTTTCAGTGTTGCAATTTATTATATAATCCCCCTGCACTGGCACCACTGAGATTATTTTAAATTGCCATCATGAACAGATTGAAATAGATAACTCTTTTCAAGTCATTATTTCTTAATTAGAGATCGGGTAGCAACAATAATCACCCCAAACCTTTTTTTTTTTTTTATTTTGCCTAAATCAGATTTTTGTTTGTAAAACATGTACATGTATGCTTTCAATGCAGACAGACCAAACAAACAAAAATTCAAAAATTTGGAAAAATCTGAAACATTGCTATAATAGAATAAAAATATAATCCAGTCATCTACATATGCATCAAAACATATATACAAAATTTCATTTGTCTACCTAAAGTGACTTTTGCTTATTGTGCTAACAAGGTTTTTTTGTGCAGAAAGTCCTAAAAGTTTAAAATTATGTAACAAAAGTTAAAATTGTTGTAATGGCCTGAAAATCTAATCAGACATCTACACATACATGCAAATATATCAGTCAAATTTCATTTGTCTATGCCGTGTAGTTTTTATGCTATCTCGCTAACAGCCTTCTTGGGATGGACATACAGACAAATGGATGGAACATTAGACTAAATAAAGATGCCCCTCTGCAAGCTGTGGGGACATAAATAAAAAGATCTTGAATAGTATTGTGGCATTTAAGAAAAGCAATGTATACCGGTACATCAAATAGCAAAATGTCAGAATTTAGCAGCTACATTTCACACATCATACAAAATTATAAACATTTTAATTGAAAACATTCACAGCCTCAAAATTTGTAAGACGTGTAACTGAAAATTAAGGGGGGGGGGGGACATTTCACCATTAATTTCTCAAAAAGGTCAATTTTCCAAATACAGGTAGGATTTATTGACAAAACAAATTGAGGGCTTGAAAATTTGATATACAATTTTCGTGCATTTCTTAGATTTTTTGGAGTGACTTTCTTTAGAAATTTGTGTAAATCCCACAATTGCACACCCTAGAATAGACCCTGTCTAATACACTACAATTATACTCAATGTTTGACACAAAATCTTGAAAAATCAAATGCCTCTTAAAATTTTGTCCACGCTGCTTAGAGGATAATGAGTATACCTACTGTATATACTCGCTTAAAAGCCGATACCAACTGCAAACTGCATAGACCCAGATCTGCCGTCGCATAATGCGCTGGCAGATCTGGGTCTATGCAGTTTGTAAGGACTAATCAGTAGAAGAAACAACATAGACCCTGATATGCCGGTGCATTATGCGACAGCAGGTCAATGTCTATGTTGTTTGCATTTGGACCAGAAGTATACGCAAGTATATACTGTAAGTATGTTATCAAATATTACAGCTGGAAAAGTACACATATCTAGACATGAAATGAATTGCCTTTAATTATCGTTGTCTAACGGTATAAATTGTTAGGTAATTTATTCAACTTTGTTATACATCGTACTGAATTTCATTTTAATTAATGTAATCAAAAATAAAATTACTGTTACATGCAATTTAGTTCTTTTTAAAAAATCTAACTCCACCCCATATAGACCTGTCAAACTGAAACTAAATCTTTTCCTACGTAGTTCTGATTTTATCAGATGATTTCAGAAGAATACACATTTGTTATACATATGGCGCCTGATTTTGAGGTTCATTTCTTTTCCTTTGGCTGACATTACCTACTGACATGGGACTGAAGGCTGACATAGTTTGCGAACAATATGCAAAAACGTCTCATCATCCAATTTTGATCTTGATATGGTCTGGGACACACTATGTACTCCCAGATATGGTGCAACTTACATAATTCCTAAACTACAGCACACAAAGCACATGTGGTGTATGTAATAGGTAGGATTAAAGACTTCTTATATCAATCAGATTCTATCTGAGGGTCTAGACAAAATGGCAGGCTATAAACATTGTATTTTATCATAGAGTGTGTGTGGAGGGGGGTACCTGGGATTTTCATTCCAATCTGGATATTTTTTTTCTCAAGATAATTTTCTTTTTAAACTAAGATGATGGATAGAATTAGTTCCATTTTGCTACAAAACAGAGCAAGAGTATTTTATTCAAGCTATTTTGTGGGCTGGAAATAGTTTTAAACAATCACAGGACCACCACCCCACAACAAACACCGCCCAACCATTTCCTTGAAAATTAGATGGTCAGTCCCTAATAGTGTCTGTCCTTTTTACATACAGTTTGTAATTATTCAAAATGGAAATCCAGAATTAAAACTGTTGTCTTTCCTAAATTGTGCACTATCATTTTCAGGAATGCAAAATTTGTTATTGCATAAGGTCACTAATTTTTGTGGGCTACCAATTGTTGTGGATTTTGTGATAGCTATACACCACTAACTCAAGCCCAGTGAACAATGATCCTTCAGTGAAAACAACAGGACCCCCTCTCCAGTCCATGATTTTAAGTACTGACAAAAATGTCACTTATCCCACAATCAGAAAAATTGATACCCAAGAAAATGAATGAATTCCCATTATTATAATAAATGTAAAACTTACTTTACAGTCTAAGAGAGGAGTCATATGGTATAAACTACAGAGAGTGGAGTCATATGGTATAAACTACAGAGAGGGGAATCATATGGTATAAACTACTGAGAGGGGAATCATATGGTATAAACTACTGAGAGGGGAATCATATGGTATAAACTACTGAGAAGGGAATCATATGGTATAAACTACAGAGAGTGGAGTCATATGGTATAAACTACAGAGAGTGGAGTCATATGGTATAAACTACAGAGAGGGGAATCATATGGTATAAACTAATGAGAGGGGAATCATATGATATAAACTACAGAGAGGGGAATCATATGGTATAAACTACTGAGAGGGTAATCATATGGTATAAACTACAGAGAGTGGAGTCATATGGTATAAACTACAGAGAGGGGAGTCATATGGTATAAACTACAGAGAGTGGAGTCATATGGTATAAACTACTGAGAGTGGAATCATATGGTATAAACTACTGAGAGGGGAATCATATGGTATAAACTACAGAGAGTGGAGTCATATGGTATAAACTACAGAGCTGGGAATCATATGGTATAAACTACAGAGAGGGGAGTCATATGGTATAAACTACGGAGAGTGGAGTCATATGGTATAAACTATTCTGTGATACACATTCTCTATCTGTCCAATATCATGATATGGAAAAATTATTATCATCAGATATATCAAATGAGGAATCATATGGTATAAACTACAGAGAGGGGAATCATATGGTATAAAATACAGAGAGGGGAATCATATGGTATAAACTACAGAGAGTGGAGTCATATGGTATAAACTACAGAGAGTGGAATCATATGGTATAAAATACAGAGAGTGGAATCATATGATATAAAGTACAGAGAGGGGAATCATATGGTATAAACTACAGAGAGTGGAATCATATGGTATAAACTACAGAGAGGGGAATCATATGGTATAAACTACAGAGAGTGGAGTCATATGGTATAAACTACAGAGAGTGGAATCATATGGTATAAAATACAGAGAGGGGAATCATATGATATAAAGTACAGAGAGGGGAATCATATGGTATAAACTACAGAGAGTGGAGTCATATGATATAAAGTACAGAGAGGGGAATCATATGGTATAAACTACAGAGAGTGGAGTCATATGGTATAAACTACAGAGAGTGGAATCATATGGTATAAACTATTCTGTGATACACATTCTCTATCTGTCCAATATCATGATATGGAAAAATTAATATCATCAGATATATCAAATGAGAGATTTAAAAGTGTTGTTCTGTTTAAGATAACATGAGGCACAAGTAGACCTGAGATTGCTCACTTGGCTAATGTCTGCCTAACAGTCAAATGCTTGAGGAATTAGCAAAGAAATCTGGGTCAGTAGGTGTTTTCCGTAGTCAACTAAAGGTTTTTCTGTTTTAGTAATGGCAGCAATATCTGATTGTGTATCAGCATCATTTGTGCACATTTGGTCAATTCTGTCGAGCAGTTTTTTAGAAGATGATATTCAAAGGTTATCAATCTTCAGTAATGGTGGCCATATATGAAGGTGGATCTGCATCATTTGTATAAACTTTAAAGTCCTTGATGCCAGGATGCTCTCCGAGTTTGGCCAAATCCGGTCCAGTAGTTTTTGAGAAGAAGTTTAAAATTGCAATTGTTGACAGACACACAACAGAAGACAGATGACACAGAGCCAAACTGAAAGTTCGCTTGGCCTTACAGCCAGAGGAACTAATAATCCATTCTTACTGTCTGTGTAAATTGCCCACTGTGAAGCTGGCCTTTGAATGGACCTTTTTAATAAAACCATAATTTACTGGTAATTCATGTCCAGAAATGCACCTGTTAAACAAAGGTGCTTATGTTAATTCAATCTAGATAACAAAACAGACACCAGCTTCATGACTTTAAGGTGAGTCTGGCATTTGAAGAATGTAAATAGTATTGTGATAACTGAAAACAGGAGATTAGCTTCTCAACATTATCAATTCTCAGTACACTACACTTCTCAACCTCATCAATTTTTATTACAAGATTTATTTCAAAAATTTGACTGCTTGCTTCTTTTTGTACACAATCTGCCCAGCCTGGCTCACAATCTAAAACCAGTCTCTTATCTGCTTTCAGCATTCCACCATAAAGAGACCATTTAAATTTTCTTTGATTTACAGGTTCTGTGGAGATGAACTGTAGAGACAATTAATCTGCATGAAGCAAGCAAGAATAGCAAATAAGCTAAATCTGAAGCTAATAAAGAGTTAATTGACCATAAAATTGACCTAATCATTTTGCAGTTTGGGAAATTATCTGAAAATTACCTTGTTGCTAATGTTTCAATGAAAGATTCCATATTCAAGTCTTTTCAAGTCAAATTATCAACTCCTATTGTAAAACACATACAAGATGGCCACATGGCATTAATGGTCCCTCTAACAAAAAACTTGTGTACTGTCATGGAGTAGTTTACAAGAAAGAGTATATATTACAGCTCTCCCTCATTATAATGCTTTAGTTGGTGTCCATCACTGCCAACTACATTATGCACCGAACCGCGTTATACCGAATACTGTGGGTACTATCAAAGTTTGTTGAATAATGGTGTTTTGAAAAGGAAATGACGATATAAGACTAAGTTTCACCTTGTTTTCTTTCAACTCTTATTGTTATAAATTGGTATGATTTTGGTCACGGGGTCCACAGTAATACTGCGTTATATCCAGAATTTTGTTATAATGAAGCACATTACTTATGAAAATTTGACCCCACCCTCTCCTCCACTAGGCGCTGCATCTAGGATCCAGAAACCTTTTTTGCTCATGCCCATAGAACATCATACTAAATATGATCACACTCCCTGAATTACAGTATATACTCACATACAAATCGGGTCTGACTGCAAAATGCATAGACCCAGATCTGCTGTTGGGTATATGCAGCCTGTAAGGGGTAATCAGCAAAAACAAACAACATAGACCCTGAGATCTGCTGTCGCATAATGCACCAGCAGATCTGGGTCTATGCAGTTTGTAAGAAGCAATCAGTAAAACAAACAACACAGACTCTGAGATCTGCTGTCGCATAATGCACCAGCAGATCTGAGTCTATGCAGTTTGTAAGAAGTAATCAGTACAACAAACAACACAGACTCTGATCTGCCAGCACATTGTATGATGGCTCATCAGGGTCTATATTGTTTGATATTGAACCAGACTTATATGCAAGTACATATGGTAGTTCTGGCTACAAGGACATGATAGTGAAGGCCAGATTGATGCACAGACACATTACCTGTCATAATATATCTGCAAAAGTGCAGATATGAAAACTAATATGAACTTGAAATATAACTTTGGTCCTTGAAGATTCCTGACACATTTTTGTTGAAATTTCAAAACAGACTTCCAACTACAGAGTGTACATGGATCCTTTTAACATGTTTATAAATATTTGTACAGTACCTTCTCCTAAAAGTCCAAACAAGTGACAAATTTCACAATGTGGTATTATTTAGGATGTAGGTACATGTACATGTATGACCCATATGTGCCAGTTAACATTGATAGATCCTGCAAGTGAATAACCACCTTAACTTTTTTCCTTTTTTTTTTTTTACAACACAGAACATTCAGGCAATATGTATTATCAATCCTCTGCAGATGCTAGCATAAGCTACTTGCATTGGGGTTGGGGGCTTTTTCTCTCCATGCTCTCACCTATCTTTCCTTTTGAACTGTCATAATCTACAATGGGAGTGTTCATATCAACTCAGTACATTTCATTTGGCAAAATGTTTCTCAAAAATCAAATACTACTGAGTGATATTTTTGAAAATTGCAACTGAAATCATTCAAGAGATTGTCAGAATTCACTCTATAAACAAGAGGCACAAGCGGGCCTAATATTATTTACCTTCTTCCACACCTTAACAGTTGACCATTTCACTAAACAGGCTTTTGTAGAACTGAAAGAACATTACTCTGTGCAATAATAATAATAATAATAATAATAATAATAATAATAATAATAATTTATTACAGAGTGGGTCCTTTAGTCTAGGATTATTGTCCCTTAAAGCCTTTTAGAAAATATCTCCCAAGCTTTACCTAGGCTTGAACATTACACTCGTCCACTCATATTTATGAGCGACAAGTGAGGAATGACAAGTGACTTTTTCAAGATGCTGGCATGACCAAATTAGTGAAATTTTAAGCCATTAATCAAATAAGAAGGAGCAAAAAAATGTGTTTTCTCTAATCAATTGCGTCCTTTATTCAGATTTTGCCTCAGCTGACATAACATAATCGACAGAAATAACAACATTCTTGGCTGTTTGTCTGTAAGCATATCTATTTGTACTGAGTCTCTATCAGCCAGATGCACACTAATCTGATATTCAAACTTTGGGGGCGCTCTACAGATAATACGTGATTCTGAGAGAGTGACAGGTGTAAGACGAAGTTGTTTGCATTTGCAACATGCACAATGGAGAGAATGTTGGCATACCACTATGCTACTTTCATGTACTGTGGCTGAAATTTCTTTACATATTGTACTTGTGGAAATTGGACATGATCTAAGCACACAGCAGACAGAAATGGCCGCTCCAAAGTACTAAAAAAATCAGCCTGAATTAGTCAAAAGTACACTATTTTCAGCAGTTATTAAAATAGGGAAACGAATTTTGCCAGAGTAGGCAATACCAGTCTCTGAAAGTACAATGAATGAATTACAAAATATTTAAAAAGTAAAAAAAGTTATCAGCTCTTTTTCTTTTTATTTACCTTTGAAGTCCAGGAAGCAAAAATGACCACGTGGAGTTAGCAGTTTTTTGAGAGGTGCACATCTTAAGTAAGACCAAGCTGTATACTCTATAACCCAAATTGCACCCATCAATCATACACCAAAATAAAGGGAATTCAAAGTTCTTTTAACAATACCTAAGATATACAAGGTCTTTTTTAAATAGCCAGGACAACCAGTGAGGAAAACCTGGGTAATTCTTTTTCTTTAAAAATCTAACCCTATGCAAAGTACAAAACTGGAGAGTGCCACCTTTATCATTTGATGTTATTTAACATAACTTTGATTTACATGAGCATCCAATACACCAGGAATACTCCATTATTTCCTATGTTTAGAGGTGAAGTGGTTCAAATTCAGCAACTGGCTACCAACAACTCTGCATTTAGCAGAGTTCATTTAGAAATCAATTGAAGGTACTAGAAAATATGGACTGGTTTTCAAAGAGTTATTTCTATAAGTTGCAACAGGTAATTTTTGCAAGCATTTGTATAGAGACATCATTGGTGGAAGTCACCTATAACAGTCTGAATAGTCAGCATGTTGGACATTCGAAAGTTTTCCAGTGGTGGGCAGGGAGATAAAAAAAAATACAAGTTTGATCAAAATCTGATGAGAACTACAGTTGCTCGAGTGATGACAACTGAACTCAGTCAATCAAATGCAAGATCATATATCATTAATATGTGAAGAGCTCATTCATAATTATATTCAACAGAGATGATTTTGATGATATAAGCCAGTCTCTAGAGTGACAAAAATCTCTGCCAATCAGATGCAAGATCACCTCATATACATACATAGGTCTTACTCATAATAAGAACCATAAACATCATGATACTATTTGCTAATTAACTTTACGTTTCATTAAAATTGGATCAGCAACACTGTCTCTCATGTGGTAAGAAGCTCAGCCAATCAGATAAAAGATCACCTCATTAATATGCACAGATCTTCCTCATAACAAAAAGCCTATTTACCAACATTGATAAAATCTTTATCAGAAATAATCATGAAAGTGTTGACAAGCTCAGTCAATCAGATCACCTCATAAATATGCATGGATCGTCTTGATAATTGTACGCATCTAAGACCTTCATGATTTATGTCTGCTTACCAAGTTTACTCAAAATCAGATCAGAAGTACAGTCTCTAGAGTGGTAATTAGCTCAGCCAATCAGATGCAAGATCATCTCATTAACAATTTAATGTGAGTACTGGTAGATCTTACTCATTATCAAACTTATGTGAGATCTTGATTATATAAGCCTATATCAGGTATTCAAAGTAGATCTGAAACAAATAACCAAAAATTGAATCAGAATAAATGGTATTTGATTATTCTTGTGTTTTCCTAGAGAGTTTGGGGCCCCAGATGGCTAAGTGGTCTAAGGCACAGATCACTCACATCTCACCTCTGTCCACATGGGTTCTCGTCTCGGCTCAGCCAACATGGTATATGAGAATGCTTGCCAGTAACTTCCCAAGGGTTAGTGGTTCTTACCAGGATCTTCCTGGGTTCTTCAGCCACCAAATATACTGGCCACCATGTATAGCCTATCATGTGCTGAACAATAGCATTAAACCCACAAAACCAAACCAAACCTAGTGAGTTTTGTACCATTTCGCAAAAGAAACAAACAAGGTTAAGTGTAAACTATGCAACATTGAATTTACAAGGAAACAACTTCCAACCTGCTAAATCACCAGATATTTAAACTCTGACTCACAATGTAATCATAATGTCAAAATTCTTAATAGACACATTGCTCACAATGTCGGCATTTCTATTCAGTGTCATGCACACTCTTGAAAAAATAATGTGCTAATATTGCAAGTTGATGAAGACCATGGAATAAAATAGGGGTCATATGAAAGTTAATAAGGCCTTTATATATCATTCAAGTTCAAGAGCTTTTAAAAATTTGTGAAACTGTTGTCAGGCATTCGTTCCATCAGAAGCAATTGTAGTTAACCCCGCATTTCTCAAGATAATTTTTTTTCCAACTAATACAATGGATACAATTAGTTATTTTTTTCTATAAATTAGAGCAAGAGCATTTTTTTTCAAACTACTTGGGAGCCTGACATGTTTTCTCAGAAAGAAAAATACAGGGGTGGACTATAACTGATCCTGATGGAATCAGTTGAACTGCACAGGTAATCGAGTTTCTGCCCTTCTTTACATATAGTCCATCTTCAGCACTGAAGGAATGTTTATGATCATACTAAGTTCGAAGATAAACAGGAAAAATAATACTTACATTCATTTGATTTTTAATCTGAATCCTCAAAAGATTTATTGAAGACTCCATAAATGTCATTTATTTAGCTTCTGAGGACTGAGTTCAGTGTGTTTTCAGTGTGGCTTGGCAGGAAGGTGTGTGTGTGGGGGGGGGGGGGTGGGGGGGGGGGGGGGGGGGGGGGGGGTAATAAATACCAAAGTAGACAAAGAAATGAGGATGGATTTTATAGCTTTATTAACATCAATGAATATCTGAATTCTATCTGAATACATTCAATGAATATTTGAATAGAACATTTTTATTCGTTTTGGCTCTAATTCATAGTTTGATCAAAACTGGATCAGAAATATGGCCTCCAATATGGTAATAAGCTCAGCCAATCTGATGCAATATCACTTTATTAATGTGCATGACTCTTGCCCATTATCTGACTTTCCTGAAATAAGAAACATAGCTTCCTGGTGGCAGCAAGCTTAGCCAATTAGATGCAAGATCACATCATTAACATGCATGGATCTTGCTTATTAGCAAACTCATCTGAGATCTTAATTCTGTAAGGCAATATTCCAAGTTTGATCAAAATTGGATAAAAAATATGGCTTCCCGAGTGGTAACAAGCTCAGCCATTCAGATGCAAGGTCACCTCATTAATATGCATGAATCTTGCTCATTATCAACTCATCCAAGATTTTGATCATATATGTTCTTATTCCAAGTTTTATCATAATTGGATCAGAAATATGGTCTCCAGCGGTAACAAGCTCAGCCAATCAGATGCAGGATCACTTCATTAATATGTATGGGTCTTGCTCATTACTAAACTCATCCAAGATCTCGATATATTCCCATTTTCTAAGTTTTATCATAATCAAATCAGAAATATGGTCTTCAGAGTGGTAACAAGCTCAGCCAATCTGATGTATGATCACCGTAATAATATGCATGGATCTCCAGGAAATGCAGCTTTAGGTACCAACTGGTTAGAGAAGGGGGCAGATGGGATTATTTTGGAAAAAATTTCATGCTCTCAATTTCTGAATAAGAAAAAAGTGTTCCCTTTCCTCTCTCTTATTTATAGCACATAGTGATGCAAAAACAAAAACCTGCTATAATAAACAAAAACAACAACAGATTCTGGCTCATAGAAAAAGTCACACACACATGCACAGATGAGAACACACAAGATAATGGTTGGTATCTTCAAGTTAACAAGCCTATACCTATTTCTTATGCTTATAAAGAGCCATTTCATGAAAACTACAAGATTTGTGGAACCATGTATTTGAAGTATTTTGGATTAAAATACTCCATATGAAAATGCAATCTGTCCTTCATACTTGCTTTTCATTTGGGATTAAAACACTGGTGGGGAGGAAGGGACCAGAAAAAAAAGAAACAAAAATTTTAGAAGTGTTTGATCCAGTCTTGCAGGATTACTCTTGACATGTCATGGGATCTGAAATTTGAGATCATAAATTGTCAGAGGTCTGTACAATTGCTAACAATCAAGATCCATAAAATAAGCTTTTTTAGCACTGAATTGCACTCAATGGATAACTTGACAATTTCTACATTATAAGGACACACAAAAGACACTTTTAATAAAGCATCTTACTTGAGGGATACTTTACAATATCAATTCTCTGTCAACATTCTCCTTTTGATGGGATGAAGACTCATTTCAACCTCCAGGGTTTACTTCTATTCTTTTGTGTGCTATATTGACTCGAACTGTAAATGATCAAATATGAATAAACAACCAAGAAGCTAGAATGGATCTGTATGTGATGTATATTAACAATTCAAATCTTGAACATTGATATGTATTCAGTTAAGCTTTGAAGGGGAGTTCAACTGACAATTATGATCTCGGGTTTCCAATATGAATTTTGTTTTCTCATATAATGTACTGTTGCTATCTAGAAAACATTTTTTGGGGGGAAAAAAACAAGAGTACCATAAATGCCACATTTATGCCTGCCCCCATGTTTAATAGTTCTTTATGTAAGCACTTAACACATTAAATTTAATGCGCAGAAACCATATTTTCTTATTTGACTTCACATGAAGTCTTCACTCTGATGTTTAGGCCCCAGAATCTATAGGTTTCATTATTACCCTAAAGTGCAAGCCATTCCGAAGTTTGGTCAAATTACTTACTCTAAGACATAGGTTATTCTGCAAAATCCATTTTTCTTCAAACCACAATGACCATGACCTTTGACCTTTTGACCACAAAACCAATATGCTTCTTCCACACCTGAAGTGCAAGCAAACTGCAATGTTTGGTCAAGGTAAGTGGTCTAGAACAAAAGTTATTATGTAAAAACCATTTGTCTTTTTTGAGTCACAGTGACCTTGACCTTTGACCTGTTGACCCCAAAAATGAACAGACTTCTTTTTACCTAACGAGCAAGTTATCCACCAACTTTGGTGAAGGTGCATGTAAATGATCGATAAGTAAAATTTTGGTGCAGAAACTATTTTTCTTCTTTCAGTCAGTGACTTTGACCTCTCACCGTTTTTACACCAAAATTGACGGGCTTCTTTCTTACCCCAATTGCAAGACAAAGTTTAAGCAAGGTCTGAAACATAGAACTAATGTTAGTGTGAGGAAACAACATTTCTTCTTTCGGTCACAGTGACCCTAAACTCAGACCTTTCAACCCAAAAGTTAATAGGCTTCTTCCTTACCCCAAGTGCAAACCAGTCAAAAAAGTTTTGTCCAGGTATGTGATGTAAAACCAGGGTCTGACTTAACACAGATATTTCCATTGGCCAGCAGGGCCAGCACACATGGAAATCAACTGGCGCTGCAGAAAATCGACTGATTTTCCCAATCAAACTGAATAACAACTTTGGAAAATTTAACTGACCCTCGAACATGCAGCTGTTAGTAATAACTGGCCCTCCACAAAACCCACCCACAGGCTGGTGGGTCAGTGGCTAAATCAACCCATGAAAACCAATGTTATTTTGCAGAAACCATTTTTATTCTTCTGTCACAGTGATCTTGACCTTTGGACCCTAAAATCAACAGGTTTCTTCCTTACTCCAAGCGCAAACCATTCCAGAAAGTTTGGTAAGTATAGATAGTGGACAACTCAAATTATTGTGCAAAAACATCTATCCGTCTTTCAGACACCTTGCCCATGACTTTGACCTGTGACCCTTCCCATTACATCAACAGGGTTCTACCTTACCCCATGTGCAAGCCATCCACAAAGTTTGGTAACTGTTGATGGTGGACAACTCAGTTATTGTGTGGAAACCATTTTTCTTCTTTCAGTCATAGTGACCTTGAAATTTTACCTTTCAACTCCAAAATCTATAGGGTTCCTCCTTACCCCAAGTGCAAGCCATCCACAATGTTTGGTAATGGTAGATGATGGATGAGTTATTATGTGGCAAAAAAAAATTTAACAGACAGATGGATGCATGGAACCCTTGATCTGAAATATACAGATCTAACTGTTCACTTTTTTGATTTAGTGATTAAGTATTTAACTGTAACTACCTATCCTATACATTTGATACCTACATGTACTGTTGAGCAAAAATAGATGAATCTACTGAAGAATCTCATAACATGCAAGTTCCACCTTTGACATTTTAAGCTTTCTTCGCAACTGGAAATGTAAGTATAAACCACCCAACACTTAAATGATTTAAATGATACCCAACACTTAAATGATTTAAATGATGTAAAAACTAGAAACTAGGGCACCATCTACATGTATCTTATCATCTGACTGTTGTAAAACAAAAGTGATGATAGAAAGAAAATCAAATGAACTAATATTTAAAAAATCATTTGCGAATAAATTATGGCACAATCAGAGTTTCATTGTGATACATTTACCGTATATACTCGCGTATAATCCAATACTGCGCCAGCAGATCTGGGTTGATGCAGTTTGTAAGGACTAATCAGTAGAACAAACAACACAGACCCTGATTTGATGGTGCATTATGCGACGGCAGATCAGGGTCTATGTTGTTTCCATTTGGACCCGGTTTATATGCGAGTAAATACGGTACTATACGTTTGATTCAGTACCGCTCTCCTGTATGCAGTGAGCAACCTTGTCATCTTACTAGTCATTTAATTTTCTTTCTATCATCAATTTTGTATGACAACAATTAGGTGATATGGTACCCTGTGGCAGAGGTAATGCGGTTATTTTCAAAAACCTTTCAACAACAAAAATGCCTAGCCACTTTTAAAACACTGCATATGGTTGAGAAAGTCATGTTGTTATTTTCAGTATAGAATTATTATCAGCTGCAGATTACCATATATATTTGCCTGTAAGTCCAGTCCATCTGCAAACAACATAGACACTAATCTGCCTTGGCATAATGCACTGGCAGATCAGGGTTTAGGTTGTTTGTTCTACTGATTACTCCTAACAAATTTCCTTGACCCAGATCTGCTGGTGCATAATGCGATGGCAAATCTATTTTTGGTAAAGTTTTTTAAAAAAAAAAAAAAAAAAAAAAACCTTTCCAGGCAATAAAATTCATTGTAATGAATCATATTCAAGAGTTTGGGAAAAAATGACAATGGTTTTTTTTGTTAGAGATCTTAAAAGCCTCCTCAAGGCAAGTGCATGCATGTTATAAGCTCAAAAGGATAATGATGGAGATTCTGATGTAGTCTATGAAAATGCTGGAGATCAAAAAAAAAAGGTACTGGAGACTGAACCACAGTGGCTCAGTGGCTAGGATGCTGGACTCGTGACTGAATGGGTGCGTGTTTTAATACTACCATCGGATCAGCCCAGGTTGTCTACTATGGTGTGTCCTTAGGCAAGGCACTTTACTTCAATTGCCTCAGCACTAAAAAACTTATCTGTGTTGCCATGGCTAAAACACCAAACCAAAATCGCCCAAAAACTAACTCGACCAAAAGTGGTTTCTTTTAGCAGGAATAAATGTGAATTGCAAACATATTTCCATAAATGGAAACAAAAATTTCCAAGAGAGGATCGCATTGTCATCACTATTTGTTTTGTCACACTAATAATACAATGTTCAGCAGTGGAAAAATATGCTGCCCAACAAACCAGGACAACGCAATTTTTGCTTTCAGTAACCAAACCTCTCACAGACTGCACCCAAGCAGACAACCAGATTTTAGATGGCAGTAGTTTATGAGCAGTACCGGTGTGTTTAATTTCATATAAGGTCAATAATAGTGGGCTTTAAATTGTTTTTTCATCCACTAAAACTGAAAATAATTATGCCAGGTGTCACCGATGCCCCACAATTACATGTGTCAATCCTCACCAAGCATCACTGCTTGATTAAACATAACCTGTATACGTAGGTAACTTGGACCAGACTTCATTGATCCAAGCATGTGCTCCCTTGAATCGGCAAAGCAAAACAAACTGCCAATCATGAAAATTTCACACAACAACCAATAAAATTTATTCTTCTACTCCAACTTGGGTGATAAGTTTAAAATGTAAACAAGCATTATCTACCAATCAGCTGATCTAGAGAGACATGATATTTGTATGTGTAATTCAGCATGATTATAAAAAAAAGATGATGTGTACAGTATGTACATGTACAGTAGGTGGGATATATTAATCAAAATGGATAAAATAGGATTTCCATATGGAATTTAATGTTGTACCTGGGATATGAGTGAAATGAGATGGAGCTCAAACTAACAAGCCCTTTTTGACAAGACTAATGTGTTAATAGTTATACACAGTCATGCTTTGTTATGAAATTTAAATACCTTAGCCATGTAATTTCTAAAAAATGTCTGATGAAGTGGAAATTTTGATTCAGAGCAGAGCTTTTTGTGTACATCAGTGGTTCCCAAACTTTTTTATCTTGACCCTAAATACATGTACCATCTTTTGCGACCCAAAATGCAGTACCAGGGTCGCAACCCGGGGTCTGGGAACCACTGGTGTACATGCTAACATGTAGATATGGAAATTTGCTACCAGAGGATGATCAATAAAGGTTTTATTGTTTAAAACTTTGTGTACAAACTTGAACTGCTCGATGCCCTGCTGTAATTTTTTAGGCTGCATACACATAAAATAGCTGTTCGCTGCAACAATGTTTATAGATGGTGTATTAATTATCCACACAGAAAGTGTATTATTTAATTTAGTAAATAATCTATTTTTTTAAAAATATGCACAAACCGATATAGGACTTTAGCGCTCAACTGCTGTCTTCTTGAAATTCAATAATTTTGCAATCTGATGTGTTAAGGGCAATACTGGGAGTCACAACTGAATAAATATTTGAATAGTATGTCGTTTCTTTTTAGAAGATAAAGTTGATTATACATAGGAACCCTAATTTAATATCATGTCTGTGCTTTCATCTATAGTTCTGTATTTTGTCTCTGTAGTTTATGGTTAGATAAAATCACTGTGGACACCACAGAAGAACCATCTTACACTTATCTTTTTGATCCTTATTTTTCTTGTCAAAAGAACTGTGGTGTCCCACCTCGTTTGATTGCCTGATCACAACCTATTACTAGACGTACCTGTGACCACAAAGGCAGATTACTGTTACTATTCAAAGGGACTTTTTTATCAGCTGAAGAAACTGTCTTTGATGGTCAAACCATGAAGAAAACAGAGTTGTAAAGACAGCAAGACTCCCTGCATACACAAATACCAAAAAAAGACATGATGACAACCCATACTGTAATTAAACAGTCACAAAATACAAATATAATTTACTACTGCTCACAAAACATTAAACATTTCTCACAATGTTGTTGCAAATTATTTAAAACCTACAAAGCAATTAAAGTATCGGATTTGTGTATACATGTTCTAATATGTATGCCTTAATTACATCTTTGTATATTTGTACAGGGTCATTACAGGTATAAACTTTAAAAGGACAACATGGTAAAACTTTAAAAGGACCACATGAAAGATTGTCACTACCGTCTATACTTGCTTCTAAGTCGAGTCCAACTGCAAACTGCACAGACCCAGATCTGCCATTGCATCATGCACCAGCAGATATGGGTCAATGCATTTTGTTAGGAGTAATCAGCAGAACAAACAACACAGACCCTGATCTACCTGCACATTATGCAATGGTAGATCAGGACTTGTGTTGTTTGCAGTTGGGCCTGAATTATAAGTGAGTATATATGGTATTTTCTTTTATTAATGATGTTACATCGATTATCATACAAATGACAATTGCTTTTTGACACTGCATCAAATTAGAAAGTAAACACAGAAATGTTTTAAAGAAACACAAAAGAAAATCTGAATAATTGCAATAATGATGAAGCTTCTGACCCCCAGTACAAATACTGGATGAACAGCATATTTCATTAAAGATCGTGTGTATAAATCATGAGACATCTTGAACAGCTGGACTGAAGGCATGCCAAACATTTTAGTGTGATACCCTAAAGAAAAAAGAAGAATAAATGAGGTTTGGATTATGTCAAATTAAATTAGGTGCTATATCAAAAAATGTTCCTATATGCAATCAAGAGAAAATTACCCAGCCATTATCAACTTTTGAAGTAGTAAAACTACATGTAACACATCTATGTGTCCCACAGAAAATGGCTGAGCCACATCATAAAAGCCTTTAAGGCAACAATTATCCTCTCTAAACAACACAACATAATTTTATGTGTACAGTATGACTATGGCAATTACACATTCCACCAGCTGAAATGTGACTTTCTGCATCAATTCTCTCTCTCTCTCTCTCTCTCTCTCTCTCTCTCTCTCTCTCTCTCTCTCTCTCTCTCTCTCTCTCTCTCTCTCAACATTTTTATCATGAATGTTTGTTCAAATGCCTCTAATACTGCAAAGATCAAACATCAAGATCAATTTTAATATTTTGATAAAGAATTTGTTTCCCCCAAATAGGTTGAAACAAATATTCTTGCTCTGATTTGAAGAAAAAAAAAATTATATCCATTATATTAGTTGGAAAAAAAATTAACTTAATGTAACAGAAAAAATATCCTGGTTCGAAAGAAAATCCCAGGCCCTACCAACCCCCAACCCCTGGTGAAAATTAAATGGTTTGCTCGAACTAAAAATGTTCTTTATATACAGGCCTGGAATTAATTTCTTAAATCTTCATGTGCCTGTTATTTGTTGCTATTTGTTTCAACAAAAAAAGGTTCATCATCATAACTCACCCACTACAGTGTACAAAAAAAAGGTTCATCAGTATCCACCCACCAGTTCATCATCATTACCCACCCCCCACAGTGTACAAAAAATGGTCAATCAGCATCCACCCACCAGTTCATCATTACCCACCCCCACAGTGTGCAAAAAAAAGGTTAATCAGCATCCACCAACCAGTTCATCATCATTACCCACCACCCAGTGTACAAAAAAGGTTTATCAGTACCCACCCACCACTTCATCATCAGTACCCATCCACCAGTGTACAAAAAAAGGTTCATCAGTATCCACCCACCAGTGTAAAAAAGGATCATCATTATCCACCACCAGTGTAACAAAAAGATCATTATCCACCCACCAGTGTACAAATAAGGATCATCATTATCCATCCACAAGAGTACAAAAAAGATCATAATTACCCACCCACCAGTGTAAAAAAAAGATTATCCACCCAGCAGTGTAAAAAAAATCATCATTATCGACCCACCAGTGTAAAAAAGATCATTATCCACCCACCAGTGCACAAAAATGGATCATCATTATCCACCCACCAGTGTAAAAAGAGATCATCATTATCCATCCACCAGTGTAAAAAGATCATCATTATCCACCCACCAGTGTAAAAAAAGATCATCACTATCCACCCACCACAGTGTACAAAAAAGCATCATCATTATCCACCCACCACAGTGTAAAAAAAAAATCATTATCCACCCACCACAGTGTACAAGTGGATTTTTTTAGTCCTGATGCATTTCAACATTTGAAAAATTGACAAGCAGTTTCAACTATCACCTCTGCCACTTTTGTGTGTGGTTTGAATTATTGTTTCATCACTTTAACTCAGCGGTTAGAATGCTGAACTTGCAACTGAAAAGGTGCAAGGATAGAATCCTACCATCGAATCAGCCCTTGTTGGCTACTGTGGTGTGTCCATGGGCAAATCACTTTACTACCATTACCTCCGGACCAAATAACCTCCATGTGTTGGTGTACTGTAATTATTACTAAAGCAAACTGAACCAACCTAAATACATGTACATCACTACCCAACCATACAAAACCAAGCTGACAACCCTCAATTGTGAAAAATATGTACAGTAATCGCCAGCCCAAAAATCTGTAATTTGGGACCAAATTCTCTAATTTTCAAGATGAAAATGTGTAATTATCCAATTCAAAAATAAAATAGTATAAATACCTTGGTGTAATCGCTTGACCCGCAGATAAAGTTTGTGTCATAGGGGGTTTTGTTTCCTAAGGTAGATTTGATGACTTTATGTGTGTACACACATCATATCTACAGCCGTGGTTGATGTTAATGTCCAAGTCACATGACTTGTAATATGCATTTGAATCACCTCTTTTATTATGCTATAATATGTGGCCATTCTTGAGTGTACCAAGTTTTTAACTTTTTAAGGGCTTTTTTTCATAAGTCTGAACAGATTTCACACCTCTGTCCACCAATTTTGCTCTCGTAATCACATTGAAAAAGGAGAAAGATACAATACATGAAAGCTCATTTGTTACCTAGGGGTGAAATGATTAATCGATATATCGATGTATCGATACTTTTTCCATATGGATACAACAGGTGTAGAATCGATACAAAACGATACTTACCCTAAACAAGTTACTTTAATTTTCAGCAGTTGTGAATAACTATTAGTTGTTTGCTTTTTATTCTGTAAATTAAGAATTCATCTGAAACAGCCACAACAGGCACATGCAATCATATCTGTCAGTAAAAAGGAAAAAATATTGACAACACCAACTTGCCTTTCTTCAAATTAATACAAGGTGACTAACTTGCGTGGTTCAAAATCTGCACCCCCCCCCCAACTAAGTCTATGCTTATTATTTTATCCTGTCATCATGTTCAGCCACTGATAACATATCAATGTAAAGATGACATTCAAGATTTGTTCCCCATGTATGACCATTTAACCACTTTAATGTGAAGTTTATCTGTTGCTTCATATCTGTTCTACTTGGATCGAATTTAAAGTTTACACTTCCAGTGTTCCACGCAGTGAAATATGTTACATTCAGTTATGATTGGTGGTTATTGTTTGCTCAAGTCCAGGGTAAAACAATAACCACCAATCAAAACTAATTGTAGCTTGTGCACTGTGTGGCACACCGGATCTATTGGCATCCAAATTTGATCCAAACAGATACATAGCAACAGAGAAACTCTGTGCAAAAGTGGCTTTTAAATGATCTGTAAAGCACTTAAATCGTGCATGGGGAATAAGTTTTGAATGTCACCTTTTATGTTGATATATGTAATCAGCAACTAAACATGCTGACAGTAAAAAAAAATAAAATACATAGAATCTGCAAGGGGGCAGATTCCAAATCGCACGAGTTATAGCCACCTTGTTAATTTGTAGAAGGGGAGTGGGTGTTGTCAATAATTTCCTTTTTCACTGACAGAAAGGAGTGCCTGTGGCTGTAGTGGTTGTTTTGCATCTGCAGGAAGATGGTGTATGCATCATTAACAATGAAGATATTGCCAATGAGTTTAATAACTTTTTGGTACTGTTGTTACTGTTGCTGATAATATTAAAGAACTAAATACTCCTTGTAATCATGAGAACCTTTCACACCTGTAAAGAAAACATCCCTAACAGTACTTTCTATGAAATACACTTCATAACTGACAATAAACTACTGAAATATCTGCAAAATTTAGAAGTAACAAAGTCCACAGGTGCCGACTTCATTGGACCAAGATTATTATGGACAGCAGCACCTTTCATTTCATAAAGTATAACATATATATGTAATCTTAGTATAAAATCAAGTAAATTTCCTGACAAATGCCAGGAGGTGAAAGAGAAACCTCTTCATAAATTTGGTCCTTGTGATGAAATAAATAATTTCAGACCCATCTCAATCCTTCCTGTCTTATTAAAAATTCTCTAAAAACATTCTCATGACTTCCTAATGATTTTTCTTGATGAACACAATCTGTTGTATGATAGACAATCAGGCTTTTGCCCAAATGATTCATGTGAAACTGTGCTTGCAAGTATGGTTGCAAAATGGCTCAAAGCTGCAGATAATGGAGATCTAGTGGGAGTTATGCTGGTTAATTTACAAGCTCAAAAACAACTCTTTAAATTGGCTTAAGTCATACTTAAAAGGAAGAACACAAAAAGCTGACAAACAGTGAAACATCAGGCAAAAAACTTGCAATTTGTGGAATACCTCAAGGATCTATTTTAGGGCCACTACTATTTATTATGTTTATAAATGATCTATATTTGCATACAGTAAATACTGAGACTGATCTCAATGTTGATGACATCACCTTACATGATATTGGCTCATCTAAAAATACTGTCAAAATAAACTTACATAATGCTCTTGTAAAACTCTCCAGATGGTGTAAACATAATGGAATGGTCATTAATTTAGACAAAACTAAAGTGATGCTGATAACCACTCATCAGAGACAAAACAGAATTAAAGGTAATATTCTCCACATCAATTTTAATGATGTGGAACTGAAAAATGTTATGCAAGATAAACTTCTAGGAGTTCAAGTTGACAACAATATGTTATGGTCAGAGCATATCAGTAATGTTACCAGAAAGATGTCTAAGAATATCTGGTTACTATAAAAAATTAAAGAATTCCTAACCTTTGACCACAGGATAATGTTTTATAAAAGTTATATTTCACTTTATCTGGACTACTGCAACATCATATGGGGTAATGCTTCTAAAAAAATTTGTTAGAAGTGGAAAGACTTAAAGAACAAGCCATCAGAATTATCCTTGACAACAATGTTGATACTATCCAGGAATGTATGAATGATTTGAAGATCGTGACTATCTATGAAAGAATATATTTAAGAAAAGCTAAATTTATGTTTAAATTTTCTAATGGCTATATGCCCAACTATAAAAATGATATGTTCAGCAAAAGGACAAATAATATCAATACACTCTATGTCATCTAATAACTTCTTTCTTCCTAAACCCAAAACTGAATTCTATAAAAAAAATAGTTTGGCTTTTTCTGGTCCAATCATTAGGAACTGTCTACCTAAATATGTTTAAGAAGTATCATCAGTGGCTTCTTTTTATCACAGATGTTTGAAATAGATGCAATCCACTGATAATGTTTAAAACAGGTTATGGCCAACTTTGTTGTATGTTTGTGGATAAATATATATTATATCAAATGTCTCTGGGTGTTTACTTGTGTGAATGAAAAAGTTTTCAATCATGCATGTTTGTGTACACGATGCTCTTTGTGCTGAATCCATATTTTGTTGCTATTGTGTACACTAATCCATAATACCTTTTTTATATGATGTTTGTTTCACAGCTGTATTTTATATATTTGCTACAGTACATACATAAATAATTGGGCCCTCAAGGGAGATTAGTTATTTTTCTACTAATTGTGTCACCCTCATAAAATAAAGACTTTACTATTATTATTATTATTATTATTATAACAGAAAAAAATGTATCTTGTGACAAAATATAAAAAAAATGTTGGTCTGAAAGAAAATCCCAGCCACCCCACCCCCACCCCGCCCCACCACCACCACCAAAAAAAATGTATATTGTCAGTCCCTAAAATTACCCCATGAGGAACCTAATTTAGGCTTACTGTATTTATCCAATGATTAGCCACTTTCTAATGATAAGCACAACTCCCAATTTTAACAAAATTTGGCAAATATTTGCAAAGGCCCACCTCCTACTTTTGGACAAATTAATTAGGCTTGCTCCCTGGTCTTATCATGGCAGATATACTGTATATGTTCCTTATGTAGGTCTACAAGTTAATAGATGGTGAACACATTGTCTTTATTCAAGCATGCATACTTAATAACTGATGTAATTACAATACTATATTACTGATTCAAACAAATACAATGCACTTGGCAGACTGTGAGACAATGCCACTTGTAAAAGTGTCAACATGTCATGAAGGCTGATAAACACACTTTGTCCAAGCTGAGTATGGGACTGACCATGTTATTTTCTAGGTAGTGCCTGGGATTTTTTTAACAGAACTTTCCAGCCCCCAAATAGCTTGAAAAAATAGTCTTACTCTGATTTGAAGAAAAAATATATCAAATTATTTCCAATATATTAGTTGAAAAGAAAATTATCTTGAGGTAAATTAAATTTTTTGAATCCTGGTTTGAAAGAAACTCCTAGGCCACCCCCACCCCCCATTAATGATCAGTCCCTAAAGAATGGGACCTTTAAGCCAGGTGTTTATGCAGCCATTTTTACTTTTGGATCATGAAACAAAACCTTTCCTGTACTTATAATATTAGGTTGCATTTAACTGGAATAGTTATATATCCCATTCTTGACAGGTTCTTCTCAACAGATACAACCCCTTTGATAAGCCCACCTTCCCTGGGTTATAAAATCTCTAAAAATACACTTGCCCAGTCAGGCAAGTAGTACACAATTTCACTCACCATGAATAAACTCTTACTCAACCTGCTATATTGGAAAAATAAAAGTGACGATGCTAACAACCTAAATTTGATTATGTGAAAGGATATTTTCTGGGACTTGTTCTGTGACCATTTTAACAACCTGAGACCAGTCTGCTCTCCCTCTGGTAAGCATTTATTAGTATTGAAGAGACAGAGTGAAGTACCTACATGAGCATGATCAAAAATAAATGGAAAACAAACTACCACTAGAAACTATAGACTTTTAATGAACAAAGTGAGCAATATTCTTTATAGAACATTTTTTCCATTAAAGAGAAACACTGGTCAGCCCTGAATCAGCACTTGGGCCGCCCTGAATCAGCACTTGGGCAGCCCTGAATCAGCACTTGGGCAACTAATTGGAAATCTTCACTCACCAGTTTGAGTCTGGTAAGTGTATTTTCAATAGCTGGCCCTAAAAGACGGGCAATGGGACACTATAATTGGAAAACTTTGACCACAATATTTAGGTCTAAGACAAAATTATAGCAGGAATCTATGTATCCCAGCCACTGTTTGGCCTCATTCAAGATACTTTTTTTTCTTCTTTACAACTTGTTATAGCTGTATGAACAACATAGATTTAAAGGCATTCAATTCATGATAAATTTACAACAATATTATGTTGTGATGTTATATCGACATAGCAATATATTGTTGCCAGATTTTGAACAATGACTATATCAGCAAAAATTATTGATGATATCATGTAGATCTGAGATACTCCCCAGAGCCATGTCATTCTGCTTCCAATTCACTGCAGTACAGAGCGCTAATACAGAGTAGAATGTTTACCATAATCAGCTGTGCCCTAGGCATCAGTACATTTCAATTGATAGATATTTGTCAGATATAACCAGCAAGAATCTACAGGCAACGGTTGTTGAAAAAAAAAGAAAAAAAAAAGAATTTTCCCTGACCTGTAACCATGGCCTTTTCACCTGGCCAGGCACATGTTTTCATAGCATAGTAAAAAAATTGTGATATACCACATCATAAAAAAGTGGCAATATCATGATACGACTTTAGGCTCTTGAAAACATCAGTAATATCATGAAACCATTAATGTATATTTTATATTAATGGTAGATTGTACAGTGTTAGAATTTCTGTTTCCAGAAAACTAACCAAGTTTATAAGGAGCATAATTTAACCTGGAGGAAAAGATATTTTGAATACATGTAAACTTGTACTCACTCTCTCTATCTCTCTCTCTCTCTCACTCACTCTCTCTCTCTCTCTCTCTCTCTCTCTCTCTTGGAACATACATGTATACACATTCATATAAATATAGGTAGCTATGCAGATGAGCAAGTGAGTTTACTAGGGTGTCTGGGGGCATACATTCCTGGGGATTTTTCTGAAACATATCTTCTTGAGATAAAAGAAACTGTGACCAGTTAATGTAATAGAAAAATGCAGTACATAAAAACACTAAATAAAGCTGCTGATATATTTACTATGACAAGATGGCGAGGAATAAAACTTGCTGAACATAAAGCATTACATATGGAACACTGCCTTTTCTCCCTCTCTCTCAATTTTTTTAACTTGCCTAGGGGCAAATACCTTGGAAACATGAGCTTGCCCAAGCCAAATTTGAACTTGTCCCAGGAGTTCATCAAACAGTAGAAAAACATGTACAATACACAAACTCAGAAGCAAAAATAAGAACAGTGCTGCAACACAACTGAGAAAGATTAGCTGAACCCTCACTGAGATTGTTCACCTCAAATTAACCAGACAATTTGAATTCTTTTAATGTTCTTATCGACTAATGGAAGCTAAAAACAACTTGTTCCTACATTCCTGCAGTCTGGCAACATGTGAGTCAAACAAAACATGCAAATGATTAGGAAAACTTTGTCTGAAAGTAAGGGGTATTCACAAGCCCACATCATACTCATGGAGTTATAAGGGGTATTCATAATCCCACAGCATACTCATGGAGTTATAAGGGGTATTCATAATCCCACAGCATACTCATGGAGTTATAAGGGGTATTCATAATCCCACAGCATACTCATGGAGTTATAAGGGGTATTCATAATCCCACAGTATATAATGCTCATGGAGTTATAAGGGGTACTCACAATACCACAGCATACTCATGGAGTGTAAGGGGTATTCACAATCCCACAGCATACTCATGGAGTTATAAGGGGGACTTACAATACCACAGCATACTCATGAAGTTAACAATCGTAAAAATTAGTTGATAATGGGGTGTGTCTTACATACTTTTTCTTTGCATTATAGTTGTTCAACCTGGTATTTTTTTTTATCAGTGCAGCAGAAAACATAACAAATAAGAAGAAAACAAATCAGATAGTAGAAGTTTCAGCAGATGCTGGTACATGTTGATTTTGAATCATTTATTTTTACAGGAACTGTCAACTACAATTCGAGAATTTCAAGGGAAAAAAAACATTTAAAAAGTTTACTAAATCATTGTCATATTTGATCAGATAATTCATCCAATTAAGAGTAGAGTCTTCTTCCAATTAAGACTGGTCCAAGTCTAGAAGACACTTGCTTTCCCAATTCAGCACCACTCTCCTGGCAGAACGTTAAGCATTTGTGAAGAGGGTGATTCAGCAATATTGGAAGCACATGCAAATCGCATGAATCAATTTCTGTCCAAGACAACCATAAATGTTCAATCTCTTCTCTTTCACGCCTAACTGATCACAATCAGTAGTACATGTATTGAGCACAAGCCAGCAATGAAGCAAGGAAGGCACATACAAAATTTTTGGCTAAAAAAACCCAAACAAAAGTAGATAGTAACAAATCATCACAAAGGTCTTTAAAATTATGTAGTATGGGGGTTGGGGGCTTGGCATGAAGCAGAGATGAATAAAACCGGCTAGCGAATGCTTACAGGTACAATATATAAACTAGACAAGTCACGATTGACAGTTCAAAAAAGTTTTGCTAACAGTCTTACCAAAATACAACACAAAAGCACCTAATGGGCATAAAATACAAGATGAATACAACACATCGTGACCTATATAAAACATACAGTGAAAGTGAGTCTACATCTTGTAACTGACTTCCATATATCCAAATTGTTCATGAATATTCAAAGAGAAAATTAAGAAAATGTCTGTAATAGTTTGCTTGTTAAATCTAGGTGACTGAGTTTTTGCACTTTTCTGCATTCAGTCTATGGGTAATATTGGGGTGAGGTTAACTTGATTTTAAGTGTAGTCATCAAATACATACTTTGTAACTTTTGGTACAACTGATGTTTAAGGAAATTTATCTACCAGGACCAATTCAGCTCGGATGGATATAGAAGCTTAAGTTTGATTCTTGCTTCAATCTTGATAACATTAATGCCATTTATAGAATCATTAGTATTAGATCAATGAGTTAGTCCGTATTCTGTGATAGACCTCGTCTTGCCGTTTCTTGACATATATCGCGGTCGTTATTCTGTCAAAGTTTCGAGCAGAAGCTGAGGTAAATAGGTACATGCAAATAGTGTTATCATATAATCTGATAAAGGATTGCCACCTGAAAAGGTTCAAAATACAGAACACATGTGAGCCCTATAACAACACTACATTTTACTATTCAATATGGAATGGTTCCTTAAAATACGTAACAGGTAGCAACACCAATCTGAACTATTATGCAAAATACTTATTGTCAGACTTAATTAATAAGACTTTACTTTTCCTATCAATATTCCTAATGAAAGCAACTTACATTTGGCACAGGAATGCCATGCAAGTGGTTTAATCACATTTAAAGGGCATCATTTCGTGTTCCAATCGTCATGTAAATGTTTGCAATATTTTGTAAACGTGACAGCCTTAGCTGTCCATTTAGAATATTTACAGTAAAATAATACTGTGGTAGTGTGTCAGGTTGCTATATTTAGACCGAAAAAATAAAATCTTGCACCAGTGTTACACAGCAGAGAACTGTCACATGATCAGAAACGGACAATACTGCATTTACCAGAGGATTATTTCATTGGCAGAAAGATAATGTAAAGTAAACCCAACGAGGAAACGAGAATGCTTAGGAATGTACAGTAGCCATTCTCTCCATAAAAACATAACCGCTATGCTTTGGGGTTGTGTAACTTTTAATGGGATTGGCATATTGACACCTATCAAAGGTATGATCGATGCAGAGTGGTATCAGAATTTATGGCCTGTTGTTGCTAAAGAAATCTGAAACGGTGGGTAGATTCTTCAAGAAGATGATTGTCCTGTGCATGTATCAAGAAGAGCAACTCAATGGAAAACCACAAACAACATTCCTACTATTCCATGACCACCACAATCACCAGACATAAACATCATTAAAAATGTATGGAGAATACTTAAAACAAAACTTACAAAAAGGTTGACTGAAATTAGAACAAGAGGTGATCTCAACAATGTTGTCATGGATATTTGGCAATCACTGGATCAGACTTGTATAAGAATTATCCAAGTCTTTACCAAAACAACTACCACCTGTCATTAAAGTAAAATAATCAATTACAAAATACTAGAACTTGTAAGTACCATTTTCTTCTAAATTTCTTTGATACTACGATTTTAAATTACAACAAAATCAATATTATGTCGACAACACAGGTATTGTCAACAACATCAGGTAAAGTGCTACTTGCTAATGACCTGCTACTCTAAGTAACTATAAGTATGATAAGAGATTAATTTAGTTCAAACAAATATGAACTACTGCAATGGTTCAATATCAGTAGCTTTAAACCAGATGATTCTGCATGATAGATTGTGACGGAACCCATAAGATCATCAGGAAAAACCCAATGACATGAATTATTAAATATAAATTTTTTAAAAATTCTATACAAATACAAAATATTATAAAACAAATTTCACATTAATCCATCATGGAAAAACCGTCTGAGTTGATGCAGTAAAACCCACACTATTTGAGGCATCCTGCCCCCAACCCATTCCATCCCATCCCATGCTCTCTTTCAACTTCTTCAAAATACTTTCTTATTTAAACCAGTAAGGGTCCAAACTTTACATTTTAAGTGGGGGGGGGGGGCTGGAATTTTTTTTTTACAACTAATTTCCATCCCCCAAATAGATTAAACTAAACACTCTTTGTCTCATTTTGTTGGGGAAAAAAGAACAATTTCTATCCATCATATTAGTTGAAAACATACTTTTGGAGATAAAAGTAACCAAAATATACTGGCTGAAATGAAAATCCCAAGTTCCCCCCACCCCCATCTCCAAAATGTAATGGCAATCTCTGAGGACCTATGGTAGAACTTTTTATATCAAGCAGCAAGTTTTTCACATAATTTCGGTTTACAATACTATCTGAAAAACTGCAACAAAAGTGCTTTTAAGAAAGTTTATGTACATGTAGTACATGTACTTGTACATTTGGATCTGTCTTGCAAGTTTAATTTTTGGGTTGTTGGCCATCCATTGTTAAAATACAACCTGTACTTGAAGCATGTATATATATATATATATATATATATATATATATATATATATATATATTATATAATATATAGTATTATATATATATATATATATATATATATATATATATATATATATATATATACACACAAAATGAAGAAGATAATGATACATGTATTGTGAAAGAAAAAAAAATGATAATAAGTTTTCCAAGTGTTCTCAGGGTTCAATCTAGGATTCAGCGCTCTGGGGCCAATGACCCATTGATATTTTCTGATGGGGACAGGTTAGGTTTTGATGGGCCAATATTTCATGTGGTCTTGTTGGTTTTATTCAATTGGGAAAAATATGGTTTTCACAATATGCATTTCATAATACTGAATGTAAATAAAATCAACATTAAAAATATTCTGTCTTCTTTGTGTGATATCATCTGTACTCTTCCCATATTCAATGTGTTGAACTAACCACAGTTTACTAGTAATTCACAACAAAATTATACATTTATGAAGGATTGCCTGTTGGACTTACTTCTGCACATAGTTTCGAACAATATGGCCCCATTATATCTCAAGGAACTATTTCATGCTAGAAAACAAGGCACCACTCCCAATTTAAGATCAATTTCAGCTAACCACCTTTCCATTACAAAACTAAATAAAGAACTCATTAAGAAAAGTTTTAAATATTCGGGGTCACTAATTAGGAACACAATCCCAAAGGAAATTAGAGAAAGTACAAATATAAATGCATTTAATTATAATCTAATTCAGTGGATGAAAAGTGCAACCTGTTCAAGCTGACAAATACATTACAACTTAAAGTATAAATTCTCATACCTTCCACTTTCTTGTCTCACTATTTTTGTACTGTATATACACAATGTACCTAGTTGGAGCATGTTCTTACAAATGTTCTGTTTATTATGTCCATATATACATGTAGCTTATTATCAATGCTTTATTATTATGATTATTATCATTATTGTGTGTGTAAATATGTACATGTTCTCTGTATGTAAATATGCATATAATAGAGGGCCACAAGAAGGATTAGTTCCATGCAACTAATTGTGTCACCCTCTTTAAATAAAGTTGTTATTATTATTATTATTATTATTATAAAAAATAGTCATGCCTAACATAAAAGTAAAAAGTTTCTAAAAATTTTGCATTGAATTAAATTTACTCTTGTGCCTGCCAGTATGCTGCAGTCACGACTCACTGCTCATGTGTTATTTTACTAAAACAAAGGATTTAAATGGCAACCTGAATCTATTTTACAAAGCAAACAACTAATCAGCAAATGATATGTAAATTGGAATCATTTCATGCATATCGACCTAAAGTGGGATAATTTTAAAAGTACACGTACTCCTACTCTGTTGCACTGTCTCCTGATTCAGAGGTACAAATTTTTATTTTGACAACATTCTTACCATGGTTGTAGCAAGCAGTCCTATCAATAAGGGATCAGCCATGGGGGGGGGGGGAAGGGATCAGCTGGGGGGGGGGGGGGATTTTCTCTCAAGCTGTGATATTTTTTGTGTAAATCTCAATATAATTTTTTTTTGCAACTGATGTAATGGATACAATAGTTTTTTTCTTGCTATAAATCAGTGCAAGACTTTTTTTCAAGTTATTTGAGAGCCTGGAATGTTTGGGTTTTTTTTAAATCCCAGGCTCCTTTGGTCGGTCCCTAAGACTTCACATCTTTTTTATACTGCACACCCCTATCAATATAAACAAGTGCAAAGTCTGATTTATATGGCTATAGCAAGCCAAGATGTGTGAACTGCTGACTTTATTACTTCTTTCCAAAAGTTCATTTTATTCAGTTCGAATGGTGGACTGGGTTAAAAGTGGGAAGCCTATTTAGACAAATTCACAACCAGGAACATGATGGACATGGAGGCAACATGTGCACCAATCATATTGACACTATGCCATGTGGATGAGTCTTTTTTTTTTGATGGACCATCAATAATTTGTGGAATTAGCACAAACACACAGCCAAGATTGAATCCTGTCTTTTGTCTGTAAATTACTTATTTCATGGTACTTGATGTGATTTTGCTATTTTCAGCTTTAATACAGGCAGAAAAGACTTGCCACCTGCTTGAAGAAGTTAATTTTCAATGCCAGTCTTATTTAGTCAGCTATAGAAGTTTTAAACCACAAAATCTCATTGTACACTCTATGGTGCACAAGTGCCAAAATTTTGCAGTGGTAGTCAAACCATACAAACTGGAGTAAAACTGCCTAGCAAAGTAATCAATCAATGTTTCATTGGTGATCTTTATTTTGATAAAACAGCTCTGAAACCAAGGAAAAGGTGAATTAACTCTTTTGCTTCTACAATTTAACCTAAGGGCTGACTGCAGATTTTTATCAACCATACAAAATTGATATATGCCTTTTGTGAAAACAATAATAAAGGAGACAAGATGTTTACAAATCCCTGTGCAACTACGACCCAGTCTAGTCAGTCCGACTGTCAGTCTGTGCATTCTCCTATCACTCTAACTGACAAGGCATTGTTCATCTGATATCATGGACAAGTTCGTTTACTGTACCTTTCATTTCAACTGAACCTAACATAAGAACATATATAACAGGCAAATATTGTATTTTTCTGTCTTCTTTACCTTTGACAAAAGTTTTTAATTTGCTCTATTCATCCTACCACCTCCACCAAACTGACCTATCACATATCAGCAGTGATTGCTGACAAGACCTCATTAACGGTACACCCTTAGATACTTACACAACTGAGCATATTTTACTTGAATTGTACACTAACTCAGAACATCAATATATATAAAAAATTAAGGGCAGAATATTATGAAATTTATAGTTCAAAAATCAACCTTATCAGCACTATCAAATGTCAAAACAATTTCATCAAGAAAATTTAATAAATATAAAAATGATTATGCATATAAAGTATTAGATAAATGTCTTAGTGGTAGGGTCAGTTAACGGTGACATATTAAATACCTATTAATCTGGTACAGTAAACAACAGATTGTTGAGAGCCAAACCACATGTGTATGACAATTAACACTCACACTTTAATCTCTACTGCCTTTTAATGGATTAAAACTTCCTAGAGTAAGAATTTGTAACTCATGACACTAAGAAATTTTAGTAAACATGTTACAGCACATGTATAAACCAAAAAAATGTTTATTTGGAAATAAGCAATATTGTATAAAAGTTAAAAATAAGCAATATTGTATAAAAGTTAAAAATAAGCAATATTGTATAAAAGTTAAAAATAAGCAGTATTGTATACAAGTTAAAAATAAGCAATATTGTATACAAGTTAAAAATAAGCAATATTGTATACAAGTTAAAAATAAGCAGTATTGTATAAAAGTTAAAAATAAGCAATATTGTATACAAGTTAAAAATAAGCAATATTGTATACAAGTTAAAAATAAGCAATATTGTATACAAGTTAAAAATAAGCAGTATTGTATAAAAGTTAAAAATAAGCAATATTGTATACAAGTTAAAAATAAGCAATATTGTATAAAAGTTAAAAATAAGCAATACTGTATAAAAGTTAAAAATAAGCAGTATTGTATACAAGTTAAAAATAAGCAATATTGTATACAAGTTGAAAATAAGCAATATTGTATACAACTTAAAAATAAGCAATATTGTATACAAGTTAAAAATAAGCAATATTGTATACAAGTTAAAAATAAGCAGTATTGTATAAAAGTTAAAAATAAGCAATATTGTATACAAGTTAAAAATAAGCAATATTGTATACAAGTTAAAAATAAGCAATATTGTATAAAAGTTAAAAATAAGCAATATTGTATACAATGACTGTTACATGAGTTAAAAATAAGCATTATAGTACACAATGACTGTTACATGAGATAAATAAGCAATATTGTACACAATGACTGTTACATGAGTTAAAAATAAGTAATACTGTATACAACGACTCTTACATGAGTTAAAAATAAGCAATATTGAATACAAGTTAAAAATAAGCAATATTGTATACAATGACTGTTACATGAGTTAAAAATAAGCAATATTGTATACAATGACTGTCACATCAGTTATAAAAGCAATATTGTACACAATGACTTACAAGAGTTAAAAATAAGCAATACTGTATACAATGATTTGCTATACAAGTTCAAAATAGCATTATTGTATACAATGACTGTTATAAGTGTTAAAAAAGCACCAAGCATGAGTTGAAAATCCATTTAGGTTGGTCAATGTCCCGCAACACTGTACATATACAAGACACTGCTATCCATTTTCATTGCTAGTGAAAAACCATAAGGTGACAACTTTTGAGACTCTTCAGCTGGATATAGATTTGAATATATTAGTCAGCAAACAATGAAGAACTGAAAATCAATTGCAATCTGACAGTGAGAAGAGCTTGAAATCATATACATGATGCAGTTACACACAATTTTTTTTCCTAGTAAGATATCAAAACTATTTTATCCAATTATAATGCATGGACAAAATTACTGCAAATTACAGCATATATTACTTTAAGAAGAGCAAGTCTATTTTGAGCCCATTCATTAAAGATTTAAGAGCTGAAGATACAAACCTAAATATATCAGTACATGTATATGTATACTATTGATCAAAACTACATCTATTGAATATAAACAAGAGTACAGTGAACACCTGCCTGTGTTTAATAGTCTTCTATGTATGCATTAGAAATGTATGGTGGACTTCGGAGATTACTGACTGATTGGTCAGACCAAAATAAATTTGCTGTGCAGAAACCATTTTTTCTTTTTCTTTTGGGACTTATCATGACCTTGAAATCTGGACCCTACAATTAATAGGTTTAGACATACATGGTCGAATGACCGCACACGTCTTTAATTCAAATCATCATCATTAATAGGTTTCCTTCTTACCCTAAGTGTAAGCTATCCACAAAGTGTGGCAAAGGAACCAATACTCAAGAACAAAAGCTATTGTGCAAAAGCCATTTTATACACAATGACTTTAAACTTTGACCTTTTTACCAAAAATCAAAAGACCACTACCTTACCTTAAGGGCAAGCCCTCCATAATCGTTGGTCAAGTTATGTCGTCTCAAACAAAAGCTAATACAGTGTTAATTCCAGAAATGGAAAAAGTGGGGCATAACAGCCCCTACCAGATCGAAAAGTGGGGTCATTTTAAATAAACATGGGTCACAAATACCCTAACCTGTTTCTTGTTTATCACAGTCAATTACATTGTGGATTTATTCATTTCTGCAATAAACATTCAATTTTCCAGCACTATATCATTTGAATCACTCATTGCGGAGTCAGACTACAACACTGTTTTGTACAGTTTCCTTGTCCACCAAAATAACCATGTCCACCATTCAGGACATGATTATTTTCAATGATAAGGAAACTAGGACAGTATTTCACCAAATCTTGTAAACACATGACCCTCGAATTACAAGTCAATAGCTCTACTAACTGAGCTACCAAGGCTTAATGTGAGATGGAGGTAAAACTGTTAGGTAACTGAACTTCAATATACAATATACTATATATATATATATATATATATATACACACACACATATATATACACACACACACACACATATATATACACACACACACACATATATATATAAAAGTATCAAGGCAATTTAACATATAAATCATTGCTTTTTATTTCAGTTTTTTTTTACAACATCCTTTTTGGGGGAAATTTTTCAAACAATTTGTTTTAAGTTGTACTTAGTGTTCACATAACTGCTATGTAACATCTTTATATATTTTTTTCCTTAATTATGAACATACTAATCTTGCATAATATATTAGCCTTTTAATGTATAATCTGCTAAAGAAACAGTTATGCTTTTGTTTATATGTGCATACATAACCTCTATAGGTTTGTCTTAAACTACACCTGTTAATTTAATATCCATATTTAGTCTTATCATGCTCTTTTTACGCTGAAGTTTTATCTTGGCTGTTTCTCTAGGTCAGAATTGAGTGTCTCGTAAACAACCTGTAATTATGGTCTTGTGTCAGCATGCTGTATATGTTTTAATTGTATCTGTTATGTTGAGTCGGTACAAAAGCTCTGTAAAGCTTATGTTGTATTAATATACTGAACATAAAATAAAACTGACTTGACTGTGCTTGCAAACAAGTTGTGAAAATTACAGATTTCATTTCTTTTTATAGCTGATATACTTCATCTATAATTTTACGAGATTATAGTGATCCAAATGTAAACATCTTTATTGTCAAGTATTAAGTGCATATTATTCATAGACAAAATAAGAAAGAAATACCTGTAGATCTTTAATTACGGCAGCATGAAATCTTTACATATTTTAATGAAATTGTAAGTTTAGTTATGAACAACTGCTAGTTCAGACAGTGATGGTTATGACAGTGGCCCAATAAAACAAATTGACTTTAGCACAAAAAGGAAAAGTCGTCTGCATTTCTTTGAAACCACGCTTACAAGTAAAACAACCAACAACAACAAAAAACTCAGACAGCATGCTGTCATGTGCTGTCCACATTGATGATGAAACCAATGCCAGAATTGCTAAAGCAAGTGTGGCCTTTGGCAGACAACACACAAATGTGTGGGTGCACAGAGGCATCATTTACAAAAAAAAATGAAGTTCTAGAAAGCCATTGTGTTGCCAACCCTACTGTATGCTTGTCAAACCTGGACGGTGTACAGATGATATGCCAAGAAGCTGAACCAGTTTCACATGGGCTGCCAGGGTCCCAGACACTGAGGTTCTCACATGGGCAGGCATTCCAAGCATCCACACTCTGCTGATGAAATCACACTCGAGATTAACAGGCCATGTCAACAGAATGTCAGAAGAGCGACTACCATAGAAAATCTTCTATGATGAGCTGAACAAGTGAGAGCGATCTCAGGGTGGTCAGAAGGAACAATTCAAAGATTCCCTTGAGTCATCCTTGAAACACTTCAAGAGGATTGCAGAGGCAGTGCAGCAGCATAAATCAGAAATGCAGCATGTTGATCAAGCAAACCCAAGAGACATTTCCTATCTAGTGTGCCACAGACAGTTAGTTCAGAACACAAATTGGCCTGATCAGTCACTCACGTACCCACAAAAGCCAAACATGTTAGTGATGTTATGGTCATCTTTGAACTTGAGGGACAAACAACAGTACAACACCGTACAATCCTCCGTTCCCAAATTACCTACACTATAATACCCAGTTAACCAAATTACCCAACTACAGAAAGGTTATATGAAGCAAGGTGAGAGTGGTCTCTATTAACTGTCACTTCTGTAGGCTTGCACAAAAAGATAACATGTTAATTTATTAATTAATTATTGCAGGGATGTCTAGTCATTATATATCTGGCCCTACCCTTCTACAATTCTATGTTTATGAGATGGGATACAAACAAGGAACATCCACTCCTGTTGACTTTCTTGTGTACAAAGCATCAGGATATTTACTCACACCTGGACCGGCACTTGTATGTACCCCCTGTGTAATCCTTTAGCGCTATCCCTCATACAGTGGTTTTCGATATAACTGTACCAATGCATTCATCTATGTGTATCATCTATAAATGGTACAAGTGATGATTTCATGGAGTACAATACAGGAACATTTTTGGAGAATGAAATATATGACAAATGTAACATTTGAAAGGAAAACTACTTAACTTTTGAAAGTACTAGGCACTGTAAGGACAATTCCTGTCAGAATGACACCTGGATACTTGACTAGTAAATGACTTGAAAGGCAAACAGAAATCTGACAATAGTTGACCCAAGAATGATAGATCACAATATTGTTGTTACAATTCAAAGTACAATCAACGTTAAATTCTTTGGTAAAATTAATTCTAGAGTTCTGAGGAGATACACTGACAGAACTCTTATTGGCACAGGTTCTCTCTCTCTCTCTCTCTCTCTCTCTCTCTCTCTCTCTCTCTCTCTCTCTCTCTCTCTCATATATTTACATGAAAACATGGTCCAAAACTAGCAATGTAATATATTCAAGAGGCAACATTTGTTACATGTGGATAGAATTATTGCTGAAAATTAAACCAATATTTCTTTTGGTTGTGAATCGAGCATGCTAACCAATTGGGGTGAAACGATTAATTGATATACTGAAGTATCGATACTTACCATATACAAGGTACTTTAATCTAAATCAGTTCCGAATAATTATTAGTTTCCCTTTTTATTCTTCAAATTGAGAATTCATCTGAGACAGCCATAGCAGGTACATGCACTCATTTCCTGACAGTAAAAAAGAAAAACTACACCCACTCAGCTTCTACAAATTAACACAAGGTGACTAACTCACGAGGTTTTAAATCTTAACCCCCTCCCCACCGATTCCATGCTAATTATTTTATCCCTACAGCATGTTCTTGTCTAATTAGATCAAATTTCAGGGCTACACTTCCAGTGTGTCACACAGTGAAATACATTACATTCAATTCTGATTTGTGGTTATTGTTTGTTCAAGTCCTGGGTAAAACAATAACCACCAATCAGAACTAACTGTAGCTCATTCACTGTGTGACACACAGAAAGTATTGGCATCCAAACTCAATCCAAATAGATACAAAGCAACAGAGAAACTTCGTGCAAAAGAGGCTATTAAATGACCTGTAAATTACTTAAATCGTACACGGGGAATAAGTTTGGAATGTCTCTGTATACACTGATATATTTAATCAGCAACTTAACGTGCCGAAGGAAAAAAAATTAGCACAGAATTAGCAAGGGGCAGATTCCAAACTGCACCAGTTATAATCACCTTGTTAATTTGTAGAAGAGGAGTGGGTGTTGTCAATAATTTCCTTTTTCACTGACAGAAACAAGTGCCTGTGGCCGTGGCAGTTGTTTTGCATCTGCAGGAAAACACAATGTGATGGATTTGGTTGTTAGTCATCTCCAATCCCACACTTGGACTTGTTCTAGATAAGATTTCTTTGCATGAGGAAATTGCACTATTTCTTCTGTTTTGAAAATAACACTGTAATGCTTTCCAAATTTAAGTGAAGGAATGAAATTAGTAATAAGATGTTTTTAAAGCATTAATTCAGTGTAAAATAAAGATGAGTCCTGCATCTGAATGAGCAGCCTGAAATGGCTTAAAAGATTGAATTAAAATCACTGACAACTAACAGGTAGTCTGTTTGGAAGTATTTTTCTTTATATCTTGTCAACGATGAAAATGGCATATGAACAGATGATAAGTCTATGTCTGTCTGCAATCTGCATACTGGAAATACAACCAATATGTCAAGACGTGTAAAACGGCACTACCCTACCACTGACAGACCTTCTAAAAATGAAACGACCACCAAGTTCATAATTATGTGTATTGATAATGTAGGCTGTGTATCATGAATCATATCGATATGCAGCAGAGGTGTATCATTTCACCCATACCAACCAATAAGTATCACTATGACAGGTTTATAAATGGTGTGGGAGGAGTTTTCCATTCAAACCCCCTTTTCTCATGTTAAAACAATACCTTTCTTCGTTGAAAAGCTGCACAAGT
Source organism: Margaritifera margaritifera (assembly GCA_029931535.1). Lineage (NCBI taxonomy): Eukaryota > Metazoa > Mollusca > Bivalvia > Unionida > Margaritiferidae > Margaritifera > Margaritifera margaritifera. The sequence continues at coordinate 2,752,573 of JAQPZY010001602.1, forward strand.
TCCGATTTCAAATTACATGCACTGCCAACACACACACCAAGTTTCTCGTAATTGACATTCTCAATAAGTGCATCTCCAATTGTCAGATGTTATTCCTTTCTATCCATGTGATAGCTTTTTAGACATACAGTAGCAATGAGCATGCAGGGCTTTACAAAGTTTATATAAGTTAGCTTGCCAGGACAAGCTGACTGGAAAATTTAAACTGCCCTTGGGAGATCAGAGCTTGATCCAAAATATGACAACATAATTCATATATCACAATTTTAAGCACACAAGTTGACTCTCATGAATCTTGCTTAATGCTTTTCCCAGTGGACTAGAGTATTTTCCTTTCCATTTTCATGCATGTTCCTCGCAACACAGTCCAAGTGAACTTTGCTTAATCATGGGATCTAATAGGGTCTTTCCTATTATTTTCTGTCCCTATGGAAAATGGATTTGCTATATTTGCTTTGAGCAGTTTGGGGATATTTACTGTAGTTTCTGCATCGTCAAACAATAGCTAGTATTGTTGGTGCAAAATTTTACATCATTAATAAAGATAAGAAAAAGGGACCTAATATTGAGCCTTGAGGGACACAAGATTTAATGGAGTAAATATTGCCAATTCAAACTTTCTGTGATCTGTGTGTTTGGTCAAAAGAATGTCACGATTAATAAAATTTGAATGCCTTCTTAAGGTTCATAACTATTACTAATGTTAAATTTCCTATAACAATTTCATGTAGCCCACTGTCTATTAGATTAGTTAAAGCTGTTGCACAGGAATGGGCTTTGTGAAAAACCTGTTTGTTGTATGTGGAAATGAGAATAAATATAAAAATATTCATACACCTGTTTGGCCAAATACTTTTCAAACAATTTTTAGAGATGGCACAGAGCAAAGCAACTCTTAACATCAATCAATCCAGGTGCACAATATCAAGCAAAATAATTGTAATACAAAATCACAACACTAAAATGAACTAGTAGAAACATACAAAATTATTCTATCATTGGTAATATTTTTATTTCTTCAAAATAATTTGTTATCAATTTTAAAATAAAAATCAGACTTGCAATTATGGGGAGAAATTACTTATGGGCAACAAAAAAATTCTGATTCCCACAATTCAAAGCTTGTCAATTACATGACTATAATTTAACATCAATTTCTTTGAAGTCAGAAGGACAAGTAGATTGAGAAAGTGCAACATAAAATGTTGATTAATTTAGTACTCATTATATTATGTCATTGTATTTGTACATGCCAACCTTGCTCGAAGAGATCAAATGATCATACATTGTATCGAAATGCTGATAGATCCAACAAACAAAACTGGCAACAAATATTTTTTTAAAAAGTGTCCTCTTTTTTTCCTCTAAAGGGAACGGTAATAAACCTTTTTTCTCAAATAATGTAGGGGCTCCTCAATGTCGCAACCTGAACCGGGAGAGATTGACAAATGATCGGGGCACATCAGGGGAATGTGCCTGCATGAAGACCCTTCATAAATGGCTGTACCAAGCGAGCTTCTCTTTTTTTTTAAAGCGACTCTCAAACGTAACATGTTAGCTTTTTAAAATAAGTATACATTTCTGCGTGTGAAATAATCTTGCAGTCAAGCATTCTAAAATTCAAGTTAACGTTAGTCTAAGATGTATTGTATGTGAAGCCCCTACAAAAAAAAACAAAAAAAATACAGGCGCCTTATTGACTGTTTACACTCTAAATCAAAAGAAAGTAAACATTATTTGCAAAATATATAAAAAATGAATGAGAATTGCTGCTTACCTTCCAGATATATCCATAGAATAACACAAAAGGCCAAGGCCTTCATTTTCTGCACACTAACTTCTGCATCAGTTAATTTGGTATAGTATCCCACTCTAAGCGTGTTTACAAAGTGTATCGAGCACTGATCGACAGCGTGAGAAATAGGTCGGTATGAAAGGTGAGCTACATAAAAACGCATTTCAAATATAGAAACGAAACGAATATTATACTTTGTTTTGTACAGATCTTTAAATATATTTCAATCGTAAAAGAAAAATAAAGAATGGTATAAAGTTTTCAACTACATAATTTACGAATACCAGAATAATGTTGTGTATCCCTCCATCCATCTATCCATCTTCGCTAGCCAAGGATCGTCAATCCGCACAGGGACTCGTATTGATATGATCATTGCGTGCAATTTGCCTATTACAACTGTGTACTGTATATATATATATATATATATATATATATATATATATATACATATATATATATATATATATGTTTATATATATATATATATATATATACACATATATATATATATATATATGTGTATATATATATATATATATATATACACATATATATATATATATATATGTGTATATATATATATATATATATATATATACATATATATATACATATATACATATATATATATACATATATATATATATATATAATATTATCGTATCGTTGCTTAAAATTTATCTATAAATAATATCGTACTTTATTATTATTATTATTATTATTATTATTATTATATATATATATATATATATATATATATATATATATATATATATTATTTATAGAAAAATTGTAAAATTTTAAAATTTTAAGCAACGATACGAGCCCCTGTGTTGATCCATATTAACATGGAACGATGTGGAACGACAACTATTGGCTAGCTAAAGTGGTTCAACCCAAGAATATCTTTCACGAGATTTGCTCATTGCTTCTGTAGGCCTAAAATAAATAACAATACTTTCCACTATATCAATATTTCAACCAAAAATGTGAGCAATGTCTATCGAAAAAAATACCCCCCATTACAGATACATGTTATAGCTATAAAACACGATTCTACACGAAACGTCTGTATGAACGTGAATACATCATGGAACTTCGCGCCCGTGCGACACCATTCAACTCATACACAACATTTATTTTATTTTGCTTGTTAAAAACTCAGGGAAGAAATGAAATACATATATCGGTATAACAGACCTGACGATTGTGAATGATTTTGTTTTTAAATCTCTAGATAAGTTTTGTTTGAACTTATATGATGAATAAAATTAATTCTTGTTTTCCCCACAAATCAGAGCAAGATCATTTTTTAAGCTGTTTGGGACCGCATTTTTTAATTTTTTTTATAATTATTATTATAAAATCACAGTGTCCCCCACACCCGCCTCCGACAATTAAATGGTTGGTCCCTAAGCATTATAGAATGACCGAGAAAGAAAAAAATACAGTTTCAAATAATCATCATAAAAGTCTAGCTCTTACATTCTCTCAAAAATGCGGCTTGCGAAACTTTTTTTCTTCTTCAACAACTACAGATCTGCAAAGCAGCGACCAAAGGAACAAAAGCAAAACCAGAACTTTTTTTACGATGGAGCTTGCGACCCTGTAAGAAGCTGAACAAAACCTTCTGTGTCAAGAGGTGCTATCTCTTTGATTTCAAAAGGGTGAGAACTGCGTGAATGTGAATCCGTAAATAGTCTTCGAGCTAGTCGTATTTACATAAAGATTGTTAGAGTAGTTTAAATTTACACCAACCCACCCTTGTTTGGAATCGACAACACTAAAAAAAACAAATAACAATTACTAGCGCATCAGAGCAGTATAATTGTTTGCTCCAGCCTAATAATGTAGAGATATCACAGCACCAAAATAACAATTTTATTAAAAATTACTAGAGCACTAGCGTAGCGAACACAAAATAATAATATAAAATCCATGTACACAAGCAAGCGAAATATCTAATTGAGATAAAATCTCTTAGCATGCTGTTATGCTGTTAAGAGTTACTTACCGTGGTAGAATTAGGTATATTGTGAGTTCTAGAGTAGCCAACCTTGATATTATATATATATATATATATATATATATATATATATATATATATATATATATATATATATATATATATATATATATACAGTAAACAGCAAATTAGAACATTTTTATAAAGTGAAAGAAAACTTAAACAAGTATTTAGCTGTACTTACCTACTTACTTTGCATAAAAAGAAGTTAAAACTTAGCTTGTCTGGTTTTCAAGATATTTGATTTTAAAGATAAAAGTATTTAAATTAACCAATTACCAATGAAAAATTAACGCTGACAAACAATGGCGTAGTAAGGGTAAATGGCGCCCTGGGCGACGATGATGGCCCAAAGGGCCAGAATACGAGGCCCAAATTTGTATCAGCTGTTTTGGCGTCTCAAGACCTCTGGAGCCCGTGGCAACAGCCCCGTATGCCGTCCCCCCTCCCTCCCCCCCCCCCCCCCCAGCCGTTAGTACGCTATTACGCTATTGCTGACAAAAACGGTATAATAGGCACTGCGAACCTATGTATAGGTAGCTGCGGGAATGTCTGATGGTCTGGTGGTTTGGCCACTCGTCGGATCGCAGGGCTCCGGATTCTCAAGAATCTGGCAAACAGCTGGTAAGGCTTAACATCAGTTGTCTTTATGGCCTCAATTCAACGGTCACAAGTGAATTAAAGAGGTCAGGTGAACCCTCCCTCGCGATGGCGAATCTAATGATTGGGGGAGAGTTTATTAGTGCTGGGAACGAAAAAGCAGCACAAAGAAGTAAAGGTGATCCTAGTAGTTGAGGGGGGGTATTGATGCCAAAAGGGGGCACTTGATGCCTTTACGGGAGTTTAACATGGCGGGGGCACTTGATGCCTTTACGGGAGTTTAACATGGCGGGGGCACTTGATGCCTTTACGGGAGTTTAACATGGCGGGGGCACTTGATGCCTTTACGGGAGTTTAACATGGCGGGGGCACTTGATGCCAATACGGGAGTTTAACATGGCGGGGGTCTCTATAGGGACAACGGGAGGGAGGGAAATAGAATTAATCTTTCTTGAAAAAGGGTGGTCCTGAAAAAGGACCGTTGGTTTTGTTTGGTAGGAAGAGCTTTTATTTATTTCCTCTCCAACATTGAGTGAGAAAGCCTGGGAGGTGGAACTTCTTCTTCTCCTCCTTCTTCTTTTCAGGTATCCAGTCGGGATGATTCAATTGTCTGAACTTGTCCTGAATTTTCATCCAGTTCAAGTTCAGACGATTGAATTGTTTTTCTCTTTTCTCCTTTACCCACATTAATTTGATTTTAGCTACCTCCTGTTCCAAAATTTTTTTAATAATAGTTTCTACTCTGAGCAGGGCCGCTTCTTGTCGAGTAAGGATGATACATTTTAAATGATCATCCAATTTTTGGATGTAATCCAAGACTTCTTTAAGAAGTCCTACTCGACAAGGTGAAGAAGAGGAGGAGTTGTTACTCTTCTTAACTTCCTCCTCCTTCTTCACTTCTTGAATTAAATTTAAAATCAAATTAATGTAGGTAAAGTGATGGATTACCCACTTCCAACTGACTGGATACCACCACATCCTTTTCTCCATATAATACTTCACTTCCACCATCCAGTCCCAGGCTTCCTGTAGATTGTCAATAATGTCAAGCATTCTTGAAGAGTGAAAAAAAGTGTGAATGGCGCTACTGTGGAAGGCACCGGTTTATATGCAAGAAGCGCGGACGTGATGGAAAACATCCCCCTTTTTTTCCAAAAAAACCACACCACACTATCCTTTTTTCTATATCAAACTCACACCACACAAAACATATAAGGGAGAAGGTTTTTTTGTTTGAGGGGTAGACTATCACAAAAAAATATATACACACAACATATAAAAAAACACACACTTATATAGGCAATATTGATAAATAATTAATCTTTCCTTGAAAAATGGGTGGCCCTAAAAAGGACCTTTTTTTGTTATTGTTGTTGTTTTTTTTTTAACAACATGAGCATCTCCTAGAGGGTTTTCTTTTTCTTCTTAAACTTCTTCTAACTTCGGGTCCATACAGTAAAACCCTCTTTAGACAACCTTGTCTCTCCACATAAGTTTGTCTATACCATGTAGCTGTATCCGTAATTTTGGTTTTAGTCCATGATGCTTTTACATACATCAGGAATGCTGGATTAAACAGCATTCCTGAAACAATGTTGGAGGATTCTACACTAACCCACATGATTTTGTTTTTAGGATTGGTCGTCTTGGAGAAAAACCGGTGAAGCATTTATGAAACGAGCGGTTGTATATATACCTTACGATCGGATTGAAATGGATCCAAATTAACTACCAATCCAAACACTTGTTACAAGTCGGTTCGGTTTTTCTTCCAATGGGAAGAAAGCGGAGGTGTGACGTCATCTCGGGTATAAAGGTATCGTAGCGTTCGTAGGAGGCTTTATTACTTTTTTCGACAGCCTTCATGGAGACTGGAAAGACAAGTACTACATCAATGTATTGGAGTGATCCTGCAACGATAATGAATGCTGCGGCATTATTGAACTTTCGGCCGGAAGACTTTGAGTTAGATTTACTAAATCAAGAGTATGACAATACTACTACTACTACTACTGCTCCTACTGTTCCAATAGTGAATGATTTTAAAAGAAGACAAATGGAAGAGATGGAAAATTTTGTCAAAAAGCAACGGGAAGAGGAAGAAATGTTTCTTCTTCTTCAACAACAACAGAAAGAAGAAGAAGAAATCAGACAGCAACAGCAGCAGCAACAGCAGTTACAAGAGGAGGAGAAGAAGAAGGAAACAGGAAAGGAAAGCCTCAGTCTTCAAGAAAGAACTGTAAGTCTGTTAGAAGAGGTATTATATGAGTTGAAATGGATGACCAATTTCTATAAGTATTCTTTAACTCATCAACCACCTAAACGGAAAAGACCATCACGGGCTAAACAACATTCTTCTTCTAAACCTTCCAGTGCTAGTGAGATGCCACCACCACCACCACCACCCATGTCACCAATATCACCACCACCACCAGTGACTACCACCATAATGAAAACACCATCAGTAGCAGCAGCATTAACAGGATATGGATTGGGCCGTGGTAAAGGACTACGGCATTTGAAGTTAATTTGAAAAGTTTTGTTTTTTGAAAACCAAAAACAAACAAAACAACCCAATGGTCCTTTTAAGGGCCCCCAGATTTCTAGAAAAGAAATCAAATTGCCAAAAAAAAAAAAAAAAAAATCAAGTTAAAACTTTAAAAAATCCCACCACCATAGTACAAGTGTGAGTGAGTGAGTGCGTGCGTGCGTGCATTTCTACTCTAAAACAAAATAACACAAAACCACTTACTTTTTTTCTCTTCAGTCTTGTGTATTCATCCAATTTTTTTACAAAATAAAATTCAGCAATATAACATATAACACCAAAACAAAATCACACAAGAAAAAACAAAGTTCACTTTCTGTAATGCTTGTGTGGTTTGAATTGAAACACTGGAATTTCCTTCTCACTGTCTCTCTTGTGTTTCGTCTTCATAGGAATCCTGTTTTCCTTTTCTTCATCTTCATTCTCACTTTCGTCTTCCATTCTTCTTACTCTCTTCTTACTTTTCTTGATGATATGTTCTTCTTCTTCTTCTAGGTTTGTTAATTTTGAATCCACTTCCTCCCTCTCCTCTTCTTCTTGTTCTTTCTGAGGGCATTCCGAAGACCAATGTCCTGGTCCTTTACAATGATAGCAGATATCTTTCCCTTTATCTCTCTTTTTCTGTTCACGTTTGGGACAATCTGGAGCCCAATGTCCTTTCTCTTGACAGATGTAACAAGTGTCGTCACTTTTATCTCTAGTGACAGAGGAGGAGGAGTAGTCTTTACTCTTACTGTACGTAGTATACTTTCGAATTACTGTCTGTAAATCTCTCACCAAAAAAGCAATCTGTCTTTTTGACTCTTCCATCTTGACAGTTTGAAAGTTCAATCACCAAAGACTGATTCTGAAGGTAAGAAGCTCTCTCTTTATATACTCTTCTGTCTCTATATAAAGGTACCTGGGTGAAAAAAAACTCAATCAGTTTCAAATCAGAGTTGAAGATGAAAAGATCACGCCCAAACCATGATAAATCAGAACCAGAACAAGAACAAACCAAGAAGCCACGGCGACGAAGGTATTCCGTGCCTCCTGAAACACCCTTAGAAGAATTACTGGCTCAAGTCCATGCCAGTGACTTTGAAGACGAAATGAGTGAACAACAACCTGAAACCCAAACTTCCAAAACCAAAGTCACTACTACTACCAACACCACAACCCCTGACCAAGAAAGTCATACTACTACCGCTACCGCTACCGTGGCTCCTGAAAATTACTATCGGATTCGAGAGACACAAAAAATCACTTCTCGAAAATTTAGGACCACGGCGTATACTCACACAGTACACTTCAAAGACTTTAAGTCTCAAGTACCTCCCGAGAAAGCGGCGCGGTTCATTACCAATTTGTGGGAATCTGTGTTACAGAACTTAAAACGGCAATGTGGAGCCAAAGAAGACGATCGGTTGAGACTAGCCATTCATCATGACCAATTGAAGAGTCCTGTTTGGATTGAATTTAGTACCCCGGCAGAATTAACGCCAGACAAAGTTATGTCAAAAATAGAACATGTACAACAATCCAATGACAAATTTACCATCACCGATGGAAAGGCCACCGTTTACATGACCCATGTTGCTCCACCTCGAGGAAGTGGACGAAGCAGAAAAACTTTATTGGTGGACGATCTTCTTACTACCAAACAAAGTGTCGTCCAAATTAACAATACTGAAGATTCAATGTGCTTAGCTCGAGCTATTGTGGTGGGTCGTACCTATGCTAACAAGAACGAGAGCAAAGAATGGAAAAAAGCCTGGAAAAACATTCAATATTCGCAAAGACCCCAACAACGAAAAGAAGCAGAACTCTTGTTACAACAAGCAGGGATCCCTAAAGAGACTGTGTGTAGCATTTCTCAATTACAGCAACTTCAAGATGTTTTGGCTCCTCATTATACGTTAAAAGTTCACCCTCAAGAAGTGCGCGGTGATCTATTGTTTCGAGGCCCTAATTTTCCTGAGGGAAAATACATTCATCTTTATCACCATCAAGAACATTTTGATACCATTACCAGTATTACTGGATTTTTGGGATACTCTTACTACTGTGAGAAATGTAACAAAGGGTGTAATAGTCGGGAGAAACACATTACTTGTGGAGCAAGATGTCGGGGCTGTTTAGCCGACCCACCATGCCTTCCTGAGCCACAACAACATCACATTTATTGTGAAACCTGTCGACGCCGTTTTGTCAGTCCTACTTGCTACCAACAACATCGCAAGACCCAAGGACGACACCAACAAAAATGTGCTTGTGAGTTATTACAATCGTGTTCTACGTGTGGACAACTGATTCGTTCCAACAACTCCAAGAGACACGTTTGTGCTGGCAAGAAAAAATGTTCTATTTGTCATCAGATCGTCGATTTTGATCATCGATGTTTTATTCAAAAGCGTGACAAGATAGAGAAGAAAGAAATAAAGAAAAACAAGAAACAAGTAGATTTCATCTTTTTTGATTTTGAATGTATGCAAGAAACAGGCACTCACATTCCTAATTTTTGTGTAGCCCATCGGGCTTGTGATCAGTGCATTCAAGAATCGATTCATTTTCACTGTCCTCATTGTAGTAGGATTCCAGGAGGACGTGAAAAAATCTTTCGTGGAGTGAATACTTTGTCGGAGTTTGCTGAATGGGTTTTAGACCCTACCACCCACGACAGTTGGAGCGAAGAAGACATTCATCGTTACGGAGATTGTCATCGGTATGCGACCGTCATAGCTCACAATTTTTCGGGATACGATGGACAGTTTTTACTTAATTATTATTTGAACCATGGAACCGAACGTCCTGAAGTCACCATGAATGGAAAAAAAGCTCATCTACATGAAAGTAGGACAAGTTCAATTCAAAGATTCGATGAGTTATTTGACCATGCCTTTGAGTCGCATGCCAAAAACGTTTGGTATGACAGAAATGGCCAAAGGTTACTTTCCTCACTTCTTTAACACGGAAGCTAATCAACATGCCGTCCTACCTCATTTACCTGACCTTCATGATTATGACCCTGATGGAATGCGACCCGAACAGCGAGAAGCTTTTCACGCTTGGTACCGTGTTCACCAGAACGATCCCTTTGACTTTCAAGAAGAGATGCTCAAATATTGTCGATCGGATGTAGATATTTTAAGACGTTGTTGTGGAAAATTTCGAGAGTTATTTCTCGATAGTGCAGAGGTCGATCCTTTGAAAGAGGCATCCACCTTACCTAAAGCCTGTTCCTTGGTCTACAGACAACATTTCATGCCCGAAAACCAACTCGCCATCATTGACTCCAACACGGGGGTTTTTGCTAGTCGTCAATATTCTGTCAAAGCTTTACGTTGGCTTCATTACTTATGTCAAAAAGAAGACAAATGGATACAACATGCTAGAAACGGAGGAGGAGAAAAAAAGATTGGAGGTTATTCTGTGGATGGTTGGGATTTAGAAAACCCACATATTGTGTATGAGTTTCAGGGATGTTTGTTTCACGGATGCCCTATTTGTTATCCTGTCCGAGACATGAAAAGTCCTTATTCAGATTCTACCATGGATCAGTTATATGAACAGACTTGTCAACGACGACTTCAGTTAGAAAGTCAAGGTTACGAAGTGATAGAAATGTGGGAACACGAGTACGATCGACGTTTGAAAATCGATCCTGAATTTAAAACCATCACTCAAAGTTACGACGCAGCCGACATTGAACCTTTAGATCCACGTCACAGTTTATTTGGAGGACGAACCAATGCTACTCGATTATTGTACGACGTGAACGAATCCCAAGGAGAAGAAATCAAATACATTGACGTGTGTTCTTTGTATCCTTGGGTGTGTAAATATGCTCGTTTTCCTACCGGACACCCTGAAATTTTAACAGAGCACATCGACGTGGAACAGATTCGTCAATACGAAGGATTGATCAAATGTAAAGTTTTACCTCCCACAAACTTGTTTCATCCCATCTTACCTTGCCATTGTCAAGGAAAATTGATGTTTCCTTTATGTCGGACGTGTGCCGAAATGTGTAACCAAGATCATTCCTGTCACCACACGGAGGAAGAACGGTCGATGATAGGAACGTGGGTCAGTGCCGAATTGTTTCGGGCATTGGATCGTGGATACCGTTTATTGAACGTGTATGAAATTTGGCACTTTCCAACGACAGCCCAATACCAAAAGGACGACGCCACTCATCATCCAGGCATTTTTTCGGGGTACGTGAACCAATTTCTTAAACTGAAACAAGAAGCTAGTGGTTATCCTTCGTGGTGTCAAACTCCCGAAGACAAAGTCCGATTCAAAGAAGAATACCGTGACATCGAAGGCATCACTTTAGAAGAGGTAGAAAAAAATGAAGGAAAAAGATCGTTTGCTAAAGTGATGTTAAATTGTTTGTGGGGAAAAATGGCTCAACGTACGATCTTACCCAAAACGGAATACGTGGACGATCCTTATCGTTACTTTAAACTGGTGGACGACAAAAGTATTCTAGTCAAGCACGTTGAAATCGTCCGTGAGGATTTGATCATTGTTAATTTTGAAGATGAACCCAAGTTTGTGAAACCTGACAAGTTTAGTAACGTAGTCATTGCCGCCTACGTGACTGCTCATGCTCGTTTGAAATTGTATGACGAAGCATTAGAAGTCTTGGGAGATCGTGTTCTGTATTTCGATACTGACAGTTGCATTTACATTCATCGCCCCGGTTGCCCCCACCCTACCATTCAAGGAGATCGATTAGGAGCCTGGACAGACGAGCACCCTCAAGATACCATCCTGAGTTTTGCTAGCGGTGGCCCTAAAAATTATGGGTACCGATACCGAGACCCTCAAGGTCAACTTCACACCTCCTGTAAAGTCAAAGGATTGACTCTGAACTATCGAACTAACCAAGTCGTGAACTTTGAGGTTTTAAAAAATGCTCTGTTGTCTGGACAAGTGAAAGATTTTCAAGTCGCTACGTTAGAACCTCACAAGATTGTTCGCCTACCAAATCATAAAATCGTGACTCGACCTGTTCAAAAAGTGTATCGTATCGTGTACCAAAAAAGAGTGAGACTTCCAGATCACACTACTTTACCTTACGGACACGCCGATTTGGAGAAGTATAAAAAAAGGAAGCCCTCCTCTTGAAAAAACAGAAAAGATGTCTTCAACAACAACATGGGTTTTGCCTGACTATGCTGAGTGTGACAGTCGATTGAAGACGTTCAAAAATTGGCCTAAAGGGGATCGATTACCCACAGCCATCTCTTTAGCCAGAGCAGGTTTTGTTTACTTTGGACAGGGAAGTTTAGTGAAATGTTTCAGTTGTGGTGCAAGCATTCGCATGAGTCCTAAAGATTCAGCTATCGTGGAACATACCAGATGGTCACCAAACTGTGCTTACCTTTCTTTAGCGTTTCCACCGATCACATTACAATACTTTTCGGATGGTACAGTCGACAGGTATAAAAAAGGAACCCCTTCCAAGCCTAACCTTCATTCTGACTTTTCACGTGAACCGAGCAAGAAGAAAAAAAAATAGATGAGTATTTTTTCCAGTTTTGAGGAATTTGAGTGTGATGCTGAACCATGCCATGACGTGACCGATGCCGTACGTTGTGACATCGTGGATTCAGTCACTCACCGTCGATCCAACTCAAAAGATGCAGGACGCCCTTTATGTTTTACTAATCGTACACAAAACGGTACTCCCTGCAGACCTAATGGATTGATGATACCCTTGGCTGTGTCTGGCTATTCCAAGTATGAAAATCGTCTCGAGTCGTTCCAAGACAAGTGGCCAAAATATTTAAATGGCCCTAAACCCGAAGCTTTAGCCAGATCTGGATTTTTTTACGTGGGAGTTGGAGATCAAGTGAAGTGTTTCAGTTGCGGTGTGAGACTTCGCTATTGGGAGCCTTACGACTTAGCTGACATCGAACATGCTCGATGGTCTCCGCATTGTCAGTTCTTACCTTTAGTGGCTCGAGAAGAATACGGATACGATCAACCAGATACCAAGAAGTAATACAATGGAGGAGAAGAATACTTCTTCTTTAGATGAACTTATTTGTGGTTTACCTTTAGAGTTACAAGATCGTATTTTTCAGTATATTCCTACTTTAGAAGATCGTATTCGTGGATTACCTTTGGAGTTACGAGAACGGATTTACCAAGAATTTGTTCACATTCAACTGAAACGTAAAAAAGAGTTACATCCTTTACGACAGACTTGTTGTAACCAATGGATTTTGAAGGTAATAAGACAAATGATAGCTAAGAAGATATTCAAATGGTCAGACATTGATGAAAATCTACATCACAAATTTAAGACATTGGTGGGGGCTACCTACAATGTAGCAGTGGAATATAGAATTCCATGGGAGGAAGTGAAGGAAAAAAATGTGACTAACATAGACGAATACCAAAAACTGTTAGAAGAACTGTCTCCTGAAGACAAAATCACCTTTTTGTGTTTTGAAATTAGATAGGATAATCACTGAAACTGGTGTTGGATCCTATAGATATCCTTTACCTACCGATTCCGTTTGGTTAGTGTGTGAGTATTTTGTCACCAAGAAACCTACTCTACAAGATCGCATTCGTGACTTGTCTTCAAAGTTACAAAAACGGATTTACGATGAGTTGGTTCAAATTCAAGTGAAACGTAAACTTCAAGTGATTCCTCGATTTCAAGGCTATGGCTACTTTCGTCGCATCAGAAAATTGATTCTGAACAACGACTATCACCAGTATCGTGAAGAATACAAAAGAGAAGTATTTCTTTCCAAATCGGAAACTTTACCCAAGTACATTAGTGTCATGCCTTTGAATGTGCGCGAACAGATTTACCGTGAGTTTCTGAAATTACAAGTGAAACGTAAACTCAAAGTCATTTCTCGATTTTTACGCTATACCCTCTTTCAAGGGCATAGAAGAATGGTTATGGGAAACGTCTATCACAACTTCTATCCTGAAGGAGACTGTCTCAAAAGGTACCAACCTTGGGAGCCTGGCTATAAAAACATGCCACCCAAGATACCAACCTTAGCCATCGATCCCTATAAAGAGGAGGCGGCACGTCTCAAATCACTTTACTACTCGTGAAACGGATTCTGTGACACAGTTACTGCCTGACTATAAAAGAGTGGGTATGCCTGAACTCTACACACCAGTTGTGAAACGGATTCCGTGGAAGGAAATCATAGATAAAATTCAGACCTTAGAGGAATATAAAGAAGTGATACAAGAACTGTATCCATTGAATTTTGGACGTTATGTGGTGTGTGTCTTAGTGACTACTTATCTTGGATTTCGTTTTCCAGGACATTCGTTGTGGAATATTTTTGAGGACAAGTGTTTGCCTTGGATTCTTTTGAAGGATCCGTGGTTGTTTTGGACTCAATTGTTGAGTACCAAAAAACAATATGACCGTGTGTTCTTTTTCGGACTTAGTAGAAGAAGAAGACTATAAAAACTTGATTTTATCAGTCCACGAAAGAAACATTGTACGTATAGCGTTGAGAGTGGTGATGAAAATTAGTGACGTACTTCCATGTGAAGAAGACATTCGTCACACTTTATCTGTGCATAAAACATTTCAAGAAGTGTGTACTGCTAGTGAGTTACACCAACAACTTTTCCATTGGAAAGATGTACGACCCTGGAGAAACCTTGGTTTCCAATATTGGTTACAAGAAGTGGCCCAGTTCAGCCAAGATTTGGCAACCACTTATTGATAACATTCTAAAAGTGAAAAAAAAAAAATGGGAACCTCCATGGGAAACTCTAAAAGAAGAAGAAGAAGTACCTGACACCACTACCACTACTGCTGTGGTTCCAATACCTCTTGAGGAGGAACACCACCCTTCTTTACCACCGCTACCGTCAGTGAATTCAAAAAAGACGAGTAGAAGAAGAAGAATGTTACCACAAACAGTGGTGTCTTTCATGACTTGGACACAAAACAATTGTTGTTCCTTTTCTTGTTTAGAGAGAACTTTAGCTGTTTTAGTGATAGTCTTAATTGTGTACGTGTTCGGTTTAATTGTATATTTTCTCACAAATTCACTTCTTCATGCAAATTTGTAAAATATGTTATTGTTTTGTGGGTTGGTTTGTTTTACAAAAAAATAAACGTGTATGAAAACGTATAAAATGCCTTGGGTTTTTTGTCTTCTTCTCAAAAATCTTCTTACCTCAATCATGGCTACATCTTCTTCTTCTACCTCGTCTGCCTCTTCCTCCTCTTCTGTGGTGAAAGTGATTGACGAAAAGTTAGATCGTCAAAGTTGGAATGCTTTGTATCTGCGCCATCCATTTAACATGTTGATTGCTGGACCGAGTGGTTCAGGGAAAACCGAATTTGTCAAACGATTGATCGAACACAAAGCTGATTTGTTTGATCGTCCACCTCAACGTATCGTGTGGTGTTACAAAGAGTGGCAACCGTCTTACACGTTATTGAAAGAAAGTCAAGGAGAAACTATTTCGTTTGTGGATGGTATTCCTCACGAAGACGATGGAATTGTGTCTGACGTGAGTCAAACTCATTTAGTTATTTTTGATGACATGTTAGGAGAAGACGAAGAAGAAATTAAACTTTGGTTTACACGAAAAGGACACCATCGTAATGCTAGTATTGTCTACATTACACAAAATTTATTTCAACAGAGTAAAGCCCATCGAACTATTAGTTTGAATGCTCATTACGTGGTCTTGTTTAAAAGCCCCAGAGACAAATCTCAAGTACAAGTGTTAGCCAAACAGTTAGGAGCTCCTTGGCTGAATTATGCGTACGACGATGCCACTCAAGCCCCTCACGAGTATTTACTCATTGACTTAAAACCGACCACTCCTGACTATTTGAGATTTCGTGCCAGTATCTTTCACTCTTGGGGTCAAGAAGGTGGTCCTGTCATTTACACGTCCCCTTCAGTCCATTTTTAAAAAAAAAACAAACTATAAAAACAACCTACGACGTCATTTCTGTCTCACACTCTTTTTGAGAGATGAAGATGACTTCCTTTCAATCTCATCCTTCGGCTAAATTGATCCGTGCCTTGTATGGCATTAGTCGTGAAAAAAATGCACAAGTTCGTGCTCATTTGTTAGAAGCGAGTCTGAAAGAAGTGTTACGATGGTTTACTTTGACAGCACGTCAATTACTACAAGGTATCATTCACATTCCTCATCAAACTCAACGTTTTTTTCAAAAACATAAATCGGCATTGTCACAACTGGCTGATCCTAGAATCGATTCACGGACTAAAAAACAAATCATTTTAACTCCTGGTGGAAGTGGTTCTTTAGGAGGAGTCATGATTCGTTCCCTTTTGAAATGGGATCCTAATGATGCCAAAGCCAAAAAACCCAAATCACCTAAAAAGAAGAAGAAGAAAAAAAGTCCAAAGAAAAAGAAGAAGAAAGTCAGCCAAAAAAAAAAAAAGAAAAGCCCCCAAAAGAAGAAATCCCCAAAGAAAAGTCGTGCCAAGAAGAAGAAGAAAAGAGGTACTGCTGCAACCAGGAAGAAAAAAACACTACCACAACAACAGACCCCATTAGTAACAAGGTCACCTTTTGCGTCCACATCTTCTTCACCTTTCACCATGATGCCTGTCAAACCAGACTTAAGTCCAGTGTTTCCTAATTTAATGCAAAAATGGAAACCTATTTCGAAAGTGACCCCGTCGGGACCGTCAACTTCAGCTGATTTAGCCATGGCAGCAGCTAGCAATAAAGTACCATCCCCTAAAACCAAAGTCCAAGAAAGAACTGGTATCTTACAAAGTTTAGTAGATTTATCCAAACAAGAATTGAGTCGATTTAGTCCTTTGAAAACACCTCAACGTCAAGTGAGACCTGTCGTGAAGTTGGTACGTCGTGCAGACAATCAGTGGAGACGTGTTCCAGTATAAAATAGAAGGGTACCCTGCTAAAAGACTTCAGACTTGTTTTCTACCGACTAAAACAGATGGCTCCCAAACGTGCACACCACCACCACCACCACCACCAAAAAAAGAAGAAAACCACCAAAAAAGGACGACTTCTTCCCCCTCGTCTGGCGAAACATTGGGATGTCTTGTCTGTCCTGAACAAATCCAAACCTCCCATGCGAAAACAACTCATTCAAACAGCTCCTAAAGAAATCATCGATACCGTGTGTGAATGTTGTTTAAACGTGTTAAAAGGAACGGTACCTTTGTCTAAGATACAGAAACAAAAATTAGGGAAACATCGGAATGTTCTTCGTCAAATGGTGAAAAAGAAAATACCTCTTCAACAAAAGAAAAAAATGTTGGTACAACGAGGTGGATTTCTACCTATGTTGATAGGACCATTGTTAAAAATAGCCGCTCCTTTGTTAGGAACGATTGCTGGACCACTTTTAGGAGGAGTCATGCGATAAAAAAAAAAAAGAAGGATAAAAAGGACCACCCTACTCTGAAATGACCACACCTTTTTGGTACCTTTGAATGAAATGGAAGGACGAAAACTGACTTTAGTACCTTACAAACGATGGATGGAATTTCATCGTTGGAACGAACAACGGATACCTCATTTACCAGTCAATCCTAATCTCAACGAAATGTCTCAGTTACAACAAGAAATACAATCCCTGATGGAACGTAACGATTTGTCCGAAACAGAAAAAACCCAACGGTACGGTCAACTTTTACAACGTCTACAACTCTTTCGTCAAAAAGCAGTCGACGAAACAGCTCCACCCACTTTGAGAGATTTTAAGGCTCTCATGAAAAGCGAACCTAAAGTGACTATCAAAAAAGAAAAAGAAGAAAAAGAAGAAAAAGAAGAAGAAGAAGAAGAAGAAGAGTTTTTACTAACTCCACCTCTTAAAAAAATAAAAAAGTTAGCCACCCCGGATTGGATAAAAAAGAAAAGGTCTACCCCTTTATCCTCAGAAAAGAAAAAGAAAGAAGTGAAGAAAGAAGTCAAAACAGAACCGATGACCCCTGATGATCGAACTCCCTCTTCATTTACCCCAGTAGCACGTCGGACACGTCAATCCAAAAAGTTTCCTCACGAAGAAAAGAGTATTGGAACAACTTGGTTCAAATATTGATCAATCATGGAGAAACTGTTAGCTAACATTTATTACAATCCTGGTCATGCTGCTGGTTACGGAGGAGTTCAAAAATTATATCGAGCTGCTAAAAGTCAATTGAAAAGTGTACGTTTACCCGAAGTACGACGATGGTTACAAGAACAATCAACGTACACGTTACACAAACCCATTCGACGTAAATTTTCTAGAAGTACTACTCAAGTGGAAGGGATCGATCATCAATGGCAAGCCGATTTAGCGGACGTCTCTCATTTAGCTACTTACAATCGTGGTTACAAATATTTGTTTTGTGTCATTGATGTGTTTTCCAAATTTGCTTGGGTCGTGCCTTTGACTTCTAAAAGCAGTACCGAATTGGTACGAGCCTTAAAATTGGTCTTGAAACAAAGTGGACGTCAACCTTTACGATGGCAAACGGACAAAGGTACCGAATTTCTAAACCAAGCTTTTCAAAAAGAATTGAAACAAAGACAAATTCATTTTTTTACGACCGAAAATCCTGAAACCAAAGCCAGTATCGTGGAACGTTTTCAAAGAACTTTGAAAGAACGCATGTGGAAATATTTTACACATCAACATACTCTCAAGTACATCGACGTGTTACCTCGTTTGGTCAAAGCGTACAATCAATCGTACCATCGTAGTATTGGATGTACCCCCGAAGAGGTCAGCCCTGAAAACGAAGTGTCAGTGTTTGATAAATTATTTGGTTCACCCCAGCAGATCAAAAAAAAGAAGAAAAAGAAAACACCTTTGTTGAAGTTATTAAAGACGGGAGATTGGGTTCGTATCGGAAAAACCAAACGTACTTTTGACAAAGGTTATTTACCTAACTGGACTACCGAATTGTT
Organism: Margaritifera margaritifera; assembly: GCA_029931535.1. NCBI lineage: Eukaryota > Metazoa > Mollusca > Bivalvia > Unionida > Margaritiferidae > Margaritifera > Margaritifera margaritifera. The sequence goes on from JAQPZY010001602.1 coordinate 2,771,452, forward strand.
TCGTGTCACTACCCCCGTCCGTGGACGTGATCCTCCCGTCTATAAATTGGAAGACATGAACGGTGAAGTACTCAAAGGAACATTTTACTTGCCTGAGTTACAACGAGTGACTAAAAAAGAAGATACCTTGTACGACATCGAAAGCATTCTCGAACAAAGAACACGCAAAGTAGGTAAACGACGAGTAGAAGAAGTCAAAGTTCGTTGGAAAGGATATCCTCCTAGTTTTGATTCTTGGATTGCAGCTTCTCAAGTCGTCGACTATAAAAAGAAAAAGAAGTAGTAAAAAAAACTCATAACATGCCATTCAACACAGTAGCTACTCAGACAACTCCTCCTCCTCCTTCGGAAAGTTCTTCTCTTCAAGATTTACAAAAACAACCGCTTTGGGTGTGGTGTGGAGAACGTGTGCCTAAAAATCAAATCGTCTTTTTCTGCCAAATCATTGTAGTGTTTTGTGTCATCGGAGCAGCCATTGCTAATTTGAGTTTACAACAAGGAGACAAACAATTGTGGACTATTTTACTGAGCAGTTGCATCGGTTATCTTTTACCTAGTCCCTCTTTGAAATTTACGACCACGACCGACAACAGTCACCACAATAACGCCAGGCGTTCTTCTTCTTCTTCTTCGTCCAGTTACCACCACCAAAATACTACCAGTCCTCTTTTGGAACCTTTTGAACATCCTTCTTCTTCTGTCCACCACTTGAGTGATACCTCGGACACCACCAGATCCACTACTTTGGAACTATGAATGACCAATTTTATTTAACGTTACCTAGTGACAGTTCCATGGATGTGTTTCCCAACAACAGCTTATGTTGTTTTACCACCAAATTACCTCAAGCCCTCCAACTGGATCACGATGCTCATTGGGAAGTAGGTTTGGTAGAAATCATTCATCCTACGAAAATCACAAACATCAACAAAAGATCAAATCAGATCATCGTGACAGTTAGGAACAAAAAACTACAAGATTCCTTGGAAAAAGATGATCCTAAAATCTGGGCAATAGACCCAACAAATAAAAATGACATGCGGGGACATTTCAAAAAATGGGATGGAGGGGTAGGAGCCAAAGGGGCTTATGCAGTGTATGCCCTGAGAATTCCTACGGGGTATTATTTTAATGCTCGACATTTGGTGGACACTATTGAGGCTACCTTTAACCGTCAATTTGGTAAAGCCCTAATGGAGAACAAAAAAATAGTAAACATCAATTACAATGATGTGGCACGCCGTTTCTACATGGAATTTTCTCTGAAAGATGAAAAATCGGGTGACATGATGTCAGACAAAGAAGCTAAAGAAAAAGGCATCCCCGATCAGGAGAGAAGATTTATGACTATTGAATTTTCTGCTGGATTGTATGAAATTTTGGGTGGTAATAACGAAGATAAAAGTTATCTATCACCTGTCAGCACCAACATCGAATCTTCAGAAGCTTTTCGCGACCCCGTGGAAATGAACATTGGATTAAATTTAATGTATGTGTACTCCGATGTGGTAGAGTACAGCGTGGTGGGACACACCTCAGCTCCCTTACTAAGAGTCATTCCTTTCAAAGTGGATACTAATGATGGTGCGTACGAAGAAGGTGGAAACACATTTCACATTCACCGTGAATTTGTACACCCTCATTATTATTCAGTGAGTAAATCGTATTTTGACACTGTCCAGATTAGTATAAAAGGAGATTTGGGACAAGATGTACCATTCATTGACCAAGGAAAAGTCACGGTGAAACTACATTTTCGAAAAAAACAAGTTCTCTAATAACTTTCCTCTCTCAAAAAAATAAAAAAATGTATCCAGTGTACCAAGGAGTGCCTCGACAACGAGGACATGGTTTAGGAGATATGTTAAAATCAGCTTTTCGGACGGTAGCTCCTATTTTGAAACCGATGGTCACTCGAGGATTTCATGCCTTAAAAGATGCTGCTTTGACACAAGGAAAAAAATTTTTGCAAAATGTCCTCATTGACAAACAAAATCCAAAAGAAGCCTTTTTGAGAGCAGGCAAAAATGTGTTGATGACTACTGGTAAAGATCTTTTAGGTCTCCGAGAAAATCCTATAAATACGCTTCACGCTTCAGGCTCTGGCATTACTTCACAGCAGCAAGGACAAGGTAGAAAGAGACGACGACGAAAAGCTCGAAATCCTTTCAAAGTTCATAAAAGAACACACGGTAGTAGTACTTCCAGAAAGAATAGAAAAAGAAGAAGAACTGGTAGAGAATTAGACGTGTTTGATTATTAAACCATTGAAAATGATGCACCGAGATTCTTGCGAATGTACCAAGTCCGAACTAGAACTGTTTTCTATGCGTCCCACCATGATGACGATGCAAGAATCCCAATGGGTAGAATTTCATCCTGTATCGTCATTGTCGGATTCAGCTCCTATCGAATTTGAAATCAAAGGACAAACCGAAGATTACATCGATCTGAATAACACCTACTTGTACCTGAAACTTCAAGTAAAGAAAACGGCGGACAACACCTTTCCTGCGGATGATTCCAGAGTCGCTCCCGTCAATAATTTTTTTCATTCTTTGTTCAGTGGAGTAGATTTGTACTTGAATAACAAACTGATCAGCAGCAGTTTGGATACTTACCCTTACCGTGCTTACTTGGAAAATCTCTTGTCGTATGGAAAAGAAGCTAAGAACAGTCATCTGGATGCTTCAGTGATCTGGAAACCTGACACCTCGGAAAAGTTCAACGACACAGAACTGTCAGTACCGGCCAGGGTTGCTGCTGTTGCTGATGGTCAGGGTCATCTTGTTAGAGATATAACTCCAGCAGACTCCCACAATGTGGGATTTAACGACCGTCGAAAGAAAATCAGAGGGCGAAGTTTAGAATTGATGGATCGTTTACATTTGGACATGTGGTTGCAAGACAAGTATTTACTCAATGGAATTGATGTACGCCTGAGACTGAATCGCAGTAGTGCCGCTTTCCATTTGATGGCTAATGCTAACGAGTGGAAAACCATCATCCAAGAAGCCAAACTTTACGTACGACGTGTAGAAATCTTACCCAAAGTAGCTAACGACATCAGTCAATCCTTGAGCAGAACCACTGCTAAGTATCCTCTTAGACGTGTGGAAGTGAAAACCTTTACTGCAGCCGCTGGACTCCGATCCATAGTCGAAGATCACATCTTCCAAGGACAGCTCCCTAAACGTTTATTCATTGGTATGGTTTCTAATGCAGCCTTCAATGGAGTCTACAATGAAAATCCGTTCCAGTTTCAGCACTTTAACGTCACCAAGTTAGATGTCAGTCGAGATGGCAAGACCTTGTGTACCAGACCTTTTGAACCTGACTTTGACGCCAACGCAAAAAACTTACTTGCGATCTTACTTGAGCCTGTTTGAAGCCACAGGACAGTTAAGCCGCGACTGTAGCCACGGTATTACGTACGAGAATTTTGCAGGAGGGTATGCCTTGTGGGGCTTTGATTTCACTCCGGACCAAGGTAGCGATGAAGGACATTTCCACCCTATAAAATCAGGACCACTTCGTGTGGAACTTCAGTTTGGTCAACCTCTAGCCCAGACAGTGAACGTCGTCTTGTTTGCAGAGTTTGATAACACTCTAGAGATCAACAGTTTGAGAGAAGTCATTGTAGACTATTAGAAGAAGAAGAAGAAGAAGAAACAAAGAAAAGATGCAGAACAGAGAAGAGACTATGGAAATAGATGAGGGATTTTGTGAAGGGATTCACCAGTCACCAACTACTATCACCAAAGAGGATGATAATGATGACGAAGTCATTCGTTCAGAACCTAAAAAAGAAGAGACTAATACTGTTGTTACCGAGTTTGTTGGATTTTATCCTTCTCGATGGCCAGAACACGAAAAACAGTTAGTGGATTGTTATGCTGAGGAATTGAAATTCATCATTAACAGACTGATTAAAGAACAATGTTATGGATGTCAAACCGATCATCCCAGTCAGATACAACACGACAAATGTTTGATGTTAACAGGCGAAGAACAATTGGATGAATTTTTGGAAGATGCCTGGTCAAACATCTCAGAAACAGACGTGTTGACAAAGTGGTATAAAATCTTGCAGAAATATTCTTCTCCTCCACTCATTCCTAAGGAGATCAAACGGATCGAAGGACTCATTGAACAGAGTGAAAAACCTATCCGAGATAAATTTTCCTGGAATTACAAGACAGATCAATTCAAGTTCAAAGTCAGGTGTGCATTGCTGACTCAATATTTCTGTTGTTGAAGAAGGAGAAAAAAAATGGATACAAGGGAACTTCATTACTTATTGAATCGTAGTTCCTATACTTCTTCTTGGAATCCTGTGGTATGTGCTAAAGATGAACTACCTCATCGTAAACCAAAAAACGTTCATGCTTATGTCATCAATACTGACGACAGTCATCTACCAGGAAGCCATTGGATTACCGTGTACTTTCCCAATGAACACTGTGTGGAATATTTTGATTCATATGGATTACCTCCTTTGGAAAAAGACATTATCGAGTTTATGAGAAGAAACGCCGTCTCGACTCGATTCAATAATGTGAGACTACAAGGATCCGATTCAATGGTGTGTGGACAATATTGTGTTCATTATCTTCATCAACGCAGTCTTGGATATTCTTTAGAACATTTACTCACTTATTTTGATAGTGACTATGTTAGAAATGATGCTAAAGTACAACGATGGTTTTGTGAACGTTATGGTTATCTCTTGTCTTTAGCTCACCATCGTAATGTACATCAAAATGATGTCGATGTAGAAAGTTTCACATTTACTTTACCTTCTCAACGTTGTCAACCTTGTAAATATGTTCCTGTTTGAAAAAAATTTTCATAGTTACTTGTTAATTGTTAACATAGTTCTTGTTGAATAAATATCATTTTTTGTGAATTGTTTGAAAAAAAATGGTGTTGTGTGGTTTTTTATTGAAATTTGAAAAAAAAAATAATGAATATGTTCTTTTCTCTCTCTTTCTATCGATCTAAAAAACCTCTCTATCTATCTATGATCTCCCTGTCGATCATCTGAAAAAAAATCTTACCATGTTTTCCATCGCGTCCGCGCGTTAAGCATATAAGGCGGTTCACTAGCCAGTGTAGTCATTCTCGTTGACTCGTCAAGATCTCAACAGTGTTCCAAGAAGAAAGAAAAAGAAGATGGCTGCCACCAAGATTACAAAGTTGAATGAAGCTATGGTGAACATAATGAGGGTGAAGAATCATTTGATGGAGACCAACCCAGAGAGAAAGACCATGACGTTCATTCAAATGGCTCATGATCTAGTAGAAGAAGTCATGAGAGAAGAAATACTTAGAGAAAGAACAGAATGGGAAGCAGGACAACGTCTACATCAGCAACAGCAGCAGCAACAAAGACAGCAGCAGCAGCAACAGCAGCAACAACTTCTTCAGCAGCAATCCAGCAAGCAATTTGACGGTGAAGTCTTATGTAAGATTGACTGCGATGATTTTGCTTTCACTTTCAGTAGAAAGAGACCTGCCTGTCTGAAAGCGGTAAGACCACCCACTATCGCTAAACGTGGCCGACCTGCTGGAGCTGCCACGGCTACATCTACCTAAAAGAAGTTTTTAAAAAATATAAACTTCTTTAAACCCAACGGTCCTTTTTAGGGCCACCCAATCTCTAGAAAAAGATTACTTCTCTCCAATATTGCCAAAAATATCTATAAATGTGTGTTTTATATATATATATTTTTTTTTTCTGATAGTCTACCACCCCTCAAACAAAAAAAACCCTTATATGATTTGTGTGGTGTGTGATTGATGATATATAAAAAAATTTCCATCCCAAAAAAATTAATGTAGATAGTGTGTTTGTGTGTTTGATTTGTTTTTAAAAAAATTTCCCTTCCCAAAAAAGTTGATAGTGTGTAAGTTTTTTTAAAAAAAAAATAACAAAAATTAATATGGTGTGTAGTTTTGATTTTTATCAAAAGTAGTTTCTTTTAGGTCCGCGCTTTTTTAGAGTCAGGGTTCATAGAGTGTAAACTCCGCGAAGCCAAGAATGACGTAGAACGAATGACGTCAGACGCAGGGTAGTGGGGTAATGTTTTTTTGTTTTTAAGTGTAAGGGATGTTTTCCTTCACGTTCGCGCTTCTAGTATATTAAAACCACGTATTCACCGGTTAAGCTATCTAGTTTTATTTAACCAAGATGAATACCGTCGAAATTGTAAGGCAAATCCGAGTTCATTTAGAGGTGGCCTGGCACCTCCTTCATGAAGTGGAGAAAAGGGAGGAGGAGGAGAAGGAAAAGAAAATACCAATTAGACCCCACCCTATGATGGAGGAGAAGGAGAATTGGGAGCCAGAAGCGACTCATCCTCCGTCGAGCTTCACAGCTCCATGTAAACAAAATGAAGAAACATGGAGGGGGAGCTGCCCTGCATGTAGGGCAAAGCCAGGGAGGTGCCCACACCTCCTCTAAAATAAAACTCTAACAAAAAAACCAACGGTCCTTACCAGGACCACCCTTTATCAAGAAAGATTAATTCTATTTCCCTCCCTCCCGTTGTCCCTATAGAGACCCCCGCCATGTTAAACTCCCGTATTGGCATCAAGTGCCCCCGCCATGTTAAACTCCCGTAAAGGCATCAAGTGCCCCCGCCATGTTAAACTCCCGTAAAGGCATCAAGTGCCCCCGCCATGTTAAACTCCCGTAAAGGCATCAAGTGCCCCCGCCATGTTAAACTCCCGTAAAGGCATCAAGTGCCCCCTTTTGGCATCAATACCCCCCCTCAACTACTGATCCTTAAACTTGTAAAACTTTATATATATATATATATATATATATATATATATATATATATATATATATATATATATATATATATATATATATATATATATATTAGTTAAATAAATTAAAAGGAACACGTCGATGCTTGATCTGCCAAGACCTAACAAAGTAAGGAAAAAAAATATAATTATCTAATTATCTGTAATACGTATTGAAATTTTAAAAGAATTAGAACATATGAATAGAGAGAATTTAAACATAATTATCATACAAATCTTAGAGATTCATTTAAATGTTAATGAGTACATTTTTTATAAGTGTTAATGAGTATATACTCTACGGGTGGTAACAAACAAGATTTGTATGAAATTTTTCAATGATATTTAATCATATTGGAAGGAAATTAAATATGCCAATCTTTTGGTTCTGTCAACGTTCAACGAGACTTAAGGATCATACTTATGAAGATACCAGTTCAAGAAGGTGAATGAGTTCAGTATACCGTCTCTACTCGCGTATAATTCAGATCCAAATGCAAACAACATAGACCCTGATCTGCCGTCGCATAATGCGCCGGCAGATCAGGGTCGATGTTGTTTGTTCTACTGATTAGTCCTTACAAACTGCATAGATCCAGATCTGCCCGCGCATTATGCGACGGCAGATCTGGGTCTATGCAGTTTGCAGTTGGTAACAACTTATACGCGAGTACATACGGTATACGTTTTTACAACTAAACAAAATATTCTAAAAATATATTAAATAGAATCCAAATGAATGTTGTCATGGAACGTTTATTTACATTTTGCATATCAAATTGGGAAAAAAATAAGTGAAAGAACAAAGCTGATGCTTGACATGATATGATATTCAACATTGCACATAGATAAGACTGATGCTTGACATGATATGATATTTAACATTGCACATAGATAAGACTGATGCTTGGCGTGGTATAATATTTAACAATGCACATAGATAAGACCGATGCTTGACGTGGAATAATATTTAACATTGCACATAGATAAGACTGATGCTTGACGTGGTATAATATTTAACAATGCACATAGATAAGACTGATGCTTGACGTGGAATAATATTCAACATTGCACATAGATAAGACTGATGCTTGACGTGGTATAATATTTAACAATGCACATAGATAAGACTGATGCTTGACGTGGAATAATATTTAACATTGCACATAGATAAGACTGATGCTTGACGTGGTATAATATTTAACAATGCACATAGATAAGACTGATGCTTGACGTGGTATGATATTCAACATTGCACATAGATAAGACCGATGCTTGACGTGGTATAATATTCAACAATGCACATAGATAAGACCGATGCTTGACGTGGTATAATATTTAACAATGCACATAGATAAGACTGATGCTTGACGTGGAATAATATTTAACATTGCACATAGATAAGACTGATGCTTGACGTGGTATAATATTTAACAATGCACATAGATAAGACCGATACTTGACGTGGCATAATATTTAACATTGCACATAGATAAGACTGATGCTTGACTGCTTGCCTTGGTATAATATTTAACAATGCACATAGATAAGACTGATGCTTGACATGATATGATATTCAACATTGCACATAGATAAGACTGATGCTTGACATGATATGATATTCAACATTGCACATAGATAAGACTGATGCTTGACATGATATGATATTAAACATTGCACATAGATAAGACTGATGCTTGACATGATATGATATTCAACATTGCACATAGATAAGACTGATGCTTGACATGATATGATATTCAACATTGCACATAGATAAGACTGATGCTTGACATGATATGATATTTAACATTGCACATAGATAAGACTGATGCTTGAATTGGAATAATATTTAACAATGCACATAGATAAGACCGATGCTTGACTTGTTATAATGTTTAACATTGAACATAGATAATACTGATGCTTGACGCGGTATAATATTTAACATTGCACATATATAAGACTGATGATTGACATGGTATAATATTTAACAATGCACATAGATAAGACCGAAGCTTGACGTGGTATAATGTTTAACATTGAACATAGATAAGACTGATGCTTGACGTGGTATAATATTTAACATTGCACATATATAAGACTGATGCTTGACGTGGTATAATATTTAACATTGCACATATATAAGACTGATGCTTGATGTTGTATAATATTTAACATCGTATATTGATAAGACTGATGCTAGACATGGTATAATATTTAACATTGCACATATATAAGACTGATGGTTGACATGATATAATATTTAACATTGCACATATATAAGACTGATGCTTGACGTGGTATAATATTCAACATTGCACATAGATAAGACTGATGCGTGACGTGGTATACTATTTAACATTGAACATATATAGGACTGATGCTTGACGTGGTATAATATTCAACATTGAACATAGATAAGACTGATGCTTGACGTGGTATAATATTTAACATTACACATAGATAAGACTGATGCTTGACGTGGTATAATATTTAACATTACACATAGATAAGACTGATGCGTGACGTGGTATACTATTTAACATTGAACATATATAAGACTGATGCTTGACGTGGTATAATATTCAACATTGAACATATATAAGACTGATGAATGACGTGATATAATATTTAACATTACACATAGATAAGACTGATGCTTGACGTGGTATAATATTTAACAATGCACATTGACAGATGCTTGACATGGTATAATATTTAACATTGAACATAGATAAGACTGATGCTTGACATGGTATACTATTTAACATTGCACATATATAAGATTGATGCTTGACATGGTATACTATTTAACATTGCACATATATAAGATTGATGCTTGACATGGTATACTATTTAACATTGCACATATATAAGATTGATGCTTGACATGGTATACTATTTAACATTGCACATATATAAGATTGATGCTTGACATGGTATACTATTTGTTACGACTCTATGGTCTAAGAAAAATGTAACAGAAAGAAAGTGAAACCAACAAATCAAGTAAAAATCAGCAAGCAATTTATTACTAGATAATTAAAATGAAAAATCAAAAAAGTCACTTACAGTAATGTGTTTTGAAATCCTAATAATCCAATAAGAACGATTGTTCTAATCACAAGTCCTAAATATAGAATGTTCCGAATTCACGGCGTGTCCTTGAATGTTATGATGTGCTAATGGTCTCCAAAGTCCTGATGTACTAGTAATCTTGATGTGCTGATGTCAAAATGAAGTATTCCAAAATCTCTGAATAAGTTCACATAAATTCCAAAATCATCAATTAAAAATCCTAAATCCAAAAGTTTATGAGCACTGTTATAATCCAATGAATATTTAAAATAATTCCTCTCTTAGAATTTGGAATGAATTTTCACAACTGTAATAGCTCTTTACAAGACTGATGGTAATGTCAAAACTGAAAAAATGTCCACCAAACATGGTATATATAAAGATTGGTCACATGACAGAATGTTCTAGAACATGAGTCATCTTAATGGAATTCTAACTGTAAACAAAATTCAACCTTAACCTTCAAATTGAGAAAACATATTGATCAAAACAACCTAATTCAAGGACACTAGTTAAACATGTTTTTCCTGATAAACATAAAGATTTAAGCAAATATTAAAGTGAAGAAACATTTATAATTTCCTAAAATATTTATAATATTATATAAACATCATACCAAACACCTCCCCTCATAAAGAAAAAGAAAGATTTATATAATAAAGCTTTCTTTTGAATATACATCTAATACTATAATAACCAAAATTACATAAGAACATGTTTTATGATACTGGACTTAATTACATCAAGCAATATTACATTTCTAGGCACGTGAGAGTGCATCTGCAATCACATTGTCTTTTCCCCTGATGTGTCTAATGTCAATGTTATATTCTTGCAATATCAAACTCCATCTCAACAATCTCCGATTTTTATCTTTCATTTTGTTGATGAAAGTAAGGGGATTGTGATCACTGTACACAATAATTGGAGAAAGAGCTGAGGTAACATACACTTCAAAATGCTGTAAAGCCAATATCAAAGCCAAACATTCCTTCTCAATTGTGGAATAATTTTTCTGGTGCTTGTTTAGTTTTTTAGAAAAAAAACACACAGGGTGATCCACACCACTTTTGTCTTCCTGAATCAATACTCCACCAACCCCTACATCACTTGCATCAACAGATAATTTAAATGATTGGCTAAAATTTGGTGCAGAAAGAACTGGTGCATTCTTAAGCATGGCCTTTAACTTGTCAAAAGATTCCTGACACTTGTCAGACCAATACAATTTGGCTTTCTTACTCAATAAACTTGTCAAAGGTTCAGCAATTTTGGAAAAATTGGAACAAAATTTGTGATAATATCCAGCCATACCTAGAAATCGCATCAGTTGCTTTTTACAAATTGGAACTTGAAATTCAGAGATAGCTTTGACCTTAGCTTCTATAGGTTTAACTTGACCTAGTCCCACAATATGTCCTAAAAATGTGACACAAGCATTGCAAAACTCGCTTTTGCTCAAATTAATTGTCAGATTCGCATCACTGAGTCGATCGAAGAATTTTCGAATGGTTTCCAAATGATCTTCCCAGGTGTTGTTGTAGATAATGACGTCATCGATATAAGCGTCACAATTATCAAGACCAAATGTTATCATGTTCATCAGACGTTGAAACGTTGCAGGCGAATTTTTCATTCCAAACGGCATGACTTTATATTGATAAAGTCCATCTGGAGTTGCAAATGCTGAAATTTCTTTTGCCCTTTCCGTCAGTGGAATTTGCCAGAATCCTTTTTAAAGGTCAAACTTGGTGACATATTCCGCATTTCCAATTTTATCAATGCAATCGTCCATTCTTGGGATTGGAAATGAATCAGTTTTGGTGACACTGTTGACTTTTCTATAGTCAGTACACATACGGAATGTATTATCTGGCTTGGGAACAAGAATACATGGTGAACTCCAGTTACTTTTACTTGGTTCTATGAAATAATTCTCCAGTAAATACTGAATTTCTTTCTTCAGATAGTTCTGTTAGAGAGGATTCATCCTATAAGGATGGTGTTTCACAGGCGCAGAATCTACAATGTCAACGTCATGATAAATTTTACTTGTTCGTGTTGGAACATCAGGAAACAAGTGCTCATAGTCATGTAATAGCTGTTTTAGTTCACTTCTTTCATGTTGTTGTGAAAGTTTCTGGTCTAGGTTGTTAAATATTTCTGAATTCCGAAGATTGGTTATACCAGAGTCACTATAGTCTGATTGTATTCCATCGTTGATATCTTCACTGTGTGGGACAGGTACAACTAAATTAACTGAATAATTAGCTGGGCTATCTCTGTCAAAATATTCCTTTAACATATTTATATGACAAAGTTGTTTTTGTTTCCGTCTCCCAGGAGTGTTAATGATATAATTTAAGTCATTTACTTTCTTTTCAACGGTATAAGGACCATAAAATTTAGCCTGAAGAGGATTCTGAGGTATGGGAAAGAGAGCCAGAACTTTGTCACCAGGTTTAAAACTCCTTTCCTGTGTATTTCTGTCATACCTTAATTTCATTTTTGACTCGGTATTGTGAAGATTAGTTCTTGCTACTTCACAGGCCTTTGACAACTTGTATTTGAAATCAGAAACATAATCAAGAAGATTAATCTTTGAATCTTCATTTGAAAGAAGTTTCTCTTTCAATAATTTCAATGGTCCACGGACAGTATGACCAAAAACTAGTTCAAAGGGACTAAAACCCAACGACTCTTGAACTGATTCCCTAACAGCAAACAACAACAAATGAACACCCTCATCCCAATCCTTTTCTGTATCAAAGCAATATGATCGAATCATACTCTTCAAAGTTTGATGAAATCTTTCCAAAGCACCTTGACTTTCAGGGTGATAGGCAGAAGATTTAAACTGCTGGATGCCTAATTCATGCATAACTTGCTGGAAAATTCCAGACATAAAATTTGACCCTTGATCCGACTGGACAGATTTGGGAAGGCCAACAAGTGTAAAAAACTTCACCAAAGCTTTCACAATAGTTTTAGTTTTTATATTTCTCAGAGGAACTGCTTCTGGAAATCTTGTAGATGTACACATTATGGTCAACAAGTATTGGTTGCCTGACTTGGTTTTAGGTAAAGGACCAACACAGTCTACCATTATTCTACTAAATGGTTCATCAAATGCAGGAATAGGTTGCAGATGAGCCTTAGGTATCTTCTGATTGGGTTTTCCTACCATTTGACAAGTGTGACAAGATTTGCAGTATTTAGAAACATCACTTTTGAGTTTCGGCCAATAAAAATGATTCAAGATCTTGTGATAAGTCTTACGGACTCCTAAATGACCAGCCAAAGGAGTTTCACGGGCTAAATTAAGAATTTCCTGTCGATATGACTTAGGAACAACAATTTGATAGCTCACTGACCACTCGTCACCAGCGGGTACATCAGGTGGTCTCCATTTCCTCATAAGGACCCCATTTTTCACAAAGTAACACACTGGAACTTGTGTGGCTTGAGTTTCACTAATAGCCCTCTGAAACAAACAAGATATCTCGGGATCTTGCTCCTGTTCAACGACAAGGGATTGTCGTTTGTCATCCTGATTAGAACAAAGAGAATGAGTTGCCAAAAGAGGATCACTGTGATCAATACCATTTGATTGATCAATACCTGAGGAAAAAGTGACCTCATCAAAAGACTGACCAATACATGTGTCAGCTAAAGGAATAATATCCTGATCAACATCACTCTCAAGAGCTCTTTTTGCCATAGCTCTAGTAACTGCACAAGCAGGGTACAAATCAGGGATTTCAGTTTCGACAGGATCAACTTTCTGATCCAAACAAGGCTTGTCAGTTACAAGTGGATTAACCACAACCTTATCTCCAGCTAGGTCATTGCCTAGTAATAAATGAACACCCTCTATGGGTAAAGAAGTCACTGCCCCAACAGTCACAGGTCCAGAAACTAAGTCTGATGCCAAATTTACACAATGAAGAGGAACATTTACAAAGCCGCACTCTACTCCCTGAACAAGAACACTTTCACTTGAAGAAGACTCCTCAGACAAAGGCAAAGTACCTGACAATAAAAGACTGTGAGACTGTGAGAAGCTCCAGTGTCCCTTAATATTTTAATTGGGATAGGCTTGGCAGAATCACCAATAAGTGATATAGAACCTTCTGACATGAATGGTTCATAAGCCTCCAAAATAGAATCAGACTGAGATTTGTTTGACCCAACAAATGTATTGCTTTCAATACAAGACCGTGACCTTGACCTCGTAGAAATAAGAGCATTTGGAAAAGCTCTGTCTTTTCTCTGTTGCTTATTTTTCAACTTGAAGCAATCAGAAATAACGTGCCCTTTCTTTTTACAATAAGTGCACGTAGGAAGAGATAAGGATTTCTGATCAGTCTTATCAGATGTTTGATTCCTAACAGTTGTGCTGTTGTGAAATTTGGAAGTACTCGAATGAGATTGAAATGGTTTTTTACCAGAAAACTGCTGAGAGGACGACTTATTGCCAAATGAAATTTTGTGAGTCAAGGAATAATCATCAGCCATACGAGCAGCATTTTCCAAAGTTTCCACTTTCTGCTCGTCAAGATAGGTTTTAACATCACTATGGATACACCATTTGAACACTTCATTTAATACGAGCTGTCTGAGGTTATCATAAGCTTGATCAACTTTCTTGGCTGAGCACCACCTATCAAATAGTTGTTCTTTATCCCTTGCAAATTCGACATGAGTTTGTCCAGTTTCTTTTCTACAATTCCTAAACCTTTGTCGATATGCCTCTGGTACCAACTCATAAGCTTTCAAGATGTACTCCTTAACCACATCATAATCAGTGCTTTGTTGTACTGACAGTGAAATGTAGACTTCACGAGCTTTGCCAATAAGTACACTTTGTGATAACAAAGTCCAATGCTCTCTGGGCCATTTCAAGTTTTCAGCTATTTTCTCGAAATGAAGAAAGTATTTATCTACTTCTTTTTCCTGAAAAGGGGGTACTAACCTAATATATCTAGTAACATCAAAACCTGAACTTGTGTTTAAAGGAGTGGAGTGTGCTCTGTTTGCCAGTTCTAATTCTCTTAATTTAAATTGCATTTCCCTTTCTTCTCTTTGCATCTGCATTTGTATTTGCCTCTCTTCTTTCTCTCTCTCCATCTGCATTAGCCTCTCTTCCTTCTGCATTTGTATCTGCCTCTCTTCCTTCTGCATTTGTAGCTGCCTCTCTTCTTTCTCTCTCTCCATCTGTATCTGCCTCTCTTCTTTCTCTCTCTCCATCTGTATCTGCCTCTCTTCTTTCTCTCTCTCTCTGAATCTGAAGCTTTGCCAATTCTAAATCCATCTGGTTCTTTAACTCTAATTCCCTTAATTTCCTGTCAGAACCAGATACAGGCTTTCTTTTCAAACTTAAAGCACTATTTTCAAAAATTCCCTTTCCTACTAAATATTGAATTAAAATAATCTTTATTTCCTGTTTTGTCAATGTTACTTTTGCCTCAGATAGACTGTATTTTCTGGCAAGCTCGAGCAACTCATCCTTTCTCATGCATTCTAACCCCTCCTGGGTAGTTTTTGAAATGAAATTCTGAACATTAGATGCCATTGTAAATGCTTGTTGGTTTCACACACAAAAAAATTTCTCTATTAAAAATCTTTGCCAAAGACAAAAAAGATTCAGAGACAAAATCAATATGAATTTCAAAGATAAATTTAATATCTCTAATATGCTTTAAAGAAATTCAATCCCGGAACGACGAGCCCCCAATTTCTGTTACGACTCTATGGTCTAAGAAAAATGTAACAGAAAGAAAGTGAAACCAACAAATCAAGTAAAAATCAACAAGCAATTTATTACTAGATAATTAAAATGAAAAATCAAAAAAGTCACTTACAGTAATGTGTTTTGAAATCCTAATAATCCAATAAGAATGATTGTTCTAATCACAAGTCCTAAGTATAGAATGTTCCGAATTCACGGCTGTGTCCTTGAATGTTATGATGTGCTAATGGTCTCCAAAGTCCTGATGTACTAGTAATCTTGATGTGCTGATGTCAAAATGAAGTATTCCAAAATCTCTGAATAAGTTCACATAAATTCCAAAATCATCAATTAAAAATCCTAAATCCAAAAGTTTATGAGCACTGTTATAATCCAATGAATATTTAAAATAATTCCTCTCTTAGAATTTGGAATGAATTTTCACAACTGTAATAGCTCTTTACAAGACTGATGGTAATGTCAAAACTGAAAAAATGTCCACCAAACATGGTATATATAAAGATTGGTCACATGACAGAATGTTCTAGAACATGAGTCATCTTAATGGAATTCTAACTGTAAACAAAATTCAACCTTAACCTTCAAATTGAGAAAACATATTGATCAAAACAACCTAATTCAAGGACACTAGTTAAACATGTTTTTCCTGATAAACATAAAGATTTAAGCAAATATTAAAGTGAAGAAACATTTATAATTTCCTAAAATATTTATGATATTATATAAACATCATACATAACATATTTAACATTGCACATAGATAATACTGATGCTTGACGTGGTATAATATTTAACATTGCACATATATAAGACTGATGCTTGACGTGGTATAATATTTAACATTGAACATATATAAGACTGATGCTTGACGTGATATAATATTTAACATTACACATAGATAAGACTGATGCTTGACGTGATATAATATTTAACATTACACATATATAAGATTGATGCTTGACGTGGTATAATATTTAAAATTACACATAGATAAGACTGATGCTTGACGTGATATAATATTTAACATTACACATAGATAAGACTGATGCTTGACGTGATATAATATTTAACATTTAACAGCAATGTTAAATAATTTACCATGTCAAGCATCTGCTTTGTTCTTTCACTTATTTCCTTCCCAATTTGATATGCCAAATGTAAATAAACGTTCAATGACACCATTCATTTCGATTTCAATTTAATATATTTTTTAGAATATTTTGTTTATATATAAGTCGGAGATTTCTTCACAGAAGACCTTCAACTCATCTAATTTCATTAGCATATTAATATTTCTGTTTGTTAAAATGTTTTAATAACATTATCAAGCATGATAGAGCTGATAACAATGACCATAACCTTACAATTTAATAAAATGCGTTCCCTACATCGAAAAAAAAGAAGATCTTTAAAGTTAATATATCATTTTCAACTGAAACATGGTCGGTTGTCTAAGTGTCTAATGCGTGTGCAGTTAATTAGGTCTTATCAGCAACCATTGTTGACATGTGAATAGTCCGTTCTTGGCCGTAGCGGACAGGTAGGCGGAGTGTCTGTAAGGTAAAATTCCATTAAAGCGATGAATAAAAAGAAACGTTTAAAAAATAGAAAAGAGTATAGGTTCACGTTAACTGTTCTTTATGAGAAACTTGTATGAGTCTTAAACACATGAGAAAAAGTTGTATGAATCAAACTCATACTAGAAAGTTACAAATCACCAGTGTGTGACATGGAACTCTGTGAAAAATGACATTTGAAACCCCCAAAACCCATCCTCTATCTACATTAGACAGGTGTCCTTTCTATACAGAACAATAATAAAAGGATTTTCATTGGGGACTATTGCAAGTGTCCTTAATGGACCATCATACTACGCCAGGGTTCCCACAAAATCATATCCAGATTTTGAATATTCTAGTTGTATTTCTCTATTGAACAACCGCAATCTTAATCCACGATTTAACAAAAAAAAAAAAAAAAGAAGGTCCCTACCCAGAAATGCTGCCTGTTATATGCTGTAAAATTTTTGATAAAAAATGCCAGTTGATGCCCGAAGATTTTTATATGGTAACAATGACACATATTAATTATCATAAACGTTAGCGACTCTCCTAGATAATCCTTCGAATAACTTTTCCGATTCCGTTTGATCCTGTAATTTGCGAATTCGTTCCGTCAAATATATCAATGGTGAAACAAACACCGATCAATTTGGACAATATTATTCTTAGTTATATAAATGGTAGTAGTTGTTGTGAGCAAATAAAATCAAGCTGCTTTCTAACTATGAATAAAATAGACTGGAGATTGATTAAGGTATTTATATAGAGAAACAACAATTTAGTACCAGTTTGCAATTAAGCAGAGATAGAATATGAAAATGTTGGTAAAAAAAAAAAAAGGATACTACATGCCTTTTTCTAGAGCACGACAGAGCAAAGAGTTAATTGCCTATATTATTTCAAATATTGATTTATTTTGAAACGGAGAAACCCGTCTGATTCGGAATTTAAGTACGAGTTCAACACAGATTGTGACCAGCTCTGTAAATCGATCATGAATAGTGTCCGCTGATTCATCAAGTGGTGCACAAACTACTACTTTTGTGTTATTTGTTTCTTCCTGTTTCAAAGAAAATTATATATGGAAACTTTAAGTTGAATCAGTAATTTAGAATGATTGCACTGCAAGTGTATGTTTTCTGCTACAATAATCTTGGAAGGCACATAGCTTTTTGAGTCACTAGGGACGCCTTGCAAGCTTGGGCAGTAGCTCGCTGAGTCGCTCACCTGCACCCACCGACGCTTTCTTTATGTCCTCCATGTTTAATACGAAGCTGTAGGTTTTTGTCACGTAGGTGACATTAATTTGGTTCCAGAATGTCTATGCCGTTTTCAGGAGAAGATCGCTTCTCTATGACTGCAGAGAGATATTTAGGTAGGAATACTGAGTGTCGATATCGAACCAATCGTCATCTCTTCTCCCCCGACCCCCCCCCCCCCCGTTTATTTTATAAATGTAATATTTCATACAATATTGACTTCTCAACACACTAAGTTAACAGGTTAGATGACTGGTTAATTTGGACATTGTGTCACACAAGCAATATTTAGTACAATGTTAATTTGAATTGTTACAATGAATGCATTATCAGAGCTGTCAGTAGTGGGAGTCCCATTCGAACTATAATTTTTTTTATATGCTGGGCTCCCAATTTTTGTGGTAAATCATGTTCTGGACTTCCATTTTCAAAATCCTGGGATCTAGTTTAAAAACAATGTGTATGGACCCAAAGTTGTTAAGCAGAATTAGTAACAGTGATATTACTTTTGACAAAGCTGAAAAACAGTTACTAATGTAACAATGTTTATATTGTTTGATTACTGTGAAAATTTATATTTTTGCTCCATTCAGTTTTCATAAATTCACAAGTTAAGTGGATTATAATTTGTAATTTTAAAAATTGTTCTCATTGGAAATACAGATTTTATAATTAAATTTAAATGTAAAAGCAATCATTACAACTGTAGCTGTCTTGCTAACTTTAAGTTTTTTTGTTGTGTATGTGATGTTTTTTTTTATATACACTAATTTTATTCTAATTCATGTCCCTGGTAATGAGGCACAGGGTACATATCAAATATATAGTTTCTGCCATGTGAAAGCTCAAAATGCAGTCTTTGCATAGTTTTACAATGATGCCAAGTTGTGCATTCAATAAACATATAAATTTGGAAAGATTTTCTTTTTTTGGTATTGTGTTAAGTGCTGCAAAAGTGAAATGTTTATTTTATGCAGGATTTAACTTGTATACACATTTACTTGACAATTGCTTTGGCAGGGGTGTTCTTTTTTTAGATTGATGACTGAAGTGTTATTTTTAATTTTCTGTTATAAATACATGACTTTTATTATATACTTAAATGTGAAATATAGAACATTGGTGAAATAATTTTCATACTTTTTTTATTCCTATATTTTCACATTTGAAAAATATATCCTCATATTTTCACATTGTAAAATACATGATTGCCCATTATGCGATGTAACACTTGTGTATACCTACAGAAGTTATACCTGCAGCAAGAAAAATGAGCAATTTGTGAGATAGAACAAATAAATGGAAACAGCATTATCTTTCAGACATAGAAATTATTGTTTGATGAAGAAATTTTACTCTATGCTGTTTGGGTCTCCATAAAGTTATTTCCCCTTATTACCTTGACAACAGTGATAAACCCACTGTGATGCATTGCTGAATTGGACTTGCTTTGTGGTTAGATAGGATCAAATAGTTTATCGAATGTCAAAAATGTAATTTACTGCAACAGATTACGTCATCTCAATCCTACCGCACTCATAAGTTGCTGATATTTATATGATCAGCCAATGAAAGTGGGGTGAATTTATGAAAGGGTGGGGGTGGGGGGTGTACTGAATAGTGAGCTTAATCTTCTAAACTTTGATTCAGGAGCAAGTTTGGTATATAAAAAAATAATTTTTTTTTCCTGCATAAATACTGGATATATTTGATCCTGTGGTACAAAAAAAGATACATTTTAACTTGTGGCTTCGCTACTCATTAAAATATCATGTTTTTTGTACTACATGGTGAAATATATTCCATATTAACATAGGAAAAAAAAATATCCTCTATCAACTCTCGTACAGGTAGTAAATTCATAACATGTTGATGTTGGCGTTATAATCTATCATACATATCAGGAAAAGGTTAGAACACACTAAAGAGGATCAGTCAAAATTAGAAATAAATTTTGTTGAAATAAAATTGTTGGAAATGAAAACACAATGTGTAAAAGATTTAAAGCTTGAAAAGTAGTGTTCAAAATCCATTTGTCCATGGGTTGAGTACTTTCACAAATTAAAAAATGAACCCTGCTATGTCAACTGTATGCAAGTTCTGGATTAAAGCAGAATAAACATGAAACCCTTGAGAAAACAACAATGAACAGCACCCTGCTCTTGCAAGATTGACCTATGAGGGTTGAAATAGAGACCACGCGGATGATTTGGTAGTAGATTACCACCGTTAAAGTTGGGATACAGCAGGCACTATTTCAGCAATCCAGCATTTATCTGGCACTTTAAAAGTCATTTGTAATAGGAGTATCTAATGTTTGCATCAGTCAGACAATGTAAGGGATGTGGAATATCTTTAAAGACTGTTCAGAGCTCACAAGGAAAATAGAATAGAATAATGTTCATTGAGGCTGAATTTTAAAAAATTCTTTGTTTTAGGAAAGCACAATGTATTGGTGTATTTGGAGGACAGTATAGCACAGCTGTTAGAACACAGAGAGGAAAACCCTAAACTCAACCCCATCAAGTTCCTTAGTGAATAGTAAGTTTCATTTTTGCTTGGCAGTTGATAGCGTATTACCATTATAGCGGTAATATTGACATGTGGTAACAAATGTAATTGATGATTGAAATCCTCACAATAGGTTTTATGTATTCCTTGCATGGATAGAGCAATCACAGTCTGACAACCACATCTTTCGGGGCAACTGTAATGAAATGGAACTGCTAAGGTGACAAATACCCAGAGCCAAGATGACAAAGCTTTAGATTTCTTCAAATCTCTGCATTTTATTTGACAAACTTAATTTATATGTCAATAATCACATTTCAAATGTTGTGCTTACAAAGAATATATTCAGAATAGGACATTTTCTCCATCAAGCTCTCCAAAATTCTTAAAAATCTAAATGTAAACATCAGTTTTATCAGTAATGTAAAAATAAAATGTGTATTCCTTCTCATTTAAAAATGTATTTATCTGAAGATGAATGTTAATTTAGATCTATTGTATTGATAATAAAAGAAAAAGACTGTCTTATGCAATATTAAAAAAATATTCAAATTATTTTAAATTGGTTTTCCATATTTTTGTTGTCATAAGAATCAAGACAAGTTAATAAGTTTGCGATGAGTAACATCTACTAAAACTATTTTAATGCTCACAACTTTAAAACTATTTGACTGATATGGATCAAATCCTTGCAGTTGTTTTTGTTTAGATGTACTCTTTATTTTCATAATATTTATCTCCAGGCTTCAGTGTCACTTTACATGTTGCATGTTGTTCATTATGATCATGTTCTCTGTATGTGGAGTTGTCTGTAACGGCACATTTCACTATACTTACCATATATACTCACTTATAAGACGGGTTCTACTGCGAACAACATAGATCCTGATCTGTCATTGCCTACTGTGCCGGCGGATCTGTGTATATGTTTGCTCTACTGATTACACTTAACAAACTGCATAGACCCAGATCTGCTGGTGCATTATGTGATGGCAGATCTGGGTCTATGAAGTTCATAGTTGGATTTGACTTATAAGCTAGTATAGATACTATTATTATGCTTCAATCTTGTGTCCTGACTCAAAAGTCTGGTATAGACCCATTCAAACTATGCAGGTTTTATGTTTTAAAATTTTGGACCTTATATCATGTATATAAATTTGAATAATGCAGTTCTACATATGTGTTGGTTTAACACTGATGTCCATATGTGACACCATTCACTATTGCTAAAGAATACTTTCAAACAATTAAAATGATTAAAATTCTGAAATTTTAAAGTATATATAAATATTTTATCAAGCACACAGTAAAATATATTTGTTTTCAAAATTTTTATTTTTTATAGTTTTAATAGCTTGAGAGATGGCAACCACACAATGTTTAGAGAGTATGCCTTCATTAAGGTCACACCACACAACAGAGCATCCTTCATCCGCCTGTTTTGGAAATGCTTCAGACAGATTGGCAAGAAAGGAGGTATGTGGATGATTACTTGTTTTCATCATACAACTTAGCTAGATTTTGTAGGGAAAAAATGTACTATTTGATTAGGTGAATGTGTGACGAGTTTGTGAACCAAAACCTGATTTATTGGCACTATGGTATTTAATTTAGTCTAAAGTACTCATTGCTCAAGCAATTTCAGCAATATTGAGATTTTAGGAAATCTTTGTTTGAGATTGTTTTATAATATACAGGTCAGATGGTTTTGGTTTGTAGGTTTTTAATGGAACTTTTTATGCCGAGGAAATGGGAGCCAAGTGCCTTTCACAAGGACACACAGAGGCAGCTGACCTGGGCTGGCCTGGATGGTATCAAACAAATGTGACCCTTGAATTATGAGTCCAATGCTCTACTGACTGAACTACCACAGTTCAGATGAAGATGTTAATCAGGAACAGCATTTTATTCACACATCAAACAATTGTATAAAACAACTCAGTCATCATTTTTAAGTAATTCATAAACTAAATAAATTTCTTTATTCAAGTCTCTTGAATGTAAATGAGTTTGTTCATTGTTGAGTATAAAATTCAGTATTGCTGACATATTCTATATTGCTGCCCTTATGTCACTACATCTATCTGTATGTATGTGTGTGTGTACCATTGTTTGCTTCAGCTCAGAAACATATGTAACGACTTGATTGTCATCCAATACTGTATAAAGATTAATATCTTTACTACTTAAATTGAGTTCTGGTCCCTCCATCAAAAAATTTGACTTGGATCTTACTTAAAAATATTCTGACCAGGCAATCAAATGTCAGCATTTATTCATTTTTAGTAAGAATTATAAGTCTGGAATACTGTACAATTTATCACTTGAATTGTGGAGTAAAATTTTATGTTGGAGTGGCCAGGTTTCAGCATCCTTCATTCCGACCCTACATTTTAAGGATTATATATTTTTTTACCTATATCTTTTATTTTATATACCTTTCACATTTTTACATTTTATTTTGTCATACATGTTTCAGTGCAGAACAAAAATTTTGTTCAGACATAGGCCCAGGACAAGTAGCTTTAAAAAAAATCACTTCCACTGACTCGTATTCTACGTGCCTATAAGGGCCATATTAGTTTACTATTATTTTGACACAATGCTGAAAATGCTATACTTTAAATGAAAAAGTAATATAAAAATGCTTTAAATTGACACATTTTCTTTGTTTATTTGCCTCTCAAAATAGTGTATTTCAGAAATTGTGTGTGACCTTGTCTTCTAGAATTTTGTTGGGATTGGATGATGTTTTCTCAAGGTCCTGGAGAAAACGTATACTCTGTACCATAATGATGTTTTCTCAATGTCCTTGATTAATCCACTACTATGTACCATGATGATACTTTCTCAGGGTCCTGGAGTAAACCAGTACTCGGTACCATGATGATGTTTTCTCAAGGTCCTGGAGAAAACTAGTACTCTGTACCATAATGATGTTTTCTCAAGGTCCTGGAGTAAACCAGTACTCTATACCATGATGATATTTTCTCAAGATCCTGCAGTAAAACAGTACAATCATGATGATATTTTCTCAGGGTCCTGGAGTAAACCAGTACTTGGTACCATGATGATGTTTTCTCAAGATCCCAGAGAAAACTAGTACTCTGTACCATGATGATGTTTTCTCAAGGTCCTGGAGAAAACTAGTACTCTGTACCATAATGATGTTTTCTCAAGGTCCTGCAAGGTCCTGGAGTAAACCACTACTATATACCATGATGATGTTTTCTCAAGGTCCCAGAGAAAACTAGTACTCTGTACCATAATGATGTTTTTTCAAGGTCCTGGAGTAAACCAGTACTCTGTACAATGATGATATTTCTCAAGGTCCTGCAGTAAAACAGTACTCTGTACCATGATGATGTTTCTCAAGGTCCTGGAGTAAACCAATACTCTGTATAATGAATATATTTTCTCGAGGTCCTGGAGTAAACCAGTACTCTGTATAATGATGATTTTATTCAAGGTCCTAGAGAAATCCAGTACTCTGTACCATGATGATGTTTTCTCAAGGTCTTTGAGTAAACCAGTACTCTGTACCAAAATGATGTTTTGTCAAGGTCTTGGAGTAAACCAGTACTCTATACCATGATGATATTTTCTCATGGTCCTGGAGTACCAGTAAAACAGTACCCTGTGTAATGATGATGTTTTCTCAAGGTCATGGAGGAAAACCAGTACTCTGTACCATGATGATATTTTCTCAAGGTCCTGGAATAAAACAGTGCTCTGTACCATGATCATGTTTTCTCAAGGTCTGTACCATGATGATATTTTCTCAAGGTCCTGGAGTACCGGTAAAATAGTACTCAGTATACTGATGATGTTTTCTCGCGGTTTTGGAGTAAACCACTACTCTATACCATTATGATATTTTCTCAAGGTTCTGGAGTAAACCAGTACTCTGTACCATGATGATATTTTCTCATGGTCCTGAAGTAAAACTAGTAATCTGTACCATGATGATGTTTTCTCAAGGTCCTGGAGAAAACTAGTACTCTGTACCATAATGATGTTTTCTCAAGGTCTTGGAGTAAACCAATACTCTGTACCATAATGATATTTTCTCAAGGTCTTGGAGTAAACCAGTACTCTTTACCATAATGATGTTTTCTCAAGGTCTTGGAGTAAACCAGTACTCTGTACCATGATTATATTGTCTCAAGATCCTGGAGTACCGGTAACACAGTACTTTGTATTGGAGTAAACCAGTACTCTGTACCAAAATAGTTTATGTGTTTATGCTTTACATTATGATTTTATTTCACTTGAAGCACTGTTTTTGTCCAGGTCCTGAAGTCAGTGTCCAGTTGCTCTATCAATGTTCTCCTTACTGATTGGATCAATAGATTTGACGTTCATAACCATTTGAAATGTGTCCAGTTTTAAACAGTTTTTCATTCTCTTTTGATATTGCTCATGAGACTGAACCCATGTTCACATTCTGCTGTAGAGGGGCTAATAACTAACATGATTTCAAACAATTTTACAATTTTTGCATGTTCATGTGTGGAATTTATAATAATTGTGACTGTTTGTTTGCCTTCAGCTTTGATGTAAGGTTGCACAGGAATTCGGGCCTTAACAGTAGGGATTGGTAGTGGAGGGTAGGATAGGGGGGCTTGATGTGTTATATGAAATTCAATATAACACATAGAGCCCTCTACCCTACCCTCCTCTACAAATCCCTCCCATTATGGCCCAGATTTATGTGTCAGGTTGATATACGGTCTGTGTATTTCATCATGATCTGCAGGAAAGATTATTCTGTGGACGTTTTAGTAGTTTCAATTTCTGTATGGAAATGAAACCAGAGAGCCATAGGTCTTTTTTATTTAAACCAGTAAAAACAATAGATTCAAGTTTTGTAATTAGTTTATGTCATAGTACAGTGGATGTGTCACAGTTACAGAAAACACCCAATCTGTAGATCAATCGAATCAGCGGCTACCAACTCTTCAAACTAAATGGATTAAAATGTAATTATCTCTGTTCCTTTAAGGTGATAAACATTGTCTTGGATGCTGTTATAAGTTGCTAATCCCTTAGCTTAGCTTAATTGTGAAACAGTCGCATAGATACTGCTCAATATATTTAACCAGTGATGCGTTACCCTGTAAGCTTGAGTAAGGGACAGCTCATTATTATTCATAAATGACAAGTGAGCACTGAATATAGGTAACCAATGAAATACAGAGAACATAAATATTGTTCCCCATTCATTGATCACATGCTTTGCTTTGTACATGAAGTGGATACCTTTTGATACAAGTCAGCAGACTATCTTCATGAGGGTGAGGGCCTACAAATGCAGGACCAGCAGGGTGCTGAATAATAATAATTTACCAGTGTCTTTCAAGAACTTCCAAATGATAATGCCACATTTGTCAGAGCACTGAAGGTTTTATCAGGGAAATAAGATAAAACTTTTTTATTTTTGACAAGCCAGATGGGCATCTTACTTTAAAGGAGGAGCTGGGTCTACATTTAAAAGGGCCCCAGGCGTTGGGCAGCCAATTTTTTTAGCACTATTTTTTGAAAGTTTTTTTTGCTGCGATTCTGTATCTTTACATTTTTCAAGCTTACCTTTTATTGGCACCATAAACCCATTATTGAGCTGATGCAATGTTAAACCCTAACACACAGACACACACAGACACACACACCATACATACATACATACATACATACATACATACATACATACATACATACATACATACATACATACACACACACACACACACACACACACACACACACATACATACATACATACATACATACATATATATCTTCCATTCTAGTTTGAGAGAGTTATAACCCCTGTTTGACCCAGACTACGGTACTGAGATACCCACATACACTTACACTCAGTAATTTCAGAATTATTCTATTGATTGAGATTAAACTTTCCTCAGAGTTTTATAAACAGTTATCATCTAGTCGAGATCAGTATTCAGCATTATACAGCAGTTATGATTTTTGTTGATTTCACCTTGGTAACAAGATACATCCTATTACAGGGCCATTCATTGCATCAGTAAATATGTCCTGTCTATTGGAATGAAAAAAATGTATTTGTGACTATTTTCTTTTTCTTTTTTTTTTTCTTCAGATTTATTGAGTATTCAAGAGTATCATTCCCTGGTAACATTACTTTGCCCTGACTTTCCATATAGCACTGTACAGAAGACAGCCAGGTAACATTACTTTGCCCTAACTTTCCATATAGCACTGTACAGAAGACAGCCAGGTAACATTACTTTGCCCTGACTTTCCATATAACATTGTACAGAAGACAGTCAGGTTTGAGATGTTCTTGCCCTGGTAACATTACTTTGCCCTGACTTTCCATATAGCACTGTACAGAAGACAACCTGGTAACATTACTTTGCCCTGACTTTCCATATAGCACTGTACAGAAGACAGACAGGTAACATTACTTTGCCCTGACTTTCCATATAGCACTGTACAGAAGACAGACAGGTAACATTACTTTGCCCTGACTTTCCATATAGCACTGTACAGAAGACAGACAGGTAACATTACTTTGCCCTGACTTTCCATATAACACTGTACAGAAGACAGACAGGTAACATTACTTTGCCCTGACTTTCCATATAACACTGTACAGACAGACAGGTAACATTACTTTGCCCTGACTTTCCATATAACACTGTACAGAAGACAGACAGGTAACATTACTTTGCCCTGACTTTCCATATAGCACTGTACAGAAGACAGCCAGGTTTGAGATGTTCTTGCCCTAGTAACATTACTTTGCCCTGACTTTCCATATAGCACTGTACAGAAGACAGACAGGTAACATTACTTTGCCCTAACTTTCCATATAGCACTGTACAGAAGACAGCCAGGTAACATTATGACTTTCCATATAGCACTATACAGAAGACAGTCAGGTTTGATATGTTCGTATCTTCAGTTTAAATATTCAAAGAACATATGTCAGTTACAATTCACTCTCGTTTTCTTTTTTATAAAGAGAAATTGTAGCACCATTATGTATGCATCTATGTAAATATATATAAATACAGGGCTGATCAAATTCCATAGCCCAATGTCCCGGACTATACATTTTTGAAGTCGGACAAGTAAAATTTTCCAAGGCGTTAGTCTGGGACTAGTGCTTTTTTCCTATTTTAAAGTAAGCCAGGCTAGTGCTAATTTTTTAATACTTTAATCATTTTATCTACCTTTATCTGGCCATTCATGCGATCTGGGTATACCGAATGCTAGAATCGGCTTCTATTCATTCACATCCTGTGATACTACAGTAAGTGGTCATTGATAACTGCCGCATGTGCTTGAGTTCTATTACTGCTTGACTGCATATTGAGCTAAGCAACCAAATTATCAGCCAATCAAAACACTTCAAACGAAACAAATCCAGTATGATTAATTAGCAGTGCTTTAAAATAACCTTGTTATATTGTATTTACTCAACACAGATACTCATGAGCAGATCACCCTTTGATTTCAATCCACCGAGTCAATGCAATGAAATTAATGAAAGGCACTTTTATCAACATAAGTGTCCATTTCCTTTATGAACTGATTAATAGACAGTAATGAGTCTTTAATTTTTTTAATTGATTATACAGAGGATCAACTTCAACATGCGGTATTGCTTAGAAGCAAAACAATTATACTAAAGAAGTGTGTTTGCATTTAAATGACAAAATGTATGTTATGATCAATTTAGTAGAAGTAGTTGTCAAATGAGGTGATCTTTCCTATTTGGATAAAATGAGTTTACTAAATTATTTTCACAAGGAAGGTCATAAGGAAGATTCAGAGATGGAAAATTCAAGCGAAAGTGGAAGGATAAAATGTAAGGCTGCCACAGAGTCTGAGGTAACTATTCCTCCAAAGAGACATAAACCAGATTCTGTGGCAGCAAAAATTGTCAAAAATGACACAACCAAGAGACAAAGAAATGTTCAGCCACATTGAGTTGATAAAAATTTATGGCTCGAATTCATTGACTCTGAAGGAAAGATGTTTTGTAGTTCTTGCAAACAATATCCCAGACTGGCACAGGTTGGAATTTCTGCCAATGTATTTGTTAAAGGATCTCACAAAGTCAGGATTTAATCAAGCAAGTGTCATGATGACAGTTTTTTAGGCCTCATGCTGCACAGTATATGGAGGACACTAGCCAGCATGTGCAGAAAAACCCTGAAGTTAGAGCTGCTAACAGTCCACTAGGAAAGGCCATTTTAACACTAAATGAGAGTGAAATAAAAAACAAATAAAATAAGAGCTCTCTTTAACACAGCCTACACCCTAGCCCAATATGGAAAACCATTTTCTGATATGGATATGCTGAGTGCACTCCAGGAGAAAAACAGTCTTAAACTTGGTGCTAATTATAAGAACAGACTCAGGGCAAGAGACTTTGTTCTGTCAGTTTATCAAGTCTTGAGAGAACAAGTTGGGGAAGGTCTGAATTCCTTCCATTCTTGCTGATGAAAGTACTGATGCTACAATATCGGAGCAAGAAATAGTGTCTGTACGATACCTTGAGAATAACAAAAGCTAAAAAATTAAGCCATTTGAAGATATAAATATATTGTACATTGTTTCTTTTGTTTTTGATATGGATTAAAATGCATACATCTTGTCGAACCTAGGAAAGAGATTGAAATTTTGGGACAAGTGAAAATGTAGGTGGGACAAGTGAATTTTCTGAAACCTGGACAAGTGGTTGAAATTTTTTTTTGATCAGTCTTGTATATAAATAGATAGATAGGTATAAATATACACCAGATAGAGAGGAAAGTGCTATCCCTGCATCCTACATGAGGATGTGTAATAATATAGAGTAAAATTATATATTGAGAACGAATATTATAATGCAGGTTAGAGAATTTTTAATTCATTTTCTACTGAGATTTGAACCTGGGTCCACAGGTTATGGCAACAATCGCCTTGCCTGCATGCACCAACCCCAATCCCCCCTCAACCATGCACACATCCCCATAAAAGAATGGATCATTGTCGCTGGTTTAAGCATTTGTGAATAGTAGACACACTTGGATGATGACCCAGCAATAAACTCTCACCTAATACACAGTCGCTGCAGATTCCTATGACAGAAATCAAGGCATATAGAAATGAATATTGATAGGTACCAGTATACACCAGACAGAGCAGAAAGTGCTATACATGGATTCTACATGAGGATGCATGATAATATAGAGTGAAATAATATGTTGAGAAATAATATTATCATACAGGTTAGAGAATTTTTAATTTTTTCCCTACTGAGATTTGAACCCAGGTCAATGGATTACAGCAACAATCACCTATTGACTGTATATTAGTTGAGAGTTAATTGCTGGTTCATCATATGGGTGTGTCTGCTATGCACCAATGGTTATACCAGCAACTGTGTTCTGTCCTTTTTTGCAGATGTGCACATGGTCTAGGGGGTATAGGGGTTGGTGTGTGCAGGTAAGGTGATTGCTGCCATAACCCGCAGAACTGGATTCGAAACTCTGTAGGGAACAAATTAAAAAAAATTCGCTAACTTGTATGATAATATTTTTTCTCAATATATATATATGTGCGTGTGTGTAAAAAAACAAAATAAATATTTGCAAAATTGGTTTTTAACTAACCCATATAATATATATATATATATATATATATATATATATAAGAATTAAGAGGAAAACATATTATGTTATGGTCAAGCAGGTATTTAGCCACTGCGTTCCTCAAATCTCTTTAAACCAGTATACCATCCCGAAAGTTGCCATTTTTAAGTAGCTGTTTTTTATTGAAACTCCAAAACATCATATCTTCCTAAAATTTAAAACATGTCTCTTTTTCCATGAGTTTGAATGTAGACATTTTCTATACCTTTTTTTCCATGAGTTTAAATGTAGACATTTTCTATGCCTTTTTCCATGAGTTTAAATGTAGACATTTTCTATGCCTTTTTCCATGAGTTTAAATGTAGACATTTTCTATGCCTTTTTCCATGAGTTTAAATGTAGACATTTTCTATGCCTTTTTCCATGAGTTTAAATGTAGACATTTTCTATGCCTTTTTCCATGAGTTTAAATGTAGACATTTTCTATGCCTTTTTCCATGAGTTTAAATGTAGACATTTTCTATGCCTTTTTCCATGAGTTTAAATGTAGACATTTGCTATGCCTTTTTCCACCCCACATGTGAAATTATGAAATTTTCTCATGCATAATATACACCCAAATGGGTACAGCATAGACCTGGATCTGTCATTACATAATATCAGTGGCAGATCTGGGTCAGCTTGTTAAGGATGTTGCTTTTGTCAAATCAATACTTACCATATATACTCGCGTATAATCTGATATCAACTGCAAACTGCATAGACCCAGATCTGCCATTGCATAATGCGCTGGCAGATCTTGGTCTATTCAGTTTGCAAGGACTAATCAGTAGAACAAACAACATAGACCCTGATCTGCCAGCGCATTATGTGATGGTAGATCAGGGTCTATGTTGTTTGCATTTGGACCTGGATTATACGTGAGTATATATGGTACTGCACAGCTAGAAAATGATGTAATCATTACATTATGATGTAACTTATGACATCACTTGTTAAGTGTGTCATAGTATGCATTCTGGGAAAGTTTGGGTGTAAAATGATGTGATTGCAACTTTGCAAATGATGGGAAATAAAGATGATTATACAATTTAATAATCAAAATAACAGTCCTGTGAAAGAAAATGATAAAGTCAACTAAAAGTATATGAGATCTTGGGAAATCTTTCATGATTTAAGATCAGCTGCACAGTCTTTATGTTGCAGAAAACTGATGTGATCTCAATAATAATTGTGTCATACTCAAAAAAATTCGCTTACCAAGGTACACTTTTCTTTGTGAATTTGATAAGAGGATTCTTGGCTCTTTGACCTGTGTATATTTTATGAATTTTTTAATACTCATTCAGTCATTATTTTATGGGCAATTTGTGAAACGATAAAGTTTTTTCTCATACTTTTATACGTAATGACCCTTTCATGGGGATAGATTTTCAGCTAAGAGTAGTGCACGAAAATGTACACCAGCCTATACATTTTTAAATGATTTTGGATTGCTTCAGTCCTTAGCTATATAAATGATTTTGGATTGCTTTAGTCCTTAGCTATATAAATGATTTTGGATTGCTTCAGTCCTTAGTTATATAAATGATTTTGGATTGCTTTAGTCCTTAGCTATATAAATGATTTTGGATTGCTTCAGTCCTTAGCTATATAAATGATTTTGGATTGCTTCAGTCCTTAGCTATATAAATGATTTTGGATTGCTTCAGTCCTTAGCTATTCAAATGATTTTGGATTGCTTCAGTCCTTAGCTATTTAAATGATTTTGAATTGCTTCAGTCCTTAGCTATTTAAATGATTTTGGATTGCTTCAGTCTTTAGCTATTTAAATGATTTTGGATTGCTTCAGTCCTTAGCTATATAAAAAATCAAATTTTCAAACAAAGATATGATAGCTTAGTTGGTGGAGTGTGTAATCCAAGGGTCACTGGTTTATTATTCCAATCCAGGCCAGCTCATGTTGGCTGCCTCTGTGTGTCCTTGGGAAAGGCACTTAGCTTTCATTTCCTTGGTATGATATATTCAAATAAAATACTGTTACAAACCAATTAGTTTTCAACAGCTCAGTACTCCAAAATATCAAAAGCGATCATCTTTAAGTCAACTTATGATTTCAAGTTGACAGCACAGACCCTGATCTGCTGATGCATTTTGCAAAGGCATATCAGGGTCTACATTCTTATTTGGGTGAGCATGGTACACATGTAATGATGATAATATAATCAAATAATAAATAAATGTTGTTTTTTTTCTTCAGGATAATTCTTTTGGATGATGCATTAGACTGTCTTATCTCTTTCTCTGATTTCATCTTCGCCTTCCAAATTCAATTTTATTATGAAGGTAAGCATAAATTTTGATTCAAGATCTTTGTAAATCTCCATGCACATGTGAATTGTTTGACAATTCAGGAAAATTTATAAACAGTTCCAGTACCATTGATGGATTTACCCAATAAAGTCGTATGTAAACCTTTGTTGCCTTTTTAGGCTCCTTTGACTTTGGGTAACCCTATAATCTCAATGGCATAAGGAGGTGTTTCACATGGTTCATACAACCTTGAAAAGTTCTTGAATTTTGGGAATTGCCTTGAAAAGTGCTTGAACATTGGGGGGTTGTCTTGAAAAGTCCTGTAATTTTGGGTTTGTCATGGAAAGTCCTTGAACATTGTGGGTTGTTTTGAAAAATCCTAGAATTTTGTGGTCACATTGGAAAGTCCTTCAATTTGAAAACATTGGGTAATATCTTTTAAAGTTTTTTTAAAAAAAAAAAAACCTTCTTAAATGTTGTCAAAACCTTCTTGAATTTAATAGAGGAATCAAAAGTGTTAAAACTTAAATAAATAATGCCATTTTAGCTCTACTGGTCATAGACCAGAAGAGCTTATAGAATTGCCTGTTGTCCCTCATCTGTTGTCAGTCATCTGACGTCTGTCCATCAATTAGTTTGTTATCGCTACCCATCCTAAACTACTTGGAGGATTGCCATAAAACTTAACACACACATTCATCCAAATGTTTGCTTGGTCCTGAATGAAATTGGTGCTGCTCAGACATTCAGGTATCTCTGCCACAGCAGCCATCTTTTAAATACTATTGCTACTCCTTATGAACAGAAAGTCATATTGGGGTTTTCACCAGGAGACTTTTTATTATATGTCTAGTTCATCCTAAATTAAAATTGTGCCAACCGATGTCCAATATGGCTGCCATGGCAGCCATTTTGAAAATCTTTATATCGCTACTCCTGAACGTAAAGTCATATTGACATGGGTTTTCACCAGAAGACTTTTATCTTGTCTAGTTGGTCCTAAATGGAAATGGTTCCACACAAATGTTCCAATATGCTGCCACAGTGGCCATCTTGAAAATCTTGTTATTGCAGCTCCTCCTGCATGGACAGTCATATCAGCATGGGGTTTTCACTAAAAGACTTCTTATGATGTCTAGTTGATCCTAAAGAAAATGGTGCCAATCTGACATCCAATATGACCACCATGGCAGCCATCTGGAAAATCTTGTTATCTCTACTCCTCCTAAACAGAAAGTCATATCAGCATGGGGTTTTCACCAGAAGACTTCTAATGATGTCTAGTTGGTCCTAAATGAAATGGTGCCACCTGGACATCAAATATGGTCACCACAGAGGCCATCTTGAAAATCTTTTTATTATAACTCCACCTAAATGGATGGTCATATCAACATGGGGTTTTAACTAAAAGATTTCTTATCATGTTTAGTTGGTCGTAAATGAAAATGGTGCCGATCTAACAGCCAATATGGCCACCACAGCGGCCGTCTTGAAAATCTTGTTTCTGCTACTTCTCCTAAACAGAAAGTCATATCAGCATGGGGTTTTCACTTGAAGACTTATGGTGTCTAGTTGCTCTTAAATGAAAAGTTTGCCAATATGATATCCAATATGGTCACCACAGAAGCCATCTTGAAAATCTTATTGCTACTCATCCTAGAGTGAAAGTCATATTGGCACTGAGTTTTCACCAGAAGACTTCTTATGATGTCTGGTAGGTCCAAATGAAAATGGTGCTATTCTGACATCCAGGATGGCTTCCATGGCAGCCATCTTGAAAATCTTGTTAATGCTACTCCTCCTAAATGGAAAGTCTAAATATGATATCTAGTTGCTCCTAAATGAAAATGGTGCTGATCTGACCTCAGATATGACCACCATGGCAGCCATTCAAACAATCCTACCACCAGGAGTCAGTAGTATCATTACTGTGGCATGTCCAGTAACTGCTGTCATTGTTAGGTCAGTAAATATCCCTTCAAATAATGATGGAAAGCTAATATAATGGACTCATGGCAGAACTAAGGTGCACACAGAGTGTTTAGCCAGTGATATCCAGGTTTATAATAGGAGTAATTGAGAACTGTGTCACATAGTCAGGTAACTTTTCATTTGAATGGTTAAGTAGTGGGATGAAACTCAAGACTACAGCGAAAACTACAGAGATAATTACTATTATCCGTTAAAAATAAACATATTTTGCTTGAACTAATGAAAATATTAGTAAAAGTTTACTTTAAACAATGACCATGAAGATCACAGATTTTTTAATTGTAAAATTTCTGAGCATTCTGTATCACAGCTGTTATCAGATCTCTGTAGTTGCATATTATGGGTGCTATGATGTTATTTGTTTGCAAGAGTGATTACTCATATAATAAAATAATACAGTTCTAGTTCATTTCTGCGTTTGGCTTCTCCCCAAAATGATTGACTTTAGCAACATTACAAAATGCAAGAGTAATAATAATGGTTTTTATTATTTACTTTAGTGTAAAATATAGAAACTTATTGGCGAAATAATTTTCATATTTTTTCATTCCTATATTTTCACATGTGAAAAATATATCCTTATATTTTCACATATGAAAATATAAGATTTCCCATCATGCCATGCGACGCTGGATTGTGTGTGCCCACAGAAGTTATACCTGCAGCAACAAAAACAAGCATTTTGTGAGCTAGAACAAATAAATAGAAACGGCATTACATTTCAGACATGGAAATTAATTTTTGCAGACTAAATTTTAGTCGATGCCATTCGCGTCTCTATGAAGTTATTTCCCTTTACTTCCTTGACAACAATGATAAACCCGCTGTGATGCATTGATGAATCGGACTTGCTTTGTGGTCCAAAATATAATTTACTGCGACAGATTAGGTCAACCCAATCATACCGCTATCTTAAATCGCTGATATTTATATGAGCAGCCTATGAAAGTAAGGTCAATTTACGAAAAAAGGAGTGGGTGGGGGTTGAGTGTGGTGCTGAATAGGGTGTTTAATCTTCTAAGTTTCGATTCTGGAGCAACTTTGGTATATAATAAAAAGAAAATTTTCTTTTCCTGCGTTAATACCGGATATATTTCATCGTGTGGTACCAAAAATGGTATATTTTAACTTCGCCACTCGTTAAAATATCACGTTTTTGATACCACACAATGAAATATATCCGGTATTAACGTAGGAAAAGAAAATATCCTCTATATATTTCATTTTTGTTGATTCCACTTTAGCCAAAGATCGACATATTGAATCACTCTGATGTGCTTATCAATCCATTTGTCCTTATAACTAAACATCTGTCTGTCCAAACCTCATTGTAAAAGTTTTTTATGTGGTCAGTGTTTCAAGTATAGTTGAAACTATAGTCATGTTACATGGTATGTGAATACATCTTGAAGTGTACAACACTAATTAACCAAAATCTCATGGGCAGGTTCAACATGCAGGTCATAACCAGTTTCTTGTTTGATGCAAGATGAAAATATTTATGAAGATGTTATCATAAAATATTCTTTATGCATACAGACCATTTACTTTCCATAAATTCTTGAAAGTACAATATCATTTTAGAAATTAATGATTGTTATATTTTTTAACATTTTTGAAGAATTGCTATGATACATATTAGAAAATAAAGAAAATATTGAACAATTTCAATTAGTAATAATCAATCATAATGAATAAAATTTTTATTGAAGCATATGAAACTTCATGTTTTTGTACACATGATGTGTGTTTATTTTCACCAGAGTTCCTGGACAAGTGTTACGAGATCTACCAGTCTCTACTGCAGACAGCTCACAGCCCCCGAAACCCAGTTGTGGTGCCCTCTGGAGCTGAGGAAACCAAGATCCACCAGAACAGTCATAATCCCAGTGATGGGGTTGATGCAATGCAGTACTTCAGAGCTGTCTACCCACTCTGTGACAGATCAACATTCAGGTTTGCTCTCTGCCAAGAAAAAAGCCTTAAAACTTGTTTTAAGAGACTGTCTTTTCTGCCATCAAATTTAGTCTTTCAAGAGACATGGGCTATAAAAAGAGGTCACTAAATTATGTAACAAAATTGATCTGTGCATTAAGAATCTGGTCCTCAATGATAGGTGGTCTCCCAAAGAAGTGGTCTTTCAAATCAGGTTTGACTGTGATTTCTTTCCTTAACCACATTGAGTACCATATTTTCTGCATGTCTTTGGACAGCAAATAATAATTACTGTTTTCTCTGTATGAAAACATCTTAAAATATTACATTCGGTGACCGAAAACATACTAGTGACAAGTAACATGTACAATTTTAATTGTCGAAAATTGGGTGAACCACATTTAACTATTCATTAAGTCTCTGACACTAATATAATGAATATCATTTGTATAAAACTATGTCACTCATCTGTAAATTAAAAAATTCAATGGTAAAAGCAGAAGAAGAATAGTCCCTCCTTTGTTAGAGGAGGAAACTTTTAAAATGAAAGTTGTCATTTTGAAAATTTTGTTCAATACCTCCATTGTGGATAAGACTAAAACTTGCACCCAGCCACAATAGCAGACTAATTATATTTGAATACTTAAAAATTCCCAATATATAAAACACATGAGAAAAGGGTCTAATTTTATATATATATATATATATATATATATATATATATATATATATATAAATTATTATTCACTGAAACCAATGCCTACACATGTAACTGGTACATGACCATGTGCATGTTTTAGTATTATCTTCAAGGTGATGACTCACTTTAACGCTTATCTCTTTTTATAAAGGGCAACATAGTCTTCTAATGCCTTTACATCTGAGATTTTTTATCTACAGGTGAGTAATTTAGTTTTGAAACAGATGTTATTTGTTATATCAGTGTCAGTGAGCTAATACAGGGTGAAATGTGGTTGTCCAAATTTTCAACAATTAGGATCATGCATGTAACTTACCAAGAATATTTCTGATTACAAGCAAGCTATTCACCAACTTTCTGAAAATAGTATTTGTCTATCTTGTCTTATCACTGCAGAGTTGCATTTGTGTCTGAAAACATATTTACATAAATAAAATTCTTTTAAAATGATGTCTGAATATTACAAGGAAAGAAAAAAGTGATTTTGGCCAAAGAAGTTGGTGTCCATGAACAAATAGTGTCAGAAGTCATAGAGAAAATACAGCAATAATCTTTTCCATGTTTGAGAGTAGGATTGGTTAATGCAGCCTAAAGGGAGCCATGGATTGGTTCATCCAACCTAAATGGAGCCATGGATTGGTTCATCCAACCTAAAGGGAGCCATGGATTGGTTCATCCAACGTAAAGGAAGCTGCAGATTGGTTCATCTAGCTTAACTTAAAGGGAACCACAGATTGGTCCATCCAACGTAAGGGACCACAGATTGGTTGATCCAAGCTAAATTGAGCCACAGATTGGTTCATCCAACCTAAAGAGAGTCACAGATCAGTTCATTCAACTTAAATTGAGCCATAGCTTGGTTAATTCAGCCTAAAGGGAGCCATGGATTTCATTCCAACTAAAGGGAGCTGTGGATCAGTTCATCCAACCTAAAGGAGCTGCAGATTGGTTCCTATAGCCTAATGGGAGCCATGGATCGGTTCCTTCAGCCGAAAGGGAACCATGGATTGGTTCATCCAACCTAAAGGAGCCACAGATTGGTTCCTTTAGCCTAAAGGGAGCCATGGATTTGGTTCCTTCAGCCTAAAGGGAACCATGGATTGGTTCATCCAGCCTAAAGGGAGCTGCAGATTAGTTCATTGAACCTAAAGGGAGTTAACATTATTGATTGATCTATACCTCATGTGGACCACCACAGTTTTTTCTGTGAACAGAATAGAACCTTAAATGTGACTTTGTCCAAACTACCATGTTTTGGTATGTCATATGTGCACATTTTAGACCTATTTTTCTTATTTTTATGAAGGGGTGCATGTTTGACTGTAGAACAAAAAGAAGTTTTGTTCCAGGTCAATCTGACAAGCGGATCATGGCACTTAAGCTGCCTGGACAGGTCACATTCACTTTTTTGTGAAATATTGAATTTGTTGCATTGTAATTATATTTTTATTTAAGAAATAAATAATGCTTACAAACCTCAGCAGTCCTGTTCTTTAATTGCTTGTGTTAATAAAGTCATTTTATTTCATATCTTTGTGTAGTTTTTATTCTGTGACTCAACCAGAAATACACATGAGAGACTGGTAACTTGTTCATCTACTCTGTCATGATAACTTTCAGACAGTACACAAATACCGTATTATGGTAACATTGATAGATATTGTGAAACTAAACAATAAGTTAATGTATCAAATTTGCAATTTATTTACTTTTCTTTGGAAAATCAACTTGGTCCTTTGTTTTATTTCTAATCTTAAATCACACTATTTGATACTTCTCTGTGACTCGGTGATCAGTGCTTCATTGACTCAGCATGGTTTGTCAAGGTTATGAGTGCTGGCTGAAGCTTTGATTTGCTAAGCATAAGTACAATGTATTGTTTAGGTAAATTGGCAATTTGTTTACTTTCCTTTTTTTCGGAAAATAAATTTGCTTCTTTGTTTTGTTTTTCAACTTGAATGACAGTATTTGATACATCTTTGTGACTATACAATGATCAGTGCTTCACTGACTCATTGTGATGTTTTAAAATGCAATAAGCACTGGCAAAAGCTTTGAAGTGCCCAACATAATTGTGATGCATTGTCTGGGTAAATTTTAGCTTGGACACCAAGATATATTAAAGAGGTGTCATGCTAATCTAGGTAAGTATAAATACTGGACCTGAACTTTCACATAGTGTTCGGTCTTGAATCTGAATGAATATAGTCGGACAAAATATCAAAATAGACCACATAAGAAACTCTGACACGGAGAGAGACAATCTAACCATCATAACCATGCACAAGTATTAAGCTCGGACAGAAAAAAACAGAAAAACACTCCAGCACTTTTTTACTGTAAACCAATCAAATGTTGTGTAACAAATGATGATCAGTACACTATTCAAGATGGCAAAGTGTTATTTCATGACAAAAATGGAGCGAAATAAAAAAGATTTTGATAAGTAGTCTATCACATGCACATTATATGGCAGCACTAAATTTTTCACCTCGTTCTGGGTTGATAATCGTAGTGCTCATTATACACACCAAAATATGTTACTTGTCATATCAGATAGGTCGTGCTATTTTTTTTCCAGGTGTGTTTGTATATGTCAAGTAATTGATTAAAAAAACTCAGATATTAGTTTCTTCATTTTATTGTATAAATAATTAAATGACCAATAGCAGATGTCTGTATGTAATTAAATCAATATTTCAATATCATATATGCCATAACATGATGTGTCACACGAAAAACACGATTTTGGACTCCCAAACCCCCTGACACGGTCGTGTTTCGAAAAACACAATTTTCAGCAATCTTAGCGAAAAAAAATTTCCCACAAAAAAAACAACAAAAAACGTATATCTCTTGATCACCATGATATATGCCTGTGATAGGTATTTATAAACAGTAAACAGTCCTGCTCAGAGCTCAGCTGTTTTAGAAGCAATTAAAAGATAAGGCGGTCAGAGATAAACTGCCACCTTTCAGAGATTTACTTAATTGACTCAATTGCCATCGTACAGGTTTTTATCACTTTTAGCGACTTTGGCCATTGCTAGCGCCAACATAGACTTGGATGCACATTTGAGAAGGAAAAGTGTTGGCATATTTGTGAACACAAATGACACTTGCATTACCTTCAAGCCAACTTTTGAACTATTGAAAGCAGCAAAGACTGCATGTAATTAAAACTACATTCCACTGTCCAATGGATTTGGTGTGTTTTTGTATTTAATGTCTGTGATGTTGTGACCATGTACATATGTGTGTGGTGATGTTATTTGACAATGCTAAGTCTACCATTTTTTTGTTTGTAAGTATATTAAATGCTTCAGAGAGAGCAGATGGTATTTTCTTTTATTCAGATTTGAATTTCCAGTCATTTGCTATAGGCTGATTTGAAAAGATAGCTTATTCTCATTGGATGACATTGCTTTTGGGGGGTCACGCACACTGACCCCCCTTGGAACCTCAAAACACACTTTTTTAGTCTCAAAATCCCCCCCAACACTGTCTGGGAATAAGGCCAATATACAGTTTAAACAAATTTAAACTATCATCTTGATTGAAAAAAATATTCTTTGTTGGATAAATAAGTTAATACATAATTTAATAGATTTGATTTACACTGATTAAAGTAACAGATAGAATGATAAGATTAGAATGAAATTTTCAGATCAATAAACCTACATGTGTGCAGTTAACCTTTACTTCATCCATTGCTACATCATATAAACCTATTTGTTTCTAATAATAAGAAAGTAATTCACATTTTAGAGATTTATTTAATTTAATAGATTATGTATCTAAGACATTTTATAGTAAGTATATGTTTCAACAATATGTAGTGATTTCCCTTCTTTTTCTGAAATAGACTATTGTCCAATAAGTTTATTTATGTTGAGTTGTAATACTATGAAAATTTTGTTTGTGTACCTATAATAACTTTGATTTCTGGGTTGAAAATGGAATGGTTCCCTAAGAAAAGCATTTGGCCATCGTCCCAAATTCTCCTCCCCCCCCCTTACAGTTTATATACCCTATAAATCCTGTAAGATGTGTGAAATCCAGTGGAAAAGTGGCATGGAAAATCTTATGTCCATTGTGGAATTTATGAAAGAAAATTATAATTTTCAATGAAAAAAATGTAACTTGTACATAAACTTAATAAATATTCATTAAGTAACAATTACCTCACATAGGACACACTATCTCCAGTAAAAGTAATGCAAAAACTGAAGTACGAATCTTGAGTACAAATAAACTAGAGTTGGGTATTGCCAGCCATGTTGTATTATGATAATGGTCTTCAATACAATATGTATCAATATGTATCATGATAGTATTATGTACATACAGAAAACTTCTGGGACAACATAGATACTTCACATGCAAACAACGCTTATATCATTGCAGAAATCTATTGTAGAATGGCTGAATTACCTTAACGAACCAAAACAAATGTTGTCATTTCTTTCCATCTTTCTTTTATTTGTTTAGATACATTAAAATGATATAAGAAACCTTTTTTATGTACTTTTAGAGGAATTAGATTAATGATAATTCAGCGGGGTAAGTGATAATTCAGTGGGATACATGATAATTCAGTGGGGTAAGTGTAAAAAATGCAAACAATACTTGGGTGGGAAACAAACCAGACTATTTTTCAGAACAAATCAAAAATATATATAGTATTTTTTAAAATATACTTTCAAACCTCTAAAGGATTAATAACTACTATCTCATGATAGTCTAAAATTCTTTGTAAAGTGTAATTTAAAAAGAGTGTTGTAGCAGTTATATAAATATAGTAGACAAAACTGAAGGGCTCAAGCTGCAATTTAGCATTACACAAATATTGTTGAATAGAGCGATGTCAAAATAATCATTGCAAATTTAACATGTCATTTTGTACATTATATTCCTTTTTGTGAATTCAACCATTTACCTGTGGTGCACATTATATTGATGAAGGTTTAACTGACAGAAACAGATGGTTTAGCTCAATGGGTTACACTGTTTTATGCCAGAGACTTAATATCTAACACAGTCAGAAATTAACTAGTTGCACTGTCTTCACAAGAGGTGATTTCCAAATATCTTGATGACTTTTTCATGGAAAATCACATAAGTGATACTTTCCAACTGATTTTATCTAAAGAGGCTTCCCAGTCTTCATCCTGTCCACCATCAGAATCAAATGAACTTTGGAATAGAATTAGAGTAGTTGTAATGTCAACAGTATATGCATCATGGTTTGCTGTCATGTCTACCCAGATGCTTAGTTTTATTTGGTTTATTTGATTGGTGATGGTGGCATTTCTATCGCTGGCTGACATATTGGTTTCTGGTTTTAATGAGTGATCAGACCCCTACTCCATTTGCACCTTGTGTGTGCACCTGCCACTTGAGATTGTCTCTTCAAACATGACATATAGGTTGATAAGACCCTCCTCAGTCTGTATGTGCCAGATTTATTAGAAGTTGATCCTTACAAAGGAAGACATCCTTCTTTAACCAGTGAGATGTGCATTTTCAAACTGTGTGCAATCACTCTTTGTCTGTATCAAAATTGCACACTGCATGGTGCAGATAGCATCCCAAAGCAAAACCATGCCTTCTCAAGTCACACATGCAGGAATCAAAGAGAAAATTAATTTTACCCAGGAATATCACACAGAAATAAGAAAATGATGGTTTACAGGCAATTTCTATATGCATGCCAAAAGTTGGAGCATATAAAATTATGATATTGTCCAACCATCTATCTGTCCACACAATATCTTTAGGTTTACATTATCTACATGTACCAAACTTTGTGGTTAGGGTAAGAAAGAACTTTATTGATTTGGGAGTCAAAGGTCAAAGGTCAGGGTCACTGTGACTGACAGACTAAAACTGGTTTCTGCATAATAACATTAGTTCTACATCACAGACCTGGACTAAACTCTGTTGATGGCTTGCAGCTGGGGTAAGGAAGAAGCTTAGATTTTGGGGTCAAAAGGTCAATGGTCAAGGTCACTGTGACTGAAAGAACAAAACTTTTCCAATACAGTAACTTTAGTTCTACATGGGAACCTGACCTGAACTGAACTTTGTGTATGACTTGCACCTTGGAGTACGGAAAAAGCCTATTGATTTGGGGGTTAAAAGGTCAAAGGTCAAGGCCACTGTGGTGAAAAATAAAATTTTTTTTTGCACAAAACTATCAGTTTTGTGATCATGTACATTCACCAAAGTTTGTGGATGGTTTACACTTTGAGTAAGAAAGAAGCATATTGATTGTGTGGTCAAATGATCAAAGATCATGGTCAATACGACTGAAGAAGAAAAATGTTTTTGCATAATAACTATTGTTCTAGACCATGTACCTTGATCAAGGTTGTGGAGGGCTTGCATTTAAGGTAAGGAGGATGCCTGTGGATATGGGGGTAAAAGTTCAAATGTCAAGGTCATTATGACTCAAAGAAAAATGGACTTTGCACAGTAACTTTTCTTCTAGAGTAAGGTCCTTAACCAAACTTGGTGGATGGCTTGCACTTAGGGTAATAAAGAAACCTATAGATTTTGGTGTCTGAAGGTCATGCCCATGACGTTGCCGCTTGTTAGTTCAGCTCTGATCCTCAGTTAGAACATCCTCAGCCTTTTCCATCACATGCTAGAAAAAGACCTATGATGTAAATAGTGGCCATTTTGAACTGTCCTTAAGCCCATGGTTGTTATTACATCATAATAATTTTATTGACATCACAATGACTCACTATTGTAATTTGTAACTTTTGAAACCAAGAATTATTTTTTCTCCAATTTTTTTTCATTAAAAAGTTGTGGGAATAACATTAAAAATTAAAAATGCAGGTATTTCATTGAGGGTTTAAATGTCACAGAGTTATTTTCAACATATATTTTTTTGAGGTTCTATTCTTTGCACATCTAGTCAGATGTTCATCAGCCAAAAACTTACCAGTTTGGAAAGTATCACATTGATTACCTGTGAGTCTCTTTCAGAGAGTTGAAGATATTCACCTTGCATAGGACAAATTTGAGACTGTTCTGATTGCTTTGCCCCTCAATTGGAACACCTCATATTTTTCATTGAAAAGAAAAACACCTTGGATATTATTGTCCAAATTACTTGTCATATCAGATAGGTTTTGTGGCCATTTTTTTCAGTTTAACACACTTAACATCACAGTTTTCTTCCAGTCCATTAAGACTGGTTATCACAGTCTTTTTCCAGTCCATCAATACTGATTATCACAGTTTTCTTCCAGTCCATCAAGACTGGTTATCACAGTTTTCAACAAAGATGTCTGTCATTAACACATGCCTGGTA
The DNA here is from genome assembly GCA_029931535.1 of Margaritifera margaritifera. Taxonomy (NCBI): domain Eukaryota; kingdom Metazoa; phylum Mollusca; class Bivalvia; order Unionida; family Margaritiferidae; genus Margaritifera; species Margaritifera margaritifera. Next base: position 2,816,332 of record JAQPZY010001602.1, read on the forward strand.
AACTGTTCTAAGACAACACAGCAGATACATCACAATACTACATGTGACATCAAATCATGAAGTGGTTATTGTTTGGATTTCTAATATCAAAGCTGCATGTCTTGCACAAAGTTTTTACTTCACACTATCATAGTGTGAAATTGTTCTTGCCAAAAATTCATGATGTTTATCCTGAAGTATTATTGTGGTGTTCACTTATTACAACCAGATCTCAGTGATATATGTTCTTGGAGTATAATGCTGTGGATGGTGTTCTCTTATTACAACCAGATCTCAGTGATATATGTTCTTGGAGTATAATGCTGTGGATGGTGTTCACTTATTACAACCAGATCTCAGTGATATATGTTCTTGGAGTATAATGCTGTGGATGGTGTTCTCTTATTACAACCAGATCTCAGTGATATATGTTCTTGGAGTATAATGCTGTGGATGGTGTTCACTTATTACAACCAGATCTCAGTGATATATGTTCTTGGAGTATAATGCTGTGGATGGTGTTCTCTTATTACAACCAGATCTCAGTGATATATGTTCTTGGAGTATAATGCTGTGGATGGTGTTCTCTTATTACAACCAGATCTCAGTGATATATGTTCTTGGAGTATAATGCTGTGGATGGTGTTCTCTTATTACAACCAGATCTCAGTGATATATGTTCTTGGAGTATAATGCTGTGGATGGTGTTCTCTTATTACAACCAGATCTCAGTGATATATGTTCTTGGAGTATAATGCTGTGGATGGTGTTCTCTTATTACAACCAGATCTCAGTGATATATGTTCTTGGTATATAGTGCTGTGGAGAGTGTTAAGATAGCTCCATTTGTATGAAATTTTCTCATATCCCTACAATCACATCCAAGATGGATTTCAGACACAGCAGAAATCCCTGAGGTGTTCCAAATCAGTCAGAACACCTCATGGCTTTTCTGTCAAAATGCACCTTGGAAATACTTTGATGGAGTGATACAGCATAAAAATGGGGAAATTGCCAGAAAATGACAGAGAACTCAGTCATACACTGAAGTATGCTAGTCAAAACAGAACCATATAAAAAGCATTATGATATCTTTATGGAATTATTTACACAAGTAACCGGTAAGTAAAATAAAGTTCTAGTAAATTCATACTCAAGAAAAGTAGCTTTGGAATGATTCAACCAAGAATATATCATTGATAAGTTGCTGTAATGATCGTGTATGACTTCTACACAGCATCATTTTGTTACACAGCATACCGTATATACTGGCATATAAGCCGATACCAACTGCAAACTGCATAGACCCAGATCTGCCATCACACAATGCACTGTCAGATCTGGGTCTATGCAGTTTGTAAGGACTAATCAGTAGAACAAACAACATAGACCCTGTTCTGCCATCACATAATGCACCAGTAGATCATGGTCTATGTTGTTTGCATTTGGACCGAGCTTATATGCGAGTATATATGGTATATATACATGTATAGGCAATAGCATTTCAGAAGTGTTTTTTCAATCATTAGTGGAAAGACATAAATGTGTTCCAATTGTACCGGTAGACTATATCCAAGTTGCCACAAAGAACCAGTTACTGCACTATCATCACTTATTCTCAACTCGGTGCAGTATAGAGAATTAACACTGATCGTAAGAATTTTTTTAATCCTCAACTTCTAACAATTCTGTGCAGAACTTTGAATAAGTAATGATTGTGATGTTACTGGTTCCATGCAGTACCTGGTGCATACCCTCTAGTGGTGATTTTAAAATTATCACACTATTGATTGATACACATGAAGTGACTCTCATTTACATGTTATTATATGTTTGCTTTGTAAAACGATTCAAATTGCTATTCAAAGCACATTGTTTATGTTAAATGAACATAACAGAAATGACCAGATTATACTGGCTGGCACAGGAGTAAAGCACATAATAAGTAAACATTATTAATTGTAAAATTTGGAGAAAATTTTGACTTATCTACATTAAGCCTACCTGTAAGTATAAAATTCAGCTGTGAATAAAATGGTGGATAGTCCCTTCAGTTAAATGTAGTAAATATGCAGATGATTTCACAAAAAGAATTGACTCAAATCAAGAAATAATTTTTAATATTAATTTATTTACATTTAGTATAATTTTAAATTGCATAGAATGGAAATTATTAAAAAATATAAATATTGTTATCTTTACAAGAAAAAGAAACCAGGCAAAATATTAGTCAATCAAAATCTGACCTGGCCCTGTTAGAAAATATCAAGGAGACAAAGGACCCATATATACCTGCCATATTCCCAGACAATGTTGGGAGATATTGGACACTCAAAAAGTGTTTTGAGGTCCCAAGGGAGGTCTGTGCGCATGACCCAAAAAAGTGACATCGTCCAATTGAGAATAACCTATATGTTTATATAAGCTGATACAAAATTACTGGAAATGCAAATTTGATTAAAATAAAATAAAATAACATGTCTGTTTTCTTTGAAGCATTAATATACTTACAAAAAATAGTTGGTAGATTTAGCATTGTCCAGTACCATCACCACACACATACACAGTAAAATGCATGTGCCAACATTCACATAATCACATAAATAAAAAATATATAAAGTTTCTGTCTTTAAAAATCCATTGGACAGTGGAATAATTTCTTAATTAGATGCAGTCTTTGTTACTTTCATTATTTCAGTTGGGGGTGGGGGAGGGTTGAAGGTAATTCAAGTGTCATTTCTGTTCAACTTTGTATTCATTAGAGACTGGATGATACTGTTGTTCAAACTGCCCTGAAGATCTTGTTGAATTTTTCTCAGTGTAGAAATGATCTTTCTGCATCTGGATTGCTGCGAGGGAGTGTCAAATATGTTGGGTGGTATTGCTTTGAGAGCCATAAAAGGAACCTGTTTTGTAAGGCAGAGATCCTTATTTTAATAACAGCAATACAATACCCATCACTATTACGCAGCTATTACTTTTTCGTGTCGAAAAATCTCGTCCATTTGATGTGAAAACATCCTTCCACAGAGTGGAGAGTTTTGTCAATAAGACACGGTACACTCGTGCCTTTCTCTGCGCCTGCGTGGAATAGTCATCTTTTTCAAGGACGCCATGTTAATGGTTGTGTCGTGCATAATGTGACCAGAGAAAAATTGCCTGTTGCAAGTTTAAACCATGTTTGGTTCTCCTTTCAGCTTTATTTCATCTAGTGTTACATTCTTCCATCTCATCTTCTGTTTTTATGCCAGTAGTCCCTGCCCTCTTCAGTATTTTATTTTGGAAAGGTGTTCTTGGGTTACCACGTTGTATCCCGCTCTTAGGGGTTAGGGTACACCATCTCTTATTTTTCAAAATACAATTGGTTCATGCTAAGTCTTGTGTGTTAGTTACAACGTAACATAAGCACGACCGCAATTAGCAGGAATTCATAATTCCCTTAATTAAATAATTGATTAAACATCAATTTTGGTGGGGTTTTTTTCTAATTCACCATTGTATTTTAATACCACATGTGACGCATCGCATTGTTATTGTGTGCATCTGAAATTGCTCCTAGAGAACAATACATTTTTAAACACCTGGACGTCTAATCCTTTTTAATGTATATTACATTGTTTACCTTTGACATTCACTGGGGTGCATGCTGTGTATGCAAACACAGTGAGGTGAACTGGTGTGTATATAGCACGCGATATATACAAAAAGGTGAATTTTCACGTGTGGAAATAAATATTGTTATTATTATTATTGTTCTCCTTTAGATAACTTCTTAAAAAATCAGGGAACAATTGGTTATCTTGTGCAAATAGACTGGGGTGTATATATCACCCAGTATATACAAAAAAGGTGAGTTTACGTGTTATTATTATTGTTCCCTTTTCAAGTAACATTTATTTCAGAGAACAATGTCAGGACAGTCTGTAGGAGAGTGTGGCCACGAGAAGGGCCCTTGGGATACACACCCCCCCCCCCCGGACTGCCTCACATTTTCAAAGTGTACATGAAAGGATCATTGTACCTTTTGCACAAAATGGACTAATGAAACCTGGAATCTTGCCGATTCCAGTTGTACGTATAGAACGGGGTAGAAACTTCAATCCCCTCATCATCTGAATTTTCAGGTTTTTTCTCTTACAGAGACTCAAGCAGGAACACACTGTAAGAAGACTAATTCTACAGCTCAGAAGAACACTCTGGGGTCCCAGGAGCCTATGGGACCAATCGCTTCGGAGATAGGTAAGGACCCTCCTGTAGGAGGAAGTGAATGTTCGAGGAAAGGGAGGAGAAGTCGAACACCCCTCACATCCACAGTAGCATGATGCTGCCTTCTGCCAGGAAGGAAGTGCACCGCTTGTCTCAGTGTAGCGTGTTGCTGCCTTCCGCGAGGAAGGAATTGCACCGCTCATCTCAGGGTAGCATGTCACACCCTCCTGAGAGGGAGGAGCTGCACTGCACTCAACACTTCCAGGGTAGTGTGTCGCACCCTCTGGAATGGGAGAAGCAGCACTGCACCTTGTTTAGTGATGAAGACAAACTGGACTCTGACATGTCTATGTCACCTGACTGGTCTATGACCTGTGACCAGTCACCGACCGGTCACCGGTCAGTGACTGGTGACCGGTTATTGACCAGTGACTGGTCTGGTCACCGGTCAATGTCGGGTGACCAGTCACCGGATACCAGGCACTGGGTACCAGTCACCAGGTACCGGTCACCGGTCACCAGTCAGTTCATCAAAGTGACTGGTCAATGTTTGATGACCAGTCACTTCGTCCCGGTGATCGGTCAGATCATACTGGTTGCCGGTCACTGGTCAAAGGCCACCGGTTGTTTGTACCAGTCGCCGACCTTACATTGGTCATCACCCAGAGGCCTCATGGCACGGGGATAGGGATTGGACCGAGATCCCCCCTCTGCCCACTCTACCATCATACCCTGTACAGGATTGGGAGTTTGCCCAGAGGTCCAGACCAGGGAAAGGGATTGGATTGGTATCCCCCCTTTTCCTATTATCCCAATGAATCCACATGGGATGTGGGGCCCTCCACCTCAGGGTAATTGGTCCCTTATGCCCCCCTTGGGCTACTGGACCCTTGACCCAGAGTAGAGGCGATGCTGTGGCTCATGTCCCGCCATCACCTCCTCAGGTGGCATCCACCAGTAAGGCTGGAGGCATAACATCATCCACGAAAGACAAGTGGTCTCGTCTTTATCCTGGAACATCTAGAACACATAGAGCCCCTACTCACCATGATGAACAAGTATGGGAAATGGCACAGATTGCACCTGTGTCACTGCTTCCAAAAGACATAGTGATGCACAGCCACTTTCCTGCTTGGAGTGTTCTAGATGATGACGCGTTATCTATCCTCATCGACTCCAATGAGTTTGAGATAGAAACAGTTCATTTGATGCCTCCTGTCAGGCCCACCAGCTCCTCTCAGTTGGATGAAGTGGAGGAGATCTGGTTGTGCGGACCTGTGTCCGAAGCCATCTAGCGCACAGCCCAAGAAGATCCTTTCCATTTTGGAAAAGATCTCTGGGACCCAACCACAATCAGACCTCAGGAAATATCACAGAGGCTTTCCACAGACCAAGACTGTGCTAGACAGCATAGAGGGTGGTCTGTCCCTGCCTCTACTTTGAGACCTATGGTCTCTGCCTCTAATTGCTGGGTACATTCCCCGAAGTGGCCCATTAAGCCGCCCCAATTGGATGCAGATGCATCTCAAGTGGGCTTGACAAGTGGAGCCTGGGCATGCCTTCCTATTAAAGCAATCAAGGCCTTTGAGCAGAAAGTCCGCCTTCTGGTCACGATAGCTTCTCAGCTACTTGGTTTAGTATGCTGAAGGAGGCCGCTCTGAACCCAGCTGCAATACAACACGTGGTGGAAGCTGTGGCCAAGACATCCTGGCATTCACTTTCTGTTGCAATGGCCTTATCAGCGGAACTTCTACACATCCACCATGATATTGCGCTGGACTCCTCGAAGATCCTACTTAACCATAGTAAAGTCCTTAAAAGTTCTGCTCTGTTGGAAGCCGAGAGCCTCTTCGGAGGACTCATCCCCACTGTGGCTTCACAAGATTTGAGGGATCATCAACATAGATCCTTCACAACTGCACCTGGCCCATTGCAATCAGCCAGGAAGCGTACTAATGTGCATCACACCCAAGGGCCACCGACTAAATTCTTCAAACAGATGCAGCCCCAGTCCAGTGCACAACCTCAAATGAGACCTCCTCCTCGTCAGTCAGGTCCTTGGCATGGAAGTCGCCAATGAGCCTCTATGAGGAAGTTCTCGAACCCACCTTCCTTTCCCAAGGAAGGAGGGGGGGGGGGGACAGCCCTAGGGACTCTCATCCTCTCCTGCCATGCATTCCTCTCCCAAACATCCCTGCAGGTGCTCACCTAGGCCTCTTTTCAGAGGCTTGGTCAAGTATCATGGACGATGGGTGGATCATTTTTATTGTAAGCGAGGGTTACCGACTTCAGGTTCGGGAACAACCTCCTCTATCAAGAACCCCCATGTTCTTTCACCAGTCCAATCTGGTGAAATTAAGGGAAGAGGTAAACACCCTTTTACAGAAAGGGGCAGTCGAGAGGGTCCTGAACAATCAGTCTCCCGCATTCTACTCCTGAATCTTCCAGGTCACCAAGAAAAGTGGGAAATTTTGTATCATTATCAATCTCTCCCCATTAAACCAGTGTCTTTTGGAGGAACATTTCAAGATGGAGACCACCGCTTCAATCCAGAATGCGATGCGCAAACAGATTGGGCAGTCTCCATCGACCTTCAGGATACCTATTTGCACATTGCGATTTTTCCACCACATCCAAAATACCTCCGGTTTTGCTTGGACCAGGAAGTCTTTCAATTCCGGGTTCTATCGTTCGGAATCGCTTTCACACCCAGAGTCTTCACCCGTGTTATGGGAGTAGCAGCGTCCTATCTGCGATTACTGGGAACCCCAATATTTAGGTTCAGTCCCTCCATCAGGATCTGTTCCCTTGTTGGTCCACAGAAACTCAGTTGGGTCTTTTTCCCAACCTCGAGAAGTCAGAACTCATTCCATCCCAGGATTTTGTTTACATAGGGATGAACTTTCTCATGAACCATACTTAGTCCGGGTTCCACTGGATCGTATAGATTGAGTCCTGGCACTTCTAGAGGTGCTACGAGTAAAACATTGTTGTTTGCTCGCCTTTACCTATCCCTATTGGGAACCTTGAATGCCGCTGTGGATCTGGTTCCATTAGGATGGCTCCATATGCGCCCTCTACAGTTTCTCCTTCTCGCAAGGTGGAAACCACACAGGGATTGTCTATTAGCTCTGATTCCTCTAGGACCAGACTTTCATCACCATTTGCGCTGGTGGATGAATCGAGGCAGATTCCTGATTGGGGTCCCAATGCATGCACCTGACCCCCACTCCTATCTGTTCGCCGACACGTCAGATTCTGGTTGGAGTGCTCACCTAGAGCCAGATGGCATAATTCTCCATGATCATTGGACCCAAGACGAGTCATCCCTCCACATAAACAACCTAGAAATGAAAGCTGTGTTTCTAGCATTGCATGGGTGCATTGACAGAGTAAGGGGTTGATGTGTCATGGTCTCCTTCGACAACACGTCCGTCGTAGCGTCTCTGACGTCAAGGAGGCACACATGCCCCTTCTCTTTGTGTAGAGGTCTGAAACTTCCTCTACTGGGCCACCTCAGAGAACAAACGTTTTAGCGGACAGTCTGTCCAGGTCAGGCAAAACAGTTCTCACAGAATGAACTCTTAACCACTCCATAACAGAATCTCTTTTCTCACTATGGGGAAAGCCTCTTGTGGACTTGTTTGCGACCAGGCTCAACAACAGACTTCCCTTTTACGTCTCTACAGTCCCGGACCAGAGAGCTTGGGCAGTGGACTCATTCAGCTTCCAGTGGGATTGTCTGTTCACATACGCCTTCCCACCATTCCAACTGCTACCTCAAGTTCTGCAGAAAGTAAGAACTTCCATTGCTCAGATCATTCTCATAGCCCCATTATGGCCCCAATGATTATGGTTCAATGATCTTCATGACCTGTTGATAGATCAACCTAGGTCTCTACCTCACAGGAGGGATCTTCTATCGCAACACAGGGGCTCCCTCCTACACAACAGCCCACACATTCTCCACCTTCACGCTTGGTTCATCTCAAGTGATCTATCCGCCAGAACAAGTTTTCGGTCCTGGTTGCCAGTTGCATCATTCAGGCCAGGAGAGCTTCAGCATCCAAAGTCTATGATGCCAGGTGGAGAATCTTTTGTGATTGGTGCAGTAGGAAACACGTTGATCCCAGCTGTCCCTTTGTAACTTCCATTGCTGATTTCCTTTTTTTCCTTTTCGAGAACAAAAGATGTTCAGTATCAACTATCAAGGGCTATAGAGCTACTATCTCTAATGCACTTAAATTCTCTCAGGGCTCAGAAATCGGTTCAGATTCACACCTTGCTGATCGCATTAAGTATTTTGAGCTGCAGAGACCTGTCTCCTGCTCTCTTATGCCCAGATGGAATCTATCCTGTGTTTTATGGTCCTTAACCAAAACCCCCTATGAACAATTGAGTGAGGCTTCCTTTCAGGACCTCACACTCAAGACTGTGTTTTTGCTCACTTTGGCATCTGCGAGAAGACGTAGCGAGATTCATGCATTGTCTGATGCTCATTAGCACGTCAAAGCGCAGGCATTTTTTCTCTGGGACCCATAGTTGTGGCACAACATTTGGCCTAGAGGGACACCAACAATTTGTAAAGTGGATCTTTCCCTCAAATGGTGAGTACTTTCCATTTTTCTCTGTTTTTGATCAGTTTAACACATCAGCCTACCCACCTAACTGACAAATTCAGCTGCACAATAGCAATCGATACAGTATTGCTGCTATTAAAATGTAGTTTTTTTTGGGGGGGGGGGTAAAACTAATTTTAATTATGCAATACTTACCCATTGCTATTACCAACAGCCCTCCTCCCACCACGCTCTGATGTCCTGGCATAATGTCATCTATGAAAAAAATGACTTTCTGTGCAGACGCAGAGAAGTGCACAAGTACACTGTGTCTTATTGACACGGTGCACTTATTGACAATTCTTCACTCTGTGGGAGGATGTATTCACATCAAACAGATGAGATTTTTGTACTCGAAAAAGTAATAAGCTGTGTAATAGTGATGGGTAAGTATTGCATAATTAAAATTAGTTGTACCCCCCCCCCCCAAAAAAAAAAAAAAAATACATGTTTTTCACTTGACACATCATGTTATGGCAGGTATGCCCATATCCCTGAACCCTGGATTGAACCTTGCCTCTTTATGATGCTGTTCTTGAGAGCCGAGCCCTTTGTAAGGCAGAGATCCTTATACTAAGGGATGTTCCAAAACAAGGGCAAGCTGTGTGATTTAAGAACTGAACCTAAAATTTATAGGATTCATTAAGTCATCAAACTTGAATATCAAATATACGCTTTGCATAAACAGCCTTAAGAGAAGGCTATAAACAGCCTTAAGAGAAGGCTATAAACAGCCTTAAGAGAAGGCTATAAACAGCCTTAAGTGAAGGTTATAAACAGCCTTAAGTGAAGGTTATAAACAGCCTTAAGAGAAGGCTATAAACAGCCTAATAGAAGGCTATAAACAGCCTTAAGAGAAGGCTATAAACAGCCTTAAGTGAAGGTTATAAACAGCCTTAAGTGAAGGTTATAAACAGCCTTAAGAGAAGGCTATAAACAGCCTAATAGAAGGCTATAAACAGCCTTAAGAGAAGGTTATAAACAGCCTAATAGAAGGCTATAAACAGCCTTAAGAGAAGGTTATAAACAGCCTAATAGAAGGCTATAAACAGCCTAAGAGAAGGCTATAAACAGCCTAAGAGAAGGCTGTTCATCCATAGTATGTAATCAATTTTCAAGTTAATAAATGACGTCTCAAATCCCATAAAATATGAAGTTCAGGTCTTAGTTATAAAAATAAATGTTAAGAAAGAAGTAACAGAACTATATTTAAACATTGTTTACAAATATTGTCAAAACACAAGAAGGGTGCATGAAAACAGATGTAGTTCCTTTCTGGTGTTGTGAACTGATAACTTAAAGTTTTCTGCATCATATGATGCAATTTTAACTAATCTAAATGCTTGTTACAAAAGCTTGGTAAATATGTTTGATTATAATAGCGCATAAAACGTAAAACAGGTATTTTATTACAGTACTCGTTCATTATAATGCTGTCCATGGGATTCATAGAGTATACTAGCACATAGTGAGACCACATTATAATGAAGTACATGATACAGTACTCTCTCATTATAACACTGTCCATGGGATCCATAGAGTATAATGAAGTACTCATTATAACATTGTCTATGGGGTCCATAGAGTATAATTGAGTACTCATTATAACATTGTCCATGGGGTCCATATAGCATAATGAAGTACTCCCTCATTATAACATTGTCCAAGGGGTCTTTAGAGTATAATAAAGTACTCATTATAACATTGTCCATGGGGCCCATTGAGTATAATGAAGTACTCCCTCATTATAACATTGTCCATCGGGTCTGTAGAGTATAATAAAGTACTCATAACATTGTCCAAGGGGTCCATAGAGTATAGTAAAGTACTCATTATAACATTGCCCATGGAATCCATAGAGTATAATAAAGTACTCATTATAACATTGTCCATGGATTCCATAGAGTATAATGAAGTACTCCCTCATTATAACATTGTCCATGGGGTCTATAGAGTATAATAAAGTACTCATTATAACATTGTCCATGGGGTCCATCGAGTATAATGAAGTACTCATTATAACATTGTCCATGGAGTCCATGAAGTATAATGAAGTACTGCCTCGTTATAACATTGTCCATGGGATCCATAGAGTATGCCATCATATGGCAAGACTGCCTTAATAATGAAGTACATGATACATATAAATTTAGTATGACATATTGAAATGGGATCCATCACCATACTCTCTTTATAACAGAAATTGTATTACAATAAAGTGCCTCATAGTGAGGGAGTGGTGTATGTGAAATTACATTTATAATTGGTTCTCCTTAGCCAAGAAGTAAAATTAAGTGAAATAATTGAAATAGCAATGACAAAGCAAAATTCAAACAATTTGATACTATCCATGATCATGCCAGCATTATAAGAAGAGCAACAGTATCCTGAATGGCTTTATAGTGAGGGACTATTGTATTGCCAATACAAGATAGTAAAATGATAATGTCATCTCCATTATAATGACTTGATTGTGTTGTGCTGTATACTGAGTTTGTCATATGTGTCCATTTCAGCACACCTCCTGCTGATGCACTGAAGGAGATTCTGTTCAATCTTCCCAGGGTGTCCTTCTATGGCTTCTTGATGGCCCTGGCCAAAAGTGAATCTATCAATGAAAGCATTGGTAAGAAATGTTATTTGTCTTGTCCTAAACAAGCTACGTGGCCTCGAACTGGCTTTAATTACAAAGTACGTAAATGACCGAACGGCAGAACACGATTCAAATTCAAACTCATCATCATCATCATCAGTCTTGTCATTCGCTTGCATTGCTCTTGGGAAGTCATGAATATGGCTGTGACTGGCATTCCACACAAGAACTTTGTATTTTCTGCAAGCTGAAATTATGAAAATGTGATATACCTTATATACTAACGAATAAGCTGACACCAACTGCAAACTGCATAGACCTAGATCTGCCGTTGCATAATGTGCTGGCAGATCTGGATCTATGCAGTTTGTAAGGACTAATCAGAAGAACAAACAACATAGGCCCTGATCTGCCAGCACATTATACGACAGCAGATCAGGGTCTGTGTTGTTTGCATTTGGACCCAGCTTATACGCAAGTATAACCATTAGTTTTTGTATGTCTTTATTATTTGCTTTTAGAGTATCAAACATCAATGTTGAGAAATATAGCAGTTTTGAGCCAAACCTTCATTATGAGGAATATTGTCTACTTAGAAGCAGTAGTGTGTTCTAAAACGGAAGCAGTAGTAGTGTGTTCTAAAAAGGAAGCAGTAGTGTGTGCTAAAGAGGAATTTAAGTTTATAAGTTATTTTTCAGATCCTCCACACTTGATAACCTGTTTGTTACAGTATCAGAGAAGTCAACCATTCCAGATTTTTTGGAATTATTATGAATTTTTTTAAAAAAATCCACGTTTTGAATTTAGTTGATGATATTCCACAAATGTATTATTTAGTGGGAATAAGTTTTGAGCCAGAGTTTTTTTTATAACAACACAGGTAGAAGGGTAAATTAATACAAAACTATACATATGTCATTCTCACAAACAGAATGAGACTATTATGGCCCATATGCCATATTTTGTTATTATAAAGAATTCATTATAGATTTATTCCAGCAAGATTTAATTCCCTTTGGTTATCTTATAAAAGAGGAATAACTTTCATATTTAAAACTCATTGCTGTCAAAATTTTTGTTATTGATGCGAATGGATTTTTTTATTCTTATTTCATTGAACTTTAAAAAATAGTGATTTAATTTTTTTTCCCTGTGAAATTAAATTAAAAGTAGACCACTGTTGCTATGTTGTAGTCTGTTGCTAGGCATATCACATCTATTTAAAACGCTGTGTATGACATATAGGTAAACATGTTAATATGATGTCACATGAAAACATCTTTGCATGCATCCTATCAGAGCAATGGTTACATAGATACATAATGGATGTGCTGGGATCGCTCATTTTTCTGGGATAGACCAAAAACTAATGCAGCACCTAGACTGGTACCCTGTCTTAACTTTAGTTTATCCAATATGGCAGTGCCAACTGGCATTGCCAAAGTTGGGACAGGTCACATGCTCTGTCATTTGGTGGTAATCTGGTTGGTCAATTGGATCACATGGGTATAAATGCAGTCTGTATGACATCACAGTGGTGCATCATAAGCAAGTGGATGATGTCACTATGACATAACACATCAGCCAACATTGTCTATTTGGCATGTAAATATTCACATGTTCCCAGTCTTGCCTAACATTTTTGCATTGCTCTGGATATCTTCAATTTGCTTGACTTTCTATCATTTAGATGATTGTGGGATTTGTATAATATTGTCTATCACAAACAATTTAAATGTATGGTGTTGAATATACTCTCATAATTCTATACAAAACTCCTTAGCAATGGTCCTATTTTTTATAGACACATATCATGTACCAATCATATTGTTTCATGAAAAACTCCTTACCTGGCCCTTGTTCCATTTGTGACAGGGGATCAGTCAGAACAATACCAAGACTTACAATGGAAATACCTCTGTCCTTTTCATTCAAACTTTGTATCTAAATGATAGACTGGTACATAGACTATTGTATCAACATGAAAAGCAGTGATCCAGAGGAATAGGATGTTTGCAGTCAAACAAATGGTGAAAGAAATAAAGAAGAAACAAACTGACCCACCAGGTTGGGGTAGAGGATGGATCCTTTCATCTTTGAAGCCACCTGCTGTCAAAATAAAACTCCATAACCATCAGCATGTATACATTTTCAAACTCATAAGAGAATGGAGAAACCAAATCAGTTAAAAGATTGGCATTGCATGGGTGACCTTTCTGTGATTACCCATTTTAGAGTCACACCAACTCCATCACTGCAGCACATGAAAATCTCCCAGACTCATGATTTTCAACCCAGCAAGGAACCTACACTGAACAAAATCGGAGATGTTTCATTCTTAAGGCAGTAGTGGTTGTATTCCAGATAATACATTAATAAATAAGAAGCAAATCATGAACAGACCAATTTCCCACAAAATCACTCTCTATGAACATTTTAAAAAATGCATAAAAACTGAGCTAGAAGAAAATGGACAGCTGCTCTTGCACATTATTGCCCAAAACTTATCTTGAACCTGGCTAGCACAAATGTGTTTCTGCACTAGAATCATCCCATTGTACATACTGCATGAAATCATGTATTGTTCACATCACTATTTCATGATAAAGTATGGATGTCGATACAATTAAAAGTTTACACTATAGCCAATGATATGAAACTGTTTAGTGCTACCACAACATTACAGTTAATTATTTAGTACAATTCAAGTTTATTGTCATTATTATGGCCTTCAGAGTGGAAGCTATTTATGGCTTTATGGATAGGAGGAATGGACACAGCATACAATTTATCCATGAGACCTATTACTGTAATAGATCTGCACTGTCTCTTTGAAAAGTCATTGTGGAAGTGTGTAATTTATTGAAATAGTGATCATTCTGGAAGACCTGCTCAGATTATGAAATATGTAAGACAAGATTTCTGATAAGCATGCAGGTGGGTTAGCATCTCTGCAGTACCAATTTATGTCTCTTGTTAAGTTTGAATAATTAAGGGTTTAAAAATCTTGTTATTGCTACTCCGTCTATGTGGATGGTCATATCAGCATGGGGTTTTCACTCAAAGACTTCTTATGATGTCTGGTTGGTCCTAAATGAAAAGGTGCCTATCTGGCATACAAAATGGTCACCATGGCAGACATCTTAAAAATCTTGTTATCACAACTCTACCTGAACAGAAAGTCATATTGATGTGGGGTTTTCACCAGAAGACTTCTTATGATATCCAGCTGGTCTTAAATGACAATAATGCCAATCTGACAGTAGCCATCTTGAAAATCTTGTTATTGCTACTCCTCCTGAATGGATGGTTATATCAACATGAGGTTTTCACTGAAAGATCTCTTATGATGTCTAGTTGGTCTTAAATGAAAAAGGCACTGATGTGATATGGCCACCACAGCAGCCAACTTGAAAATCTTGTTATTGCTACTCCTAAATGGAAAGTCATATCTTGAAAATATTGTTATCTCTACTCTTCCCAAATGAATGGCTATATCAACATGGGGTTTTCACCAGTAGCCTTCTTATGATACTTGGTTGGTCCTAAATGAAAATGGTGCCAGTTGTACATCCAAAATGGCTGCCACAACAACTGTCTTAAAAATATTTTTGTCACTACTCCCCCTGAATGGATGATCATTATAACATAGGGTTTTCACCAAAATACTTCTAAAGATGTCTACTTGGACCTAAATGAAAATGTTGCCAAGCTGACATCCAATATGTGCACCACAGCAGCAAATGTGAAAATTTTGTTATCACTAAAGAATATCAGAGATGGTCTCAACACTCAATAGTTAAAAGGAAGAAATGAATTCCTGGAAAAATGTTCGCCCAGTAGAGCATCACTCCCTTTGAGGGACTCTTGTTAAAGAAAAATAATTTCCCAGATTTTCCTCACTGGTAATCCTGACTGTTTAAAAAAGACCCTGTATATCTTGGGTATTGTTAAAAGAACTTTTAATTCCCTTTATTTTGGCATATGATTGATGGGTGTAATTTGGGTTGGAAAGTATACAGCTTGGCCTTACTTCAGATGTGCACCTATCAAAAGACTGCTAGCTCTGCTTGGTCATTTTCACTTCCTGGACTTCAAAGGTAAATTGCAAAAAAATGAGCTGGTAACTGTTTTTTTTACTTTTTATATATTTTATAATTTATTTATTGCACTTTCAGAAGTTGTTATTGCCTAATATGGCAAAATTCATTTTCCCTTTTTTAATGACTCTTAAAGTTAGCATACTTTGGACTAGTTCAACCTCTTTTTTCAAGCACATGGGAACAGCCATTTTAATCAGCTGTCTGCTTTAGATAGTGTATGATTTCCATAATTACCACATGTAAAGAAATTTCAGTCACTGTACATGAATGTAGCACAGAGCTATGCCAACATTCTCTCCATTGTTCATAATGCAAATGCAAACAACTTCATATTATGCCTGTCTCTCTGTCAGAAGTATGTAATAACTGCAGAGCAGAACCTTAGCTGTTGTAGACTGATGAGGTGTCAATCTTTACCTCCCTTGAGTAGAGAATAGTAGATTTTGCCCCTCTTCCTTCCACTTCTTCCAAGTAATAAGCTCAGCATATCAATTAAATTTCATGCAGGGGTGTAGCAAGGCAATTTTGTGATGTATGCACTGTCATAAAGCTGAGGGAGAGGGATTTCCTAGAAAACTCAAATGCTATCTTTATTAGGCTGGGGGAGGGAGGTTTCCTAGAAATTACAAATGCTATCATTATTTTTCTCTGTTACCCTTGTGCATCATTGCATATTTCTAGCTATACCACTGTTATGGGTGTGTATTATGGTACTAACCATGCAGGACTTCATCAAGTCTTTGATTTCAGATTACATACATCACGAATTTGAACACATTTACAATGGTGTGAGACCACTTAAGAGCAAACAAACAAACAAAGTAAAAATCATATGATGGTCTTTCATCTTTTTTTAATTTCTTTGTAGGGAGGCTTCCGGCAAAGGCGGAGCTGCTCGAGGGATCAGACTCAGAGCTCACATCGTAAGCACGTCATTTTATGCTCCAATTTTGCTCCCCCATACTACTAGCTGTTACTCACTCTGCCTGCACAGAAAATTTCTCCTGGAGCATGTATATAGTCATTTGCCTATGCTACTAACTGTTTGGTGATATACTTATGCTAACTCAAGCCAGAACAATATTTTAAATTTTTTTCACAACTATATGACAAAATTTTGTTAACCTTAAATCTGTAGTGTTATATCACGGAAGACTAGCTCTTAGAAATTATAGTTTTTTAGAATTTATTTAATTTTGTAATATATCAGCAGTTAATTGCACGATTGTGACAATTTGTTACGCCTTTATTATTTTTTTTCCATGCAAAAGTTTTTGGAGGTTTTTTGACCATTTTGATGTGTTATGTAAATACTTTGTGGAAAGTAAATAAAACATTGCACAAATTTTTTTTGTGGTTTTCCATAGATTGTTTTATTTTGGTGCTTTAGAATTTTCTTGCCATAAATTCAGAGACTGAAGATTTTGTCATTTAAGAATTCCTGGTAGTGTTTTTTTTTTTTTTTTATACATGATCCTAAATGATTCCAATAACTGTTCTGTTCAATCTTTTTACATGATTTTCATGCTGCATGTAGTAATTTTGGGTAAAAGAGCATTTTTACCAATACCTAGAAACTGTCATTTGAGTATAAATCAAAGTCTGACTTTTTTTTCAGAAAAAAATTATTGAATGTACTTATACAAGGCAAGGATAGATTAAGAGTTAGACAGATTTGTCTCTGCCATAATATATGTGTTCAAGCTTGATCTAGAACAGAGTCTCTGTGTTTTGGGTTTTTTAGGGATGCAAATGCCAGTTTTAACATTGATGTATATCTACTTAAAACTATTTTTATCTTCTTCTGAATATTTGTTTCCTTCATTGTTATTGATTTTTTTTCTTTTTATTACTTGTATTATGGGCTGGTTACATTTTGTTTGATGATGAGACTGCTTTAAAATGCTTGATTCAGAGTAAATCAGGAGGCAGAGCCACGAAATTATACTCTGACTTCCATGTCTCGGAAGTTAAGGAACAGCTAAGCTCAAACCCACTTTTCCAAGACAGTGCAAGAGTATATTACCTCAGCAAGGTCGGAGATACTATTTATATGCAGATTGGCGGTTGGGGGATGGGACATAAAATCAGTACTACAGTACAGCTCTCCCTCATTACAGTCCATAACCACAAACCACATTATGTAACCACCAACCACATTATGTACCAAAGTGCATTATAGTGAGAACAGTGTATTACCAAACTGAAATATTGCAAACAGCATTATGCACCAAACCAAGGTATAGCGGGAATGATCAAAATTTGTCAAATAATAGTTTTTTAAAAAGGAAATAATGATATAACATTAAGCTTCATGTTGTTTTCACCATATTCTTATACATTTGTATGATTTTTGGTCATGGGTTCCATGGTGGTACTGCATTATATCTAGAATCATGTTATAACGAAGCTTGTTGTAACAAGGGAGAGCTGTATATACAAGTCACTGCTTACAGTTACTACAGATGAGAGGGACCAAGGAGACAAAATCAGCACTAAAGTAGTAATTCCGACAGAAGATATTTTAATCAACACATTTCATTAATGAATAGCATAATGATTTTGGAATAACATCAACCTTATAAAATTGATTACATCAGATACATTTGGGCAGAAGGAGAGAGACAGAGACAGAGATATATGCATTATTCAAAGATAAAGACGATCAAATACAGTAGTTTTATTATCTGTTAATAATTTAACTTCATCAGAATATTTACATTTACTTTCAGTGTTCATTTGAAAGTCAAATTCGGCAAATTCAGAAGAGCAAGAAAAAAAGATTGTGACACTCAGTATAATATGAAAGTAACATGTTACACTGCACTCAAAATTTAGACTGAATAATCTGATTAGAAAGATTTCTATACGGTTAAAACTTCTGGTAGCTCAATTAGTAAAAAAGCTTTGGAACTTACATGCACCAGTGAAAAAATCCCCCCAAAATCCTTGCTTAGATAATATTCCACAAAATGAAGTTCCAGTTATCAGCAACACCATTTAGGCTATCAAAACAAACGACATACTATATATAAAAAATGAAAACTTTTGACAATAAGATAGCAATCCTATTTTTATGTTTAATTTTTGGTTAAAATTCCTTGTCCATCGTAACAAGTCAAGTTTTGACATCATGTGATGAAAATTACATTATGTTACAAGAATACAGCCTCACAGAATGTTGGTCAATGAAACTTTAAGAAAATGACACAATGCAAGAGTAGCATAGCATCAGCAGCCCAGATTTCATGCCAGAAGGTCAGCTGATTGGTAGTGGAGTGCATGATGACATCAACAAAAGGAGATGGGCAGAGCTTAAAAATTTCACTTGCCCATAATAGAAGCCGTATTGAGAACAGGGCACTCTCATTATCCAATTTACCCTGACTTGTATACTCATTGGGATAGAGTGGTTAATGCTTGTGTCTCATTCTCTGTATATAACAACTACAGTAATCTCTCACGTTAACAAACCTTGGTATCATGAATCATGAATTTACATGTCCCACTTTCACAAAATGTCTCAGAGTAAAACCTCGGCTCAAATTTTGCATGCTGATTATATTTAACCTACACTAGTATAAATGCAGTGAACCTACATTTTGAAAGAAGTAGGTTATTTTGGGGCTTAACGTTGAGATACTATCCTTAAATTCAACTTTATAAAAAATTTCACAGCCACATACAATTCTGAGTTGAGTTGGTACTTAAGTTGAGATATTTTATGAAAGTGGAGCCAAGTGTATCAGATACCCATATTGGACTTCAAAGTACCCATTAGTGTGGATAACTAACATGTTGGACTGTAAATTTTATTATGAGGAATGATTTTATATGGATCTCAAATCACTTGCTACATTGAGGGATTACTTTATGTTTTAAAAGCAGTGGAAGAAGTTGCTACTGAATTTCATTATTCATATTTTAAATTTTTATTTATTCCTAACTTTAAGTATATTGGTGTGCTTTCAATATTTCTGTCCATTAACCATTCTAAATCCTCTAGTTCTGCATTGTACTAATTCCTTCACGAAAGGATGAACATAATTGTATTTACATCATCTATATAATTATCCATTCTTCATTTAGAAGTTATTTCTTTATAAAATAAAATGGTGGATACTTATAAGATAAATTAAAACTATTAAAACAAGCAAACAGATGAATGATGCTTTACCATGACATATGGGGGAGGGGGGTAATGTCAACTTGATTCATATTATTTTATTGTGACTTTAAATTCGTGATCTAGCTTTCCAACAAAAATCACAAAAGTTGGTATCCCATGAATTTAAATTGATTCACAGTATACTATTGACTAATAATATTCAATAGATTTACTGCAGAGTTAAATTTGATATGTTTCAGCTAATTGAAATTGATTTAATTGTTTAATTGGATAAAAGTAGGTGTAACAAAAAAAATCATATAATCTAGGAACTAAATAGCTGTAACTTTGAATATTGCTAAGATAGATGCTACATATAATACTACTGAAATTTTTCCACAGAGGTGTGGATGATAGAGACAGTTTCCCACAAAACTGTGGATTAGAGATAGTTTTCCACATAACTGTGGATCATAGAGACATTTTTTACAGTGCTTTGGTGGTGGGCTTTCTTCATAAATAGAGGGGTTTACATGCTTTTGTTTTTGGCTTGAGGTGATGTTAGATTCCAAACAGTGTTCCACTCTAACCATTCATGCAATGTTGACCAATAGCAAGATTGTGTTTAGTTTAGAATTCTTAAAGTGATTCCTTAGTGCATTGTAAAAATATTTAACCACAGTCCAAGCCTGAGAGTTCAAATGAATTCAAATGAATTAGATTTGAGACCTCGTTGTCAGAAGTAAAATTCAAAAGAAGATGTTCAGATTTAATTAGTGTGAATGTATTTATTTTCATGGTTTTCTGTTGTCAAGGTTTTGCAAACAGTAACAAGTTTGTCAGGACTTATATAAATGATTTGGAGAAGATGGACCTGCTGTTTTCACAGAAAATTATCATTGTTCATTAGTTTTTTTTAAACTGTGGTTTGTAGCAACCACAAGAAAACCATGAAAATTGGTACCCCATGAAAACTGGTACCCAGGAATATTAGTGAATTAATTGTATTTAATTACAGTAAAGAAACAAAACTAAATATGTCAGTGCACAAGCATTTTTATTTTCTTATGAATAAGATAGAGGCATAGTTAAGAGTTTTCTTGATTTTTTCTTTATATTTATCCCAAAATTAGGTTATTATATGTTGGTTTTTATACAAAAAAAATATAATATGCAAGATGTGA
Organism: Margaritifera margaritifera; assembly: GCA_029931535.1. Lineage (NCBI taxonomy): Eukaryota > Metazoa > Mollusca > Bivalvia > Unionida > Margaritiferidae > Margaritifera > Margaritifera margaritifera. The sequence continues at coordinate 2,837,124 of JAQPZY010001602.1, forward strand.
GGTGGAGTATATTATGTTATGAAGTCTGTCTATCCATCTTTCCATTTTTGGTTTCCACATGATCTTTTTAATTTGATATCACATAGTTAACTGAACCAAACTTTGTGTTGACTTACACTTAGAATAACAAAAAGAAACTATTGATTTTGGAGTAAAGAAAAAAACCTAGATGCTAAGGTTGCAGTTATTCAAAGAAGAAATATAGTTATATACAACAGTTTTAGTACAGCTGCTTTAGTTCTATACCACATACCCTGACCAAACTTTGCATGCAGCTTGCACTTGGGGTAGTTCTATACTACATACCCTGACCAAACTTTGCATGCAGCTTGCACTTGGGGTAGTTCTATACTACATACCCTGACCAAACTTTGCATGCAGCTTGCACTTGGGGTAGTTCTATACCACATACCCTGACCAAACTTTGCATGCAGCTTGCACTTGGGGTAGTTCTATACCACATACCCTGACCAAACTTTGCATGCAGCTTGCACTTGGGGTAGTTCTATACCACATACCCTGACCAAACTTTGCATGCAGCTTGCACTTGGGGTAGTTCTATACTACATACCCTGACCAAACTTTGCATGCAGCTTGCACTTGGGGTAGTTCTATACTACATACCCTGACCAAACTTTGCATGCAGCTTGCACTTGGGGTAGTTCTATACTACATACCCTGACCAAACTTTGCATGCAGCTTGCACTTGGGGTAGTTCTATACCACATACCCTGACCAAACTTTGCATGCAGCTTGCACTTGGGGTAGTTCTATACCACATACCCTGACCAAACTTTGCATGCAGCTTGCACTTGGGGTAGTTCTATACTACATACCCTGACCAAACTTTGCATGCAGATTGCACTTGGGGTAGTTCTATACCACATACCCTGACCAAACTTTGCATGCAGATTGCACTTGGGGTAAAGAAGAAACCTGTTGATTTTTGGATAAAAAGCTGAAGACACCAGGACTTAACGAGGAAAAATGGTTTTGGTACAATAATGTTAGTTCTTGACCACTTGCACTGATCAAACTCTGCATGCAATTTCCACTTGGGGTAAAGAAGAAAATGATTGATTTTTGGGTGAAAGGCTGAGGACACCAGTACTTAAAGAGGAAAAATGATTTTGGTACAATAATGTTTGTTCTTGACCACTTGCCCTGACCAAACTTTGCACTAGTGGTAGGATAAAACCTATTGATTTGGTGTCCAAAATGTTAAAGTTTAAGGTTGCTGTGACTTCCAGAAGTAAATTTGATTGTACACAATAGTTTTAGTTTTAAACCATATTCCTTGACCTATTTTTGGGATGGTTTGTGGTTTGAAGTAAAGAAGAAAGCTTAAGGTCAAGGTCATTATGATGCCAAGAAGAATATGGTTTCTACATGATAACTTTAGTTCTAGACTTCATACCTTGGCCCAACTCTGGATTGCTAGCACTTGAGACGAGAAAGATGTCTTTTGATATTACGGACAGAGGGTCAAAGAAGAAGGTCACCTTGATACAAATCGGAGAAATAGTTTGTGTAAAATTACAAAGTACATAAGAGCAACAAACTTTGTGGATGGCTTACTGTTAGAGGAACTATGTAAGCTATATATGGTGAGTTTGACAGCTCAAAACTCAAGGTAACAATGACCCAGAGAAAAAAATTGGTTTCTACATGATAACTTAAGTTCTACACATTTGTTTTGAACAAATGTCATGCATGGTTTGCCACTGCACCAATTATGGAACCTATTATTATGTTTTATTCCTATTGCATTGCAAAAGAAACATCAATAATTAGTATTCAGTGAAAGGAATAAATAGAAATTACATTACCCTACAAATGCAGCTGTTTTTTTTTTTTACATTTTCTTTTTCATCACAAGTGTAAATCGAGGAACAAAAAGTTACCAAAATTGTATAAATACAAATAAAAGGAGATTAGTGCTGAGTATAATAGAACCTTTTTTATTTGTAATTTTTGGGATTACTTTGGATGAAATAGCATGAAATGAATAATACCTAACATAGCATTTTAAGTCAATGAAATATATCATTTTAAGCCATTGAAGTATATACTCTGTAATCAATAACATATTAACTCATTAACCCCTAGTGCCACGTTTACGCGTCATGAGGTTGTACCCTACTTCCGAGCTCTGTAACATCAACATCATTTAAGATACACTAAAGTGGATGGTATTGCAGGAAAGTAGACATATGTAGCTCTACAATGATACCAAATAATGTCAACTTTCTACTTGCATTAAAAAGTACAGCGAACAAAATGCATTTTTTTAAACCCGATTTTTTGTAGGACGAAAATTGACAGTTGCGGAACCGGAGTTTGTGTCCTGATTTTATACTTTTTGGCCTTAGATCTAAAGCAGACCCAACTGAACTGCACACAGACAGATGAACCTTTGCAAAAAGTAGGATAAGTTTGAGATTTGGAGAAAAAAGGGGCCAGGACACAAAAATCGGGGGTCCAATACGAAAAAAAAAAAAAAAAAAAAAAGAAGTCCAACTTTTACCCTTCTGCACATGTGCGAACATAATAGCCAATCAGAAACAATGTTTCTGATACACCTAAGCATCTGGCTAAACAATAAACTTTCTTAAGCAGATCTGTTTGGCTGAATTCAGAAGTAACCCCAAAAATGTGTTGCCTACCCCCATTTCACACGAAAATGATAAAAATCTCCAGGGGTTAATGAGTTAATGCTCTGACCTTTCAAGTTCAATCACTGCTATCTTTACAAAATCAGATGGTGTTTCTTTTTTAGATCTGTACTTGTAGGTTTTTTTCAAAAAAGATGTACTGTATATACTTTTGTATAAGTTGAGTCCAACTGCAAATGACATAGACCCTGATCTGCCACCGCATAATGCACTAGCAGATCAAGGTCTATGTTTGTTTGTTCTACAGATTACTCCTAACAAACTTAATAGACCCAGCTATGCTGGCACATCATGCAACAGAGATCTGGGTCTGTGCAGTTTGCAGTTGGACTCGACGTATAAGCAAGTATATATGGTACTATGGGTTATAGTTTTTGTCATATTTTTGACAATTACACAGCTGCTGTGCATGCAGTTTTTCAAGGTCTTAAAGATTAAGTACTTCCTACAAATGTACAGTACCTGATATTTTTAGAATTATTGTGCATACCAGTGTTTAAGTCACATCCAACTGTGAATATGATAGACCCAGATTTGCAGTCACAAAATGTGCTGGCAGATCAGGGTCTGTATTGTCAAAACATTTGGAGCAAAAAACTCAAACTCAAATCTCCAAAATCAGATATGATAATTAGGGTGGGCCTACATCATGAAAATTGGGCAGTCTAGTAGAGAGAGACAAGTTCAGAAATGTTTGAAAGTTCTATGGTTCTAGCTTTATTCTAATTAAAGTTATTAGCAGACAAAACTTTTGGTCTTTGAACTTGAATTTCTTAAAACATCGTTTAGAGAATACGGGCTCTGGGTCTGTGCTGTTTGTTTTAGTAATTATTTAAATGGAGCATTGCATTATGCAGTGGCATGTCTGGATCTATGCTGTTTTAGTAATTATTTGAAGGGAGCATTATATTATGCGATGGCAGGTCTGGGTCTATGCTGTTCATTCTAGTAAATATTTGAAGGGAACATTATATTATGCAGTGGCAGGTCTGGGTCTATGCTGTTTGTTTTAGTAATTATTTGAAGGGAGCATTACATTATGCAGTGGTAGGTCTGGATCTATGCTGTTTGTTTTAGTAATTATTTGAAGGGAGCATTATATTATGCAATGGCAGGTCTGGGTCTATGCTGTTCATTCTAGTAATTATTTGAAGGGAGCATTACATTATGCAGTGGCAGGTCTGGATCTATGCTGTTTATTTGAGTAATTATTTGACGGGAGCATTATATTATGCAGTGGCAGGTCTGGGTCTATGCTGTTCATTCTAGTAATTATTTCAAAGGAACATTACATTATGCAATGACAGGTCTGGGTCTATGTTCAATCTAGTAATTATTTCAAGGGAGCATTGCATTATGCAATGGCATTCTGGGTCTATGTTCATTCTAGTAATTATTTAAAGTGAACATTGCATTATGCAATGGCAGGTCCGGATCTATGTTAATTCTAGTAATTATTTGAAGGGAGCATAACATTAAGCAATGGCAGGTCTGGGTCTGTGTTGTTAATTCTAGTAATTATTTAAAGGGAGCATTACATTATGCAATGGCAGGTCTGGGTCTGTGTCATTCTAGTAATTATTTCAAGGGAGCATTACATTACTCAATGGCAGGTCTGGGTCTATGCTGTTCATTCTAGTAATTATTTCAAGGGGGCATTATATTATGCAGTGGCAGGTCTGGGTCTGTGTTCATTCTAGTAATTATTTCAAGGGGGCATTACATTATGCAGTGGCAGGTCTGGGTCTGTGTTGTTCATTCCAGTAATTTTTTCAAGGTAGCATTATTTAAAGCGCACATTACATTATCCAATGGCAGATCTGGATCCAGGCTGTTTACAGTTGAGTGCATTTTATACACATTAAGATCTATATACAAATCTTCACATTCCCTAAGGACACATAAGAGTTACTTCCCTTCACAATAGGCCAGAGGGCACTGGACAAAACATCTACATTTAAAAGCAATTTTGGTGAATACACTATAAAAAGCAAAATTTTATGTTTTGTAAAAGCATGTGTTTACTGTAAAATGAGACCAATTTCTTGCATATCTTTCTGTATTTAAAATTTTTTCTGATGTATTTGAAGGAACAGCCCAGTTGAGAGTAATGCATTATTTTCCCAATGACCTTTGACCTATTGCAAAGGGATGTAACTCCTACTTTGCATCGCAGAAGGTGTTGACTGGGGTATACACTGAATGTTATCTGTATGTATCTAGCTACCCTTCTGATACAGTTTTACTGGTTACAAGTTTTACTCTAACTTTTCTCAAAGCTTTTTTACATTTGCATGGTATCAGAGAAATTGGGATTTTTGATATTTGTTATTTCTCTTGTTAATTTTCAAGTTCCAGGCTGAATTCAATATACATGTCGATGAAATTACATACAGTACAGAGCATGACATTATAACCAGAAAATTTGGTTGATAATTTCACAAGGAATTTATATTTTAATAAATTTTAAATTCTCTGGTCTTTTTTTTTAGGTATATAGTTTGTTTTCCATAACATTGATAATTTATGAAGATAAAAATTTCAGTCTTAGCTCATATAATTGTGAATTTACTGTATTTCTCCAGTGATAAGCCCACCATCAGTTTTCATCACATTTACAGGTGGTTCCCTGGGCTTGTCATGGGGGGAATATTGTATTAAGTATACAGTAAATTGTTATATAATGTGTAGAGACTAATTCAATGATTTACAAGCTAAATCATTCTTTTTTCAGTTGTTATGGTAATACCAAATGTTGATTTCAAATATCAGTATGAAGTCCAAGCAAAAAATGTTTTAAGAGCTTTGAAAAAAAATGAATGGACATTGACCCAAGAAAATACTTTTGACATAGACCCAGCCACATCAGTTTGACATAAACCCAACCAAATCAGTCTGACATAGACCCAACCAAATCAGTTTGACATAGACTAAAGCAAATCAGTTTGACAAAGACCTAACCATATCAGTTTGACATAGATCCAACCATATCAGTTTGACATAGATATAACCAAATCAGTTTGACATAGACCCAGCCATATCAGTTTGACATAGACCCAACCAAATCAGTTTGACATAGACCCAAGTAAACCAGTTTCACATAGACACAGGCAAATCAGTTTGACATAGACCCTACAAAATCAGTTTGACATAGACCCAACCAAATCAGTTTGACATAGACCCACCCAAATTAGTTTGACATAGACCCAACCAAATCAGTTTGACATAGACCCAACCAAATCAGTTTGACATAGATCCAACCAAATCAGTTTGACATAGACTCAACCAAATCAGTTTGACATAGACTCAACCAAATCAGTTTGACATAGACCCAAGCAAACTAGTTTGACATAGATGCAATCAAATCATACAATTTATGTGAGGTGGTGTCTGAAAGTAAATAAAGTAGATAAATGTGTCATTATCAATCTTATTATGTTTTCATTGTGCAAATTTTTATGTAAAGACTTAGAATGTTGTCCTAATTTTATTAGAAACCACTCAATATAGGCACTACTCTTTTTTTACAGAGTTCTTAATGTGAACACTCGAGCATCAGTACAGTCTGTGTCCATTTTATCTTCTTCAGTGCAAGCTGTTAATAATGTTTCTAGTAATAATAAGGATGAGGTACCAGTCGAGAGGTATGAATGGCACAATTGGTTTCTGGTTGGATATTAGTTGAAATTGGTGGTAATTGTGAACAAATAATGTTAGATCTAATGTTATCTGCTTCTTAGTGGTGTGGCTCTTGATTCTTTTAGCGGTGGATATACACTGACTCTTTTTCTGTAAGATGTCCTTTTCTTTCTTTTTTCAGAATTAACATTTATCTTGCTATTCCTGATTTCTGTTGGTACTTTACCTTATTTCAGTTTCTACACCAAATTGTAATCTTTGTTATGTTTCCTTTCCTTATCATTGTTTTATTTCAGTGATACCTTCTTTTCCTAAGTAGACTGTATGGTGATGCACTTTTTTCTTCAGCTCAAATTCAGTTTACAGCATGGTGTGTAGTTGACCGGAGTTGGTGTGAGTAGTTTTATTGTCTCACCTTTGAAGAAAAGGTGTGAGTAGTTATATTGTTTTGCCGTTGAGGAACAGGTGTGAGTAGTTTTATTGTCTCGCCTTTGAAGAAAAGGTAAGACATAAGGATCACTTTTCCAATGGTGTCGGCATCAGCATTAAGTTTGTGCATTCAGCTCAGTTTTTCTGACGCTATTGTATGTACAGTAATCAAATTTGATTGGTCTATTTATCTTGGATGGTATTATTCTAACACTATTGTTTGTACAGTAATGAAATTTGATTGGTCTGTTCATCTTGGATGGTATTATTCAACATAGGCAAAAGTACTTCACAGTAACCTTCATATTTCATGCTTCAGTGATTACATTAAGGTTTGCATTTCGCATGGTTTCGCTGACACTGTTGTATGTACAGTCATGAAACTTGATGGGTGTATTCATTTGGAAAGGTACTACTCACCATGGTCAAAAGTAGGTCACAGTGACCTACTTTTCATGCTCAAGTGACTTTTCAAGATATCATGCAGACGAGACATAGCATTCAGTGGAATTCTTGTTCTAATTTTCTCCTTTAGTGATTTAATGGGACATGTCATGATGTACATGTAAATCGAGAATATTTTTCTATCGTTTACCAGTGGGGTCCCCGGGTGGCCAAGTGGTCTAATGCATTTGCCTTTACAGATCAATCACACATCTCACCTCTGTCCACATGAGTTCAAATCTTGGCTTGACCAACGTGGATATGTGAGAAAGCTTGCCAGTAGCTTCCCATGGGTCAGTGGTTCTTCCTGGGGTCTTCTTGGGTTCTTCCTCCACCAAATATACTGGCCACCATGTGCTGAAAAAGGGTGTTAAACCCCACAAAAACAAAAACAAAAAAAATAATTTGCCAGTATGTCTTGAGATACCTCTATGATAACTTTTCTCAATCAATAATATTTCTGTATTTCCCATGAAAGGTGTATGTAATTTTCCCTAAAATGGACACTGTTCTGACTAAAATTTGTAGCTGTTTTATACAGATGGCCAGTTTATGGAGGTTCACTTAGTAGTAGTATGGCCTCATTAGGATCAAAATATTTGGTCAGTCTTCAAAGGAGATCAGGTTACAGAGGGTCCAAAAAAGTAGTTTCACTGTATAAATTTGATAAATCTGGACTATTTTTTTGATAAAATGTATAGTATAAATTGATCATAATATAGTTACAGTGAATATTAATGTGTCCAGTACTTCTTTCATTGTGCTTTGTTTAAAGTTTTAACTTTGTTTATTTAACATGGATTCCAAAAGCAGTAGCCAGTTTTAATCAATTTTTTTAATGTGCTCCATATGACTCAGATAGCCATGATGGTTCGGTGGTTATATCATACCAGACTTGTGACCAGAAGGGTGTGGGTTCAAATCTTGCCTAAACCAGACCAGGTTGGTCACTGTGTTGTGTCCTTTGCCAAGTTACTTTACTCCATTTGCTTCAGTATGATGTAACCTTCCATGTGTTTATGTACTATCCAACACCAATCAATCTATAAATCTTGATGACTCAGATGTTTACATTATGTGGAGATGGAAGCAATCAGAGAACCCACAGGAAACCACCAACTTTGGAAAGGTACCTGCATACTCATGCATGAGTCAGTCCATGTATCAAACCTGGGACTGCAGAACTGGAAAGCAAGCATATTACCTTTGCACCATTCAGGTCTTTGTTACAGTGGTTCAGCCCATCCTACTAGTGAAGGAATTCACTTGGAACCAGATTTGTTTTGTAAAGAAATGGACTCCTGTAGATCAGATTTTCCACATAAAGGATGCACAACAAAGCTAGACTTTTTGAATTGTTTTATTTTCATGGCTTTAACAACTTGATCATTAACCATGAAAGCTAACCTCACAGAATTATGAGAAATTATGTTTTACTCAGCCTTTGTAAACCATGTCTCAAATTTATATCCAAAATGGTGAAAATAAGACAGGAATTTTCCAAAATGTAAATTTTAATAAAGATAAAATATTTTAATAGTAATTTTTGTACAATTCTAATATTAACAAATGTAAGCAAAAGATACATTTTTCAACTTTCATTTCCAGAAAGGTGAACATGAATGGTACAGCTGATGATGTACCAAATGTTGTCCCAGCCTCAAATGTTCCTTCAGTTCTTAATCAAAAGAATGGAGGTCTGGGGCGAAGGTAGGGCAGTGTTACTTTAGTTCTCTTTGTGTGCTAATTTAACAATGTCCTTGGTAACATATTAATAGCAGGCATTGGGCGAATGATCAAACACTTCAACATTGTTAAATCCCGTGTAATTCTTTTTTTTTCTTTCTAACAATTGCATTTAAAATGACAGTGCTGTGAAAAATTTAAGTAGTTGTCATAGGATCATGAAATTACATATAGTTCAGTTTTGTTCCGATTTTTTAAAGCCAGGTTTGCTTAAAGTAAATTTTCACCAAATGAAATTGTTAGTTATGGAAAAATATTAAATTTTAGACAAGTCTAACTGTTTTTTTTTAATTCCATGAGCTGAGGACTGAATTTGTTTGAATCCCCATGCCTGAAAGTAGTGGTTCCGTAATTCAATCAAACTGTCCATAACTTGTGTATCTTTTCTTTGGAAACAGCCTTCTCTCAATAGTAATGATCTCATTGGTGATGGTCCTAAAGAATTAGTTTAATTGCAGCAGTAGATTAAGAAATGGTGATGGTTGTTATGGCAACATTACAGTGGTGTTGGTTTATGTTCATATGTCTATACTAGAGGTCAATTGGGTCATGGCATAACTTAGTCATGGTGTACTAAGTTTGTGTTGTCAGTCTTTTGAATAATTAAGTTCTAGCTTTATCACTGATAGCAGAAATCAGTGATTGTATGGTTCCTGTATCAATTGATCTATAATGCCTTTCCCCAAAGCTTAATATCTGACATTAATTTTTCACCAACTTTTGACATTTTGTTAACTCTCTTGCACATGGTTGCTAGGTTCCTGCTAACAGATTTGCAGTAGTAGCCAAAAATTATATCAAGAAAAAAGCAGTAGCTAAAATAGCTTATTTCATACAATTTAGTAGACAATGCTGAAACTTAAGTACCATCAATACTCCTGTACAAGTCAAGTCAAACTGCAAACAACATAGACACTCATCTGCCATTGCATAATGTGCTGGCAGATCAGGATCTGTGTTTGTTCTACTGAACTCTCTTAACAAACTGCATGGACCCAGATTTGTTGGTGCATTATGTGATGGCAGATCTGGGTCTGGGCAGTTTGCAGTTGGCCTCGACTTATAAACAAGTATATATAGTAGTAGCCATTGGCTATGTTGGCTACCAATGATGGGGACATATGGTTGGGGTTTGCATAAACTGTCAATTTCTGTACCTATTATATCAACATAAATAATGAAAAAGTATCACTAGTAATATTCTTGTAACCTGTCTGACATAAACAAAATATATGGTATTACTTTTCTTCATAGAGAAAAGTATAAATTGAATCATCAAAAATGTTGTATTAAACCAAAATTTGCAGCAAAGCAAGGATTAAGTTTTGGGAAATAAACAAGTCTACATGTACAGAAGTCTAATACCATATATACTCACTTTTAAGTCCAGTCCAACTGCAAATAACACATATCCTGATCTGCCATTACATAATGTGCTGGCAGATCAGGGTCAGTATTGTTTGTTCTACTGATTGTTCTTAACAAACTGCATATACCCAGATCTGCAGGCACATTATGTGATGGCAGACCTGGGTCTATGCAGTTTGATTTGACATATATCATGTAAGTGTATAGATACATATGAAATACTAGCATAAAACTCTTATTGTGACAGATTTATAATCAACACCTGGCTTCATGCTATGGTGAAATTCCTAAATCCTGAAGCACACAAGGAAAATACTTGTGTTTACGAGATGATAAGCCCATGCTTGATGATACCCCACCCCCCTTTTACAAAATTTGGGCAGACTTGTACCTTAGATACCTGGATGTAATTATAATCCCACCTCCAACTTTTTGAAAAAATTTATTAGGCTGGCATTCTGGGCTTGTCATGGAAACTACTGTAGCTGTTAGTCTGTTCACTGATCAGGATGACTCAAGTGCCTTATACTTATCTTAAAAAGATGAGACAAGCATATTTAAGGCACAGATTCCATCCATATTGGGTATCCTAATTACATAATATAGACATATTGGCTGGGTCAAAAACAATTTTGAAGAAAAAAATCTTTCTGAAAATTATTTCATGACTCTATTCAAATTATTAACCTTCATCATACACTTTTTTGATAAAGCATTGAACTCATTCTTGCACTGGTTTTCCAGCAGTAATAGTTAAATGAAACATGAAGTTGAAGGGCTTCACTCATTCTTGCTGCATATTTTTCAGTGATGATATTTAATTGCTGCAGATATATTTTGAGTAAGTAAGAATACTTGCACTTGCACTTTTTTTCTCCTTTAAGTCTCCATTGTTGTTTGGTAGTGGACTGTGGACTGAAAATTTCAATATATTGTACCATTGGTATCACTGGGAATAGGAATGTTGATGTCATTCTTTGAGCACTTTGTTGTAAAAAGTTGTGTGGTTTTTGTACAGTGTTTTAGATATTCTATTGTCTTGAGTCATACATATCTGATTCTGTTGGTGCTGGAATATGAACATGAATCACCCAACAGAGCATCAGTCTCTTGTCTTGTTGGACAGTGTTTTACATATTCTATTATCTTTGGTCATACATATCTGACTCTCTTGGTGCTGGAATATGAATATGAATATAAATATGATTTTTTTCTCTAGGTGTATGATTTATTGACTCTGTGATAGATTTTATGGCGATTTGTTACCTTTGGGATATTTTAGTTAATTCTTCTTCATGGGCATGTCAGTTTAGGGGTTAACGATCTTGCATGGGATGATTTGAGGACATTAATGGTGGTTTTTCTGTTGAAGATTGAGTTTTTACCAGAAAAACTAATATCTTTAACAGTAAAACCATTGTCAACATCTCGTGTCATCAAACACAAGATTATTATAACTATTTTAACATACATAAATATTGTTGTAAAGATGTCTTATTTCAGTTTTTATTACTGTCCGGTTTATGACTTAGCAACTGTATAGAAAACAATACAAGGAGCAAATATAGTCTTGTCTTCTTTATGTTGACATACAGGACATTACTTGACACAAATACAGTACTCCCTCATTATAATGCAATCCATGGGAGAGAGTATACTGTCTTATAGCAAGACCACCTTATAATGAAGTACATTATACAATACTCCCTCATTATAATACAATCCATGGGAGAGAGTATACTGTCTTATAGCAAGACCACTTTATAATGAAGTACATTTTACAATACTCCCTCACTATAATACAATCCATGGGAGAGAGTATACTGCCTTATAACAAGACCACCTTATAATGAAGTACATTAGTCAGTACTTTCTTCATTATAATGCTGTTCATGGGAGCCACATAGTATACTGCCTTAAGATGAAGTACATTATACAGTACTCCCTCATTGTAATACTGTCCATTGAAGCCATATAGTTTACTGCCTTTTAGTGATACTGCTTTATAATGAAGTACATTATACATATAATTTTACTACCACTTAATGAAATTGGATCCATGACCATACCTCATAATAGGAAACATGTTGTAATGAAGGGCCTTATAATGAGGTATTTCTGTATAGTATTTTCATATTGCAGCATACATGTATTTTTTAAAAAATAATAATTGTACCTGACATTAAGGTTTTACATCATGACATAAAATTACTATTGACATAAATTACTATGACAGTGAGTTTAAAATTTTACATTTGTTGCCAAAGCTTTTTATCAGCAATGATTTTTTTTTTTATTTGTTAACGTTTACAACCTTACCTTATTCCAAAAATGGTTATAATTATCAACAATATACCTTATAATTATATAATTATGTGTTGTCTACAGAAAAAATAAAGTGTGGAACAAAGTAACCTCTTTTTGAAATTTTATATTTTGTCAAGTACATGTCATTTTCTCTGTCAACACTTTCAGGGCCATTACAGTCAGTGATATTATATCAGGAAATAAGTTATTCTTGACTTTTCATTGCATTAGAAGGTAATATTTGTTTTTTATATTTACATTTAAAAAAGAAACAACAACACTCATAAGAGTGTCAGAAGAATTTACTTCAAGAAATTTTAAATTCATGATGGATTGAAATACAGTTTGAACCCTATGCAACCTACAAACCAGAATGTGAAATCTTCACAAAAGTGGACAGAGGTTCTGTTTCAGATGATAGCAAACATGTTAGACAATTTAATGTCCTCTTCTTTTTTTGATCATGGAAACCTTGCAATTCCAGTCAAGATATGAATGCCACTTCAAAAAAGCTTTAATCTAGCTTTGATCAGCATCAGAGCTGTTTGCAATTGGTACCCAAAAGATGCATACAGGAACACACTATTTTCTTCATTGCATAATTTGCTCTAAATTGTTTTACAAAGGAGTATTCTCTTCATATGTAAGTTCTATAGAAATATATTATATTGACTGGATTGTAAAATAACTCTGGCATATGCATTTACTATGTTTGTTCATTTGTCTGTCCAGCATCAACACTTCGGTTAATGCTTGTGTATGATTCAGTAGACACAAATGCCTGCAGTCATGTAATGTGAAAATTACATATGCTTCATGAGTTCTGGATGAGTCAGACAAAATTGGGTCACATTGATCTATATTTTGTGGACCTTACACCAGTAATTTTGCTTAGGTTTTGTGTTTAGCTCATTTTTTGAGAGACTATTGCCAGCAGAGTTGTGCAAATTTAATGCTTTTTTGCAGAGATAAGAACCATTCCATATTTGTTGAAATTGTTAATTTTCAGTGAAAATTCCACATTCCAAATTTAGTTGACGAAATTCTACAAAATTATCATTTTTTGGGATAACATTTTGAGTAGATTTTTATAAGGACATAGGTATGAGGGCAAGTAAATACTGCAGCACCAAGACTTTAGTCTGTACTGGGCATGGACTATCAATATTTCATAATGGATATACAGGTTTGCCCAATTGTCTGATACAGGTGCAGTTATCCCTGAAGCTTCCTTGCACCTTTTCCCACAGGAGACAATCCTCTTGTCTCCTTAATCACCTGGATGAATTTATATTAAGTCTAGTATGAAATCCTAAATTTGCATGTCTATGTAACTGTATTGAAATTCAGTATCTGCTTGTTTTTCTATTCTTGTACCTTTTTGTGTGAATTGTGAATAAAACATTTGTTTAATTCTTCATGGTCTGGTATTATTCTTTCTAATCAATATATGATTACAGGAGAATCCAAGTCTTGTAGCATGACAACAGTATTGTTTAGGACTAGACTTTTTTTTCCTACATGTGTTGTATAACATGTCAAAAATGTTGATTTCTAATTTTTCATGGAGTTGTATATGTTTATATGGAGAAACATTTCTGTCCATTTATTGTATTCTTAGAATTTGGCTGGATGTTAAGAAAATTTGTTCTGCAGTTTAACCCAAAAATATGGCAACTAACTGTGAACAAATAAGATCTGAATTTTCCACATGAAGCTAAAATTATATTTCAAAACAATTATATATTTTATTGCGTAAATTCAGAAAAGGCATAATTCTGGATTTATAAGAATTCATTGCAAATTATTACATTACAAATCTTTGCAAAGGTGAACTTAAGAAATATTTAATTCCAAGAAACTTTCAACTGTATTTGCGTGAAAGATAAAAAGTTAAATCTCACCTAATAATAGACTGTGCAGAATCCAGTTCTTAATTATACTAGGTACCGTAGGTGGCTGAGTGGTCTAAAGTGCATGCCTTTACAGATCACTCACATCTCACCTATGTCACTGTGAATTTGAGTCTAAGCTCAGCCAACGTGGGTATGTGAGAAAGCTTGCCAGTAGCTTCCAGTGGGTCAGTGGTTCTTACCAGGTTCTTCACCAAATATACTAGCTGCCATGTATAGCCTATTGTGTGCTGAAACATGGCATTAAATCCATAAAAGTAAAATCCAAACCATAATAATACTAAAATAAATGATACTTGTCTACTGACAAGACCCATTAAATGACTTTAGAAGATCATAATCATTAAAAAAAAGATTACTAATTACTGCATAGAAATAGAATTTTCCGTAAAGGTGCCTGTAGTTTTAAATATATACAAATTGACTAAACTGGACAATTGACATGTTGTAAATAAAAAGGAAATGAATGTGAACATCCACAGGTTGACATATTGTAAAAAAAAGTACATATGAATATCCACAGGTTGACATATTGTAAAAAAAGTACATATGAATATCCACAGGTTGACATATTGTAAAATAAGTTACGTGTATGTGAATATCCACATGTTGACATATTGTAAAAAAAGTACATATGAATATCCACAGGTTGACATATTGTAAAATAAGTTACATGTATGTGAATATCCACATGTTGACATATTGTAAAAAAAAGTACAATTGTGAAGATCCACAGGCTGACTTATTGAGAAAAAAAAGTACATGAATGTGAACATCCACAGGTTGCCATATTGTAAAAAAAAGTTCAAATGTGAATATCCACATGTTGACATATTGTAATAAAAAGTACAATGTGAATATCCACAGCTTGACATATTGTAAGAACAGTCCACAAATATGAATATTCACAAGCAACATATTGAGTTAACATATTTAATCATCATCATCATCACCATCATTATTTAATTCACTGTTTATTTCTCTATTTTTTTAATCTGAACAGGAAGCCAACCTATGTGTTATACACATGTGGTCCACATCTGGATTTATACTAGTAATATGTCATGAGAAATCCTGTTTGTGAGTTCTATTGAGAAAAAAAAAATTCTGTGGGAGCCCATTAATGCCAGTTGAGTCATTAAAAAACAAATTTTGCAAAAATTCACAATAAACTTTTTGCACATATTCATAATACTTTTGCAAATATTTGCACTTCTTTTGGGAATATATGCAGTAATATTGCAAACATCAGCAATATCTGCAAATATACCAAAAGTAACACAAATATACACAATACTTTAGTGAATATTTGCCATATTTTTGCAAATATTTGCAATATTAATGCAAATACATGTATTGACATGTTTTGACAGAGGTATTGCAATGTACATAATGTACGTACTATGTATGTATATATTCCTGACTCTCCATCCTTATGAATGTATGCATGTATGGATGGATGTTTGGATGTTAATCTGTATGTATGTATGGATGGATGGATTTTTATTTGAGTATATATGTATGTATTTATGTATGTAGGTATGTATGTATGTATTTATGTAGGTATGGATGGATGTCTGGATGTTAATCTATATGTATGTATTTATGTAGGTATGGATGGATGGATTTTTATATAAGTATGTATATATGAAAGCATATCTTTATGTATCAATGTCTGTCTGCCCATCTGTATGTACGTATGTATGTTTGTATGTGGATGTATGTATGTGGTTATTTTAATGCTTAGGTGAAGTAGCTTGATTACAGAAACCTCACCTCATCATAAAAAGACAATATATGCACATATAGATGAATAGAGACATACATACATACATACATACATACATACATACATACATACATACATACATACATACATACATACATACATACATACATACATACATACATACAGAAAGAAAGAAAGAAAGAAATACAGATGTACATACAGACATACAGAAAAATACAAACTTACCTACAAGGATGCATAATTAAATAAATATACAAACATTCCTACCAACATACATACCTACATAGATGGCAAAAACTGAACCAAACAAAATTGTGAATATTCATAAACATTGTGAATATTTGCCAAGGTATTGTGAAATATCTCAAAAGTATAGTGAATATTCAAAATTTTTTTGCATATATACACAAATGTATTGCACATATTCATAAATGTATTACAGATATGTGTAAAGATATTGTAAATATTTGCAACATTGGATATATTTGCAAATATTCAAATAGTTATTGCAAATTTTGCAATATTGTTACATATATTTGCAAATGTGTTGCATATATTTGCAATATTATGGCAAATATTTGTAAAGGTATTGCAACTATTTACAAAAGTATTGCAACTATTTACAAAAGTATTGCAACTATTTACAAAGGTATTGCAACTATTTACAAAGGTATTTCAACTATTTACAAAAGTATTACAAAAGTATTGCAACTATTTACAAAAGTATTGCAACTATTTACGAAAATATTGCAACTATTTACAAAGGTATTGCAACTATTTACAAAAGTATTACAAAAGTATTGCTACTATTTACAAAAGTATTGCAACTATTTACAAAAGTATTTTTCTTAATGACTTAGTTTAGCATGAATGGACTTATATAGTATTCCTCTTTCAGCATGCATTTATCTTTTCATTAATTGTATTGCTTTATTTTTTAATTAATGTTTAGGTTTTGCAATATTAAACTTTTTGGTTCTTCTTTTTGTGATTCTAAGTATCAAGAAGGAAGTCTTTCCTAAGAATCTAAGTTAGCTTCTTCTTGAAGGTCATCAAGGTCAAGAAGAAACTCAAACATTATTACTAACTGTATGCTTTTTTTGAAGAAAACAAAATGATATTTGAAGCATTCTTTGTACATAAGATATGCAATAAGAGTGTATGTATATGAGCTTTTGCTTCTTTTATCATAAAATTAAAAGAGCAATACATTTATATTGTTTTGTTAAAATAATTGACAGAATGGTTTTACTGCACATCATAAGTTACTTCTAGCCTTCAGGACATGGAGCCATGATGGCACAATGGTTGGCATGCTGGACTTACAACCGGTGGATCATCGGTGAGAATCCTGCCCAGACCTGTCCAGGTCGGCTACTTTGGTGTATCTTTGAGCAAGGTTATTTACTGGTACTCCCATTACCTCAGTACTAAATAGTCTTTTATGTGCTGATTGACCATTAAACACCAATCAGCCAACCAACTAATCTTTAGCTCTTTTCCATTCATTTAGACAAGACAAGACCTCCGAATGGACTATTATTAAGTTAGTATTTGTCTATCCATGAACTGCTTCTCTTCATGAAAAAACTTAAAAGATATTTAGGGAACAGAGCATGGAAACTATAATCCTTGAACTGTATGAGTGCCATATATGTAGGGTTGATGTCAAGGCCATACATTTAACATTACAGGCCATACATTTAACATTACAGGCCATACATTTAACATTACAGGCCATACATTTAACATTACAGTCGAGCAGTAGTGTACTAACGGTGGGGCCGGACGGGGCAGTTGCCCCGGGCACCATAGGTCTTGGGGCACCAAAACAGCTGATACAAATTTGGGCCTCATATTCCGGCCCTGTGGGCCATCATTGTCGCCCCAGGTGCCATTTATCCTTAGTATGCCACTGCAGTCAAGGTCATATTAGGGCTATATACATATAGTGTCATGGTAATAGTCATACAGGAGTAAGGGCCCATATAGATTTTAAAAATGTAGGGTTTTCTTGTGGCATTCACATCTACCGGTTCTGTGTCAAACATTGGTCCTCAAGTAATCATTTCAATGTTTTTTGTGTATTTGTGTTTCTCATTAGCATGTTCATCAGATGTACTAAAAAAATTGGATGGTCACAGTCTACTTCATTGTGCCAATTTGAAGCAATCTTAACTAAAGTTGAACCATAATTTTCTAACCATTACAAATTTTGTTTTGAGAAACTGTCAATAAATTATCCATTTTTTCCAACTCATCAGAAGATATTTTCTGACTACAGTCTTGTCTCAATAATGCAACCTCCTTTTACTGGAAATAGGGGTAAAAAAATCTGAATTGTTTACCTGGCAGGAATTGAGATTTTCTCAAAATACCACAAATCCTAATTTTCAACCATACTGATGGATGACGAGAAAAGCCTATGCGATGGACCTTCATCCATTGTCATATGTTAACAATAACTTATCATGTGACTGTATCTGAGATGAGCTTAATGATCTCCATGACATCAGGTTCAAGGTCAAAGCTGATGACAAAGATTTTTGTGCTGCACTTATCTTGTGAACAAGTCAACTTGATATTAGAATATATTTCATTTACGAAATTTGGTATGTTGGAGTTTCTCAAGAATATTGTAGATGGCTTCAGTACTCAGCAGTTAAAATGAATAAAAGGAGGGAAAAAACAGTCTTCTCATCAATTCGTACAAATGTATTGAGCCTGTAGAGTGTCAGTCCCTTAAAGGGACTATTTTTTTTCTTCTTCTTCTTCTTCATATTTTAAGTAATTTTTATGGGGCAAATAAAAAATGTTTTGCTTGTCCAGCAAAGTTTTAAGCTTGTCTCATGCTTCCACACAAGTGATTTTTGTCAGCCCTGATCATCACAATAGGACAATAGGGGAAACAAACGAATAGAAGTTAGCTAATATCAAATCTATTCATCTGATAGTTTTTATGGAATTAAGATGACCAGACGGTATTTTATTAAAAGGGAAATGACTAGAAGGATATGTCAGTGGAAGAATATCTCACTTCCAGTATCTCACTTATCTCAGGGGAAGTAATCTCACTAGAAGGATGTCTCACTTCCAGTATCTCATTGAAATGACATCTCACTTGTAATATCTCACTGGAAGGACATCTCACTTCCAGTATCTCTCTGGAAGGATATCTCACTGGAAGCCATCTCACTTCTGGTATCTCATTGGAAGGATATCTTTACAGGAAGGATATCTCACTGAAAATATATAGGTTATTGGTATTTGTCTCTCATGAATTCATTACCTAAATAATTTCATTCATTGTGAATTCGTGAGAGGTTTGGTTGTCAAGTGAACAACAATGGAGATATTTAGACTGTATTTTATTGTCAGATTAAGTTCTTTTAAGTACACATGAAAAGTCCAGATAAAAACTTGACCAAGATAATTAATGATTTACCAGAACTTGGTACTTTAAAGTAAGAATTACAAGTTTTGGATCAATTATTTAATTCCACTGTATTTTTTAGCACTACATTGTGTTTTCATTTCAGGCACATTCCAGTCACCTCTGCATGCAACAGTACTCTGGCACAAATAATCAAAGAAATATTGCATGTTTTATTCACTGTAATGCTTTAAATTATATTATTATATTTGAATTACTGTGATTCTTCCATTGTAAATCCATGTTTAAAGGCATCAAAATCCATACTGATAAAATTTGTTGGTAAATGTTTCCACAAGAGAGCTATTTCTGAAGAAAAAGATATTATTTATTGATATCTCAAAACTGACAGAATACTTGTATATTTCATTCCAGACATTTTATGACTGTACAATGTAATATTGATTTGATTGAAGAAAATAATTTTTTCAAAGTATTTTCATTTCTTACATATGTCTTTATGACCAGATAAGTTTGCTTTTACTGATTGTGTCAATGATCTTGCATCAAGATTTACTATAAAATATTTTACTAGTTTATTTGAAGGATAATTGTAAGACATCAATGGTAATTAATTAAAAATCTGATCTCTTGTCATATTGTGTCTCAACATTGTTTTATATAAATGTTGACTCTCTTCCAGCCCTGTTATTAGAATGAAAGGTGGAAAATTAAGACTAGAACATCCTGTGAATCATAACCAGTCTGGGCCGACAGCCAATCAAACAGGTGCTCAAAGTGCACGGCCAACCTCTGCTGCAGGTGGTGAGAACAAACATACTGGGAAAGGATCCCTGTCACGCAGCTCCGGTCGGAAGAAAGAAAGTTCAGACGAAAGCAGCGACGAGTCTGATGATGATGACACTTCTTCTGATACTAACTAAATTTCCTCAATATTTTTTATTTAGTCTTCAAATGAAACTGTTTAGATTTAAAAAGTAAATATTATATACACTAGAGTCCATTTTAGAAGAAACTGGTAGTCTGATTAAAACTGAGAACTGACCGGCATAAAGGTTCATGTTCTAAAACATTGCATTTTGTGTTCCAGAGAGTTATCATTAAAAATGTTATGTTACGAATAACATTTTTCACTTTCATAAGTGTGAAATGTTTAATTTTATTGTTGAATCAAAAGGTCAACAGAAAATGACCTCATATCAATGTCCATCAGATATGTTATATCAGAGATCTTGATTTGAATCCAATTGTTCCATGACAAATGATGAATCTCCAAGCTCTGCCTATCTACCACCAGCTCTCAGTTAAGCCTTGTTTATTCAGCATTCCAATGCAATTGACCATTGTCCACTCTGAAGCCAGGCTGTGTTTGATTTATTACATAAGAATGTCTAGGGTGTTTAGCTTGTCTGGCTAAGAAACTGTATGGGTAACTGATAGTTAGTCACACTGGCCAACTTTACTACCGTATATACTCACTTATAAGTCAAGTCCAACTGCAAACTGCACAGGCTTAGATTTGCTATTGCATAATGTGCAGGCAGATGTGCATCAATGCAGTTTGATAGGAGTAATCAGTAGAACAAACATCATGGATCTAGATCTGCTGACACAGTATGCAGTGACACAAAAGGGTCTATGTTGTTTACAGTTGGACTCGACTTATAAGTGAGTATATTACGGTGCTATTATAACTTTACAGTATTTCACTCATTTTTCATGAAATTTTTTACTACAAACCAAAAATTAATTTAATAGAAAATGCTATGCTAATTATAGGTCATTGTTATCTCTGATTTGGGGATTTGTCAGTACATGTAATAAAGTACACCATTTTACTGGTGAGGAATTATGAGAGTACATGTACATGTTTAGGGTTTCATGTGGAGCTACAAGTAATACTCAAATGCCATGCAGTCGAAATTAGTAAAGAAAAAGTTTTTATGCCCCCACTGCTGTGGTTTTGTCCATCCCTCCATCCATCCCACGAAGCTTGTCAGCTGCTCCCACTGCTGTGGCGCAGTCCATCCCTCCATCCACTCATTTATCAATCCATTTCACGAAGATTGCACAAGAAAAACCACTTGATGTACAAAAATAAAATTTGGTAGGCATATTTATATCTATATGTAGTTGAGCTGATTAGATTTTCATGCCATCACAGCAAATTTTGCATTTTTACACATTGGTGAACTTTTTGAATTTAAATGTTTTTAACAAAAAAAAAAACTTGTTGGCTTGATTATGCAAAAGCCACTTGAGATAGGCAAATGCAATTTTGGTTGGCTCATTTGTATTTATAGGTAGGTAATCTGATTACATTTGTATGCCACTATAGCAGTTTTTCATTTTTTTGCAAATTTTTAAATACTTTGTGGACTTTGTTTATAAAAACCTGGTTAGCATGGTACAGCAGAAACAATTTGAGGTAGACAAATTAAATTTGGTATGCATGTTTGTATGCATATGTAGATGACATAATTACATTTCCATGCCATTATAATAATTTTTCAAACTTTTTCTAAATATGTTACTTTATTTGACTTTTACATTTTGGTCTGTGCATACATGTTTTAAAAAGAGAACACTTTTTTTTTTAGTGGGAAGCTGTTAAAAATTATTTAACCCCCTCCACAATTTCATAATTTGTATATCCATGTAAGAAGTTGCCATTAATTGCCCGTATTCTTCAGTGAACCACTAGGATACATAATGATTTTAGCATGCAGTAAAATCTGATGAAGGATCCAAGCAAAATATTTGTGTGTGAAAGCTTAAAAAAAAGTGTTATCGTTTTGTGTGTGGCCTTGCTGAACTAAAGAAGGAGAGGAAGATCATTCTTAAAGGATGTTTGATGGCCGTGTATTTTTTAAGTATACAGAGAATGGCAGGACAGAGGAAGTTTAATTAGAAAGAGAGCTAAAGAACATTTAGGATGTTCAATACAGATTTATTAGAGATTTACAGAACATTCAGTACAGATTGATTCAGAGACTGACAACAACCACAAATGCAGAACTCTCATACAATTCATGTTTTTTTTTCTTCTTCTTATTTTTAAAACAAATCTTATTTGGCAAACATTCAACGTACCAGTGTGTTATCATGGAGAGAGAGAGAGATAGATAGGAAACTTGTGACTATATACAATACTGGAGACATAACTGGTTAATAGTAACTACCATTGTTTTATTTCTTTAATTCTTTTGTAATTTTTGTTTGAAGTTTTTAATTTAATACAATTGAACATATGACTGTTGTCCTTCTATTTTGTACATTGTATTGTGAACACAAAGATCTCTATGAGCTTACTTGCATACCAATCAAATATTGTCTTGGAGAGAGAGAGAGAGTAAGATTATTTGTGTGTGTGTCTGTGTGTGCTAAAATGAATATTCTAAGATCCAGAGTCAGAAGCAGTAATACCCTATATGACTCAAGGGACATAATCCATTAAGTATCCATCGATTTTGTCAGTCTGAACCTGAAGACTAGTCAAGATTTTGTGTGAAATGTTATGCATTCTTTGCATGTACCCTTACTACATTGACTAATGAAAAAGACACAATCCTTTCTACAATGTATTACATTTCTTTTAAGAAATAAAAAAAGAAAGGTAGAGGAAAAAGAAAAAAAAAAAGAAGAAAAAAGACAACAACAAAAACTATGTACAAATTATATAATAATATCCTATAAACGCAGTGCTTAGTTACCACATTCCATTGAAACAAGTTCACCATGACCAAATCCACAAATCCTGAATGTTTTCCTCTTTTTAATTATTATTTGTTTTCTCTATCATATATTTGTATTTATGCATTAATGTATTTGTGTGTATCTCATTCACCGCTCACCTTCCTTTACTCCTTTATAATCTCACACCTCAAACAATGATTGCTTTAGATCATTTTAGTTCTTACACTCATTCAAGTAACATTTAAATTTTCTTTGTAAGTTTCACCTGATGCATAGAATATTATGTGTTTTGGACTTTTTACAGAAAAGGCTATTCAAAGTTGGAAGAACTTGCAGCTAACTCATTTACTTTTCTAATATATGCAATATAATACATTTAAAACCAAACGAAACCAAACCAGTCTTTCATTCCTTATTAAAGACATCTTTGGTTTTGTATTTATGTTTAAAATAAAGGAAGGGAATACAGTAGTGAAAATACATTGATTTATCATGACACACTTGTGTTTAGGACATCATATATTTTTTATGCAAATATATAAAAATCCGCATATAAAAGAGATTTTCATGCCACCAATAGGTGAAAATTCTTTGAAATTTATTGCTCAATAACCATGTACAGCTCCTTCTTTCATAAAATAATAAAATTATTTTCAAAATTTGTCAATAAACATATACAATATATGAAATATATATTTGTTTGTATTATTCTGCTGTATCTCATTAGTTCCTGTTTAAATATTTCTTTTTTACCATGTAATCTTATCTTTGAAAATCATATTGCATTTAAATTTTGTTGCCTACTGTGAGCTTGGAGATGAAGAATAAGAATGGGCCCAATGCACCCTCCTGCATGTCATAAGAGGTGATTAATGAAGGCAGGACCCATGCTGACTCAGTAAGAGGTGATTAATGGAGGCAGGAGCCATGGTGACTCAGTAAGAGGTGACTAATGAAGGCAGAAGCCATGGTGACTCAGTAGTTAACATGCCAGACTAATGTCGTAAGAGGTGACTAATGGTGGCAGGAGCCATGGTGACTCAGTAAGAGGTGACTAATAGAGGCAGGAGCCATGGTGACTCAGTAAGAAGTGATTAATGGAGGCAGGAGCCATGGTTGCTCAGTAAGAGGTGATTAATGGAGGCATGAGCCATGGTGACTCAGTAAGAGGTGACTAATGAAGGCAGAAGCCATGGTGACTCAGTAGTTAACATGCCAGACTAATGTCGTAAGATGTGACTAATGGTGGCAGGAGCCATGGTGACTCAGTAAGAGGTGACTAATAGAGGCAGGAGCCATGGTGACTCAGTAAGAAGTGATTAATGGAGGCAGGAGCCATGGTTGCTCAGTAAGAGGTGATTAATGGAGGCAGGAGCTATGGTAACTCAGTAAGAGGTGACTATTTGAGGCAGGAGCCATGGTGACTCAGTAAGAAGTGACTAATGAAGGCAGGAGCCATGGTGACTCAGTAAGAGGTGACTAATGAAGGCAGGAGCCATGGTGACTCAGTAAGAGGTGATTAATGGAGGCAGGAGCCATGGTTGCTCAGTAAGAGGTGATTAATGGAGGCAGAAGCTATGGTAACTCAGAGGTGATTAATGGAGGCAGGAGCCATGGTTTCTCAGTAAGAGGTGATTAATGGAGATAGGACTGAGGAGCCATGGTGACTCAGTAGTTAGCTTGCCAGACTGATGTCATAAGAGGTGACTAATGAAGGCATGAGTCATGGTGACTCAGTAAGAGGTGACTAATGGAAGCAGGAGCCATGGGGACTCAGTAGGAGGTGACTAATGGAAGCAGGAGCCATGGGGACTCAGTAGTTAGCATGCCAGATTCATGACTGAAAGGGTGTGGGTTCGAATCATACCATCAGATCAGCCTGAATTGGCTCCTGTAGTGTGTCCTTGGCAATGCGCTTTGCTCCAATTGCCATGGCATTAAATAGCCTTCTTGTGTTACTGTGGCATAAAACACCAAACCAAAATTCAAATCAAATTATTTTGTTTTCCAAGTGTTCTGTTCAAGTACACTACAATTACATTATATATTAACAGTAAATATACTAATAAATTCTGTCTATATTGTGTTTAACTTGAGAGAAATATTTTGTTTATATTTTACAGGTGTATACACAAAGTATCCATCGCCATATAAATCTCGGGTAGGTTTGATCATTAGGGTTCTGTGAATCCATCTTTTGTTACCCTTTTCTAAGATTGCAATTTGTGGACAAAAAATGAAACTGACCTTAATATGGAATATAAATTTTAAAAAATGATCCCATATGCTTTATTTTGAAGAACAATTTGACAATGCGAAATTATGAAGTCCTAGAACACACTTAAAATCTTTATTTCTTGAAAATACTTATAAATAATTGTAAAAAAGGAATAAAGTAACTATCAATATTTATTTTCTCCTCAGCTTCCTTAACAAGGGACCTAATTATTTTTGTGCATTGAAACAAGTTTAATGTAATAAATTGTTTATTCAGTTTTTGAAAATTGTAGCCAGAGATGTTCATAAAAAGTACTTGATTTATAATTATGGTAGTATCAGTATTGATACTGTGGAACTCGTGATATATCCATATTCAGTAAGAAACCCAAACCCCAATTTTAGAAACAAGTTACGGAAATCCAAAAATGTAATATATGGCCTACATTGGGCCAGCCCCTAGTTTTGGTTGGTGAAAACATTTGGTTTACTCCAGTCTTACTCTTCATCTTGCCTTAATACTCTAAAATTCTCTTATCATGGAATTTCTCAAAATTATCTTGGAAAATCTTCCCAGTATATTTCAAGATGTTATTAAGCTATAAATCCTAAGTTCTACAACGAAAAAAGTGGGCTACTAGGAATTTGTTCACTCTTATGCGCTACTAGGATTTTGTTCACTCTTATGGGCTACAAGGATTTTGTTCACTCTTATGCGCTACTAGGAATTTGTTCACTCTTATGGGCTACAGGGACTTTGTTCACTCTTGTGGGCTACATTGATTTTGTTCACTCTTATGGGCTACAAGGACTTTGTTCACTCTTGTAGGCTACAAGAATTTTGTTCACTCTTATGCGCTACAAGGATTTTGTTCACTCTTTTGGGCTACAAGGATTTTGTTCACTCTTATGGGCTATAAAGAGTTTGTTCACTCTTTTGGGCTACAAGGATTTTGTTCATTCTTATGGGTTACAAGGATTTTGTTCACTCTTGTGGGCTACAAGGATTTTGTTCACTCTTATTGGGCTACAAGGATTTTGTTCACTTTTATGGGCTACTTAATTTGTTCACTCTTATGGGCTACAGGGACTTTGTTCACTCTTGTGGGCTACAAGGATTTTGTTCACTCTTGTGGGCTACAAGGATTTTGTTCACTCTTATGGGCTACAAGGATTTTGTTCACTCTTGTGGGCTACAAGGATTTTGTTCACTCTTATGGGCTACAAGGATTGTGTTCACTCTTATGGGCTACAAGGATTTTGTTCACTCTTATGGGCTACAAGGATTTTGTTCACTCTTATGGGCTACAAGGATTGTGTTCACTCTTATGGGGCTACAAGGATTTTGTTCACTCTTGTGGGCTACAAGGATTTTGTTCACTCTTGTGGGCTACAAGGATTTTGTTCACTCTTGTGGGCTACAAGGATTTTGTCACTCTTGTGGGCTACAAGGATTTTGTCACTCTTATGGGGCTACAAGGATTTTGTTCACTCTTATGGGCTACAAAGATATTGTTTACTCTTAAAGACAAAGGTCTAAAGTGATAAAAAGCAAGTCAATCATCTACTTTAATGAGTCATTTAGCAGTTAATTGGTTAAATACTAGTTATAACATAGTCAAATCGATAATAAGAAAATTCTAATCTACCACATCTTCATTCAAAAATAAAACCATCCTGCTTTTCATAAAGTTTATTAAGTGTAGTCCTAGGCGTGTCACAGGATAACATCATAAGTATGATTACTGTTAAATAATAAATGCATTATATTTGGTTCAGATAAATAGCCTTTCACAGGAATATATTGCTGTTTTCACCTTTTTTTTCTATGAGAAACATTTGCATCCTCTATTAAACTAGCATTTTATGAGCCAATCTGTGGCATTCATTTATTTTAATGGGTATTGATTTTTGTGGTTTGGCAAAAAATGACATTCGTTTGTACTTAAATCTGTGGTGTGTGGAAGGGGTTTTAGTGTTTTCACAGTAAGATCATTGCTCATTGGGTCTTTAAATTTGTGATTTGAACCAATCATGAAATCCATTCAAATTGGTATCCCATGAAAAATTGTTAATTCACAGTATTGAATAGGTTTTCATTCAATTATTCACTGTTGTGATTAGTTATTCCAACACAAAAATACTAAAGGGAAATGAGGGCACAATGCAAGGAAGTAAGCCATGCATAGTGTTTTTTTTTTTTGTTTTTTTTTTGTTGCCTTGTGCTCCTGGTTCTTTTAATTTTTTAGGTATCAGTTGTATACTGGTTTGTTCTAACAGAGTGCAAAAAGCTTTTTCTTTTTTTGAATTAAATATATAAGGAATAGACCATAAAGTCTGCAATAAAACTGACAGAAATATTATTCATCAGATTTAGTAAACTAGTGGACAGTTTTCCGAGTTACATATCCTAGACCACTAACGTAAGCTAACAAGGTAGTTAACTCCTGTGGCCGTAAGTTGCAACATAATGGAATTATTTCCCCTGTCATAGAAGGCAACATGCACAATTCGTTGTTGGCTAAAATGGTGGCAATAAATTTGTAAGAAAGCATCTTTTCATTATCATTTGATTAAACAAATGTCCGGCCGAACAGGAAAATATCCTTTTCAATAAATTTCTTATTTTTTTCAAACCACGATGAGACATATGAATTAATAACTAAGTTCATGTAAACGTTAACTTCTGACACAACAGACCCGGATCCACGGCAATGTAGTAAACATAGAGTCAAGGGTTGCGGGTTTCATACTCTTCCAAGACAGCAAAGGTCGGCTGCCTTAGTGTGTCCTTGCAAAAGGTACTCCAGTTTCCTCGGTATGATATAGCCAATGAAGTATTGAAAGTTTGTTAGAAATCAACCAACCAGTTAACATCTTTATCACCAAAATTAGTTTCTTATTGCAACAAACAATGCATACATATACATTCAATATGGCAATGCATCCGTTATTGAGAAGCAAAGATTTTCAACATTTTTAGAATCATTTTTCAATACCATGAACCTGTCGTCGATATCAAAAAAATTGATCTAATATTTTCATGTGAAAATTTTCCCTCCTTTCTTTCCAAATATGTACCAAACTTCTCTCCATCTGCACACCTACCTACTGATTAACTACATTCAATCAAACAAGCTATAGATATCTTTCTAGGCCTTGCAAAAAATACATTCAAAATAATAACAATTGTTTCAAAAGCATGTAGAGCCAGATGTGTTCTTGAAATGAAGACGGTATTATTTTTTTTTTTTGGGGGGGGGGGGGGGGGGGGGGCGGGATCACATTACATTTCATGACTGAGGCAGTAAGGCTGTCGTTTCCCTGACACTGTGAACTGACGACGATTTGCGTGCGCGTTGCGTTTGTAACAAGTTGTCGACTCCCCCCCCACACACACACACAGTGTTTTGTACCGGAGCTGTTATTGCCTGTATTATAAAAATGACTCTTGGCAGCGAGCATCTGCAAATACCCGGTGTATTGCAAAGGTTACATATATTCGTTTGCGTTGCAAGTGTTTCATTTGTATTCTGTTTAGGTGAAATTGCGAATCTTTGATATAATGTGAAATCTATGCGCCAATAAATTGAATACACCAGCCTTTATGTAAAACTGAGTAAAGTCGGTTCTAGTGATTACAAAAAAATTGTCTTGTACTTTACAGGAACTTTTTATGTATGTATGTATGTATGTATGTATGTATGTATGTATGTATGTATGTATGTACAGTCATTTTAAAAAAAATGTTGTTGTTGTAAAAGTACATAAAGCATGTAAATATATTTTCTCGGTCATCACTCTCCCCGACAGCTGTTTTGACTGTGGAGACAGCTAAAATTATATCTACTGAAAGCACGTGTTTACACACTTAATCTGAGCAATCTACCACAACCTAGACAAGACCAATTTATAGCTGGTTAAGAGAGTCATACTTTTCAAGTGGAAGTCTAGCTCCGTGTTAATGAGATGGTCGAAATTTCCCTTCCTAAATCATTTGCATTGAAATATATGATTGCAGTAGCTACTGTCAAGTTCATGGAAAAAATTGTAAAGACTGTTGTACAGGAAAAACAACAATCTTAGTGTAAGAGAACAATGACAGAGAGTATCCCATTACCTATAGTGTACCAGAGCAATAACAAAGCGTATATCATTACCTATAGTGTACCGTAGCAATAACAAAGCGTATATCATTACCTATAGTGTATCATAGCAATGGCAGAGAGTATACCATTACCTATAGTGTATCATAGCAATGATAGAGAGTATACCATTACCTATAGTGTATCATAGCAATGACAGAGAGTATACCATTACCTATAGTGTATCATAGCAATGATAGAGAGTATACCATTACCTATAGTGTATCATAGCAATGACAGAGAGTATACCATTACCTATAGTGTATCATAGCAATGACAGAGAGTATACCATTACCTATAGTGTAGCACAGAATGACAGAGCGTATACCATGACCAGTAGTGTACCATAGCAATAACAAAGCGTATATCATTACCTATAGTGTACCATAGCAATGACAGAGAGTATACCATTACCTATAGTGTAGCACAGAATGACAGAGCGTATACCATGACCAGTAGTGTATCATAGCAATAACAAAGCGTATATCATTACCTATAGTGTACCATAGCATTAATAGAGAGTATATATCATTTTCTGTAGTGAAACTGAATACATCGATCCAGCTTCGAAGTTTATTTATTTATTTAGTTTACGTCGTCTGTGTAACGTTCTCTCAGCTTACAGTAATATTATGCATTCGTTACTGAAATGCCCCAAAATGTAACTTTGTATAGTACTTTTTCTGCTCCTGTTGATTACTTCTTTCTATTTCTATAAATCTCAGACATAAATTCCTGAAACTATAGCATTGACTGTGCACAAGACCAGTGATGCTACGGATGTATGACGTGCTTTTGGTGCCCATTATATTGATTCTCCTGGTTGTTTTGTTTTCTGTACTAATGTTGAGTACTTTTATATTAAATAGGAGCGAATTCCTGTAGGTGACTGTAAGGGTGCAAATTTCTGTCGATCTATAAAGAGAACATTAACTTGGACAGAGAACAATTAATTAGATTTATGAGGACAGGGTGCATATTGAATCGCTATGCTACGGTCTGTGTTGTGAGAGGAACCGATTTTTAATTAAGCATTCGTTTATTTAACAGTCAGAGAAACTGGAAGGGAGAAGGTTAACTCAATCTTTGTATCGAAAATGTCAGAGTTGAGATTGTCCAGAATCAGTTATTTGGAAATTAGAGGGTCAGGATGACCGCAAATTTTGGCGCCTATTTATAAAAGGCGGTAGATATATTTAATCCTGATTGGCTACGCTAAATAAGGGGCGTGTTTCCCACACGAAATTTCATAGTTTTAATATGAAACATCGCAAATTTTAGCCAGTCTACGTTTTTTCCGTGAGAGTGTAAGAGACTCCGAGATTGAATTTGCAAGAAATTATCTCGTAAAACAATTGTCCAAGGGACCGGATGTCTGGGAAGTTGACGGACACAATTCTGGCGGTAGAAGCGAACAAGGCTTGAAAGCACAAGGTATTTGCGTCAATCTCATGTAATTCGTTGATACCAATATAATAATTTGCCTGAATTTATTTACTTATATTTGCATGATTTTATTTGTATAAATTCGTAGATCAATTTTCTTGATATGAGTATAACTGTGTTTGAGTTCATTATCTGAATTCGTACAATGATCTTCTTACATATAAGTTTGACAGATTGTTTGAATTTGTTGTCTTGAGTGTTATAGGAGTCATGTATTTTAAGAATTTCATGCATTACTTTAGATGATATGAGTTGCGAGAATCCGTGTGAATTCACCGATCTTAGATGATTTCATGTATGATAAAAACTTGAGTGCATAGTGACTGAAATTAACGTTGTTAAACCATGAAGTGAAATTTCATGTATGTTAAAGACTTGAGTGTGTGTATTCACTGAAATTAATGTAGTTAAGCCATGAAGTGAATTTCATTCATTCATTTGTATAATTGAGACCGAAACTGAAACTGTTATGTCTCGTATGATGTTAATGTGAGTCAGTGATGAAATAGCCGTTAGGAAATACATTAATCTTATGAAACTAGGTTTGTTTGTTTATGGCCTGCCGTGTTTGGCTTGACCAGATAGCCTTTGGTATCTGTTTGACTTCCGATAGGATGATATCTGACATAACGAGAGTGGACTAATGATCTATTCCCAGAAGGGTATTTAACAGAAGATTTAGGTTGCTTCTCTGTTTATTTTGAAAGGGGAAATAGCTCCATCCACCTACCTACCTATCCACGCACTGACGTAATCCACTGACGTATCCACGTACCTACGTATCTACATACCTACGAATCCACCTACCCACATAAAGTTTGAGGGCCGACAGAGGCAAGATAGTCAGAGTGAGAAGAAAGCGAAGAAACCAAGTGAACCGGAGAAAACCAGGTTATGAAGCTGTACAAGGCAATGACTTCGATTGTTCACTCGATTCTATGATGAATTAATTCTATCATTTAAACAGATCGGCTATTTATATAAGTATATTTGTGTTTACAATTCGGTGAATGATTTATTTCAAAAGAAGTGTATCTTCCTAATGTAATGCATTATCATAGTTGTTTATGTAATTGATTAAATTGTTATATTTCATATACGGGGGCTCGTTTTAGTCTGTTCTATATATCTGCTCAGATCTCTATTCATTCCATCTATAAGTTTCACAATTTATATTATTATTTACTCGATCCGGGCAATAACACCGAGGTCGATCATCCTCTAGATAACGATAACCACAACCACCATCACCCCCACCGCCACAAAGTGGGGGCTCGTCCGAGGATCAGAACATTTTATTCGAGTAAAGAGTCTGAGCAAATATAGAATAGAATAAGTATCTAAACATTGATAATTTTGATAGAACTTGTCAAGTAATAGCGATCAGAGTGAATCGAATCATTGCTTATTTTTGTATATTCTGTGCATGCAATTTTCTTGCCATTTCTTTTCATATTGTGATGAAAATATTGTAAGAGATTGAGGCACATTCCTTTGCTGTTCGGGTCGTATTCTATAAAATTGTGAGGTTAAAGTGAGGAATTACCTTTGTATTCTCTTGGGAGAAGAGATATTTAGGCCAACCCCGCAGTAGTAATTACGCCTTGTTTAGTGTGTAAGCGTTACGCTGAATTTGGAGAGAAATTCCAGCTGTGTACTGCCCGTTTATTGATTGTTGGTGCAAGGGATAGTCTGGTTTAATTGAGTAGAGCCATACTAGAAGTAGGGTAAATACGTGTGGGGCTATTTTCGAGTAGGGCAGTAAAACTTGAGTGTAGGTAACTTAATTATTGTGTCACCGTACAAGTAGACCAGGATGGCGACAGACAGACAATTAGTTAGAAAATTCAAGTCGATTGGTAAGGACGAATTAGGTTACGAAGGGGCCCAGTTAGCTGAATTTGTTGAGCGGAGTGTTAGGGAACACAAGGAGCAATTAGCCGCAGAACGAGAGAAAGACAGACAAGCGGCTGAGCGCGAACGAGAAAAAGACAGACAGGTAGCGGAACGAGAGAAAGACAGACAGGTAGCGGAACGAGAGAAAGACAAACAGGTAGCGGAACGAGAACGAGAGAAAGAAAGGGAGCTCGAACTAGCCAGATTGCAGGCCGAAGAAAAATCTAGAGAACGCGAACATATGTTAGCAATGGAGAGGCTGAGGATCGAAGCAGAGTCCAGAAGGGGTGAAGACATGAACGAACGTTCAGGACCCACAAGTAGGCGATCTGAAGACAGACGACCAATTCAGATCAACCTGTCCATGTTCAACGACAAGGACGAAATCATTGACAACTTTTTGACGCAGTTCGAAAAGTTGGCACTGGTTCATCAGCTACCCAAAGACCAGTGGGCTATCAATGTTTCAGCATTCTTACAGGGAGCAGCGAAAGACGTCTACCATAATATGACACCGACCGAGGTAGACGACTACGACGCTCTGAAGAAAGCGCTACTACGGCACTATGAGCTGTCGGCGGAAACGTTTCGGAAACTCTTCCGAGAATCGTCGAAGAGAGCTACCGAAACGCACGCGCAATTTCATAGCGGCGTACGCGTAATTTTTGATAAATGGATGAAAATGACTGATACCGCGCTAACGTATGAAGGCATTCGCGAGGAAATTTTGAAAGAGCACGTCTTAAGTACCTACAGAAAAGACTTAATAGTGTTCTTAGCGGAGCGTGAATTCTCAACCTTGGATGATATAAGCGTGATGGCAGAGCGCTATGAGAGCGCGCACTCGCGTCCAACCACCTGGGGTGGCAGGGACCGACCTGTCATTGGCGAGCATAGAAAGACCACTGAGGTGGTACCCCAAAGGCGGAATGGTCAGAATGGTGGGAGGCCAGGGGCCGGAAATCCCAGCCGAGAACATTTCCGTGGGTCGGGGAAGACTCAGGGGGCAGAGAAGGATACCACTGGGAGGAAAGGTGAGCCGGTGTGTTACGGCTGCAACAGACCAGGCCATGTCGTTAAGGATTGTAGGAAGTATCGTCCGACAACGATTAATTCGGTAACTCCGAACACTGTTAAGAAACAGAAAACAGTGGAGTTGACTAACACAGCGGTAGCTACGGTTAACGGTGAGATGGCAACCGTGCTGTATGATACCGGCTGTAGTTATCCGGCCTTGGTAGATAGTAGATATGTCAAGCCTGGAGATTACACAAGCGAGACGGTTGAAGTCCAGTTTGCTAACCGGACGAAAGATTCGCTCCTGGTCGTTAACATTGATCTTGATTCGCCGTATGTAAAGGGACGAATTCAAGCAGCGTGTTTGTCGGGACTGTCTCATGACGTAATATTAGGGTGTAGGTATGTGTTGCCACAGCCTAACCCTATGACGTGTACACCTGTACACGTGGGGTCCGTTGAGACGAGGGCTATGAAGCGAAGGCCAGGGTCGAAGCCGCTAAGACCCACGACTTCGCCCATAGACAATTTGCTACCTGGCGAGTTGAGGAAACTTCAAGAGGAAGATTTGTCTCTCAACAAGGCACGCAGGTACGCAAAGGATGGGTCCATACGGAAATTGCCAGACGGCGAGGTGAAGTTCGCGACGAAACGCGGTATTTTGTACCGGTACGCCAGGAAAGGGACCGATACGTTTAAACAAGTTGTTGTGCCCATAGCGAAGCGAGCAGAAGTGCTTAGGCTGGCACATGAGGGTCTACTTGGAAGCCACATGGGCGTGGCGAAGACCAGAGATAGGCTAGTGAGGGAGTTCTACTGGCCAGGTGTGTATGGGGATGTTCGGAGGTTTTGTTTGTCGTGTGACAAGTGTCAGCGAGTGGCACCTAAGACCTCCCATCGCCCAGTGCCACTAGGAACCACCCCACTGGTTGATGGGCCATTCTCGTGGGTGGCGATGGACCTGATGGGTCCGATAAGACCGGCGACAAAGTTCGTGGTTGCTGCAGTTGTGACTGAAGAACCCGACGACAAGCCGGCGACAGAGTTCGTGGGTGCTACAGTTGTGACTGAAGAACCAGACGACAACGGAGGGGAGGCGGAAGTACTTCCTAGTTGTCCTGTGACGAGGGAAGAGACCTACGTCGACGTTGTCCTTGACGAGATGTTAACG
The DNA here is from genome assembly GCA_029931535.1 of Margaritifera margaritifera. Taxonomy (NCBI): domain Eukaryota; kingdom Metazoa; phylum Mollusca; class Bivalvia; order Unionida; family Margaritiferidae; genus Margaritifera; species Margaritifera margaritifera. Next base: position 2,872,377 of record JAQPZY010001602.1, read on the forward strand.
TCAGAGCAACGTAAGGAAGTGGAGTCGTTACTCCAAGACTACTCCAGCGTCTTGACAGAATGACCTGGCAAGACGGAGTTGGAGGAGTTCACTTTGAAGCTACTGGATGAGAAGCCAGTGAAGTTGAAACCATATCCGCTACTCTATGCGAAATTAGAAACTGTCCGAAATGAAATTCAAGCTATGATAGACTTGGGAGTTATAGAACCAACTGAGTCGGCGTATAGCTCTCCTGTTGTGTTAGTACAGAAGATAGACGGTACACACCGATTTTGTGTTGATTACCGAAAGTTAAATAGGATCACGGAATTCCAGGTAGAACTGTTACCTGATCCTGAGTCCATATTTGCCGGGATGACCAACGCGATATATTTCTCGAAAATCGATCTGTCTAAGGGATACTGGCAAATTCCAGTTCGAAAGGAAGACAGAGCAAAACTTGCCTTTGCCACTCCAGATGGGACGTACCAGTGGGTAGTCATGCCATTCGGGGTCCAGAATGCGCCAAGTGTCTTCACGCGTATGATGCGAAAATTACTTGAACCGCTAAGGGGGACTGGAGTTTCAAACTTCATGGACGATTTACTCTTAGCGACCGCTACATGGGACGATCATGTCATTTTGCTGAAAAACGTTTTAGAGCGACTTCGACAAACGGGACTGACCGCACGACCATCTAAGTGCCATGTAGGGTTTAGAAAACTAACCTACCTAGGTCACACCCTCAGCGAAGACACGTTAACTCCTGAAAGTTCAAAAGTCGACCAACTTAGGGACGCAGAACGACCGACCACTAAGACGGAAGTTCGATCTTTCTTGGGACTGGCAGGATATTATCGTCGATATGTTGCTAACTTCAGCGCTATTGCTAGCCCATTGACTGACTTGACACGGAAAAAGGCTCTGACGAAAGTTATATGGACAGACGCGTGTGAACGAGCATTTCAGACGTTGAAGGACAGGCTGACGTCAGACGCAGTAGTGAAATTGCCTGATGTGACAAAAGACTTTGTCTTACGTACTGACGCTTGTGATAGAGGTTTAGGGGCTGTGCTATTGCAAGAGCATGATGGAAACTTATTCCCAGCTGCATACAGTAGTCGTAAATTGTCAACTGCACAACGCAATTATTCAGTCTCTGAGAAAGAATGCTTCGCAATTATCTTTGGGATATCTAAATTCCAACGTTACTTGTATGGACAAAAATTTGTTTTGGAAACTGACCACCAACCACTCGCCTATTTAGCTCAAGCTAAGTTGACAAATGGACGGTTAATGCGATGGTCATTATTTCTACAGCAGTACCAAGTCCAGGTACGGTATATTAAGGGCAGCGAGAATGTAGGGGCTGACTGTTTAAGTAGACTAGGGACGTCTGAGGTGAAGGGTTCACCTGAGGACGTGTAAATGAATCAGATTACATCTCCAAAAATTTGGAGAGTAAAAATCCCTGATTTTACTCTTCAAGGGGGGGCCTATGTAAGGGTGCAAATTTCTGTCGATCTATGAAGAGAACATTAACTTGGACAGAGAACAATTAATTAGATTTATGAGGACAGGGTGCGTATTGAATCGCTATGCTGCGGTCTGTGTTGTGAGAGGAACCGATTTTTAATTAAGTATTCGTTTATTTAACAGTCAGAGAAACTGGAAGGGAGAAGGTTAACTCAATCTTTGTATCGAAAATGTCAGAGTTGAGATTGTCCAGAATCATTTATTTGGAAATCTATAGGGTCAGGATGACCGCAAATTTTGGCGCCTATTTATAAAAGGCGGTAGATATATTTAATCCTGATTGGCTACGCTAAATAAGGGGCGTGTTTCCCACACGAAATTTCATAGTTTTAATATGAAACATCGCAAATTTTAGCCAGTCTACGTTTTTTCCGTGAGAGTGTAAGAGACTCCGAGATTGAATTTGCAAGAAATTATCTCGTAAAACAATTGTCCAAGGGACCGGATGTCTGGGAAGTTGACGGACACAATTCTGGCGGTAGAAGCGAACAAGGCTTGAAAGCACAAGGGGAAATAGCTCCATCCACCTACCTACCTATCCACGCACTGACGTAATCCACTGACGTATCCACGTACCTACGTATCTACATACCTACGAATCCACCTACCCACATAAAGTTTGAGGGCCGACAGAGGCAAGATAGTCAGAGTGAGAAGAAAGCGAAGAAACCAAGTGAACCGGAGAAAACCAGGTTATGAAGCTGTACAAGGCAATGACTTCGATTGTTCACTCGATTCTATGATGAATTAATTCTATCATTTAAACAGATCGGCTATTTATATAAGTATATTTGTGTTTACAATTCGGTGAATGATTTATTTCAAAAGAAGTGTATCTTCCTAATGTAATGCATTATCATAGTTGTTTATGTAATTGATTAAATTGTTATATTTCATATACGGGGGCTCGTTTTAGTCTGTTCTATATATCTGCTCAGATCTCTATTCATTCCATCTATAAGTTTCACAATTTATATTATTCTTTACTCGATCCGGGCAATAACACCGAGGTCGATCATTCTTTAGATAACGATAACCACAACCACCCCCCCCCCCACCGCCACACACACATATATATATATATATATATATATATATATATATATATATATATATATCTCTATATATCTATATATATATATATATATATATATTTATATCATGGTCAGAACATGGCATTTAAGCATTGTGGTTCTTTTCAAGGTTAAAAACTCAATTCAAAAACTTTAAACATTAATTATATAGATGAATCTTAGTAGCCGTCCGCATAATCTTTTAATCGTATCTATTTCATCGTATAATATAGTATATTCTTTCTGTTCAAAAGTTTGAATATAGTTCCAAATCACTTGCACTATTTTTAAACTTATGTTATGTATGTAGGAAGATTCTTAAGTCTTTCAGAGCATTAAAAGAAGTGTCTATTAATTAAACCTATTATGTCTGTCCGATGCATGCATGTATGTATATATGTATGTATGTATGTATGTATGTATGTATGTATGTATGTATGTATGTCTGTATGTACGTATGTATGTATACATGTATGTCTGTCTGTCTGTCTGTATGTATGTATGTATGTATGTATGTATGTATGTATGCATTTTTGTATGTATGTATGTATGCATGTATGTCTGTCTGTATGTCTGTATGCATGTCTGTATGTATGTATGTAAAGACCTAATCTATTTGTTAATCGAAAATATTTCAGTCAAGTATTTTGCATGTCGATGAAGAATGTGAGACATTCAATGAAATTAATACATTGTAATTTTCTGAAATATATCAAATGTTTTATTACTCATGAAACTGCTACTGTTATTAATCTTGATAAGTGCCATTTCGTTATTTATGTCTAATCGTGAAGGATCATTAGATCAGTTTGTATCATAAAGACTTGAATAATGGTGGTTGGTTGGTTGGTTACTTGATTGATTAACTGCTTCATCAACTTGAGTGAAGATTATAATTGGTCTTTGCTTATTTTCGCTTCTCTATGCACCTTCGATATTTAGGGAGAAGACTAAATGTCATCGGTAGTACCCACATCCATCTTTAACCAGCGTGTATTCCTCTATCTCGAACAATATTTCAGTGCTGTATATTCTTTGAACTGTCACATGCTAAGTTATGAAAGGGGTGGGTGTTAAAAAAATCTAAATTAATAAAAAAAACAATCAAAGCTTGTAAGAATTGAGGCGAAGGAAGAATTATTCAATTATGTGATTGAATCTTCTCGTAAAATTTCAACGTGATCTTCATTTAAACTTTCTGCTCCAGCTTGGAATCTAATTTCAGCAGAATCCTTACGTCACTCTACTAATTCACATTTAAAGACAGAGCTGCATAATTAAGACCTTTGACTCAGAACCGATTTAGAGTCATACTTTTCAATTAGACAGTAAATGAGTCATACAAACATGAGCATTAAGCCCCATATGGTAACATGTGAAATGTATTTGCTTGTACAGGTGTGTACGTAACTTCCCTAAGGGGAAATAACAAAATTGGTTATTGCGAGTAAGGTTTTTTTTGACAACGTTTTACGAGTTATAGCCCATGGTTTTTTAAAAATAAGTATATGAACGACGTGTTAAGAATTTGGCATTATATTGTTGTTGAACCAGTATGAAAAACAAGAAAATCAAATTAACCAAACCAATTTATTGTGGATTTAGAGAATCAGAGTTATCAAAATGGTTGATGTATCAGGTCTAATCAAGCAAGTCGAAAAACAATTTTAAAAAATTTAAATTTAAATTAAAAAAAAAAAAAAACGGAGTAGAAGAATATTAAAAACCTAACATCCTCCCTAAAACCATTTTTGTTGCAAAGTTGTATTTTTGGGCAATCACCCATACTGATATTTCAAAGTGTCTAACCACTAAAAGCTCGTTTGATTAGATTAGTTCTTTTCTGTTTACGTCGCGAAGATTGCGACAGTCACCAATCATAAATAAAGTATTGGTTCCTAGATAGACATCAACCAGTAAAACGAACCACTTATCTAAATTACCCGCAGGACCTATCAGTATCACATTTGTATCACTGAGTAACCACTTTCTATTGTAAGTCTTGATGAACAGAACAGTTGGATAGATGATGATTCTCTATCAGATTCAGCGCTAACAAAGTCTTTCCACAATAAGTCACTTCACAGATTATCATGATCTGAGGCTCTTACAAATAGGCTTATACACACCTAAGAAAATATTAGAACTGATTGATAGGAATGTGTACCTACGCATTAGACACAAAATAAACATACGATTTGTAAGCATCAACATTTTCTTTTCTGTTAATTTGAAAGTGAATATTGAACATTAGCCACTTTGAAGTACACTACCATGCAATATGTTGTCATGTGTATTTCTTAGATAAAGCCAGATACAATGGTTCTCAGTCTACAAATTGCTAACGCTTGAGTTACTAATTTCGGGGTGTTTTCTGTTCATGATGTTTGGTGGTTTCTGCAAACTGTTAGGTACACTCAAAGCCTTAAGAATAAACCATATTTGGCAGACATTTTATAGCCACTAAGATTATCTCTGTTACTGAGTTGAACAACTTTTCTGGATCACTTTCTACTCTTTTTGATGCACAGTATCAAAACACCATTCTAGGTCATTATGGAAGAATTAAACGCAAGGCTCTTGAAAGTTGTATTGTCAGGTCAGTGATTCTTTCTCTAGTGATGTAGTCGTCGAAGGGAGCAGTTACAATTTTAATCTGTCATTTACCGACTGAGAAATTGATTCCGATGTAATAGCATTGTACTGGAGACAAATACTTATCAATTCGTAGTCTCGTTTACCAAATTATCACTATAGATGAAATTGTCGGTGTGATAGTAAATCTGAAATCCGAAGGAAGGGCGCAAGGATACATCTGGGCGTTAAGATGTATTCTAAACTTTTTAAAAAAAAACACTGTATAGCTCATTGTCTGTTTTTAGCTCATTACCTGCCCGTGATCGTAACATTCCTAATTTATCATTGATAATGCCTTGTTCAGTCCGTTTTCTCCTAACTGAAGCAGGTAACCACAGTTCTTTGTATGCCATGAAAATGTTGCAGTCATTGAATTTGAAAGGAGCATCGCTTCCATAGATATGATGATGTCTTTAACCAGCATTCTCACCTAATTCTTTAGAACTGCAATTGTTAGCAAAACCTTTTACCTTTATTTTCACAAGAGAAGATAAAACTACCCGGCACAAACAATACATATTGGTTTATCTTTGGAATTGCTATCTGTAAAGGTTGTTCAGGTTTGATTCTGCTCGAGGTGAATATGATACAATGATGTGTTGGACTGAGACACTGAACTCATTGCGGTATCTTTTCCTGCTTGTTAGAGAGTTATGCATTTATCGCACGTCTACATGATTACTCTGTATTGTGCTAAAAAGCGCCGCCTTCGGCAAGGTGTTCAGAAAGAACAACACACATTGTATGTAGCACAAGTGTGCTCAGCACATATGCATTCCGCACGATTACCAGCAAAAACTTGTAAGGGACATACACCCTAACGTCCATTACAAGTAACTTGTAAGGGACATACACCCAACACCCATTACAAGTAACTTCTAAGGGTCAAACACCCAACACCCATTACAAGTAACTTCTAAGGGTCAAACACCCAACACCCATTACAAGTAACTTCTAAGGGTCATACACCCAACACCCATTACAAGTAACTTCTAAGGGTCAAACACCCAACACCCATTACAAGTAACTTCTAAGGGTCATACACCCAACACCCACTACAAGTAACTTCTAAGGGTCATACACCCAACACCCATTACAAGTAACTTCCAAGGGTCATACACCCAACACCCATTACAAGTAACTTCTAAGGGTCATACACCCAACACCCATTACAAGTAACTTCTAAGGGACATACACCCAACACCCATTACAAGTAACTTCTAAGGGTCATACACCCAACACCCATTACAAGTAACTTCCAAGGGTCATACACCCAACACCCATTACAAGTAACTTCTAAGGGTCATACACCCAACACCCATTACAAGTAACTTCTAAGGGACATACACCCAACACCCATTACAAGTAACTTCTAAGGGTCATACACCCAACACCCATTACAAGTAACTTCTAAGGGACATACACCCAACACCCATTACAAGTAACTTCTAAGGGTCATACACCCAACACCCATTACAAGTAACTTCTAAGGGTCATACACCCAACACCCATTACAAGTAACTTCTAAGGGACATACACCTAACACCCATTACAAGTAACTTCTAAGGGACACACACCCAACACCCATTACAAGTGCAACTAATATGTACACGTATTTTGCTTGATCAGTAGAAGGTTGGTAGAAATCATTAAGTTTAGGGTGTCGTGTCTTTTCAAGCTTTACATGACATTACTTTCTAGATGATTAGAGGCATCGGGGTGAGGAGGAGCATATAGAGCAAAAGCATCGTCCAGGTTGTTTAAAGTCTGTCACAAAATCTTGTTCTCTCAATATTTAACGAATCAAATGTCTTTACTCTGCTTTCACTGAAATCTGAAGTTTTTCTCAGTTACAATTCTAAGCAATTATCGTACATAATTCTTTCTTTTTCAGATCCATCCAAATCAAATTATTTGAACCGATAAAATTGCTTCCTGTAAATGCTTGACGGTTAGCTATTGCTCCTCCAATACTTACTCCTGTTGCTGCCATTGATTGTTTTGAAAAGCACAATAAAAGCAGCACCTTCGGTGGACGCCATTTATCCGTTTGTAAAATCTTCACTGTTTAAGAGTTTAAAAAAACTTACTATTGCTGCTAGTTATCATTTTACATCCTGTGTGAATATGTGGTGCATTTTGGTTTCTCAATCGGGATTAATTAAACATTGTTTTCTTGCAGAAAGTATGTACGTGATTATTTTACAGTGTAATATTACCTTCAGATTGTTTTTTAACGTCTGACAGGTAAAAATGTCGTTGGTTTTCTACCTGTAATCTAACTGTTAAAAAAATCAATATTAAAGGCTCAAAATCTTAAATGTGCAATATACATGTTGACAGAAATTGTGTGTAAGCCTGCTTTTTAATTTCAATGAAATATTTATCTGCTAACTTGAATTCGTCCAAACGTGATGCAGCAAGTTAAATCTAAAAGTGCGGACTAATGTCGTCGGGTAGAATTGAGTTTTAGAAGCTTCAATATCTACAAATCCTCTTGTAGATTTGGTTGTAGTAGACATTGTTTTCTGTATAATAATTTAAACTACATCGCTTAAATTAATACCAACAAGGTGCCCATCATTAATACGAAAATCGTAAAGCAAAATACATCGAGTTATTAGTTTATTTTCCCCTCAAGCTCCTTTTTGTTCTTTTCTATTTGCTTTTTTAATTCATTGATTCTAGCACCCAATGCAAGAGATTGTATGCAGTACATATTTTAATGCCTCTGTGTTTTGCCTATTTTGGTTTACACCATATTATTTTGTACCACTTAATGCGAGGGTATTTTTATCTGTGTGACTTTTGAATGAATATGTCTTTGTTGTAAATTCTTGTTTCAAATCAGTTTAATCGTTTTCATTTGTTTCATCCTGTGATCTAATTCGTCAGTACTACCTTACCATACCGATGCGGTCTAACCACTTCTCAATCAACATATTCTTCCGTACTTTTGCTTTTGATTGTTCAGCATGTAATTTGTTGTAAAATTCAGTGAATGTAGTATTTTATATAGCTTTGATTTTCTCGTTCATGTCGCAAGTTGTACTCATGTGTGTATTCGTGCTTTCTGACTTTCTGTATCTTTTCTGCTATTTCTGTTAAATCATTCCTTTCTGCAATTCTGACAGAGTATTAGTGTTATCAGTTATCTTGTATTTCAAGTTAGTAATTTCTATGCTGAAATCAATTATTAGATGTTTGTTTCTCCTTTTGTAGGATTTCATTATTCAAATCTCTCTGTAACTGTTAAAATCGTGATTGTAAAAAGTTATATTCTTCCAGAGTTTCTTTTTAAAAAACAAAATGCTCATGTCAGTTTCTAGATTATCTATCTCACTGGTATCCTCTGCTCAATTGACTGTATATATTGTTTAATATTAGACACTGATCATTCTACATCTGCTCAATTGACTGTATATATTGTTTAATATTAGACACTGATCATTCTACATCTGCTCAATTGACTGTATATATTGTTTAATATTAGACACTGATCATTCTACATCTACTCTTCCTGTTACTGTTTGCAATGTTAATACAACCCTGGAGAAGTTTTCTGAATTTATGTTGGGACAATTTCTGTGCATTTAAAATATTTCTCTTGTTGCCATCAATCTGTTTCTTTAATTCTGAGACTTGGTTAGCACTTTAATAGCCTCTCTGATCAATACAAATTACTTTATTATCCACTTGTTTACTCCACATCTGAATATCTTTAAAATTATTATCCTCCAAGGTATTGGGTATTTCACTATCAACTTATTTTGGTAGAATATGTTTATTAGTTGCATCAAATGATGGTACTGGACCTGCTTGATTCGTTATACGGTTATCGTTAGGTTTAAGTCGTAGTTGTTTGACCTAGTGGTGCATCTTCTGTTTTTCTCTCAATGCTCCATAGAAAATCAAAATCACAAGGACCTATTAATGATATCGCAATCTATATTTATCATTTCATTATTTATTTAGCAAGGAAAACATATGCTACATACATACCGTACGATTTTACCATTTCCCCATTTTCATCTTTAATGCTGATATACGATCTATTTGTGGTACCTCTTTGTAATGACAATTAACACTGTATGAAAGCAATTCGCCGTGAAAACACTTTTAACTGGTAAAGACTCTGACAAAGTAGAACAGCTTTCATTCAAATAATTTTGAGTAGTATAGATCTGGTCGAGTCATATGTATAAATTGTAAAAATTATATATATATATATATATATATATATATATATATATATATATATATATATATATATATATGTAAACAACAACAAAAAAAAAACAAACAAACAAAGTGTATCATATTCGGTAGATGTCCCTATAGTTCTCTGGCTATTAAATGCTAACAATTTAGGATTCTAGTTCGTTATATACTTATTCGTTATTCGCTTTTTGACTTTATTCATGTTGTAAAAACCATCAGTTTTTAAAACAGTCCTTGTTTCATTATTGTCACTGATTCTATTCTGTGCAACGATATCTAAAGTTTTCTATTTCTCTTAACAATTGTGTTAATAAAACAGATCTCTTTTTCAGAGAGTGTGTTTATTGTGACATAGCTTTCAATTTGTGTAGACAAAATTAGCACATATAAAACCAAAATATGCTAGGGTTTTTCCTTTCACCTTGTATCCTACTTTGCAGTCATTCTGTGATCCTTTCCAGTAAGTTTCTCTCGTATATCTTTCCCTTTTATTTTTAGCTTTCCTCTAAAAGACTTTTCTTTAATTCCTCTATGCCCACCTCCAATAAGCATTTGACGTCTTGGATATCTGTATTATTTATATACGTGCAGATTGCATTCTTTTATCTCATTGTACCTCTTGTACTCATTGATGATAAGGTTAAACACTTCATCGTTGCTTTTATGGTCACTAATCGCTTTGCCTATCATGTCAATGATACTAATACTGTTCAACTTATGATTGTAGATGATATTATTTCATCATGGTTTCAAACTTTGTTGTAGATCCATTTCTCCTTAACATTTCTTGCAATAAATCATATTATTGTTGCACGAAACGCATTAAAAACAAAATTAAGAAGTACACTAATAGATATTCATGAAACACCTAATCCGCTGCTACTATTCCCACACCATTTGGAACTGTTGCTATGTTATCCTCCACCCAGTTAAAAACTTGTGTATGCTACTTTGCATTTCTTTCTCACACCTCTGTAGTGTTTGATTTCTCTAATAAAATAATGTCTAATTTCGTTAATTTTGTACAACCTTACATTAGTACCATTGGCAGTGTATAATATAACAGTGGACAACTTGTACTTATTTAACTGAGTTATATGTAGGAACGAGACAGTTTAGACTTTGTAGTGGTAGCCGGTTTTATCGATTCTTTAGATGTTGTGGTACGCACAGGTTTACCTTCCGTCTGCAGCAGTAGCTGCCTCGGCGTTTCAGTTGTTATTTTTACTATACCGTTTTGTACATTTATCTTTACATTGCTTTTCATAACAGAAATGTAATCGTGCTGTTCATGTATTCTGGTGGCATAATCCTTCGGCCCATTAGTACTTACTTGCTGAGCCCGAAAAAGGCATATGCATGAGCACAGTCTTGTCGAGGAGAAACAATTTTGTTGGGTAAAAACCATTGGCCATTAGATAGTCAGTTGTGAATGAATGAGTCACAATACAATTTGGAGAAACCCAACCATAAAATACGAAACAAAACTCACCGTTATGTAAAACTAGATGGCAATATATCTTAAATCTCAAGAAAGGCGACATCAAAACAGTGCTAGAACCAGCGCTATAGCAGGTCAGAACAGAATCGAGTTCTTGATTAAAATAGGCTAGACAAAACAGGACGATAAATGGGTGTTACATATTGAGGAGAAGATGCAACCCACTGTTTTACAAAGACAACCAATCAAAGTTCAAGAAAAAATAGAGCTGTGAACAATAGACAGTAATGAGCCGTTTGATGAAGAGGTAAGTGAAGCTGAGACTATAACTGATGCATACCACAGACATATTGAAAGTGGAGAACTTCCACCTGCGCTTAAAGATTATTCGCTACACAAGTGGAAAGTGAATTAAGCGGTTATGTAAATGTCGTAGAACGTGTCAAATCAACAATAGAATGAGTCGATGCTTTACCAAAGCTAATTTAGCGATACATTAACAGTCATCACAGATCAATATACATAACTCAGGTTGAAGCAAGCAAGGAATAAAAGAGATCAAAAGTATGAATGCATCTTTTCCGTTACCTGACAACAGATACATTTAGAACACAGAAATTTAGAACTGGTGATACAGCGAGAATTTGAAATGTTAAACAATGTTTGGGAACGACTACCTTCCTAACTTTATAGAGCAAATATTTAAAATCAGGCAAGTAATATTAAGCGATCCTGTTGTTTTCAAACTGGAAAACGTGTAGGGGGAGACTATTGAGGGCATGTTTACGATGAATAATTCTCTCAATTCGACAAACAAGGTTACATATACAAAGTTGACAATATTTAAAAAACAAAACGGGTGAATGATAAAATTATGTACTCATCAAATCGGAAGGATATGATGAATTGTTTAACAGTTAGGAACCAGATGAAAATATTATGCCATGTAGAAAGACTGAATAAGAATACTTTAAGAGCAGTATCTAGGAGCATGAGAACTTTATGTTTTTGAAAGATAATGAATTTATAAAGTGCGACAGTTGTGGACAAAGACGGTAGAATAGAAAATAAAGGATTTAAAACATGCTTGATATGGGAAATACCACAGGGGAAAAAGCACATCCAAAATCATCACTAGCAACCAGCAAAATGGAACACATGAACAACATGTGTAAGACGATAACAATCTACACAATGCCCTAGCAGGGTAATACATGAAATTCCGTACAAAAATGAAGAATAAAAAAGATTAGAAATATGAAGTTCATTGCAACTGCATCGTTGAAAAAGCTGAAGAAAAAAACCCCCAGATAAAATGTAATAGACTACAAGTTAATACAATGTAAAAGGTAATAAAAATCACATAGATGTTGATGCAATCATAAAGAAACTAAAGATTAAGACATTAACAAACAAATATGTTCAAACAATAATAGGCAGAGAGAGAGAGAGAGAGAGAGAGAGAGAGAGAGAGAGAGAGAGAGAGAGAGAGAGAGAGAAAGAATGCATTAATATAATGAATAGTATAAAAACAAATAATAGTGAAATGAAAAAAGACCCAAAATATACACAAATTTGGAGCATTATAAAGTAGATGGAGGGAAAGTAAGAGTTGAAAAATTTGGGGATATATACTAAAGAGGAAGGAATATATAGAAGAGAAGAAACCAGAAGAAGCAACGATAGAGCTTTAGAAAACTTAATAGTGGGAGATTAAATAATAACAGATAGAAAGGAAATCATCAAGGAAATTCATGATTATGCAAAATTTTATACTAAACAAAAGATGCAGCAAGAGATTATAAATAAATATTGTTATAGTACAGAATTAAAACAAATAACGGTATTAACTAAGTCAAACGACAATTTAATAACTAGCAGATAAATCAAAGAAGTGATAAAACAATTAAATAAAGATAAATTATCATGCTCAGATGACCTAATTGCAGATTTGTATTGTTAAAAAATTAAATAGAATTATCGCCAATTTTGCAAGCAATTTATAGTAATATTTTCCACAGTGGAGAAACGCCATTTTCTATGAAAGCAGGCATAATTACTTTATTCTGTAAAGGAGGAGGAGAAATAACGGAACTAAACAATTGGAGACCGATATCGTTACTAAATACAGATTACAAAATTTTAAATAAAATATTAACCAATGGCATTAAAGAATGCATTGAAGAAATAACAAATATTTACCAAAGCTGTGGAGAGGAGGTACAACAATACAAAATAACACACTAAATATTTAAAGTATACTAGATTTTATAAACTTGAACAGAGCAAAAGGGGTAATGGTTTTATTCGATTAGAAAAAAGTCTTTGATAGAATGAAACACAACTTTATAATAAATGTTTCAAAGAAATTCAGTTTAGAAAATAATCAAAAACAATCTTCTGTAATTGGGTGAAAATACTTTATAAAAATATCTTTTCTAAGGTACAAAATTAAATGCGCGAAACAGATAATTTACACATTGAAAAATCAGTGAGAACAATGTGCTCGCTTTCTATGATGTTATATGTTATATCAATTGAAACACTTTGTAATAAAATAAATGAAAGAAGAAATATAACTGGAATCTAATTACCCATCGTAGAGAAAGATTTAAAAATATTACAACATGCAGATGATTCAACTAATTTTTTTTGGGATGGGAACTCGTTTAAACATTTGTAAAATGAATTTTAAAATTTTAGCAAAGCATCGGAGCTAAATTAAAACATTAAAAACAGAATTATGTTGAATTGGAAACTGGAGAGGTAATCAACCTGGGCTACAACTACACTATATAAAAAGGTGATCACATCTCTAGGAGTATGTTATGGCAATAAATGTTTCAAAATATAATTTTACAAATGTAATGGAATATCTCTAGATCATCTATTTTCACTGGTATCCTCTGCTCAATTGGTTGTATATACTGTTGAATATTAGGCTATGTTACTTGTACAGCTATGCTTTATGTTACTGTTTGCAATGTTTGTATTACACTAAACAAAGGATCTATGTGTGGACAATTCCTGTGCATTTAAAATATATTTCACTCTGTTCAATAGCGCTTATTTTTTCAATAGCGCTTACTTTTTTTTATCCACTTGTTTACTCCACGTCTTTAATATCTTTAAAATTAGTATCCTCCAATTTTTGGAGTTTACTATCATCCATTTAATTTACAAGGGAATATGTAAGGTTACATCAAGAAAGAAAACAACAGGATATCGCAATTGGCAAGAGTTAGAGTTGTACAGCACTAAAACAAAACATTAGGTCAGCTACAAAGCTGAAAATGTTAGGTGTATAGGTGTAACATCAATTGATCTCTGTTGGAGATAGTTAACAACACTAACCTGGAGTTATTAGTACAGATGACTTTCCAAACAATTATTTTATTCCCTGTTCATCGTTTGATTTGTTTTGATCCCAAGTAACAGAGAACATATTTTCACTGGCCAAGCAAAAGATACATTAGAGCTAGAAAAAACCCCCAAAAAAAAAAAAAAAAAAAAAAAAAAAAACAATTGAGTTTTTAATTAACATTCATTAGTCTGGGATTTGTTTTCTTCTTTTTATGTATAGTCTGCTTTTCATTTTCAACTTTATTGCATCATTGCATCTCTGGTAAACATGCAGAGCACGATGAGCAACTACGCCTGTAATGACAACTAGTGTAACAATGCTTGTCAGATTTAAAAATGTATCTAAAACAAAGTAACCAGTACAAGTATAATTATTAATAATTGTAGTACTTTCAAATTAATCTTTCTTCACTGCAGTTGTCTCATTTAAATTAATATGTATTAATTAAATTTGTACTCAGTGAAGGTAGGGATAGTCCGAATTTACACAATAAAAATTCAGCGAAGTATCTAATTGCATTTCAAAGTCATGTAGTCATCTTTCAGTTCATTTTGTGAGCTAAGTTGTCAATCACAATAAAAAATGGTAACCAATGATGTAGCAGCAAAAATTACAACATCAAGGACTTGGAATTTTGAGCAGTTCTAGTATTGAACAAGATTTCATATGTCTTCTTGATATATTTTTCATTCACCTTGTCGAACTCTTTCTCAGGATACCCCTTCGTATGTTTCATTTGCAATAACTACTTTTAATTTATCTGTGTTGTTACGACTCTTTGGTCTAAAAATATGTAGCAGAAAGAAAGTGAAACCAACAAGATCAAGTAAAATCAACAAGCAATTTATTTCTAGACAATTAAAGTGAACATTCAATAAAAACTTATAATAACGTGAATTTAAGTTCAAATAATCATAAGTGTCCTGATCACAAGTCCAAAAATATATAATGTTCTGAATGAATTTAAATAGTCTTTAATGTCCTGATGTAGCACAAGTCTTGAATGTTCTAATGTACCACAGTGATGTGATCCAGAATGTATTTGAATGAGTTCACATAAATCCCAAAATACTATATTAATCCAAAAATGAGTGAGCACTTTAGTATTTCCAATGAATATTGTAAAAAAAAACTAATTCCTCTCAAATTAGATTCCTTACAGACGTATCTTTTAGAATCGAAATTCTAGAATAGGAATGAATTTGTTTACCAAAATCTGTATATAAATACACATGCTTACATGACCCATGTCACATCCCAATATGAGTAATTCTTATGGAAAATTACTTTGTGCACCTGACTTTTGTCACAACAAGACATGTAAATAATAGTCCAGCTGCTAACAAAACCGGCCTTGAACTCAAAAGATATGTAAACATGTTATTTACCATAATCTTACTAAAGTACAACTTACAATCATTACACATATTTTAAATTCAATATACATAACAGTGTACTCTTCAATTTCTGTGCAAACGGAGTTATTGCTACTATTATCTACGAAACATCCCAATTTGTTCTCAGATTTGTTTTACCTATATCACACGTTGTCTTTCAGACGAGGCTTTGTCATCTCCTCGCTATTTAAATAACCAAACAATGGCTGAGGGTGGTGGTGATGATTTGAGCGATTTTGATGAATTATTCAAAATTCCTTTGTATGAAGATGATGATGTGGTAAATACATAAGTTCAAAAAGGTAACTGACTATACTGGAGATCCAGATAATGGTTTTGCAGAGGAAAGTATCGGACGTGTAGATGATGTTACACCAAATCTGTTTTCTAGACTTTCACAACAAGTTTTTGACTTGTACAAGAAGGACATAAATAAAATCCTTGACAAGAATGAATCATAATTCCATTTGAAGAAAACAAAACTTAAAATACGAAGCCCCCCCCCCCCCCACACTATTATGTAAAACCAGATGGCAATACAGTTCAAATCTTAAGAAAGACGACACCAAAACAATGCTAGCACCCAGCGATGTAGCAGGCTAGACTCTGAAGGAACTGTTGATTACAATAGGCTGGACAAAAAGGAACGATAAATGAGTGTTAGCTATTGAGGAGGAGATGCAACCTTGTTACGGAATTATGTGTCATCTTTTAAATTATAATATAGTTTCAAAATTGGTTTATGATCTTTGTATTATAATTTATATTATTCTTTTAGTAGCAAACGCTATTATTGAGTACATGAGTCATTGTTGCTGTCCAAGGAAATCAATAATTATGTCGGTCAACTTAACACAACATGGAGATCGCGTGGGTAGAGCGTGAGTAGCGCGTGGTGAAATGAATCCTTTTTCGTGACCTGATTCACATGGCTCAGAACTTGTTTACTTTTAAGAAAATAAATCGCAGATTGGGTTTTATATTTGTTCTACGCAGTATGGATACTATAAAACTAGAAATTAATCCAGTGTGAGGCATTCTTCATAATTACTTCAGCTCGTAAAAGACATAAAGGAATTTATTTATTGTTTGTGATAGCCAGCTTGTGAATTCTTATTTCTAACTAGTACTTTTGGGATTATGTACTATTATTCGAAGATCTGGACATTATTTAGCTCCGTTGGAATCAACGGAAACATTTCAAGAACTTTTGGGATATTTTACGTTTAATTTACCTGGAATTAATAACGTTTGGATTTAGAACTGATTCTTGTTGACACATAAGCACATTAGTGTCCTCATTCGGAATACCTTTGGACAGTTTCCGGATTAGTGAATTCTATAGAACAATTTAGGACTATTTAAGGAATTTCTAAACTGTAAGTTATTTTTAATTCTTTCACTTTGTTTGTTTTAAATATTTTATATTTTAGAAAAATAAATTTGTATTTTAGAAATTGTGAAAGCTTGTTGGAGTCTTTCTTTCTTTTGTTACATTCAAACCCCTAGTCGTAACAACCTAAATATCTGCTTGAACCCACTGTTTTACAAAGACAGCCAATAAAAGTGCACGAAAAAATAGAGATGCAAACAATAGACCGTAATGAGCCGTTTGATGAAGAGGTAAAGGAAGCCGAGACTATAATAGATGAATACCAAAGAAGTATTGTAAATGGAGAACTTCCACCTGCAGTGAAAGATTATTCGCTATACAAGAGGAAATACAATTAAGGGGTTATGTAAATGCTGTAGAATTTGTCAAATCAACAATAGAATTTATGCAACTCTAGTGTCTTTTTTCTCTCTATATAATCGGTTTATATCCTCCAATATAACACCATTTAATTCTTGTTGATTGTACTCAATCTTTATATCTCTGGTGTTGAATTTGGTTTTTTCATTTCCTGTATCATTGTCTCGGTAGTATTTTGCACCTGATTATCTCAAATATCGATTGTAGCTTAGCTGTGTTTAATTTCAATTACTACAAGATGTAAATGCTAAAGGTCACGAATTTTACCTTATCCATGTGATGTAAAACTCCTTCCGTATAAAATGATTTTGGTTAACTTTGTGATAAGACTTTGCGAATGAATGCTTAATAGATGTGGTAGAACTGTACATAGTATCCTCGATACGCCATGGTTCGTACCCTTAACGTGAATTTTAACGCTTGCATTATAATATTGTGAGAAACTATTTAAATACCATGGAATGTGTTCCACTATATCTACTTAATTTATTCATCGTTGAAAATTGTTTATAAACTCTCTAAATCTTGTGCGAGCTACCATTTTTCTGAGCGTGTAAAAATGTGTCTATTTCCGGAAGTTCATCTATGGTTCGTGCCACTGAAATAAAGGTCACCTGATGTAAGATTGGAATGTGACAATTAGCCCAAAGTGTGGAAATAGATCGTTTATAATGTCTCTGTATTATCAGTATTTGCATTTGTAATATAATTCATTGCTTTCAGACACTTTACTCTAATTTCCTCACATTTCTTGTGTTGACATGTCGTTAAACACCAATCAATCAATAAATTGAAGGGTTTGCATTGAACTTTTAATTATATATTACTAAGTCATGTCCCATTCATGGATTCCCTTCTATGACACTGTACACAAATTATATGTCATAGTATCCTAATAGAAGCACTGGAAGACCATGTCTTATGTTTGAAGATGTTATCACTGGACATTTAAAGTATCCAAAAGAAATATTTGCCAAAAACACATCTTCCAGGTATTTTGAATGTCAGAAAGTATTTCCTGTATCCAGTTTGTCAATCCCAAGCTCCGTTAAAAGGTGAAAAAGGATATACTAACAACTCACCTCAGTGCAACATAATATGGAAACCAGCGCAATGATAAACCGTTTATTTTGTGATGGAAAGCAGCTGTTCAGACATTATATTTCACTTTTACCTGATTGAACTTGTTACATTTCCATGAGTTTTTGTGAAGAAGAAAATTATGAAAGTTCATTTTCAAAGTGGAGAGACATCTAATCTTCTTCTATTGCCATAACAAGCTTTTCCCAGTCAAACCTATTTACAGAAAAGCACACAATATGCTGAATCTCTTCTGGAATGACCTTCTTACGAATAAACGTATCATCCCCTGACACTGTAACCAAGGGAATTAGCTTGCCTTTATCAGTGCAAAGCTTCTCCCTCAGAGCTGATTGCATTTGAAAGCAACAGAGTTCATCTTTCTTAAAGTTTTCTGTGAGCACCAAAAGCACTTTAGAACTTTCCTTTACTTTCTCCTCGAACTCATTAAAAATTGTTTCTCCAGGCATATAATCTCTCTCTGTGAAACAGCCCTTGAAGCCATACCTTCCTTCTAGTGTTGGTAACAGTTCAAACCTTACCCAGTCATTGTCCTTGTCGCTATTAATGATGAAGAAGTCATATTTATATTTGGGGAATCTTCGTTTAGGTTGTCTTTCGCTTACAGGTATTTTAGAGGGAGAGGCGGACTTACTTTCTGCCCTGCAGTAGTTTAAATATATGGTATCACGTTTGTTTTGCCATTTCACTAATTTCATATGAGAGTCCTCATCGAACGTACTTAGTATAACAAGCTGGTTAAGTGCAATTTTACTATTTTCTTTGAGACTTAAACACCTGTTTAACGTTTTGTGATGTTGTGGATGAAGTCCTTTCCTGTAGGGCTTGTCATGCCTTAATTCGTAACATACTGATCTCCTGTCTACCCGCAGCCAACAAGCTTGGTAATGAAGGTCAGATATACAGGCCATGACGTGCTGTTCTATGATTTCTTCGTTAATGTCATGGTTAGCATAAGAAATATATCCCTTCTGGATAAACTCAAGTAATCTTTGTGCTAGCTTGACATTCAAGGTCATCAAATGATCAGCAATATCTTTTGCAAACGACGGGCAATACTTAGCTATCGCTGAGTACAAGGCAACAGGATTCAATCCATGTCCGCAGTCCTCTTTCCAAAGTTTGCTGCTTTGGCATCTTTTGCATTGGATTTCAACAAGACAGTTTGATATTTCGGAAACGTACCAAGATCTAAGCAATTCGTCCATATGGTAAGTACTCTGGTTTGTTTTGTCCATTATTCCTCGATTTCTTGTGAAAGATGAAAGGTAGGACTGATCATTTAAATGTTTTAAGCAATCTTCAATCAGTGTCTTCTTCCGAAAAGAAACAAGATGGAGAAGAATGTCAAGGACATTATGTGGAAGATCATTTAGATTTTCAGAGTACAGACACCAGCGTATCAATTTATCCTGTTTTTCTTCCTTCTTTTGGAGAATAAATTTAATTACTGATATCAATGCTTCAGGATTAATAGTCTGCCAATCAGACCGCTTTTCCTTTCCATTTTCGGAACATATATTTTTATCCACTCTTTGGTGTTTATATAGACATTCTTTCCTCTGTATACAATCATTGTCTAAAGTGTATTTGGCTGCAACATAAACAAGTTTTTCTGTGTGAGGACACTTTTCTCTCACAGCAGTTTTGTGGTTTAAAAGAACTATCTCTGTATTCGTGTCTGCATAGTTGCAGTCCATAGTCTCGCTTGTAATAATGTCACTAGCTTTTTTCTTATCACTGAGACTGTCTGTTAAGCTTTCTGACTTTGATCTTTGCCTTCGGAGTTTTCTAGAACACACATCAGCTTTAGAATTCACACAGACTTTTCTTGTATGATGATTCACATGAATTGCCTGATTTATATTCAAAGAATTAAAATAACCTTCCTGATCACTTTTTACATCAAAATTCGCTGCATGTTTCTTGTCCAAAAAAACCTCATCCTCATCTGGTATTCCTGCATGATCAATGACTGTGCGGGCACTGTCCACATTATCTCCTCTTTCTCCGTTACTGTGAAAGTCATATACTGAAGTTAGGGATATTGATCGTTTTCGTTCATCTTTTTGTTGATTTTTGTTCTTGCTCGATATCGATGGATTCTTCTTTTCTGGATTCGTTTGTTTAAGAAGGGTTTCATTTCTATCACCAACATGTAACCAGTACAAAATCGTTTCCAGAACAATTTGTTTCTGTTTTACATCTTTTTCCTTTGCGAGCTTCATCATATAACATTTCATCATGGATAAATAATTTGATGAAATGTTTATTCGGCCATCCAAACCTAGCTCAACAGCTCGTTTAAACGACTCTAAGGCCGGATGATATTGGCCCATATCAAACAAACAGTTTCCATGTGCTACGTGGACCAAATCATGCTTATCGCCATCTAGATGTTGCAGAGCATGGAGAAAATTTTCTAGAGCTTTTAAATATAGGTCGTGTCTTTTTTCTTCATCACAGGTATGATCTCGCGCTTTGTAATGATATGCCTTTCCCAGAGTCACAAACAGATTTGCTGTTTGGTTTTCACTGGATGCTTTTTCTCCATGTTTTATGGCCACGTCCAGTAGTTCTCCATCTTCGGATGATTTGTATTTTTCTACATGACAGACATGAAGATCGGAGCTCACAGACCATGCAAACCAGTTTCCATCCGCAGACTCATCCATCTCAATTGCCTCTTTAATGTGTTCTATTGCTTTACACACATTGTCAGATTTGAGACGAATGGCATAGCGAATTAAAGCTTCCGTGTTTCTTTGGATTTCTAACGCTTTGACAAAGCACTGATCATCTTTTGTCTTCTTGGACTGAAAAATTCCTAAATAGGTATAAGCAATAGAGGTTATATGACTATGTCTCTCTGCTATCTTTGCTCCAATCACGTGTTTAAGCGTGTCAGTGCCTTTTTCATAACAATGATTGAAATCATCGGATGGGTTGCTGCAGGTATTACTCATTCTCTGCAAGGACTGGGCATACCACAATTTCCACTGAAGTACAGCAAGCTCCAATTCTGAACCCTCTTCTTTTTCTTTGAGCAAATCTTTTGAAATTTGCAGGCACTCTTCGAACATCTTCGCTGCCCTTCTGTATCTTTCAAGCTCATTTATTTTTGTATGGCAATCAAATAAAATGGCAAATCCTTGCTCTCCGAGATAGGTGGCTTTTTTATTGTTGTCATCAGAAAACCCATTATATCGCTTATAATATTTGTCTGCCTTTTCCCAATCCCCTAGTTTCATGTATACGTGATGCAGATTGCAGAGTGCATTTTGATTCTCCTTATCAATTTCAAGAACCTGATTAAAAACCTTACACGCTTTCAGGTATTGTTTCTGGTAATATAAGAATGCACCTTTTAGGTTAAGAATGGCATTGCAAGTAACAACATATTTACACGTGTTGCAGCGATCAAATGGATCCTTGTTGAAACGGCAATTGTTACAGCGGAAATCCCTGAGAATTTTGTCCATGATGGCTATGTTGCGAGAAATTTGGTACTGGCCATGAACCGATGCTGCATTAAGATGAAGGTCAAGATGCCCTGGACGGACATGTTCTTTGTTGGACAATTCTCGGGCCATTCTAATATTTCTCAATAATTGCTTATCCGATCACAGTTTTCTATTTATCTGCAACAAAAAATGAAAATTAGAGTCTCACTTTTTGGTGAATATGCAAATTTAATTTGGCCTAATAAATATCTAAACTTTTCTTCCTTAAATTCAGATGCTTAAATAAATTTCCTGCTACTCGGTTTGCAACAATGAATTTTTCAAAATATTTAGGAGCCGCCAAGGATTAAAATAAAGTTATATTATCTTGAATTCATCTAAAAAGATCATTGTTTTATATTTGAGGAAACTTGAGGATTTCCCCAAAGTTCAGGAATCTATCAACTCTTTATGCATGAATGAAAAGGACTCCGTATACATGATTTGAAAATCTTAGTTGTTTTTCATGTTTATACTTCTGACATGAATTAAAACGTTGTCAAAAGTATCAAAAGCAGGACAATATAAAATATCAATCTGTGTAAAGATTTTGAGAAATTTAGAGAAAGCGGCATTCATTAGTACCGATCAAACTCCCTGCCCATTCTTATTCGTATTTCTATTTTTGTAATTCTTTCAATATTGAGGCTGTAGACGACTCGTTTGCTATTACTATTGATGTAGAATGTCTTCAAAAATAAGATGCAATCATAGGGTGCAAATTACATGTGCAGTTTCTTGCATGTTTTGAAATATTACTCAAATATTGATCACTCAACCTTCTCTAATGGGAATGAAATTTAGTGTTTATAGCAATATCCATCTTTGCGTAATTTCTGTCATTCTCACATGAAGTAACAGTTTAGAAAATGACCAGAAAATTTAATAAATACACCGAAAAAGGGCCTTTTGTGATTAAAACTATAAAAACTACCTAACTAAATTCAATAATTTCGTCCTGACAAAGAACAAAAGGGAGTCTTGCCAATGAATATCTGATGAATCAAAAAAGTGTATAGAACATGTACTTGGATTTATTATGTTTCCTAAATATACCTCCTAAAATCTCACAGTGCAAGATGGAAGTAAAACTAAATGAAAATCGATGGTACGCCATCGCAAATATCTACTTTTTAAATGCTGTCCTATTCAGATTGAATGCAGTTTGAAGTAGTGTTAATTGGATTACTCGCCATCGCAAATTCTACATCTAGTCCCCCATCACCAACCCTTAGCAGCACTATCTACCTTACCCCTGTGCAGTTATACAGGGGTCAGAACCCAGTATTCATAAAATATA
Source organism: Margaritifera margaritifera (assembly GCA_029931535.1). Taxonomy (NCBI): domain Eukaryota; kingdom Metazoa; phylum Mollusca; class Bivalvia; order Unionida; family Margaritiferidae; genus Margaritifera; species Margaritifera margaritifera. Next base: position 2,895,682 of record JAQPZY010001602.1, read on the forward strand.
TTAAGTGTGCCTTGCCTACATGACTTCATGTGCAAAGTTTGGTATTAAAAAATGGGTCACTCTTTATGCCATTTATTGATCGTAAGACATTATTTAGATCCTCTACACCCCTGACTTTTAAACTTTGTAAGTTTTCAAGAATTAAGATTCATTCCATGCTAAGGTACTATCAAAGACATTTAATTTGATATATCTGATGTCATGATTTAGTTATGTCCTGTTTTTTAAATACCCGTTTGACTCAGTCTTTGGATCAAATAAGGCATTATAACGTGCAAGATGTGTTTTTAGTTATTTAAGAACTAAACCAAAATGAAAACAAAAGAAAAATGTAATCAACTGGAAAACGGGCAGAGATGTATTTTGACCTTATAACCATGCTTGGAGGCTCTGAGCGGTTGGGGTGAGAGTTGGATGGGGGGTGGGGGGGTGCATGTAATTTAGAAAATTTACTGACATCCTACATCCAATTGTGAAGCCATTTGCTGGGTTTGAAAGCTGTATCTCTTGGCTGATGATCAATAGATTTTGAATGTAATCCGTATGCAAACGGGAAGTGAAGAATATAAACTGTGATTGTAATTTTCCTCCTACATTTAAACACATTATCACTTCGGCCATTATCTGAACATCGTAAAACTATTGGAACGAACCTGCCCTTAAATTGTCAAATATACTTCATCTTTGAATTGTTTAACAGATTTACTATTTTCATCCAAATGCCTATGGAAGAATCTTTTTAAAATCAGAATGTTGTCAAAGATTGAAACTGTTGCATCTTTTGGTGCCTACTAAACAATTGTCTCGCACAAAAACGTAGATTTCACATAAGCAGTGTACACCTTAAATTACAATAGGTTTTCAGTAACTGTAGTCAGTCTCTGATTGTTGTATAGCAGCATTCCACAGAAAGACTTGACTCATTGGGTGGTAGAAGCAAAATTTATTAATATAAATTATTATGCAATTATCTGGAATATAATATTTTATGATATTTTGATAAAAAAGTACGACGCTTCGTGTTTCTTGCCGACATAATACAGAAGAAAAAAAATGCATAAAGGGCAAATATTACTAATTTAAATGATTCGACATTCATACAAGATGGAGCATATAATATAGGTCTAATAGATTTGGAAGATATGGAAAAACATAAACATATGACAGCAATTTTAATTAATATATGCAATATTTTCAAATCAAATCAGGCAAGAAAAATGATCAATTTTAAAAGGGTTTTTGCAACCACAGGCAAAGTATCTTATTAATAAATGAAAAACTTAGCCATGAATATAATATGTAAATATAGAAAGTCTTACCTATGATATAATTATTCTGTTGTATCCACTATTTTCCTGGTTTTTCTCAAAGAGCAGATACATATTCAAGCATATGCATTATACCATTTTCAAGCAGTAAAAGCATGTTGTTAGCAACTTAAATACTCTTTAGAGCAGTATTGTACATGGTCACATGATTTGAACGAACATTAAGTCTTTAGTATGTTGATAACAGTGGTTGGCAAGATTGAGGCTAGCGATAAGAATATTAAAGAAAATGCACTCAGTGTCTACGATTACAAATATACATCGCTCTGTTGAGTTTAACTAGATCTAATTCTGATACAAACATCAATAAAAATTCTTCATTATGCCCGCATGTGGATACAAGTTTTCGTACTAAAATAATCACAGTCCTTCCAAAGCACACATGTATATATTTGCATGTTTAACCCAGATCAAGAATAGTCATATAGGTGTAGATGAATGATAAAGTTAGAGAATAAACTGAAATATAAACAGACACACAGACATACTAACAAGAACATACAAAGAGACAAAGATATATATATTTTTTTATCGAAAACATACATTTTATTGTAAATTTGAACTCTAGTAAACCAAACATACCTCAAGCAAGAATATACAAACTTTATCTCCAGTTCAAATGAAATTTCATCTTTCCGCTCTTTGTGCCTAGTTCGATTTTGCCTTTTGTAATCCGCCGCTATGTTGAGGGAGCATACAAAATAGTATGTTTGTCCCACTTTTCGTCCCCCTTTAGTGAGTTATTCCGTCCATGATAAAGTCCATTTGTTCATATGCCCATCCGTCAGTCAAAAAACTTTAAGCTTCAAATGGTAATCAAAAAGCTATGTGAACACTCGAGCATTCTATGTTTATTTTTAAAATTATTTTTTTTATTGTTTGATTGTACCCAAATCGATGTAAATCTTTAAACAAATGATAGGTTTTGGACGAATTCGATTATCAAGAAATAAACCTTTTCCAGTTAACCCGCGGGCTGGGAATTCCCTCGGAATATCACGTAACACCGGGTCAAAATAGTAGACTTGTACACCATTATGCTTATAAGAGCTAACAGATTATGTGATTGTATATAATTAACAAAACCAAAAAACATGTGATATGGGCATGCATCGTTGAAAACAGATAAAAGCCATATGACATGGTTAGCACATGGTATTTAAGTACTGTTGTTCTTTTATGGGCTAAAAACTAAATTTGAAAAATTTAAACATGAATTATATTGATGAATCTTAGCAGCCGTCCGCACCATCTTTTAATCGTATATATTTCATCGTATCGTATATTTTTGTCTGTTCAAAAGTTTGTATATAGTCCCACATCACTTGCATTATTGTTAACCTTATTTTATTTATGTAGGAAGATTCTTAAACTTTTTTCGGACATTATAAGAGGGGTCTTTTTATTAAACCTATTATGTTTGTCCTATGTAAGTATTAGGGGTGAAACGATACACCTCTGTCACGCATCGATACGATTCTCGATACACAGCCTACGATACTATACATTATCGATACACATATCAACTTGATGGTCTTTTCATCTTTAGAATGTATGTCAATGGTAGGGTGGTGACATTTTTGATTGGTTGACATATTGGGTGTATTTCCAGTATGCAGATTACAAACAAGCATAGACTTATCATCTGTTCATATGTCATTCTCATCCTTGACAAGATGTTTTAAAAAATACTTCTAAACAGACTAGCTGTTAGTGATTTTTATTCACCCTTTTAGGCCATTTCAGGCTGCTCCATTCAAGCATATGCATGATTCATCCTGGTCACCACGCCCTGTGTTTTGCATTGAATGAATGTTCTTAAAACATCTTATTGACAGTTTCATGTCTTCACTTAAAGTTTGAAGAGATTACGGTATTATCTTCAAAACAGAAGAAACAGTGCAATTTCCTTGTGCAAGGAAATTCTTATCTAGAACAAGTCCGAGTGTGGGAGCGGAGATGACTAATAGCCAAATCCTTCACATTGTACTTCCTGCAGATGCAAATCAGATGCCGCGGCCACAGACATTTGTTTCTGTCAGTGAAAAAGGAAATTATTGACAACACCCACTCCCTTTCTACAAATTGACGAGGTGGCTATAACTCGTGCGGTTTGGAATCTGCCCCCTTGCCGATTCTGTACTATGTTTTTTTAATCCCATCGGCAGGTTCGGTCGCTGATTATATGTCAACGTAAAAGGAGATATTCGAAGCTTTTTTCCCCATGTACGATTTAAGTACTTTACACATATCATTTAATAGTCACTTTTGTGTGAAGTTTGTATGTTGCTTTGTATCTATTTGGATAGAGTTTTTGATGCCAATATTTCCGGTATGTCACAAAGAGAAAACGCTACAGTTAGTTATGATTGGTGGTTATTGTTTTACCCTGGACATGAACAAACAATAACCACTAATCAAAATTGCATATAACACTGCGTGACACACCGTATGTGTAGCCTTCAATTCGATCCAAGTAGACAAGATGCGATGCAACAGATAAATTTTCGCGTACAAGTAGTTATTAAATGATCAGTAAAGTACTTAAATCATACATAGGGAAGACATCTGCAATGTCTTCTTTCCGTTGATATATGTTATCAGTGGCTGAAGATAAACTAATTAGCATGGAATTGGGGCTGGAGTAGGGGGCAGAGTTCGAACCACGTGAGTTAGTTACCTTGTGTTAATTTGTAGAAGGCGAGTGGGTGTTGTCAATTGCTTTTATTTTTTCTGACAGAAATGAGTGCATGTACTTGCTACGGCTGTCTCAGATGAATTCTCAATTTAAAGAATAAAAAGGCAAATGACTAATAATTTATTCGCGACTGCTGAAGATTAAAGTAACTTGCATAGAGTAAGTTTCGTTTTGTATAGATTCTTCCCCTCTTATATCGATATTGGTATCGATATAGAAAAAGTATCGATACATAGATATATCGATTAATCGTTTTACCCCTAGTAAGTATGTATGTAAAGAGGTAATATATTTGTTAATCGAAAATATTTCAGTCAGGTATTGTGCGTGTCGATGAAAAATGTGGGAATACATTTGAATTAATATACTGTAATATTCTGAAACATATAAAATGTTTTATAGTCATGAAACTGCTACTATTATTAATCTTGACAATTGTCATTTCATTATGTGTATCTCTCCTCGTGGAGGATCGTTAGATCAATTTGTATCATAAAGACTTGAATTGTGGTTGGTTGGTTGGTTGGTTGGATGGTTACTCGATTGATTGACTGCTTGATCAATATGAATGAGGATTATAATTGGTCTTTACTTATTTTTGCTTCGCTGTGCACCTTCCATATTTAAGAAAACAAAATGCCATCGGTAGGACCCACATCCATCTGTAAATAGTGTATATTCCTCAATCTCGAAAAAGTTTTCTGCGCCAGTTTGGAATTTAATTTTAGCGGAATCCTTACGTCGTTCTGCTAGATTACATTTAAATACAGAGCGTCGTAATTAAAACATATGAACCTCCTAAAATAGTCCAGTGACTCGGAACCGATTTAGAGTCTTACTTTTCAATTAGACAGTAAATGAGTCTCACAAACATGAGCATTAAGCCCCATATGGTAACATGTGAAATGTATTTGCTTGTACAGGTGTGTACGTAACTTCCCCAAGGGGAAATAACAAAATTGGTTATTGCGAGTAAGTTTATTTTGACCACGTTTTGCGAAATATGGTCCATTGTTTTCTATTTTAAAAAAAAAAAAAAAAATAAGTATCCGAACGGCGTGTTAAGAATTGAGCACTATATTGTTGTTCAACCAGTATGAAAAACAAGAAAATCAAATTAACCAAACCAATTTACTGTCGATTTAGAGTATTAGAGTTTTAAAAAATAGTTGATGCAACACGTCTAGAAAACAGAGCTGGTGTGACATCATCAACACGTTCGATACTTTCCTTTGCAAAATCATTACCTGAATTTACAGTATAGTCAGCTTCTATTTTGAACTTGTGTATCTACCACATCATCTTCATACAAAGGAATTTTGAATGATTCATAAAAATTATCACCACCACCCTCAGCCATTTTTAGGTTATTTAAATAACGAGGAAATGAAACAAAACACGTGTGAAAGGCACCGTGTGCTAAAGGTACAAAAAGCTGAAAACGAATTGGGATCTTTTGAAGACAATAGTAGCAATAGCTCCATTTCTTCAGAAACTGAAGAGAAAACATAGTTTTTGCAAATGGAATATACACAGGGGTATCCGGTAACATTTTAGCTGAGAAAAAGTTCGAAGAGATGAATGAAAAATAAATCAAGAAGACATATGATTTTTTTTAAATACTAGAACTACTCAAATTTCCAAGTCATCAATGTTGTAATTTATACTGCAACATCACAGATTAACAAATTTAATTTGATCGACAAGTTAGTTCACAAAATGAACTGAAAGATGACTACATGACTTTGAAATGCAATTACATACTTCGCTGGATATTTTTCGTTTAAATTTGGACTATCTGTACTTTCACTGAATACAAATTTGATAACATTAAAACATATTAATTTCAAAGAGTAAATAAAGATGAATTTGAAAGTGCAACAATTATTCCTAATTAAATATGCACTGGTTGTTTTGTTTTAGATACATGTATACATCTGACAAGCATTGTTATAATTGTTGTCATTACAGGCGTAGTTGTTTATCGTGCTCTGCATGTTTACCAGAGGTACAGTGATGCAATAAAGTTGATAATGAAAAACAGACTAGACACATAAAAAACAACAACAAAACGCCCAGACTAATGAATGTTAATTAAAAACTCAATTTTTGTTTTGTTTTTTCTAGCTTCGAATTATCTTGTGCCTGACCAGTGAAAATATTTTCTCTGTTACTTGGGATCAAAACAAATTAAACGATGAACATAGAATGAAATGATCGTTTGGAAGATCATCTTCATTAATACCTCCAGGTTTAGTGTAGTTAAATAACTCCGACAGAAGACAATTGATGTTACATCTAACATTTTCAGATTTGTAGCTGATTTAATGTTTTGTTTCAGTGCTGTAAAATTCTAACTCTTGCTAATTGCGATATCCTGTTCTTTGGGGGCTTTTTTTCTTTATCTAATATTAAAAATTCCCTTGTAAATTAAATGGAAGATAGTAAGCTCCAAAAATTGGAGGATACTAATTTTGAAGATACTAAAGACATGGAGTAAATAAGTGGATAAAAAAGTACGCGATATTGAACAGAGTGGCTATAAAATATTTAACAAAATCTCAGAACTTCAGAAACAGATCAATGACAACGAGAAAATATATTTTTATTTTGTCTATGTTACATTCTTTAACCAAGTGTTGATATTATATTGTTAAATAATATTTATTTATTCTACATCGCTTGTTTTCTTTATATGTATACATGTTTTCTTTGCTGTCTATATTTTTTCTTTGGTACATCCCTATTAATTTATTCTTTTGAACAAAATTCTTTATATGCTTTAGATAAGAACTAATCTTTCCCACTGGATCCTTTACTTCTATTTCTTTTTCTATGGAATAAAAGTTTCCTCCTAATATTATATTTTCCTTAGAATATTGTTGCATATAATTTTTAAATCATTCATGTATCTGACTTAAGATTGTTCAAATTTGGTTTGTGCATGCATCTTTATAAAATGGTAATTGTTAATTTCTAAATGGATTAATCTCCCTTTAAAACTTTCTCAAGTATTTATAATCTGACATTGTGATTTATTCCATTTATTACATATTAAGATTCCTGCTCCTGATTTTCTATTATCTTCACTTTTCATTTTTATATATACTTGCATTAAATTTCTCCTCTATGTATAATCTTAGGTTATTGGTTATACAATGTGTTTCCTGGTTTCCTGTAAAAAGATAATATAATTTTTTTATATCTATGTTACAATGAATCTATTTTCCATTTATCGGTTCCATTAATATTTATAGAAATTATTTGTAACATGCTTCCTTCTATTTACAATGACTTAAGTTTGTGAATTTTTAATGTGAAATGACTGTGGTTTTAATTTGGGTTTTGCAACCTTTGTTCAGTATAAAATTTGTATTCTATTTTTTTATAAAAACAAACATTCAAAACATTTTATTGTTTCCTGTACAAATTGGCAATGGGATCGGACCAAAGTCTTCTCCCTTACAATTATTACACATACAAATCACCAACATAGATTCTAAATCTAATTCAGTAATGCAAAAATAAATTTAAAAAATAAATAAATATGAGAGAGAGAGAGAGAGAGAGAGAGGGGGGGGGAGCGAGAGAGAGATTGTTATTTCTTTCTATGGGAATCATATATTTATGTTACAATTTATATCACATCTGTAAGTTTGCGTATATAGAGTAGAGAACAAAAGTCAACTATGTTTGGAAAGAAGTAATTGTTCCCACTGTTCCCAAATTATCATGAAACTTTCTTTCCTGTCTGATTTAACTGCAATATATTTTCTTATATATAATATTCTTTAAAGAGGTTGTCAAGTCCATTTAATGTAGGTATGTCTTTTTTCATCTTGTATGTATATATGTAGTACTTGGTAAGAAGAAGAATAAAATATAAAGGTTTTTCGTGCAATTGCTCTACATCTATAGCTCCCAATGAAACCATTCTGGCACTTGGAGTAAGTGCTATTTTACAGTACATCTCGAATCCACTGGGAAACATCATACCATAATTACATTACATTCCCAAAATGAATGCACTATTGTTTCTGGTGAGCCTTTCCAAAGGTACATTTATCAGTATAATTAGCATGTATTATATGCAAAAATGTATTAATCAGTAGAATTCTGTGTAAAACACGATATTGAAACCATTGTACTTTTTTATTTTTTTGTAACTTTAAACACTTCAGAATATGTATTTTGGCCAATAGTTGGCAGTAAAGTTGAAATTTTATTGCCATCTTTTTTCACAGGTTGGTGAAACATTCAAGTTTAAAAGTAATTTGTAAAAAAACTTTACAACCTTTATTACTATGAAGAATATTTTTAATTGGTGAGAGATAAAATGTCTGGTATTCGTGCCTGTATTCAATTTTAGCTTGAATGTTTCTACATAATGACTTTATAGTCTCAATGACACATTGAAAGGTTTTGAATTAATGTAGTAATTTGCTATAAATATTTCAAATTCAAGAAAACTTCTCTGGTATGTGACCATATCACTAATATATAATATAATATAATATAATATAATATAATATAATATAATATAATATAATATAATACAATGTTCAATCCATTCCTTGTACATGATGGGTACTTTGTTTACTTTTATTAGTGTGTTCATCCACAAGTTCGTTGTCATAAGATCTTCTCCTTTTTAAAGTATATTTCTTTGTATTAAAAGTTTATATGCCAATAAAACAATTACGCCAAAACATATTTTGTGTGTCCTTTGATAATTTCCTGTACATTCATCTCCAAATATGGCAATGTTTTTGATCTTGCATACTTCGTAATCAAACAAGTGAAAAAAATTCTTCTAGTTGTAAGAAGTCTACAAATTTAAGTTATCTTTAGAGTTAATAAAATTGTTTCAATATCTATCCTTGCTAACCCTCCTTTTGTGGATGTTTTGAAACATAATCTCTCTTTTAAATCTATCTACTTTTGACTTCCATATAAATGTGAAAAATATTTCATTCAATTTGCTAATAAAATATTGCAGAGTGTTAGGCAAGGATATGAACAAACGGTTTAATTTTGGAATCACTAAGGTTTTAATTCTGCCTAATTCCTCAGAAACTTCTCTATCTTGTGTGTTTAACAGTAAATTATCTATTACTATTTGATACAAAAATTGTACTCCTCTCCCTAACAGAAGTAATAGTAGCAATACATTATCTATTACTATTTGATACCATTTTTTTTACTCCCCTCCCTAATAGAAGTAATAGTAGCAATAAATTATCTATTACTATTTGATACAATTTTTTTACTCCCCTCCCTAATAGAAGTAATATTAGCAATAAATTATCTATTACTATTTGATACAATTTTTTTACTCCCCTCCCTAATAGAAGTAATAGTAACAATAAATTATCTATTACTATTTGATACATTTTTTTTTACTCCCCTCCCTAATAGAAGTAATAGTAGCAATAAATTATCTATTACTATTTGATACAATGTTTTTACTCCCCTCCCTAATAGAAGTAATAGTAGCAATAAATTATCTATTACTATTACATACAAAAATGGTACTCCTCTCCCTAATAGAAGTAATAGTAACAAGAAATTATCTATTACTATTTGATACAATTTTTTTACTCTCCTCCCTAATAGAAGTAATAGAAGCAATAAATTATCTATTACTATTTGATACAATTTTTTTTACTGCCCTCCCTAATAGAAGTAATAGTAATAATAAATTATCTATTATTATTTGATACAAAAATTTTACTGCCCTCCCTAATAGAAGTAATAGTAGCAATAAATTATTTATTACTATTTGATACAAAAATTTTACTGCCCTCCCTAATAGAAGTAATAGTTGCAATAAATGATCTATTACTATTTGATACAAAAATGGTACTCCTCTCCCTAATAAAAGTAATAGTTGCAATAAATGATCTATTACTATTTGATACAAAAATGGTACTCCTCTCCCTAATAGAAGTAATAGTTGCAATAAATTATCTATTACTATTTGATACAAAAATGGTACTCCTCTCCCTAATAGAAGTAATAGTAGCAATAAGTTATCTATTACTATTTGATACAAAAATGGTACTCCTCTCCCTAATAGAAGTAATAGTTGCAATAAATTATCTATTACTATTTGATACAAAAATGGTACTCCTCTCCCTAATAGAAGTAATAGTTGCAATAAATTATCTATTACTATTTGATACAAAAATGGTACTCCTCTCCCTAATAGAAGTAAAAGTTGCAATAAATTATCTATTACTATTTGATACAAAAATGGTACTCCTCTCCCTAATAGAAGTAATAGTTGCAATAAATTATCTATTACTATTTGATACAAAAATGGTACTCCTCTCCCTAATAGAAGTAATAGTTGCAATAAATTATCTATTACTATTTGATACAAAAATGGTACTCCTCTCCCTAATAGAAGTAATAGTTGCAATAAATTATCTATTACTATTTGATACAAAAATGGTACTCCTCTCCCTAATAGAAGTAATAGTTGCAATAAATTATCTATTACTATTTGATACAAAAATGGTACTCCTCTCCCTAATAGAAGTAATAGTTGCAATAAATTATCTATTACTATTTGATACAAAAATGGTACTCCTCTCCCTAATAGAAGTAATAGTAGCAATAAGTTATCTATACAAAAGTGAAAACAAGATAATGATGTCATAAACATCATAGAAATATAGTCCAACTAAAGGTATACTAAATATACACCTCATTTTATCATTATCTTATTTATGAAAGTGCCAGTCAAATCTAAACATAACGTACAAAGGTGAAGTATATATTGATAATAAATGTTGGTTGGTTGCTATGGGCATAACGCCATTTTTCAGCACATGATAGGCGATTAACATGGCGGCCAGTATATTTGGTGGAGGAAGAACCCGAGAAAATCCTGGGAAGAACCACCAACCCACGGGAAGCTACTGGCAAGCTTTCTCACATACCCACGTTGGCTGAGCCCGAGACTCGAAGCCACGTGGACAGACGTGAGATGTCAGTGATCTGTAAAGGCGAGTGCCTTAGACCACTCGGCCACACTGGGCCCCGATAATAAACGTAATAAGTGTAAAAATTCAGTGGATTAAAAACATGTCAAGCCACAGCAAAGCAAGATGAATACTTCAAAAGCACCTGAATATTTCAAAAGCAACTGAAATTATACAAAACAGAAAATAAATGTGCAAGGCAAAATTTTAAGCAAATTAGAGAAGAAAAGTTGAGCAACTGAAACATGTTTCATGCAAGCAGAAGATACATTTTGGAATCAGTTACTTACTTATATTTCTTTGTTGTAGAGTCATTAAAATTATATCTGAAAAAGATAAATATAGGTTGTAAATCTGTTATTTCAGTAGATACGCCCACAATCATTTTATATATCATCTTTGTCAGTACCATGCAATTCATTCTAATGCACTTGCTGACTACCAGTTATCAAAACGAGATTCTATATCCATGTGTAGTAAAACCTAATTATACCAATTCCATGAGTCTGCATCAGTTAAAGAAATGCCGTATATATAATACGAAATGCAAACTGCATAGACCAAGATCTGCCATCGAATAATGCGCCGGCAGATCTGGGTCTATGCAGTTTGTAAGGACTAATCAGTAGAACAAACAACATAGATCCTGATCTGCCGGCGCAAAATGTGACGGCAGATCAGGATATATATTGGTTGCATTTGGACCCGATTTATACGCGAGTACAGACGGTACTCAAGATCATTTACAACTCTCATTACTAAACATGTATGGATCACAGCTTTATTCAAATGGTCATCTGAGCTGGTTACACTGAAATGTGTCTAGATTTTACCATTATTAAATATTACTAGCAATGTAAAAATAGAGGAATACAAAGAAAGGAAACAAAACATATTTTTTCCTCAATGAGAAAATGTCTGCATGTTATTATCTTAGCAACATTTGCTATTCCAACATAAAGTTAAGATCAATTTATGTATTTATATGATTTTAAGGGATTGTACCACTAATTCATTTCCCATAGAACTTAATGTTAATATATTAAAAAATACAAATAAGTTCTTCATTACAAAGGGATACAAACCACACATGGTGCTATTCATGAGAGTTAGAGAATTTTTTTCAGCCATAAGAAACAGGTGCTTCGCAGCATGTTTTCGAGTCTCGTGATGCTATACAAGGGGGATCCCTCGTCTGCACTTAATAACACAGCCTCGTACCAAGAGTACATATGCTATTTTGTCAGTAGGAAATTAAATACAAGATATCAAAATAAAAGTAAATATTTTGCTGTCAGCTGTAGTACATAGATTGAAGTTTGTGAAATTAATAATCGAACAAAATTGAACCCATTTATTACCCAATGGGCGCATCTCAAAAGATTTAGTACTCTATTTTGTATTCCCCCACCAGTAGACTGGTTCCCTGGCTGTAAAATAATTAGTGGTCCGATACCTATACCGAACATAAATTTTTGTCATTTTTGTATACTGACAACCTTAGGCACCAAGTATGTACTATACTAACTTTGGTAATATTCTAAGTGCACTAAATGGTAATAATGAACACTTATGTAATGCCTATAGATGATAAGAATGAATGTTGTATTTCAAGAATGTTTACCATGTTCATATATAATAGATGTAGATAACTGAATAAATGCAGTGATTTTAATAGTTTGTCTCATGTTTTTCTTGGTATTGAGAAAGAGGTAGCTTTGGTGCAATACAAGTTCCTATGGCCAACTCAAACCAAAGATTTAGAGGCTGATCTGCATGCCGGTGACTCCGAACAAAAGAGGTAAATATAAATTCATCATTATTTAATGTTATAAAAAACATTATCAATGAATTTGGTTTCCTATTTTCATTACATAATTCATGGAGGAAAGTAATGTAATGAAAAAATAAAACAATGATTAACAGGTAAAATTTCATTGTAAAAATGTATCAGACAAAATATGTGCACAAATACCATATATTCTGAGAGACAGATCTCTTCGCATTATTCTTATCTGTAACATAATAAAACAAAAACACCATTTTAGTGTTAAAGTTCAGATTTTGTAACTATGAAATCTGTTAGCTCATTTTCAAAAAATGGACTAGGGGAGCTAACCGATCCAATGAAACTAATACCTTGATTCAGAGAGTTGTTAATAAGCAATGAATGCATTTATAAAGCACCCAGCAACATAAAATATGATAAATGTAAGATTCTATGTCCCAAAAAGGGTAATACATTCATAATTTTTATGTCAGGTCAGGTGAAAAGAGTCGGCACAGACTGGTACAGATCAAGAAAAATGGAGAACTGTATAATGCGGTGTTCACAGAACACAAGAGAACATAACCCGTATGTGAAGGGAGCCTAGAATGGGAGACATCATTAAATAGTCTAATGCACTTACAAATCTGATGCCAGGAAAAAACCAAAATTGAATGCGAGAGGATGAGAAACAATTTTGCGATAGACCTGAGACATTGTCATGCAGAGTTTAATGCTGCCTTTCAGAAATACTGTGGGGACACTTGTGTGATAATTAGGGCCATGTCAAAAGCAGTAAATGCCATATAAAATGCTCTGTTATCAGGTTGGTGATTCCCTTTGCAAGACAAAGTCCTATGTTTGCACAGGTGAAAATGAAAACTGGGTAGTTAAAAGCTCATAGTTGCCTGGCACAGTAGAATAGTAAACTCTACACATACCGAATCAATGATACGAATGCTTGTTAAAAACCAGCTGGCGAAACTGACAATTAAGAAGACATTTCTCAACACTAACACACAAAAGTCTGAAAGTGTAAATATAGTAATTCAAAGAAGCTTACCTTGAAATGTAACATTCATGAGGAATTTCCATGCACAATGTCATAGCGCAGTACATTACAGCAACATTGGGCCTATGGAGTCTATAGTGAAACTGTGCTGAGTTTCTGGGTGCCCCATAGCAGCAAACTCCGGTGTGGCTATGCAACTGAAAATAGAGAACACATAATTGAGAAGACATTTTACAACAAGAAGAAAGCATACAAACATAATAGATGTAAAAAGAGAGCACTTTTATTCAGACTCAATGAGAAATATCAGGTGATGAATTATGCAAAAGGCAGATTGTTATGTAATATCAGAAAGAAACTCAGAGCTAAATATGCAATTTTGATGCAATTATTACTGAGGTGCATTACTTGCAGCCTCAATTATCCCTTGCAGGAGCTTATCAGAACAGATTATTTACAGTGAAGGGGTGATAACGTTATATTATAAAATTACAAAAATATTCCAATGTTTTTGGCAGAATAATACCTTTAATTAAAGTGTTCATTTATATAAAGATGATAACAAAACAACTGCACCTTCCAATGATAAGAGACATATCTAACACAGAGATTGGCAACTCACCGCCTGATCCTTTCTTATTAAACGTTCTCGGTAGCATCCCATGGCACCACGTGATTAAGCGAGAACACGATCGGGGCAGCTATATTGCGAGTCTACAGCAAGAATATGCATCTTCATATTGCGTCTCAAATTTCAGTTTGATCTGATTATTCTGTTATATCTTTTGGATATATAATTCATATTTAACACGAGAAAAAAATGGTATTATCATTTGTACCTTTCTTTGCAATTTTGTGAGAAAAGAATTTCTGTATGCGAGTAATGAGTCCAAGGGGCGGGTGTGACAACGACATTCAAATTGGCGGGTAACGGTACCTCAATGTATCCTCAAAAAATTTGGTCAACTGGCTTTACATTCTTGTGGAAATGTCATCAAAAATTTTTGACTTATAAAAACTCACTACTGTCAAAACTGTCATTCTTAAAACATCACCTGTTTACCACCCAACACACATTTACCGGTAGTTTACATCGCTAACTTGTTAGCCGTTAGCCACCGCGCAAACATACACTGCCCTTATTTGACACTCATCATGGCGGCACCGTCGTCTGCATATGAAAAGGGTGCGACTACACAGTACAAAGACAGTGGAGGAGTTGCCAATCTCTGTGTTATGTATATCTGTGCAATAACCGTAAAACTTCAATAGCATCTTGCCATGCAACCGTGTGATCTAGCCTACATGCAAATGAAGTGTGTTGGTTTCGTCCATTTCTTCAGCGGCTGTCTAGATTTTCGCGGCAAGTCCTGACATAAACTGAAACATGGGTTATGGCACTGTTCTTCACAGAAACTTTCCATATGGGTTGAAAGAATTAGAAACCTGCTACTATAACGGAAGTCCTCTTATCAGGGGGATCCACTAAATAAGAAGAATTTGTAGCCACCTACACCGCTTCCGTTGCCGGGCACAGGGGCTCGTTACAAAAAAAAATGGATAGAGGGCTGGGGGATTGAGATTTTAAGATAATTGATCCATTTTTGATTACAGCTGGCGTCATTTTTACATTAGGAGACGAACATAGGACAAGCTAGCAATATTGGAAATAGCCAGGGGTGAGGAGTTGTGTCTTCCCTTGTGTAATATTTTTAGAGGTTGGATCCCCCAGCCCTCTATCCATTAACCGATACTCCTATTTTTTTTATATTTTTTTTTTTGTAACGAGTGCCTGTGCCCGGCAACGGAAGCGGTGTAGGTGGCTACAAATTCTTCTTATTTATTGGAAAATCTAGACAGCCGCTGAAGAAATGGACGAAACCAACACACTTCATTTGCATGTAGGCTAGATCACACGTTTGCATGGCAAGATGCTATTGAAGTTTTGCAGTTATATTGCTACATGTTGGATCCCCCAGCCCTCTATCCATTGACCGATACTCCTAATTTTTTTTTGTAACGAGCCCCTGTGTTGCCGGGTACAGTTTTACTTTCAGAAAGAGCAAAACACCTCAACTTACTAGATGCAGTGCTGTGCGTTCTCACCAGTTCGGATTCAGCGGAGAAAAAGAAGGTATTCCGGTTCTTATACATCATCTATATGAACCATCTCATAACCGTAGGCTACCCTAATTCAATTCACAGGGTGTGTGACGGGTACATTATCGGTCATTACAATATATCTTTTTGTGTACGGATGAGAAAGACAATACAACAAGGATGTACGCTTTACTGAAAGAAATACAAACAGCCTCCACCCCCCCTCAAAAAAAAAAGAACAACACCCGGATGCCCAAGAACAAATCTAATAAATAGGACGCTCCAAGGTCCTCTAACAATCTTTTTCGTGCTCGATTTGTCCGACGCCAGCAAGCCCTTCAAATTTAAGACCTTTTAAAAATTTTATTTGGGCGAGATTCTTTTGGAATCTGAGTTCTGTGTAAGATAGGGTCCTCAAAGAAGCATCTGTACGTAAATAAACAATCATGTAGGTAGTGAAGAAGTGGTGCCAATGACTGATTGAGAGCACGTCCCTGCATTGATGGTGGAGGAAGTTGTGCCACTGATTGGTTAAGAGCATGGCTCCGTGTTGATGGTGGATCATTGGTTTTGAGATATAAACATCAAGCAATGCCACTATTTTCTCAAAGGTACCAATTGAGAAAACTTTTCATCACTGTTATTCGGTGACAATACCTAAAAAAGCTCAAGATAATGATTTAATAAATCATAACTTATTGTAAATTATAAGCAGCGAGATTAATAAATCATAACTTATTGTAAATTATGAGCAGTGAGATTAATAAATCATAACTTATTGCAAATTATGAGCAGTGAGATCGCACATCCATAACACTTTAATAGTTAACAAGTCCCTTGAAATGAAAATTAACATTATCGCGAAGCTGAGGCTGATTTAGTATAAATTTTACTTGAAGGGAGATAAGACTGAGCCTTACAATTATTGCCCCTTATATCTACTGGGCGTTCTATGTAAAATATGCGATAGAAAATAGTAAAATGTATGTACAGTCATTTGCATTATAATGACCTTATATATAAATGTCTTGCTTTCATCCTGGCAGTGTATTTTGATGGCAGTGTATTGAGATGGCAGTGTATTTTGATGGCAGTGTATTGAGATGTTTCTGAAGCTTCCAATAGGATTTGACTCAAAGGTCTTCTGCATAAATTAAATGCTGACAATGGCACTTATTTGATTGTTTTCAAGCAATCAACGAGAAAAACAATGTGATCCAGTTTCTGTTGATAAAATCAATAAATACGGATTCAGAACGGTTCCGTTTCCTTGTTTTATATAAATGACATCGCTGATTCACTAGCATGCTTATGTCATTTATTTGCCAATCCCACATCATTAAGTTGTACTAGTTCTTCTCCTGGTTGAAACTGAGAACAAAATTAACCTTGACTTTTGTTGTCGTTATAACTGGTCTCGAAAATGAATAAGCTTTATTCGCCCCCAAAAGCACCACCACAACACACGCACAAATCTGTCGTTGATTTTATTCTCTGAGACAAACAGACAGACCGCCGCAGCTCTATTGCAATGATGCGTGTATTAGAAAAAAAGAAAAATAAATCACTCTAAATTCAAGTTGTAAGTTGTCTTAATGCATCGGCAATTAGGCAAAATCAGCAAACAACTCAGTGGTGATGGTTGTAGAAGTAAACGACATACTTTCTAAATCAAATCTGAGTATCCATCGTTTTTCATTTTTCCCTACTTTGTAATCTGCATGTGAAGTCAGAGACAGACTAATTATTGTTGATCTCATTAAAACTAGAAAAGGTGAAGCGTTATGCTACAATAATAGTAGCCTGGTTTGCAGTATATGTACCTTAAAAAGATTTATACTACAATAATAGTAGCCTGGTTTGCAGTATATGTACCTTAAAAAGATTTATACTACAATAATAGTAGCCTGGCTAGCAGTATATGTACCTTAAAAAGATTTATACTACAATAATAGTAGCCTGGCTAGCAGTATATGTACTTTAAAAAGATTTATACTACAATAATAGTAGCCTGGTTTGCAGTATATGCACTTTAAAAAGATTTATACTACAATAATAGTAGCCTGGTTTGCAGTATATGCACTTTAAAAAGATTTATACTACAATAATAGTAGCCTGGTTTGCAGTATATGCACTTTAAAAAGATTTATACTACAATAATAGTAGCCTGGTTTGCAGTATATGCACTTTAAAAAGATTTATACTACAATAATAGTAGCCTGGTTTGCAGTATATGCACTTTAAAAAGATTTATACTACAATAATAGTAGCCTGGTTTGCAGTATATGCACTTTAAAAAGATTTATACTACAATAATAGTAGCCTGGTTTGCAGTATATGCACTTTAAAAAATGTATATATACCTTAAAAAGACTTATACTACAATAATAGTAGCCTTGTTTGCAGTATATGCACCTTAAAAAGATTTATACTACAATAATAGTAGCCTGGTTTGCAGTATATGCACTTTAAAAAGATTTATACTACAATAATAGTAGCCTGGTTTGCAGTATATGCACTTTAAAAAGATTTATACTACAATAATAGTAGCCTGGTTTGCAGTATATGCACTTTAAAAAGATTTATACTACAATAATAGTAGCCTGGTTTGCAGTATATGCACTTTAAAAAGATTTATACTACAATAATAGTAGCCTGGTTTGCAGTATATGCACCTTAAAAGATTTATACTACAATAATAGTAGCCTGGCTAGCAGTATATACACCTTACAAAGATTTATACCACAAGAAGAGTAACCTGACTTGCAGTATATTTCACCTTAAAAGATTTATACTACAATAATAGTAGCCTCGCTAGCAGTATATACACCTTAAAAAGATTTATACCACAAGAAGAGTAACCTGACTTGCAGTATATGCACCTTAAAAGATTTATACTACAATAATAGTAGCCTGGCTAGCAGTATATACACCTTAAAAAGATTTATACCACAAGAAGAGTAACCTGCTTGCAGTATATGTACCTTAAAAATATAGATATATACACCTTAAAAGATTTATACTACAATAATAGTATCCTGGCTTGCAATATATGCACCTTAAAAAGATTTATACTACAATAATAGTAGCCTGGCTACCAGTATATACACCTTAAAAAGATCTATACTACAAGAATAGTATCCTGGCTTGCAGTATATGTACCTTAAAAATATAGATATATACACCTTAAAAAGATTTATACTACAAGAATAGAAGCCTGGCTTGCAATATATGCACCTTAAAAATATATATATACACCTTAAAAAGATTTATACTACAAGAATAGTAGCCTGACTTGCAGTATATACACCTTAAAAAGTTTTGTACTGCAAGAATAGTAGCCTGGCTTGCAATATATACACCTTAAGTAGATTTATACTACAAGAATAGTAGCCTGGCTTGCAGTATATGTACCTTAAAAAAG